>OY744477.1:170187859-170361880 GCA_963556175.1 Tipula confusa
TTTTGCAGAATCTTTTTGTTGCAATATAGTCATTAGAGATTGTTTATATATATATATATATATATATATATATATATATATATATATATATATATATATATATATATTATATATATATATTTATATATATCGTTTATTAAACTATACCATTTTCTTAAACAACAGAATAATTCGGTTATAAATTCGTCGATTGAATTTTTCAACGGACCTTCCTGAAGCTGGAACAAGTCTTCTAAATATTACGATAACTAAGTAACAAATAAAAAGTTAGCGAAAAAAAACGATAAGTATACTTATTGCATTCATGCACGTAATTTTTTATCAATAAAATATACAAAAATTAAATAAATTATTAATGTAAATACTAATCGTCGCAATTCATATTGTCAATCATATTACAGCGGTTTTAGTTTAAGTAGTAATTATAGTTTTCTTTAATCACATAAAATTTCGAAGCAAGTATTAAAACTTCAGTTTAGATTTTTTTGATTGGAAAAAAAGTCTTACAACTGTCTTAAATTTCAAATAGATTGAATTAAATATTTAATTGTTTTAAATTATTAAAATTAAAACAACATTCATAAATTTATTTAATTGAACGATTTTGAATTTAAAATTGACGATATTCAATCGAAGTAAGCTTAATTTACTTTAAGCTTTATTCACTACATGACAATTTGATAAACTTATTTGTCGTACATTTAAGGTGGCGAATTATTCTCTTGCAACGATACAGAAGATGAATATCTACTGAAATCTTTATTAGATTTTTCTAGCTCGACTCAAATCAGTATCCTAAGAACGAAGAGAGAAAAAACACGAAAGAAGCAAAGAAATGGATTGACAAAAAATAAAAACTAAACATTGAAAAAATACTGATCAGAATTCATCAGTTCTTTAGGGCGGAAAATATCAGCCAAAACCTAGACGGATGGTTGTCCTGCTAAATGTAGAATAATATGCCAAAATAGAATTGCAGTCCGCAAGTTCGAAGAAAAATGTTCGATTTATTTTATAAATTGGGGGACAGAAAAAGACAATAAGATTTTATACTTAAATCAGTTAATTGATAAAATTAAGGTGACCAAAATTTCCTCTGGTGAAAGCCACCGAAAATAATCAGGAGAATATTATTTTCTAACCTTCAGCAAAAAATAAGGATGGCGGAAAAGATAATCGTGATATGCAAAATTGTTTTAATTTCTTGTTATTAAGACATTTTAAAATTGTTTATCTTTTCTAATTTTCATTATAGCTGATGTTTGTATAAGCCAGGCTATAGTTCAGTTTTGATCTATAGCTTTGAATGAAGGAGACAGTGTTTTGCAACAAAAAAAGGAAAAAATAATAAAACATAGAAATAGAACAAAAAGATATATGGGATTGCAGAAAATTATCAGAAATAACATTTTTTGTGAAAAACACATCGAATAATAAAGTTAATTGGTTCGACAACAAAATCAAACAAAATATAAATACTGTTTTGATCAAAACTTTAAGAAAATGTTTTTGTTTAATATTGTCGAAATCTCAAAGAGGTAGGCGCAAGAAAAATATTATTGGTCATGATAAAGTTGATTTATTATCTAAAGAAAAAATTACATTTTCTGATTGTAAAATGATTGTAAGATTTGTTGTCTTTATGTAATGGAAAATATATTCCCAGCTTTTATAAAGCGTTTTTTGAAAAATTGGCTCATGCAAAAGATGTCCTTGGATAACGATTTCGATAGCTATTAAAATAAAATTAGAAAAATTATAAAATTAACTAAAACTAAAATTTCAAATCTTGTTTAAAATAATAATTGATACATACTATAAAACTAAACTCACTTATTTTTTTTATAAAAACTATTTATTTACTTATACCAGCTATATATTTAAAAAATGTCCGCACAAGAAAACTTTAACTACCACTTACGATTAACTTGGTAAAAAACAAATATACGATAAACCCAACAGCGTCTTTGTTTATAGGATAATTTTGAACTGCTGCTGCACTCATCAAAGAGTCATATTCGTCATCTACAGTGCTGTCGTGTTTATTGAACCTATTTTAAAAATTACAGTTACTAATATAGAGAAAATGCTTCTCCTGAAAATATATAATTTTGACTTATCGTGTTATTGTTCGGATGGTGCGATATATATATATATATATATATATATATATATATATATATATATATATATATATATTTATATATATATATATATATATATATATATATATATATATATATATATGTATATATATATATTTGATATATATATATATATATATATATATATATATATATATATATATATATATATATATATATATATATATATATATATATATATATATATATATATATATATATATATATATATATATATATATATATATATATATATATATATATATATATATATATATATATATATATATATATATATATATATTCAGTAAAACCATTTTAAAACAGCAAAAAATTGGGAAATTGGAACCTTAGGGTTTTTAATTTTAATAATTTTTAATTTTAATAGTAGTCAAAAAAAATCTGTTTTATTTTTTTTAAATACTTGCTTGTAGCGCGTAGGGAGACTATAAAGTTGTGAAAAATTGCGAAAATGTCGATTTGAGTAAAGTTCAAAAGCAAATTTAGGTATTAAATAGTTGGACGATTTTATAATTTTTTTTGTTAAATTTAATTAATATTGAAATTATAAATTTTAATAAAATTTAAATCAACACTTATTTTTTCGGTCTAAAATATAACGTTTAAATATGAAATATGTCATTAAACAAAGTTCATAAACATTTTTTTTTTAAATTATTTTGTTGTATAAAACTAATGATTGACGAATTTACTATAACATACTAAACAATTACTTTTTCCTTTTTTTACTCTATTTACATTTTTGGATCTGTCTTTTAAATCCTATTTTGACCAGCACATGTTTTGTTTTTCTTTTTGTTTGCGACAACCTTCTGCCTCTTTTGTCTAAATTTTGTTCAGTTACAATGTAAATAGTTTAACGATTTATGTTCTAGTTGATCCTTTTGGTAATTATAAAGTTATCTTCAAAGACCCGCTGGGAACATATGTATTTAGCGCAGATTAAATTCAAGCGATATAATAAGGTCCTCGAATAAAAAGAAATCGTTTTCCTGAGTTTGATTGCTTTAATTCTTAAAATTTGATATTCGGAGGGCATATTTTGAGGAACTACTTTTCAAGCTTTCTTTATTATTTGAATATCATGCCCAATAAATGAAAAGGAGATCGCTCTTTATACGAAAACTATCGGGGAATAGAACTCCTTTGCACGGCAAAAGTGTTGGTGAAAAACACTCCTCTAGTGATGAAAATTATAGGTGACTGGAATACCTAAAAAATATAGAAGTTTATGTAAAATGACAGTAATGACAACTTATATAATAAGTTCAACCATTTGTTGGAATATGCACATCCAGTTTAAGTTATTTTATATTTGTATAATTGGAAAAGAAAATTACTGGATTCACTTGTAAAATTCTTAGCTTCCATTATTTTTCAAATCGATGAGTCTCACACAAAATAGATGATTAGACTTTAGAGACTAAAATACAACCCATTTTAGTGGTAACTGGTAACTACAAATTTGATTGAGATGGGAACCTTGGTTCCCTATAGGCAAATCATTATTATCTTGTTGGATAATTGAACCGAACCTTGCTGCTGATATATTCTGATGTCGTTACGAAGTAAAAGGTCAACAAGTAAGCTGACTTGGTAACGTTGCAAACGATCGTATACGAATAAGTTGAGAGTTGCCATTTAACAGGTGCAAAGGTCGTTGTAAAAGACCATGGTAGCGCGAGGTCGAAAACGACTTGGCTTTTTCTAGTTGAATTTCGCTTATAAAACAAACCAAAGAGGAAGCTCGAGATCAAAACCAATTGAGGCAGATTGTTGATTCGGTATAGGCCAGCAATGACCTGAAAAATTAATTATTGTTTTTATCAATATCGTTTTTTAAGATGAACTATGCGAACAAAGGCTATTCAACCTTAGTTCGCATAGTTTCGTGACGGCAATAGATCTTTCAAATTTCGCTCCTATTAATATTTTGGGTAGTAAGCAGTATCGTGGCAGTACTGTAGTTGCAACGGAAGACGAGAAAACTACTACATGTAAGGTAAAATAGATGGTTAACACAGTTCATCTCAGCATAGAGGGAAGTGAAAAAATACAGTAAACAATTCAAAGCTTCAAAGTTTGAGTAATGAGTTCAATTTAAATCTTTTAACAATGAAATATTGAAAGTAAATTCTAGTGTCAGCAGCCAAGTTAGTTAAACTTCACAAAGCGTGTATTACAGTTATTGTGACTTAAACGTTTGTAGTTTGTGAGCGCTTGCAATTTGTCAAAATAAACAACATTTTATCTTATGCAATCAGTGTCCGTTCTGGGTTTTCACAGGGCTCGCATCTTAGATCACTTATTTTCTTCATAGTATTTTAGAATGATTTTAGTAAAATAATAAAATTTACCTGTCGTTTATTATATGCCGGCGAATTAAAAATATTTCCCGCCATTAAAATCTACCTGATGCAGCTAAAATGCAAGAGGATATTTCTTCAATTGATATGTAATGTAAGATAAAATTTTTATTTCTAAATGTAGCGAAATAAAAACAATGAAGTATTTTAGAAAGAACTGAGTCAGTGCAAAAATCGATTCTTATTGTCTATGCTAGGAAGACACTTAGGTTTGACCATCGGTTAATGTGGTGGGAAAATGTGATGAATCTGACTCCCGAGAGTTGTAAATTAATTAATATGACGAAATTGGATATCAGACGATCATTGTAAAATGCTTATTTTAATTTAATAATTAAATTATTTGTGTTATGTATTTTGTTATTATGTTTTCATTGTTAAAATTACACTGAGACCTATGGTTTCTAATTAATTTTCTTTCAAAATAAATAAATAAATGAGGATGCATAGCTGACATTTTTAAAATAAATTCATGCCTGAAGCCATTTCCTTTTCCTTGAAACCAATAAGAAACAATAAAATATTGACTTATTATCTACTTTGGATAACACTAATTCTTCAGGTTTGAGGGGAAACAGTAATTTTACAATTAAGTTAATTGCCCACTACCTATATGGCATATTTTAGAAGGATTGCTTAATAAAAGTTTGGTAAATGGAATATTTCTAAATATATTATAATATATTTCTAAATATATATTTAGGCTTACTCATACCTCAAAACACAATTTCTCTATTATAATTGTTTTCTAAAATATTTGAAAAGTATTAATTGAAAACAGTTTAATTCAGTTTTTAATACTACTTTTAGTGATGTTTTATTGAAGTGACAAAGATTTTAGTTTAACATAAACAGTTGCATAGAAATAAATTTAACATACAAAAAAATTAACACAATAAAATTAAATAAAATGAAAATGAAGCTTCAAATTTTGAAAAGATTAATTCGAATAGTTTTCTGAGGTACACGGCTTTGTTGACACTATGTCTCAAAACATGTTTCTGAACATGTTTCTAAAACATCAAAAACTATATAAAGCACTAAAGCAAATACAAATTTCAGGGGTCAAAACCCAGGGTAAATATCACATATTTTAGGTAAAAACATGTTTTTGAATTAAAATGGATCATTGTACTTTTCCAATTAAATAAAAACTCGGAACATAAAAACCTCGTACGTTATACCAAAAATGTTAGAAATTTTATTTTGTTGAACAAAACAAAAATTTATTCATCCAAATCGCTTCTATAATCCATTTAAAATCTATTTGTCAATTGAGCTTTTATATATATATATATATATATATATATATATATATATATATATATATATATATATATATATATATATATATATACATATATATATATATATATATATATATATATATATATATATATATATATATATATATATATATATATTTATATATATATATATATATATATATATATATATATATATATATATATATATATATATATATATATATATATATATATATATATATATATATATATATATATATATACTCGAATATAAATAATTTTTTCACATTTTTGTCACATTGTAAATAAAAAAAATATATTTAGTACCTACACTAACTACTATGCAAAAAAAATGCTTCGACGAGCTTAATTTTTCAATTTGTCATAAAATATAAACAAAAAATGTTTAGTTATATTTCACGCACTATAGCTACACAACACAATATGCAGGATTAATTGATTTTATTGTTTTTTCATTTTCTTTCCACTATTAAGCTCTGCAAACGAATACTATTGGCATATGTGTTTAGATGATGGACATAAAAATATTAAATTGTATATACAGCTCATGACCTACACAAGCCATTAAATTTTTTTGAGAAAATTCAAACCCAAAAAATATTTTTAGCATATAAAATTTATTATTTATGAAGTACTACTAACAAAAAAATTGTGTTCGTGCTTTTACTATTTTTCTGCTAACCATATAAAACCTATTTACTTTCAATTTCGATGTTCCATGTTTTGCCTCGTTATGTATAGCACAGATAGCATTTGTACACGATAAGCAAAACCAGCTATCGTTTAGAAAAAACATTTTGTTTTATTTCTTAGGAATTTTTTTATTTATATATGTTTTTGAATGTTTTAAATATAGGTGATGATAAACAGGTGAGTCGTGTATAACGTTTTCTAGATACACTTAAGATACTCAATAAAAACATGTTTATATATAAACCGGTTTCGAAATTCCCATACCAATAATCTTACCTCTAATGCTAAATTTTTTAATCGAGATATTTCCATCGCCAACAAAAATCTTAATTTTATCAAGATGCTGTAAAACTAAGCAGTAAAAGAAATTATATGATGAAGCAGAGCTTCCAATTTCTTCAATCGGTTCTTCTTTAAGTAAACTATTTTTCTTGAATTGATTCTAAAATGGCGTTGCATTAAAAAAAAAACTTCCTTGAGAATCTCATCATTAAAAGATTACATCAAGATCGATGTAGTCCAAAACACTGTTTTGATGTTCACCATAAAATAGAAAAAATATATAATGATCGCTAAAACTCCTTTTATATTTTTCGAATGTACTATTTAACTTATGTTGTCAAAATGTTGATGCAAATATTCCAAAATTTTATCACAAATGCTCGATGTCATCAAATCAATCTAATTGACAAAATATGTGACGGGCAACTACTTTATGTCAAATTTTTTAAACGCCCATTTCTATTAATGCCTATCATAAAAACGGTTAGAGCGATAGTGAGTCTTTGAACAGGTTTTTGGCCACCAGTACATTTGCTACTTCAAGTGCCATCGTATTATCTGGAAATGTTATAAAAAATAAAACCATTTCATCAATATAGATGATATTTTATAGTTTAGTTTCTTACGTTGTGACAGTCTAAAAATCAACATCTTTAGCTTTATCCACCATATGCAATGTAATTCCGTAACGGTGTTAAATGCTTTCAGCCGTTCTGTGAAATTTCTAAATCCAAGTAACGGAGGATCAAAATTTTGGGCAACTTGAAAAAATTTTTCTTTAATTATTGATCCAGAAACAGGAAACAAATTTTCCTATAACCGCCAAAACCAATAATTTGAAAGAACATAATGTGATAGTCTTACCGTGAACATTAAAGATGAAATTGTTTTTATTCAAATTTCAGAAATCACAAATTATAAATTTTTTGTTATAAAGGGTGGTTAAATTTTAAGGGCCGATGTTGAATGTGAACCACACCTAAACGTCAAGTTTTTTTCTGCATTTCATTTGAAATTTCTCAATTTCAGACTAACTAAATTTGAACCATGGAAAGATACACAATCGAGCAACGCGATAAAGTTATTCAAGCTTATTATGAAAATGGGCGTTCAAATCAAAATGCATATCGTGCACTTCGTGATTTTTTCGATCAATTTAAGCGTCCAAATGTGTGTACAATCGGAAAAACCGTGCAGAAATTTGAGCAAACCGGATCTGTAGGAGATTTTAAAACACCAGTGCATGCTCGTATAGATCGTACTGCAGAAAATATTGCTGCTGTTCGCAATAGTGTGGCTGAAGAGATAACGAACTTTTTATGGACCGAATTGGAAGATATGGATGTGGGCGATATGTGGTTTCAACAGGACGGTGCCACTTGCCACACAGCTAACGAAACAATGGCTCTTTTGCGCGACAAATTCAATGGTCGTGTTATCTCACGTGGTGGCGATGTCAATTGGCCGCCAAGATCTTGTGATTTGACACCATTGGGCTTCTTTCTTTGAGGTTATTTGAAAGAAAAGGTGTACGTCGATAAGCCAGCAACAATTTAAGAGCTAAAGGATAAGATAATTCGGCACATTAACGGCACAGAACCTCAATTATACCTAAGCGTCATCGAAAATTTGGACCATCGGTTGGAGGTGTGCCGCCGAGGTCGCGGCGGCCATTTGGCCGATATTTTGTTCCATACATAATTGAACCGTACCATATTATCATAATAAAAAGAATTGACAATAATTTCCTAAATAATTTGTGTTTTATTCAAAATCAACATCGGCCCTTGAAATTTTACCACCCTATATAAGCCATTTTACTCAGTAGAATCTAAATCTTTTAAAATTCAATTCAAAATAATGACTTTCATTGCGAAAAATACCAATTTTCCTCTTTATTCTAAAAACCAGATTAATGTGATATTTATAGGCACAATTATGATTACCAATAAAATATTCAGGTTACATTTCAGTTAGAAAAATTATTATTTCATTTATAATCAATGATTGAGAAATAAATAAGCTTATTGGCTTAAAAAAACAATTATTAACCTCTAAAAGTTACGAAAATTATTTAATATCTTTCATTTATTCAAAGCCATGAACTGGTTTAAAACAATTATACATAAGACACAGATTTAAAAAAAAACTAGTGGGCCAAAAGGGACTTTTGTGTGCGAATCGGTTAAAAACTTAAATATTTTACCTGTGGTAAACATAAAAATAAAGACATAAAAATAGACATAAATATTTTTTATGTATGGTTATATGATGCTCAAAACGTCAAAGCAAAATATGATTAAAATTTGTGACTGCACTACGACCAGCTAAAATTTTTGTGGTAAATGAAGTTTAAATTATAATTTTTTACACGTTTTTAATTCATTTTTTCGCACACAGACTCAATTTTATTAATCAAGTAAGAAGTAACAATTCTTAGTAAGAATACAATAGATCGAGTCGGCATGTTTCTGACCTTAAGTATTTAAGAAATGAACGAAAATGTTTCGTCTAAACAAAGTTAACAGAGTGAAAATTACAGAGCAAAATATAAGAAATGTCAAATTTATTAATACGCAACCTCAATTAAGGCAACTTGTTGAATTTATCATAAAAAATGACATTCATAAAATTCCGCAATGTTCTTACGGAGTCACTGGTTAGCCTATTATTGAGACAGATTATAAAAAATAAAAGAGTCAACCTGAACAAAACATAATATTATATTTATTCGGTACTAATAAAACATTGCCCGAAAATTTTAAATTCAAGATTTTTAAAACAAAACATTGCAAAAACCATTAGTAAAAAGCTCAAATGATAAATAATGTTCTTAAATTTATTATCACTATAATTCGTATTAAAATATAAACTGGACTTACATATTTAAAGCTTTTTTGTAAATATGTTAAGATTAACCCTTGAGATATACTTGGCATTACTTAGACGCTTTTAAACGGCAAAAACCATAAAAGTAGAAGTAATTTTTGTTTTCTCATTTTACTTTGGAGTCGCGTCGAGTATAAATCTCTTTAATTCAATTTCGATTATTTTAACTTTCTTTTCATCGGTCGCGTCGATTATATCTCGGGATATAAGTATTCCAAATGCTTAGGCTTCAATGTGTTTAGTGTTATTTTAGTAGTTTATCGCTTTCAAAAACCAGCACTTAGATTCCGGTCCTTAGAATAATGAGAATGAGAAATTAAAAAAAAATATTTTTTCAACTACCTACTCAGTTTTCATTCTCATTACATTTCCGATTCCTGTGCTACTAGGGAGTTTAAACTTGCTATATATATTTTATAGCACGAGTTTTTGTTTCATTTCAGACCCAATACTAATGCAGAATTCTAATGTTGGATTTGGTTGAATAAATCCATTTGCAGAGTGTTAATGGATTTAATTTTACGTTATAGTTTAACAAAAAATATTATGTACTTTGCAGTTCCTAAAATGTCCTAAAGCCTAAAATCAAGGTTCCGATGTATTAGTCGTCAGCGCAATCTGTTTTATTCTCCGATAAGAAAATGATATTGTATGAAGCTCCACTTACCTCCAGAAAAAGACATGCTGTTTAAAATGAAAATGGCAGTTGATGAGTTTCTTTACCATTTACAATATTTATACGAATAAAACTCATATGAGAAAGACCGAAATTCGAGTGCAGGACAAACCTATATTATTTTCACAACAGTATCGATTTATACGATGTTCTCCTGTTTTATTACGAAACCTGTCTACACTTAAAATTTTACATTTATTTTCATTCGTATTCTAAAGAATTGTGTGTATCCTTATATGTATTGATTTACAAAACTGAAATATATTTCCAGGAAATTCTATGCAATATAGATAAAAAAATAAATATACTATTTTTATACACCGTGGCACTTAAGAGCATTTTACTCGCGCGATACACTAAAATTTTATGTGATCAATAAAATTGATAAATAAATTTTTTATTCACTACTCATCATCTTACATACATAAAAAACGTGTACATATCTCTACATCGGTTTAAATTTTTTTTTTTTAGTGAGTTTTAAATGAATAGCATACGTTTCAATTTTTTTCTTATTTTTTAAATGTCACAATTGAATTTTACGTTCGAGTGACATATGTTTCGACGAAGGGGATGTGAACATTTTTTATTACCTGTAATTCAAGATATGGGAAATCATGTTATTTGTTATTTTTGTTTTAGACATGTCTATATAGTTTATCGTTATCGGAGTATATATACATGACGTGTCTTTAAGTATTTCATTTTAATAGATGATATTTTAAAATTTTACTGTTGCGCTTATTTAGTAATAAAAGTTATTTTATTCACATCACATATACATAAGTTATTTATTTTATTATTCCAGGTAAGAACGCTACCATTCATATTAGATGGGCAAAATCTATAAAAATGTTTACGATTAGTAAGTAATCCTATATACATACATATAATTATATTCACTTCTAACACCATGACAAAACTTATATTTATAGAAAAAAGCTTTTAACTATTTAATAAATACATCCACAATTTTTTTTATGTGTTACGTAACAATTTGAAAATTTAAAAGCTTTTTCCATTATATTTTTTTCTATTCCATCAAACCAGTTTACCAGCTTATAGAGATTCAATAAATGCATTGTTAATATAAAACATAAAAAGCATTTTATGTGAAAATTAAAGATACGGATTTCAATTTTATAAAGTATTTAAAAAAGCTTTACTCAAAAAATCTTACTCTATCAGTTAATTTTAACCAAGTGTGATAATAATTAAAATACGTATGCATTTTTAATTAAAGCACACGTTATTAAAGCTCACGATAAATAGATCTTTTTCCATATTAGAATAATATTTCGATGTTTTGTTTGTTTATTTTTTATGTATAAAATACATAAAGTTGGTTCTATTTTTAATTTTTTTTTTTAAATGTTTTTAAGTTTAAAGAAAATGATATAAATATTAAAAAATAGAATAATTAAAAAAAAAGATCTGAGCTAATTTTATGAAAGCTCTTTTCATTACTAAGGGCATTCACATGGGATGTTTGCCTATGTCTAATGTTTACGAGTTAGTACGTTTTTTCAAATTACGAAAGCTTTTTTGTTTTAACAGAAGGTAGTAAAATTATAACAATCGGGACGTGTACAGTGCAACGTAACGCGTTTACATTATTTTAACTTATTATGAAAATGAGTGTAAACACAAACGTAATTTATGAAAATGTACACATACATATTCCTGCAATTTGTATGCCTATATAGAGAGCTTTTAGTTAAAGTACCACTTATAAAATTCAAATAACTATTTAAATTTTTTATAGACTACCCCCTTTGCTAATTTTTAAGCATAAAATTATTTTAATTTTTATACATGAAAATGTTTTATGAAAATGTACACATATTTCCCAGCAACTGTCATACTAGTTTTGAGTACAATTATTGTAAAATTTATGTTTTGATTATTAAATTAAGGAATTTAATTAGCTAACCAGTTTTTGAAACTTAAGTTTTACATTTTAAAAACGAAGCTCTTAAAGTCAAATTTAGTATTTCCACACAGTTGACATTTGAATATATTCTTCAATAATTTTTGTTGTCATATACATTAAAAGATTACAAGTAGTAAAGTTCCTTAATTCGATAATAATCGGTAATAAGAAATTATTTTTACCCTATAATCCAGAAAAAGTCATCATGCCACAAGAGCAAACTTAGTTGAAAAAAAAATATGAAAATACAACAAAGAAAAATTGGAAAACTTTTACTATTTTCTCTACCACTAGTCTTCTTGAACCAATTTTTTTAAATGCTTTTGATTTATGGTTGATTCACACTTAATTATTTCAATAGAAACTTTCTGTAATTTTTCTTGTTCTTGCGTTGTTATTGCTGTTCCTGCTGCTTTAACTTTTATATTACAGATTTAATGGAAATGAAAATTATCAGCAACAATAAAAAAAAAATATCAGAAACTTGTGTATAGTACAACTTTTAATTGAACATGAAATTAAAGATAATTTCAAGATAATATTATGTTATTAAAAACTTGGGGGAAAAGGCGATTTTCTGGTAGGTAGTGTTCAAGTTTGAAAAAAATCTATCAATTTAGAAATTTCCAAGGGTAATTAAATTAAATTAGATTTTTTTTTCTATAATATGTACCTTGAATTTTTATTTATTTTTTAGCAAGTTAGTTCAAAGCCTTAATTTCGTTTTTAGGTGCTTTCGGTTTTTTATTTTATAATTTTTCTTCACAATATTCATTCATTTGAAACTCAGTTTATTTGTTGTTACTGGAAGGTTTTATTGCTAAAATCAATATAATAAATAAACAGAGAATAGGAAAAAGCACGAAATGAGTTGTTCTATAAACCGTATAGCAATGAATTCGTTTTCCATTTTTAATTTAATGGCAAAAAATCGTCTATATAATTAATCTTTTTTGTCGGTTTCTTGTTCTAGATACACAGTATATGTATATATATATATATATATATATATATATATATATATATATATATATATATATATATATATATATATATATATCTATATCTATATCTATATATATATATATATATATATATATATATATATATATATATATATATATATATATATTCTTTTTTAAGGAGACTTATTTAATTTACGAATTTGAAACCAACAAAAAATTTAAATGTTTCAGTTTGAAATGTATTCCATTCCATAATTTTTTTTTTTTTTTTTTTTAAAGGAAAGGTAGAATTGTTAATTCAATTTTGTCGTTTTATGTAAATTGTTTTGTAGGGTTGAAAATGGTTTCTTTCGCAAATAAAAATGTTTAGCGGATTATTTTGTTAATTTTGTGAATTCTTTTAAACCTCCACAGTAGGCTACCCCTAAAATTTTAATCAATAGCTTAAAAATAAAGAATAATTTGATGTTATTTTAAATTTTTTAACAAATCATTTTAAAAATTGTAGTTCATATCAAAACTAAGTGGTTGTGCTATTAACAGATTTTTTGTTTGAAATATACAAAACCTAGATAAAAATGAAGAGTATAGTAATACAACAATTTAACGTAAGTTACTAAAACAAATTGTTTTGAGATCTTTTGATTGTATAGGATCATCATAAATTAAACAATTAATAAATACTTACTTTTAGCATAAGCTCAAAATTTATTTAAAGGGTAAATGTGCCCTAGCCATACCACACAAACATTTCAATCACAAATTATTAGTATATATATATATATATATATATATATATATATATATATATATATATATATATATATATATATATATATATATATATATATATATATATATATATATATATACAGTTTTAAGTCTTATGTCTTTCGTTTCAATAGTCATTATTTTTCATTCATTTTTATACACGATCAAAAAATTAAATCGAATAAAACGGCAAACCATAGCGTTTATTTCCGGATTGGATATGCACCAAATAAACTGTCAATTTAATATACATTTTTCATTTAAAACGGTCAACAGTTTAATGTAAAAAAAAATAACAAAACAAAACGAGAACATTTGATCCTATATACATTGTTGTTGTCAGTTATAGATGTTGTTGTTGTCAATTTTTATTAATTTATTGATTCGGATGGTTTTGCCAAGTTATTTGACATATTAAGTAAGTGTTGTTGTTGTTGTTATTGTGTTAGTCACTTGTTATTGTTTTCTATACTAAATTTGTTTGAAAAGCACAATATTATTACATTTGTTAATGTTACAGCTACCATATTTAATCCTGATCGTAAAAATATTTTCGTTGCGCTTTTGATTTTGGTGTAACCGATACAAAATAAAAATCTTTACATAGATATTTTATAAATTTATTCACCTTCGAAGTCTCTCTTTTATTTGGCACATGTAATACTATAACATTCTTTTGTTACATACACTATACTTCAGTACATATTTTGCTCTATATAAAATATTTATGTATAACATTTTTCAAAATAACAACAAAATTCATGTGCTTTTATGTTATTTATTTATTTGTTGTATATATGCTTCATATACACTTTACTGTGTGTGCGCTCTTATAATTCAAAATTTTTGTGAGTATGTGCTCCATACTCTATACAAATATATTGTTGTTAACAAAAAGCAAGCAAAAATAAATTGAATTTTTTCCTACATTTTAAGCCATATATATGCAGAGCTTGGTATGTACGTAACGAAACGAACCAAAAATGTGTTTAGTGTAATATATCACCTGGATTTTCTACTTTTTTATTTTGTTGTTGCTATTATTTCATTAGTTTTTCGCCAAATTTGTTTGTTACATGAAAAGATGTATAAATAAACTATATATATATTTTATATATGTAAACATATTTATGTAGAGCACGAATACACATAAAGCATGTTTATATTTAACGAGGATGCAACGTAAATTAGAAAATGTAACAATGTATCGTTATAATTAGTAATTAGAGAATTGAGCGTATATTTTCGCGAGAACATTATCAATGTTATCTAATTTTATATATATTTGTAACCCGGTTAAGTGAATTGTTATATAAAACAAATTTCAAAATGACATTGTTATTTACACACGATATCTTAAAAGAATTTTATATCTTTGAACGAGTGAACATACGACTGTTATCATATATTCAGAAACTAGCAGTAGCAACAAAAAAAAAATTCTAAAATCAATTTTTTTATTTCCAATTCACAATAATATTCTAATGTAAGACAATGACGCCTTTTTATGTGCTCTTCATATATATATGTACGAGTATGTTATGTTCAAGAAATCCTAAAAAAAATCTAAAATAAACAAAAAATTGGAAAAATATCTGATTATATTCTATTGTGCAGACATGAAAATAATAAAAAAATATTTTGGTTGGTATGTACTTGTATTTATATATGTACGTAGAAAAACGGATTTGATCTGATCAACAGCAAAGATTTTTTCGAATTTTCACTATGTTACATATATACGATTCTGTTTTGGAGAACATGAAAATTTCATTAAAATCACTTTATATTTGAATGGTGATGTCTATAGTTTGGCTACTGGATTCAGCTTTTGAATATCTACACAACATGTTATGCAAATTTAAAATGTTTTATTTAATTATTGATTTAAAACAAATCAATTTTAAATAACTTTAAAATTTTAAAAATACTTAAATATAAAAAATTAGATCACACAGTCGTGAAGACTGAGTGACTGACATTGACTGAGTTTTATAGATAAGAGAGCTTTTGGATAATTAAAGTATTTAAAAATATTGCAGAGATATAGTTTGTTACCGAGATTATTATATTATAAATAATTCCATTTCTTTAAAAAGTTCCATCAATTAACAAATATAATTTTTAATTGCTAAAAAAAATGCAAACGACACAAATAAATATCAACGTTTTTTTTGTAAGAAAAAAATTCATCCAACTACGCAAAAATGTAAATGAACCAAATAAATTTTGATTTGATTGCAAACAAAATGTAATATAAATTCAATATTCGTTCATATATATGACAGTTTTATTCGGTTATTGTCTATGGACCTAATGTCATAATGACTGTAATATATCAGAAACCTGATAAGGGTCCTGAAAATATTTTTCCCATATAGGTTGTATACGGGTTGAAAAAAAAATGAATTTGTTAAATTTATTCTAAAAAATATTTACAAAATTTATCTTTTAAAAAAATATACATGTATATATATAAAAATTCGACTGTTTTAATCCCAAAGCTTCCCACTCACAAGCATACATTCTTCTGTATATATTGTATGACTTTACAAAAGAAAAATGTATTTGAAATTTAAGATTTATTTGAAATAATGGCTATAAATTTCAGGCTGAAAATCAATTACGTACCCAATAAGCAGTATCATCAATTTAATATATTTTATTGACCAGAAAGTCTGTGTTATATGTATGTAGGTTATTTTACGACGAGATGAAAATATGCGGATAAATATTTTTCGAGGAAAAATCTGTCAACTAAATTGACAAAAAAAAAATAAAAAATAAAAAATTTATCAGCGAGCTTTGAGAAAAAAATTAACATTTCTACAAAAAATCTTTGTGTATCTATAAATAAATTCGATAACAATAATAATATATTCATAAATTTTCATATTGAAAATGGATAAAATAGGGAAAACCAAATGTAAAAATAGTATAAATCTGTATATATACGTATGTGTATTTTTCGTTAAACTTTGTATTTTATTTTTATCCGAAATGCTTTACGAAAACGCAAAATCATAAACCAAATAATACAAATAATATATATATATATATATATATATATATATATATATATATATATATATATATATATATATATATATATATATATATATATATATATATATATTTATATAAATATAACAATAATAAAAAGTTCAAATGCTATTATATTAATGTCTGTTTCTTCCATCATAAACTTGTTAAACATTATAAATCAATTGAATTAACCGCTTTACGACAAATACGTCATATGATCGCCGAAAATTTAATTTATATACACTTTATTTGACACAAAACTTTAAAATTTGTTAAAATCAGTTTTAAAAAAATTGAATAAACATTATAAATTAATTGAATTAACCGTTTTATCACTAAAATGATTAAGTTTTATGTCACTAAAATGATTAAGTTTTTAAAATGGAGTGCAAATATCTAGAGAGATACTTAATAAAATTATTTATGTTTTGAGAATCAAGAACAATTCCGAGGTTCTCAAACATACGTACAGGATACATATGAATAGGATTTTTCTTCCTATGGAAACTCATTTACTTACGTTAAGTTCCAGTTTTTACAATTCACTCCATAAAAAAAAAATCTGCGTAAAGCAAAAATTTAGATGTGGGTAAGCTGGAATTTACCTTTATCATTCATAAATATTTTAGAATAATAATGGATCTAAATGACTGCCTTGAAGAACCCCAACTGTCACTTCAAATTCACCCGAAAAACATTTACCAAATTTAACTGCTTGCCTACGGTTGCAAAGGTATTTTTTCAACAATGCTGCTGTTGGATTAATAATCCTACGAAACTCTTTAATCATATATATCGCCAACCCATATACTCAAATCCTTTCGAAGTATCAGACAGTATATGGATATATATTATATATATATTTCGTATATTATATATATATATATATATATATTTATATTTATATATATATATATATATATATATATATATATATATATATATATATATATATAATATATATATATATATATATATATATATATATATATATATATATATATATATATTTATATATATATATATATATATATATATATATATATATATATATATATATATATATATATATATATATATATATATTCAACACGAAAATGCAACCTTGAAAAAACAGTAACCAATGTAGAGTGGCGTATATTGATACCATTGAACAGCTTAATACATGGCCCTCGACACACTCACATCCAATGCAAATAGTACACTTCAAAATACATTAAAATTAATTAACCAGCCTTAATATAAACATTGATTCGGATGCCGTTCAATATATTAACAAAATAAACGGATTTTGTGGCACCATCTAAAATTGTCTTTAATGAAAATTTAACTAAGTTCAGGAGTCATCTGTATGCATGCCGAAGCGAGAGAGCGTAAAAAAATCTAAATTTAAATATGTGTGGATTTGTAATAGTAATATTTACGTTAGGAAAACTGATGGATGTCAAGCTAAGTTAATTAAATCACTATTTGACCTTCATGAAATTTGATATATCCATGTTTGTGTGAGCGATTTTATAGTTGAAATGTGCAACGTAATGAACTAAGCGAGCTATGCTGAACTATTCCCATCGCTTAGCTTAGCTGAAATGTACAACGGGCTTTATGTTAAAAATTCAAATAGCTATTAAACTAGAAATGCCAGCCAAACTATATCTCGCATTAGCTTTGATAAATGTAATAAACTTTTACAGACGTTGGTCTGGTATAACATATTCTTAGCAAATGATATAAATATCTCGATAAATAAATTTTTGAATACTTTCAATGGTTGCTTAAAATATAGTAAATATCAAGTCTAATATTGGAAAAACTATAAGATGGCACCGTGGATGTCTTTCGAGCTTCACTCACTGGTGAATTTGAAAAATAAATTGTCTAAGAAACTTAAAAAACGTTTTAATATTATGACCAAAAACTGCAAAATGATAATATATATGTTGAATGAACAAATTATTATATGACCCTTTCTGAGAATTGCTCCAATGGAAGCTATTCAATTCACTAGTAGGTGATTCTTAGTAGAACCGGTAAAATATCTTCTATCTTAGAGAAACATGAGTATTTCACTACAAACCCTCTAGATTAATGTAATTTCTTTGATAATAATTTTACAAGTCAATGTGTTTTGAAATAATGGTAAAGTCGTGAGTATGCTTTTTCTTGACATTTCTTTGGCCTTCGATACCGTAGATCATTCACTAATACTAACTAAATTGTGGCGTTTTGGTTTCAAAGAGTTCATGTATAACTGGCTTAAATCGTATCTACAAAATAGACTTATAGACTTTCAAAAAGTAATCGGTGCTTGTTCAAGTGATGTTAATGAAATTATTTCAGGTGTCTCTCAAGTTTCGGTTCTTGGTCCTTTACTTTTTTTAATCTATATAAATTCTTTTTTGACTTAAAATTGTATAATTGTTGCATTTGAAGGTGATCTTACATTAATTTATTCAGCAGATACCACAGAAGAATTAGAACATCAAATAAATGCTGATTTAGAGCAATAGCGCGTGTTTGGTTTTTAAATCATAAAATGAAATTAAGTGAAAAATTTAGAGGCTTGCTATTTAATGAAGGATCAAGAGCGGTTAAAATTTTGAATGTATTTTACCCCGAGGAATATTGTAATAGCTATAGAGAATCTATCAACTGCTTTAAATTCCAATTTGTCAATGAATTTAAATATTTGGGAATAACGGTTGATAGTAAATTAAACATACCAAAAATGTTAAAGCATGCATATTTAAATAATTCATTATTTGTAATTTAAACATTTTTGTAATTTTAGTGCTCCGACGCTTTTTGATAAATTACAATCTGAAATTCAGAATGAACAATCTGTTAAAAGGTTTAATAGGTTATAATAGAAGGAGTGGTTATTCCTTCAGGACGATGTTGAAAGTTTCTTTCAAAAAAAAAAAAAAAAAAAATATATATATATATATATATATATATATATATATATATATTTATATATATATATATATATATATATATATATATATATATATATATATATATATATATATATATATATATATTTATTTATAAATATATTATTTGAAATATTTTTTAATTAAAAGCTTTTAATTTAAATTTCATATACTTTAAAATTTTAAAATGACTTTTAAAAGGAAGACACAAACTATATTTTTTAAATTATATTAAACTATAAATTTGTTTATTTTAACTATATAATAATACATTTAGTGCATTTCAGTTCGAGTAATCTAATTATCGATTGGAACTTATACCAATTAAAAACTATTAAAAGCTGTATTATGTATGACAAAATGTTATGGCCTTTTATTAATTTTTAATATTAACCTAATAAATTTTAAATTTTAATTAAATTTTATTAACAAATTAATTAGTATTATTAGTTAATATTATTTGATTACTAATCGAAAAAACACTGGTTTTACTAAATATATTTAAAAGCTTTCAAATATAATATAATATTCAAATCAATGTTTAAAAGGTAATCCTTTATAAATATTCTTTGCAGTAATTTAGTTTATTTATTTCAAAATTATTTTTAGTTACTATTGGTCTTAAATTTCTATATATTATTAAATAAACTATTGAAATCTTTAAAGTTAGATTAAATATATGTAGTTGTGTTCAGGATTTTGGTTCATTTCATCGAATTAGTGAGCTATTAATTTAAAGCTCTAAAATTAAAAAAATTTAATGTATGTTAAAATATCGCAAAACTTGGGTAGGTTTATAGAAAATCAGAATAAATTTCTTCAACTCTCAAATTGGTGTTCTACCTTATAATATTTTTTTTATGTAAATCGAACAAGCTTTTAAAACAAATTAGTAAAACCATTATGGATAAGTTTAGCAATGTGCTGGAGCAGTTTGGGAACTTTTTATGAAATTTCCAAAAATCTAATAAAATTTCGCACACCGAAATATCTATTTGATAAGATCGTATTTGTCCAATCAATTAGAACGTGCCATGTTGTTATTCAGCAAAACTGTGTTAGTTCGTTGCATTGCATTTTGGAATAAAATTCCCAATACCATTAGAAAAGATTTTTTTTTTAAACTGGGCACGCAAGTTAAATAGCTTTTGACTAAGATGTTATTTTAATTATAATTTTAATTTTGTTTTTAACTTTAAAAATTATTACTTTTGTTTAAAATTATTTAAAATAAACTTCATCGGTTTTCGAACCTTTCATAATAACTTTTTAAAAGTTTAACTGAACTGGTTTCTCGTTGAACTTTGAAATATTTAAATAACTTAAACCAGTGTTTAAAATTTAATTCTAATGGATTGTTTGCATTCATTTAGTTTTCTTTAAAATAGTTGTTTAATTTAGATTATAGCTTTCAGTGGTGTTAAATTCATATTATTTCAAACTTTTCAAAACTTGTATAGTATAGAAAATGTGAGTTTTCTAACAAAATATTTAAAACTAACTAGATACATTTTCCAAAGGTTATCAGTTAAAATTAATTGTACTTAATTAATTGGATTTAATTGTATTAACATAACAATTTTTTAATTTAAATTGTTCATTAAGAATTAAACCAATGAAAAAAGCTTTAATTTGCAAAGAGGATCAAAATAGTTTTAGACATATGTTTGTAGTTAAAATGTCGTGAAACTATACCATATCGATTTTAAATATTTTATACTACATCAATATTTAAATTTGTTTCCCCTGATACCAACAAATAACAAACTAAACAAAAAACCAGTAATAAAATCCGTAAGTATCAATTAAAAATTCCAATTAAAATCGTACCGTAGCACAAAATAAAATATTAACGGATAAAATTTCATTAAATAACACACTAAAGGTGTTTTAACAACTACCAAAGATTTTCATTTTACATCTTTGTTGTCATCGTTCTGCTCTTAATTTTTTTGTCTATTTTAATGAAAACGAATTCATTCAATAAAATTAAAAAAAATAAAATAAAAATTGCTTCATTTTTAACAATGATAATCGTGGTAACGGTGTGTGGAGATGATAATATAATCATAGGATGGGCGGCGACGGCGACAACGACGACGACAATGATGATGGTCTTAATTAATGGTGATATAAATTAATTTAACTTATCAACAATTTTCTTCTATTTTTTCACTCGTTTGTCGTTCGAGTGTGGATTTGATATATAAAAATAAAATGAAACGAAAAAGGAAATTTTAAAATTAGTTAAATTAATTTTCATATTAGATAATTTTACGAAACACAAATTTTTTTTGAAATTGTTCGTCCGCAAGACATAATATTTGGGGATATAATTATAATTTTTTGTATTCTTTGCGATGCCGAGATTATAATATTTGATTAAAATATTATAGAAATTTTGTGTTCAACACAATATCATAATATATATATATATACATATATATATATATATATATATATATATATATATATATATATATATATATATATATATATATATATATATATATATATGTATATATATATATATATATATATATATATATATATATATATATATTTATATATATATATATATATATATATATATATATATATATATATATATATATATAAAAATATGAAAAGCTCACAACATAAGTTGAGTATATTACTCTAATAATACATCTTAATACTTTTTTCAATCGAACTTAATCTCGATTGTTTATTGAGAATATTAACATATATTATTTTAGATGAAAGATATCGATTTTACATTTTTTTAAAATTATTAGGATTTAAATATAATATATTAACTACAAAATACATAACATCTGGATAAATCGTTCATTATATCATATATATATATAAATATAATTTAATCCTTGATAGAAAATAATTTTAATTTGTTGATTTAATTTCTATATTCGAGATATTAAAATGGAATTAAAATTTGTCATTTAAATGTCGCACATTATAAATTTAATTATTTATGTCAACATGCTTTTTAGTTATTTTGATTAAGCCACAATCAACGGAAAAATATTTTTGCCATTTTAATATTTTTCTCTGGTGATTTCTATAATTTGGGTAACTTATTTTTAGAAAAATTAATTTATTTTATAAAAAAATTGTTTATATATTTATTATAATTTCAACAATTTAAAGTTTAAACAATTGGCTATTATAAAATTGATTTTAAAATTGTTTTTAAATTTTATCTTAAAAATTATTAAATTCGGTAAAAAGCGGATAAGATGATTTTCATTTTAGTTTAATTTAAAATAAACTTTTAATTATTTTGTATTCATAAATTTTTGAGCATAAATTAAGTAAACAATTTAAATATTTATAGGTAAAAGCTCGAAAACATATGTATTTCATCTTGCTTTTAATAATTTAAAAGCTTTCATAGCATATATCTAGTTTTAAATTTAAATTTATATTTAACATATTTTAATATATTTTACTAAACTTTTAGCTCGAAGTTAAACTTTGTTTTCATAATATATTTTAAAAATTGATATAGTCTTCAAAATTGTAGCTTTATTCGAACTGAAAAAAGTTAAATCCAATAGGTCATATATTTTTGTAAACGAAATAAAATATATTGTAAACCAATTCTGCTTTCCACTTCTCAAACTATTTAGAATGACAAATAAGCTCTCGCACATACGCCAACACATCCGTATACACACACGCAACAAAAATAAATAAACGAAATTTGCATAAAATATATCTTATTCAAAAACTTCTTTTTTTTTTTTTTTTTTGTTAAACTACACAATTTTGTGTTTCATCAATCTTCGAAATTTTGTAACCATAAAATAAAATAGAAATTGGGAAAACGGAAATTTATATATATATATATATTATATATATATATATATATATATATATATATATATATATATATATATATATATATATATATATATATATATATATATTTATATATATATATATATATATATATATATTTATATAGAGCTTTTTTTTAAAAGGAAATCGTGTACACACATATTTTTTGTGATAAATTTTCCATTCATTTGGTTAACCATTTGTCTTCTATTTTACCATCATCTTAATTTTTTTTTCGTTAGATTTTCGTTATATATATATATATATATATATATATATATATATATATATATATATATATATATATATATATATATATATATATACATGTTATGATACGCACATAGAACAATAAATATGTCTTCAGCTTTTTGACGTATCCATATAATAATCATAAAATATGAAATTGGATATATAATTTTATTTTATGTTTTACTTTTTCTAGTCCTAATATTATTTATTAGTTTTGGTTGCTATAGAAAAGGATTTGGTTATTTTCTTGGTCATACATATACAACACCACCGAACGAATGAAAAATTTATATCGATAAAGATGAAAAATGATGCTCATGTACCATAGTACGAAAAATGTCTAATAATCATCTTGATAAATACGAAATGATGGATTAAATGCTGATCAATTGGCTGCGTATCTTTCTCTTTGAATTTTCCAAAAAATATATGTAATATATATATATATATATATATATATATATATATATATATATATATATATATATATATATATATATATATATATATATATATATATATATATATATATATATATATATATATATATATATATATATATATTTATATATATATATATATATATATATATATATATATATATATATATATATATATATATATATATATAATACGGATTAGTTAAACAATTAATTATGTATTTATATGTGTGTATAGGACTACTAGTAAATATGCTGCAACAATTGCGCAAAAAATCATTTAATATACAAAACATAATAAATTTTTTATGATGAAAGCTCGTTCGTAAATTAGTATTCGTATTCGCTTGTGAACATAAATTTATTGTGTTTGTCAACACAAATTGTTTAAAATTCAAGTCACCATAAAAAAAAAATTTGTAGGAATAAGATACAAACATAAGAAAAAAGATTAAATATCTACTGAATTGATGTGATTTTATTATGCATACAGAGCATGATATGTATTTATGGATGTACATAAATATATTTTAGTTTTTTCAATAAAATTGAAAAATAAAATTATATTAAATATTATATAGGAAGACATCAAAATTTGCATGCGTGATTATGATGTAGGTCTATATAAGGAAATTTTGACTTTTATGATGTCATGTTAATCTTTTAACAATATCCCCAATCGTAAAAAGCACTCTAATTTTGCTTGGTTTAGTCGAAAGTTTCAACACGCAGTAATTAAAAGTATCTTTTCTTCATTTCAATAAAGCTTAAGCAAAAAATTGTGTATCATTATAGACATGCATTTTAAGAAGTCAAATCCAAGATTTTGCATTTTAATTTTTACCACAATTAACCAAGCAACTTAAAAGCTTAACAATGCCAATTATTTTTCAACAAATATTTAACTTTAAATACTATAAGAACATAAAATATAAACATATTTAAAAAATAATAGAGATTTCTGAACTCAACTTAAGTAAAAACATAAACCGTTAATTTTAAAAATGTTTAAAAGCTTTGTAACTAATATTTTTAAAGTAGCAGTTAAAAAAAATTCAAAATATTATTGGAAGGTTATTTCAATAAGTACCAATAAATGAGCGTTTGAAAGTTTTGCGGTAAAAAACTTTAATAAAATTAGAATAAGTACAAAACTTCTAAAAAGCTCGATGAAGGCTGATTCACTGTTGGGTTCGTTTCGTTTGTTCGTTATGTAAATATTCTGCAGTATTATGTTGATGATTCATGGTTGATGAAAAAAATACAGAACGATTTTATTTACACCTATCGTTGAAAAGTTTAGCTTTTTGATAATGATTGTAGTAATAGCTTTCGTTAATGATTATAAAATATTTTGTGTTTCGTTTCATCAATATTTTTTAAAATTATTTGATTTAAGAAAAATTATAATTAAAATACTTATTATAATTAAAACAGTGATAGTGTGTAGTATTATCATGTTGGCCTTGAAACGTGGGTTTTACTTTTGCCTATACTACTTACAACGTAGACAATACATTCTCTAGTCATATTACTTCGGTCAAAAAGTTGAAGATAGATAAACTTGATGAAAAAAATACCGAAAAAAAATCGCCATTTTCGACGAATCCTATATTGGTTTAAAAATTTCAGAAGAAAAGGAACGAACGGAATGAACACAACACTGAATTCGTCTTGAATCTCTTACTTGGTTTATTATGTGGCAATTGTAAAACTTTCAAAAAGTTTCTTATACAAATATTTACTTTTATGATATCGTGACAATATGAGAAGCTAAAATCATTTCAAAATTTAGTTGGTTTTGCCCAATGGTTTCAAAACTGTTTAGAAATTCCAATTAGTTTGTTAAAGCACCGCAAACTGTAGATATGTAAATACATAAGTGTGGGAACGAAAATGTTTTTTTGTATAATTGATCATAGTAATTTTTTATACTAATTGCCAGCGGAAATTGATGCCAAGGGGTACTAAAAAAAGAAAATTAAAATTATAATGTCACTAAATACTTCCTCCCCGGTTGATGCAAGGTCTTTTAATGGAAGGAGCCGTTGGAGGAAATGCTCTCCAATCTAAATCCATATGTGGATAACATTTGGCAAGCACCGACCGTTACCACAAAGCTGTTGCTCATGTAGCTTTCAAGCCACCACAACCATTGTTCAATCAGAATCCGGCTGTGTGGTTCATTATACTTGAGCAGCAGTTTGCTGCTTCAAATATCAATATAGAGACAACAATGTTTAGACACAAGACTCCACAACCAATTCGCCAACCTGATTTTGAGAGATAAAGAACGCAACCCATACATTATTTTTAAAACGGAGATAATAAAGAATCTGGGTCAGTCCGAAAAAACTAGGCTCCATAATATGATGCATGATTTGTCACAGAATAACAAAAAATCAACTGAATACCGGAGTTGATTTCAACGGAAATGCAATTAAATGACTTTGGTTGGAACGACTCCCAACACAGGTCTAAATGGTGCTGACATCTTCTGAAAGCGATGTTTCGTTGACCGCGTTGGCGGAGCGAGCTGAATATGTTTTTGAGGCCATGGTACATTGTAAGGTTTCTATTGCCTCTAGTTAAAATTCTGTACAGAAAACACATCGCATAATTCACCTTCTATGCAATTGATTTTGGCCCTTTTTTAAAACTTTATAAACATATCAAAAATTTAAACTAAACGACCATCAACAGGAGACGACGGTAATTGATGATCACTCTGCCAGCCATCTATTGATATTCGAAATAAATTCTCGTACTAAATTTTTAATCGATAGTGGCGCCGACATTTTTATTACACCCCCAAAATTCGCTAAAATTAATTCAATAATTTCGAATTTGTATCTCTTCAAGGCAAATGGTACGCCCGTTAAAGCATTCGGTACTAAATTTAGATATTGGCCTCAGGAGATCATCCATTCAGAAAAACAACGATAACAATGAGACAATGATAGCGCAAGAGTTTTGAAACCCAAGAAATAGTTTCTGGTCCAGTCTTTTGTATTTGGTACAAAAGAAAAATGGTGAATGGAGACTATGAAGAGATTACCGCAGTTTAAATCGATCCATTATTCTGATCGATATCCAATTCCACACCTTCAAGATTTTTCATATCAACTTGATGGGTGCATTGTTTTTTTTACATTGGGTTTAGTTCAAGCCTACTACCAAATTCTAATTGAACTATCCAATATCCCCAAAACAGCAATTTCAACTCTTTTTGGTTTTTTCGAGTTCACTAAAATGACATTCGGTCTCGAGAATGCTGCACAAATTTTTTAGAGATTTATGCATTCCATACTGTTGGGACTAAGCTTTAAATTTGTCTACTTATACGATATAATAATAGCGTCTAAGTCTTTCGAAGGACACCGAGAACATCTAGGGATTGTTCTTTAAAAATTATCATAGTTTAATTATTAATCCCATTAAAGTGTAATCACTTCTCACGAAATTCAATTTCTTGGACACACAGGTAATGCGCAAAGCATTTTACCTAATTCTGAACGATTTACATCACTACCAACACATCTCAGGCATTAACAATGTTGTTCCAGATACCTTATCGCGCATTAATCTAATGTATATCCCTGAAAGCATAGGTTCGGTTCTTATAAATTAACTTCCCATCGTTTTACAGAAATACACCTAGACATCATTGGTTCATAACCGATTTCTGATAATCAGCGATACTGCGTAGCATACGATATACGAGGGCGATTCCTGTTCAGATATTACTGCGGCCACTGTTGCATTCGTCGTGTACTCTACTTGGGTTTCTCTTTTTTATGTACCAAATGCTTGGATTACGGACAACCTTTAGTGAAGAACTCCAAACTACACCAGGCACTTCGTTAATGTCGCCAAAGATGCTTAATAATGATTTTAGGCAATATTGTACAGAAAGCTAGAAACCCGAGTGGATCGAAACCTGACCGCAGGAGAAAGACATTTTTATGTTTCCTGCTCTTTTTTGGGATAGTATTAAGTATATAACGTTTGGCTATTGGAACTCTATTTTCCAAGTCGAAACCTCCTGTTTTAAGAAACTCAACTATTCGTTTTTGTAATTTGATTGCTTGGGAACTAGAATTACGTCCAGATATTAAATCGTCCACGTAGAAGTCTGATTTGATAATTCGTTTAATGTCACTGTATTCAGGTGGTAGATCATCTGCTATTTGTTGTATCGTTTTAGGAATGACGCGCAAATAGTCTTCGAGTTGGAGTTATAAGTGAATTTCCAAGCTAAGGCGAGTTTGATTTAAGTTCCGATACATTTGACCTCCCATAGAAATAATACTTTGTATTATGTCATGCATGAATATCAAAATGACAGCCTGAAAAGATTTGTATGTAGGGCAGCCTTTTCAGTTATTACATATATAAGTGTAGATACCCGAATTATACACCACTTTTATTCGTTCCGATATGCTTAATTCTTTGAATCAAAAGCTTACAAATGCGTGATAAGTGGATGATTATTTTTTAAACAACAAGGGCATTCTATGATAAATTTATTGAAATTGTATTTAATTTTGTTATTGTTCGAGGTTGTACCAAATGCTGATTTGAATTCTTGGATGGTGAGCATGCTTCAAAGGCATCACATCTTTTATGAATAAATTTAAGGAATTCATCCACTGAGAATTGAGCCCAATCCTCTTTTGTTTTTATATCCATATTTTCTATTGTTATAAATAAATGAGCCAAGCATCTCTTCGTTCCCTATTTCTTTCTCCTAAGCTTCCTGATAGTTTAACTCAGTAATAAGAATAAAGTTATTAAATCGGCTGCCTCGCCTCTCAAACAATCTTTCAATAACTAAAATTTGTGAACGTCAGCTAAAGCATTATTAGTATATGCGAGTAGAGGATTTATAAAGATCCTTAAACGATGGCTATTGTGCACAAATTCCCATAAAAGTTTGAATTGAAAATTTTAAACATGTGGTAGCTTTACATCTTGCATTATTTGGCAAAATGAGGTTTCTTTTAAACCTTCAAAAAAGCTCCTTAGTGTGAACAGAGATTATCGATTGTCTTGTTTAGCAAGTCTTGATCACCAGATGGGTTTGTAAATGTAGGAGCTAGCTGACGTTTATTTCACAAACTGTGGAATTATGTATTTCAATACCGGCAATTAATATATGAAATCTATTCATAAAATAAATTACAAACAACTAAACATTACGAGATACTATATATGCAAACATCAACTTTGGCAGTGAAAACAAATTAATAGACAAAAGCCCGGGAGTGATAATCAACAATAGTAGTAATGTTAATAAAAATAATAATAATAATAATAATAACAGTCAGCCACAACAACGCAAAGTGAACATTTATATTCACTGATTAAAAAGTTCAACGGAATAAAAGTAATACACAAATAAACAAAAAAAAAAAAAAGCTCACAATGAGGAAATTTTTTTTGTTTGCTTTTGCGAATCATTTTTGGGCGAGAAAAACACAAGTCAAGGATTTAATATTACACAAAAATACAAAATGTGTATTCATCACGTCGAACAGTTTCGTAATAGTGTGGAACAATATTATATATATATACGTATGAACATAAGAAAATGTATACTGTACGTATATTTTATGAAAATGAAATTAGGAAAATAAAAATTCAGCGCGAATGATTCTATAAAACATGCACACAGAATATAGTTGTGAGTTTTCTTCATTTTATTTTACGTTTCAATAAAAATAAAATACCGTATATATAAGAAAGATTGGAAAATAATTTTTTTTTTGTTTTTACGTTACCGAACTAAAGATAAATTTAAAAGATAACTTTTTTCTTACTTTACAATAATAAAAAAAAAACGAAATATTTTTTTACGGGTATATACATATATAAAAAAAATAAGTTTTATATCTAGAGATTTGTATCTCTATAGATGTGAAGTGAAAATATTGTAAAAGATTCAATGTTACGAACATTGGCGTAGCGAACAAAAAATTTCCATTTCGTTCAATAATAGTTTAATTTTAGTGTAATGAAAATTTGTAATTGATATACGATTGAATGGATTGGAATTTGTAATATGGAAAAGCAATTGCTTTAATTAGTTTTTATTGAAGACTGCTACAATCAAGGTAACATCGATGGAAATGTATTATACTAATTAAAATACCGAGTGAAGGAATAGGAAGCAATAAATGGAAAAAAATTTAAAACCAAACTTTTAGAATATTTAAAAAACTTTTTACAGCTTTTAAATATTTAAATTTAAATTTTAAATATTTGATAACTAATCAGTGAGCTTTTATCGTTAACTGCCGATACACAAAAGTTACCTAAATAACGATATATCTTCTGAATTTGATTAAAAAGCTTTTTTAAATTATTTGTAGCATGAAAATCCCTCCAATTATGAAAGAAAAAAAATGTTTCTAATTTAATATTTGGAAAAGTGTGCTTTAAATTTTACATTAAAAGGTTTTATTTAAATGTACTTCAAAATAAAATTATTAACATATTTCTCAACTGGTATATTTTCGTTTTGTTTAATGTACTAACAAAAATATTTTCCATTACGATTATGGTTACAAAGCTTTTCTTTATCAATTTTCTATATTCAAAAATTTTGATACGCGATACTCTAACACAAATTGAATTACCAAAGAATAAAAAAGCTTTACATTTCTTGAAAACAGTTTTTATTTTTTTTATTCAAAATAATACGATTTAAAATATTATATCGAGTAAATGTCACACTGTATATAGTATTTGATTACATTCGCTAGAAAACAACATGAATACAATTTATTTGAGATATTTTTGGTTGAAATTTGTAAATTTCAGATGAGATTTAATGCACACCCCGATCGACAAGCAAAAAATATAAATTTATTTTCCTCACTTTATAAATAACATAATATGCATATATAAGATTTGACTTGTGTGCAAGCTTAAATATATATTTCATGTTTCGTGTACGAATATGTGTTGTGTTTTTATTTTTATGCATCAAACCAAAAAGTTTAAAAGAATACAAATTTATTTACAGATGAATAAATTTGTAATAAGCTTTTACGGTATATATAGATTTCATTCGAACGTTATGTACAAAATGTTTCACACAAGCCAAATTTATGAATATATAAGATATAATATACAATCAAGCAGGTTGATAATATTTTACATTTAACGTATAACTTGATAATATATATTGAGTTGAATAGCTCACTATTATATATACACAATCCAACTAAAATTTATCGATTTTCCTTCAAGTATACAATATACATGTACAACAGATATTTGACAGATATAAATATATGTTTTATAATTTTATACCAAACGAAACAAAAAAAAAATATATATATATATATATGTTGATAGGTTGTTGATTTTCTATACTGCTGCTGTTGCTATTACAACTTATTTTTTAGTATTTCACGAACAGTTTGATTTATGACATATTATTTGATTTAATGTAATGTGACATGAAAATAAATTTCGTGTCGATTGATTTTTCCGATAACATAAAAATACAAGTTTATTCACATCGAGCTAATATATATGTGTATTTTGCAGTATTAGGATTATGGTGTTAAGATGATGTTATTTATAGATTATGTGGGATTAACACTTGCTGAACGTAAATGACTAAAATAAGGAATGAGGTACGATGTTAAGTTATAATAATGTGTCTTGTGTCAAACACACATTGTAAACTCGTCGATTATATGATAATTTATCGTAAAGATGTTAAAAACTGAGCGTTTTCATTTGTAACAGATTTATGGATTTTATATATTGGTATCAAAAACTCTCAAAAAGCACTCTAATATTCATTTAAAACAAATATTGGGATTGTAGTTTTTAAAACTATATACTTAACTTTTTTTTTTTTGATCGAGTTCTAGATTTGACAAAATAATTACTGTTTTAATAATTGTTTTTAGATTATATTTTTACTATAGTTTTTGCCCCAATATTTATTTATTTATTTATAATTATTTACCTACAGTTATTATACAATCGGTAAGAAATAGAAAATGCAATACAAAATATTACAAAAAATTAATTAAACAAAATTAAATATTATTAAAGCCTTATGAAAAATTTAATTTTTAAAATTAAAAGAAAGAAATTTAAGAAACTCAATTTTAAAAGAATTTCTTGGCTTGTAAAAATCAAAAGTATTATAAACATAATTAAAAAGTCGCGACATTTTCAAGACTGGATCAGAAAGAGTGAAGTTTTGTATAGAAACCGAATCAATATGTAAGAGTCTACCACGAGAGTGCAAACAACTTATTGGAGCATAAATAGTCAAACCCGCAAGAATTTCATCACAATCTATACGAGAAACCAAAATATTGCGAATAAAGATAACAGATGCTGAAAATGCAACAATCTTTATATAGGGTGGGAGAATATATTCACTTACCCGAAAAGTAGGTAAGCGACGAAGCGCAAATAAAACAATCTGCTTCTGAATATGCTTTCAGTTATGTCCGAATGACATTGATATAATGGAAACCAAACTTGAGAAGCGTACTCTAACGAATCGAACAAAGGATACATATAATGATTTTAGAATGAATGGGTCACAACAGTTTTTATAGTTCCGCATGAAAACTAACATGACAAGCTTTTGCAACAATGGAGTCTATGTGTTTTGTAAATGAAAGATCAGAGAAGAATATTATACCTAAGTCAAATCTGAATTCAACTTTATCAAAAGTCGTGCTATAAAGAAAATATTGCTGCCATAAATGTGAACGAATTCGAAAAAAAGAAATTATATTAGCAATGGGCTAAACATTTTCAAATAACGCTAAAAAGAGGCATTGAGCAAATTGAAACTCCTCAATAAGGTCATTAATAAATAATGCAAATAAAAGTGGGCCAATGTGGTTGCCTTATGGAACACTAGAGGTACACAAAATAAACGAATTAGTTTAAATTGGTAACGATCGGAAAGGTAAGGATGCAACCACCTAATAGGGATAAACTGACAATTTAGTTTCTTCAGCTTATTGATATGTATTGAATAATCAATTTGATCAAAAGCCTTTGAAGTCTGTGTAAACCACATCAACTTGTTGCTTATTTTCCAATGCAGTATACGTAAATATCCGCAAAATGAAACCAAATTAGTAACAGTGAATCTATCCGGATAAAAACCCTGCTGAGTAAAAGAAATAAACGTTTTCACGTATAATCGGCAAAGAAAGAAAATAATCGGCAAAGAGATTGCAGATATCAGAAAACTGGCTAGCAGAAGAGCCCGGAAATATCATGGTTATAGGAAGTCCTGCAACTTTCTTTTTACCATTATGACTTTCAGATCCTTTTTGGATTTGAACTTAGTTCTATCTGCAAAATATAATTATTATATAGAAACCAATTTAAAGTTTTAAACTCTTTTCAAGCTAGAACAAAACTATAGAATAAAAATCTGTGCCGTGGAGTCTATATAGAAAATGAAATTTGTTCCGGCGGTTTTCGAGTCAAAATAATTTTTTGTTGTACCGTATAGTTCATTAAAAACTGAAATAGTTTTGTTTAAATTATTAGATCTTCCTAAAAAACTACAATCAGAATTAACAAAAAATTCGTTTAGTCAGCATAGTCAGCATGCCTAAAATCAAAATGAAAAGAATTATTATAGATGGAAGTTGGGTAAAGCATTTTTCATAAAAAATAGTTATCGTAATTGAAGTGTATGGTAAATGCTCAAACAATCGGTAAGGTCATGAAATATCGGAGAAGAATATGTACATAGAATAAGACATGAAAACACCAATAACATTGAACCAAGTAACATCGGGCATATTGAAGTCTTCGATGACCATTAGTTGTTTTCTTTTTAATAAAATTAAAAATTTCTAAATAATAATCTAAAATTGTTATATTGGGAGTGAAAACAGCAACAATAAGCATATAGACGTATTGGCAACCTTAATCCGTACAGCAATAACATCAAAAACTTGGTGTCATGCAATGATTTAATTTTGTATAGTGGTCTTAACAGCAATCAACACACCTCCTCTTTAAGGCTAGTATCAAAATGATGTCGATCTTTTCTATGGACCAGATAGTCGCCCGGTAAAATTTTTTTTCAAATAATTTAACTTTACCATAAATTCTGGAGGCAATGGAAGTGATAGCAATTTATACGAAACTTTTAGGCAGGAATTTTCGTCAGCTCTGTAAAAATCTGATAAATTTAAATTTAGTGTGAGTTCAATAAAACGTTAACGCTGGTTTTCAAAGTTTTACATTTGAGACCACTGGATGAACATTTTGGTTATAGAGTTATTTAATACCAACCCAAATCGGTGAAGCTACAGCATTTAGAGCCTAAGTTGTTCATTTATACCCAATTTAAAAAGCAAATGTATTCAAGATCTTCACTAGTTTTAGTTTTAAGGATGAGTATATCAACTTTGCACAAATTGGTACCGAAGCATTTATTCGCGAGAGCTGAAATATCGTAGTCAGTTGTTAGAAGAACTAAATCTAGATAAATCAAGCCAAAATTAGGAGCAACTGTTTTAATTGTAAAATTCGGCAAGAAGCTGGTACCGGAAATAATTCTAATATGTTGATAATCAAACTTAACTGGTTTAATGAATGACCCGTTCTATGTACTTCTTTTTTTAGAACCTCCAGATTTTTTCCAAAATTTGATGGATTAGGTTGATCTTTTTAAGCAAAAGATTTTAATAGAAAACAGTATTTAAAAAATAACACTTGCAGCTTTATTTTTGAGAATTCATAAATTAAACATTTAAAAACAGAAATTTTACTGGTATTTCAAAATTATTAAAAACAACATTTTTTGATGATGATTGCTTTAAAGCTTTAAGGAAAATAATACTTTTGAAACACTTTTTATTTACGGGCATTTTTTTTAAGCTTTAAGTGTATTACATTTGAAGGACACAATTTTTGACAAATTCTCTAATTTAATGAAAGTTTTATTATGATAATAATTAAAATATTGACACTTATAAAAAACAAACAATTCAACACACTTTTAAAATTCATATCAGTTTAAAACTTTAAACGTGTCACATAAAATATTTAAAACACTAGAATATAAAGCGTAATTCAACGATGACATCAAAAACCAGATATGCTAAGTGGCAAAATCATAAAATGCAAAACAAAATTATTAAATTTCTAATCATATGAAAAGCTATAATATTATATGCTCATACATAATATATTATGATTGTGATACTAAAATCCTCTTTTGATTAAACCACTTTTAAGCAAAAGCCAATGTTAAAAAAAATCATAAGAACACTCAACACAATATCAATTCTTTTGATTTTTAGCACAAAGTATAACAAAACAAAAAAAAATGTTGAATAAATATTTTCCATATTGAATTTTCTATTTATGGGTTTATGGAAATCTTAGAAATGAACATTTTTTGGATCGGTTTTTTTATTTTTGAAGAATATTTTAATATCTATCCGTTCATATTTTCTATCTAACAACTATATATGTTTATTATATCTGTCTATGTACACAAAATAAATGATAACCAAATTTTACTTAGAACCCAAATTTGTTGTTGTTTGTGGTAACAAGAACAAAGCCAAACATAAAGAAACAGAGTTTATCGACATTTTTCCATTTTGGGTTTGTAGAAATCTGGTTAGCTACATAATATTTTGTGGGTCTTCTAAATATAACGTCCCCCGTTTCCAATTTTATATAAAGTATGGATATGGGAATAATTTTAAATATATACGACTTTAGGACGGAGGATTAGATTAAAATCTAAACAAGCCATCTTAAAGTAAATTTTACTATATGGATAAAATATTTAAAATTGATAAAAATGCTTAATTTTTCTAAATACATACGTGTGTTAGTAAAAAGTTTATAAATTATAAATTTGTACTATGGTCCTGAACGTTGACACATTAACATATCATTAATGATTGACAATCATTAACATACATTAAAGTTACATTAACCACTATATGTTATATTTGTTTTCACAACCGAACCAAAAAAAGGTTTAAAACATATCATAAAATGTATAAAAGTTTGTGACGAGTAAACATCAAAGTTGTAATTTATGCATCATTTACTTTATATGAGTATGTAAAGTTTTCATAAGAATGATGTGTTCCGTATCTAATATTAAAATTTATTCAAGTTATCTTACAAAAACAAGGTTGCCTATATATATATATATCTATATATAACATAGATACATTGCTATTAAAGTTTGATTATGACAACAAAAAATATATCAACTTTAATGATAATAATCAACGATCTATATAGAAGTAGTTTAGTAAAATATTAACAAAAGTTGCTCAATTAGTGGCGAATAAAAGTTTTAATTATTATTGCTTTAGATTTTTAAATGTATCTTTGAGCAATAAATTTGCTTATGGTGTTAAATATAATAAAAATGTCTTATCAAAAACGAGGAATAACCAAAAATTTTTGGTTCTTACAAAATAAAGGCGGATCCAGATATTTTTGAAAGCATATTTGCCAACATAAATTCACGGCTTTAGTATTTCGTACTGGCTTCTTCTAATTATTATTACTTTGAACAGAAAATCTGGACGAACCTAGATATTTTTGAAAAAAACATTAGTAATTTCTGACTCATTTTAATGACTACTGACCCATTTTAATGGTTTATTATCATCAACGAATCACTATTATTACTTCGGACAAAAAATGAAGGCGAGCCTAGAGATTTAAAAAAAAAAAAAAAAAAAAAATTGCTTTAATACTCAAAGTACCGAAGTTTTAAGTATCCATAAAGTAGAAAGGGAAGCATGCCTGTGGAATTAAAAATATTTAAAACTTTGAAAATACGTTAAAAACATTTTACAAATACATTTTAAAGCTTTAGGTGTTAATTAGGATTTTAGTTTTTAAAAAGCTTTTAATACTATTTTAATATAAACAAAAGTGAAAAACCTTCAAAGCTTTTATAAAATTTTAAATACTTGGCTAGGAGCTGTTATATAAATTTTACGAAATAGTTAAAGCTGATGTTCCCAACAGTTTATAGAGCTTGGATTAATCACAATTTTAGTAAAACTAATAATTTTAGTAGTTTGGGTTTCAAAACAAAATCAGTTTCATATATATATGATGATTTGTAAAATTTATGTCATTCGTAACGCAGAGTTTGAAGTTAAATTTAAAAAAGGGGAAAATATCATATATTCAGTATGAAAGTTAAGTGTGTAAAGTGCCATATATACAAAGATCAATCGTGTAGTCGAAAAGTCAATGATTATATAATTAATTTAGCTAATCTACAAGGGATTACCATGAATATAGAAACGACAATTTGCAAAAAATTCTTTTTGGTGATTTATAAAAGTAAATCAAGTGGTGATAATGAAGAAGGACCCTTTGGCTCACAAGATATTAGTTTTGAACGAGAATGTTCACCTGCTGCTTCTGTAAATTCATCAAATGGGGAGCAATACATTCATCCGGATATTTCATCATTCAACGATACTTTAAAATCAATGCACGTTTCTCTATGACATACTAGGCGATAGTATTGAAATGATTTAACAATTACGAGAAAAATATGGAATGTCTACAACAACAAATGAAAAGTATATGATTTTACCATCGGTACCAAAAAGCTGGCCTGTTCGGAAAATTCAAGATGAGTTTGGTGTGTCTTATTATATGGCAAATAGAGCAAAACAGATTCAAAAAGAAAAAGGATCCATGTTAACACCGAACACTAAAGTGGGATCAACAACTCTTAATCAACAAATAGCATTGTTGGTGCAGAAATTTAATGAAGATGGCGAAATAAGTCGAGTATGTGCTGGAAAACGAGATTTCGAGACAATGTCATCAAAAGGAGTTATTATTACAAATCAGCGTAGATTGATCCTGTTATCACACGAAGTGGGAAGTCATCAAGATCTTATTTCGCAGATTATTTGCGCTACTCCAACAAGCACATTATGCTATTTAAACCGCCCGAGAACCGATAATATTCTTAAGGATATATCTGCAATATTTCTACAAAATTATTTAGATGAAATAACATTCAAGCAGTGGCAGAAGGTGGATCGATACACCATGGAAACAGTAACCGTATCATCATTGGCTTTCCAGATAAACTGAAATATAGAAAATTAAATGCGGCAACTGATGAATGTATAGTTATATGTGAATTGTCTGAAAATTACTCATTTGTAGTTCAGGATGCGGTTCAAGGATTTCATTAGTCGAATGCTCAATGCACAATACATCCATTTGCCTTGTATTATAAAAACGGGGAAACCGGTCGTACGATGAAAAACGATAGTAGTTTGGAATTCACAAGCTTGATAACTATATCTGAGACACCAAAACATAATCATGTAGCTGTGAGATTGTTTATTATATGCCTAGTTAATTTTTTAAAGTGTAAGTTAGTGAACAATTCAACAAAAATTATCAAAGAAAAAGTTTGATAGATTTTTCTGATTTTTGGTTTAAAATATTCAGATCCTGAAATATTCAAAAATTATATTTTAAAAATGAAAAATAGGACTACTTTTTTTAGCTTTGAAAAAAAATAAAAAAATTGATAACTCGTTAGGATCGAAAATAACGGGAAATAACATTTTTCAAAACAACAAATTTTTCTTTAATAAACAATTTTTTAAAAATTGTAATTGTACTGTTATTTATAAGATCCATTCATTTCTTTTCATTTGAGATATAAAACATTCAAATCGGTTAAGTGGTTTTTGAGAAAGAGGGCTTCAAAAATTAGCATTTTCAAGAAAAATCAAGAAAAACGTAAAACGCCGTACGCCACTGTCAAAAAGTACAGTGCCGCAAAAAAAATCATTTTTCATGTTTTTTAAACATAGAGAACATTTTTGAAAAGTTTCATCAAAATCTAAAGGGGACAAAATTTCCGTTTTTTTGATCGGTTTCGTATGGAATATATATATATATATATATATATATATATATATATATATATATATATATATATATATATATATATATATTTATATATATATATATATATATATATATATATATATATATATATATATATATATATATATATATATATATTTATATATATATATATATATATTTATATTCCCAACAGAAATGTACGTTTATATTTGTTTATATTAAAGCAATTTTTTATATAATTGTCTATAGAACATGACATTTAATTTTATTTAGGCACTTTACAAGGTTATACACAAATTTGTATCAACAATAAATAAATAAAATGGAAGTGTCTAGATTTTTGTACATATAATACATAATATATTTCTTTATAGAAATTAATGTTTTATGAAATATTTATGTACACAGCATAAAATATAAAAAATATTAACTTAAACGTCTTGGTTTGCTGTTTTGTTGTTGCCATTGTCATTAAACGAATTTTGGTTCATATTTTATAAAATAAAAATAAAATAAAAAATTATGTTTGGCAGAATTCCTAAAATCTAACGGCCACAAAAAAAAAATAAGGAAATCTAGACAAAGATTTTAAAGTTAATTATAATATGAAAACTGGGAAACATAAATACATAAAATTTGTTAACAATAATTTTATTACTTTTGTCTTATGTATACATACATTTTTGGGACTCGTTTTTTATTTTCGTTATTTTTGATTTATAGCTACGGGGTTGGTTGCCAAAAAGTTTGGTACAAATAAAATATTTTCTAATTAAATAACCAAGAAAATTTGTTATAACACTTTATTTATTTACAAAAAAAAAAAAAAAAAAAATATTTTATATAAATTTATATAGTAAAATACAGTGTTTAGATTTCCCTGTATTTAGAATGTTGGTGCTTGTTGAATAAGGCTTCATTCAACAAGCATAAATATTTTAATATTTAATTAAAATATTATTCTAAAAAATAATAATTTAAAATTTTAAGTATTTTTTAAAAGCTTTAACACATATCGTTGAAATTCAAATATTTTAGTAAAAGTTGACATATTTTAGTCACATCCTGAAAACATTAAAACTTGAGTGTTTTCAGAAAAACTATTATAAGTACATATTAGGTTTCAACATTGTGTTTTGACGAAGTTTAGGAACATTTTAATTCTCGTTATAATATATCAGGAATATTCTAAACTAATTGAATTTATTTTGATGGGGCTTCTACGATTATATTTATTGACCTTCATTATTGTTATGTTCATTAGTTATGTATTCACCAACTAACCATAATATAAATTTGTAAATTAAATTAAAAAGTAGTGAAAAATTGTATGTTTGCAGTAAATAATATTGACATACATACCCTGGGCAACATATTGAAATAACATTTTACCAATAAAACGAAGCAAAAAAAATGTTTTTACGAACATTATTACTATACTACAACTATTATTAATATTATCATACTGATATTTATACTAATTTATGCATTTTACATTAATTAAACTTTAAATTTTGTATTAGTGCCAAAAAATCATATTTATAATTATTATTTATAATAATCAATAAAATTGATAAAAACCAAACTAAATAAATATTTTAATTATTTTTAGCTTTGCAAATAAATAAAAAACCAAATCAATATTCATATTGAGTTTTTGTGTTGAATTAATATTTTTTTAATATTATGAACCCATTTCGCACAATAAAATTTGATATTCGTATGGTGTTACATACATAATTAATTAAGAAAATTAAACCTCAAGCAATATACAAATGTTATGATTTTTTTAGCTCTGCTTTATATAGATTAGATAACGAATTTAATTTAAAGATTTATTTTACTGCTGATTTTTATAATTCAAACTAATTTTGAAAAATAGACAAAAAAAAACATTTTATTTTATGATTTTAGTTTTCTAAAAGCTATAAACGGAAAAGCTTTTTTTTTCTTTTTTCAAGTCACGTTTCAGTATACCAGCACTTTTTGAAAATATAAAACTATTACTATCTACTGTAGTACATATTTTGTATATAGAATTAAAGAAATAATATTATTTTCGAATACTGATTTTAATCTGTTCCGCAAAATGTTCTCAAATCGTCGACGAATGAACAAAATTGAGCAATAAAATTTAAGCAATAAAATAAAATAGATATGAAAATTTCATTATAATTTTAATTTATTTTTATTTTTTTGTTTTAATTTAGACAAGATTCAGTATTTTTTTTAGGGTCTGCGGTATGTGATAAAATTTGATAATAGTTTTTTTGATTAAAATCATGACAAATTGGTACATTGTTGAAAGATTGATTTTTTTATGATATAGTGACATTTTAAGAATTCAATTTTTAAACCCGAATCCATTGTCTATTTAATGGGATTTACAAACTGAATTTTACCTTCAAATTGAAAAAGATCAAATGTAACGGTTTACTATTTTTTTTTTAACTGACATAATCATTAGTAAACAACATTTTAAGCTTAAATTGACTTCAACCATTTACTGAAGTTAATGACTAAACTTTAAAAATAGAATTACTATTATTTTGGTTTTTAAAAAAAAGTGTAAAATTTAACATTTTTGTAGACGTCTTGTAATCGCCGAAAATTTACATACACTTTATTTGACACAAAACTTAAAAATTAATGCAAATATGTAAAAAGGAGTGTAAATCAGCTAAAACAAATTACTATAACCTCAAATTTAATTTGTGTGACTCAAAGCACAGTGAAAACTAGTTGATGAGATTTAAGATCCTGAAAAAAAATAACTTAACTGATCCAACTAAAATCGCCAAAGAGTTTGAAATATTTTCGGTAGCATTGCTTCAAATTTCCGAAAGCTCTGTGGCAAATATGTCTAATCATTTTTTACATGACAAAAAAAGTTCTAAAATTATGTTTTTAACGCCTGTGAATTTTGAAGAGACCGTTATTTGTTAAGAGCACCTTTCCCAAAAAAAATTAAATTCTTTTCACACACTTTTTGAATTTTTAGAAAATAAAAGCACAGAATATACTTTTATCACAATTGTAAATCCAATATATGAGGCTTTAAGCTCTAACCACGGTTATGGCGTCACTGCGCTCTTTACTGACATAATGAAGGCGTTTGACATGGTCGACATAAAGCTTTTACTAATAAAACTGGAGACACTAGTTTTAAGAGGGGTTTGTAATTTATGGTTTTGATATTTTCTATAGAGGAAAGAATCAGGAAGTCAAAACAAAAAAGTTTTGAACAAGGAATAAGTAATATTGGCGTCTCTCAAGGTTTTGTCCTAGGTCCATATTTCTAGTTTACATAAATTCTGTGTTCTCAGCATTTTCATACATAGGAAGTTCCTCTGCTGTAGTGACAAACAACATAAATTCAAACTTAAAAATACTTGAAAGTGGTTAGATTCTCACTTCATGATTTAAAAGGATAAAACAAAAGTAATGTTTTTTCAAATAAGTGGTGAATATCAAATGTCTAATAGTATCATTTATCATGACCAAGTGTGTAATGCTAACTGCACAACTGTCTTAATATAGATAGTGATAAATCATTGAAATATCTGGGATTGAACTTAGATTGCCAATTAAATTGGAAATCACACACTCAGTCGGTCGAAAAATATTTTGAAATTGGTATACGTTGCCTGTACTTAATGCGTTTAAAAACTAAGTATTTTGCTTTAGTTCTATCCAAGCTAGAATATGGTGTTGCTTGTTGGGGAAGAACTAACTTTTCAGCAATCAAACTGGTATTTATGGCTAGAAATATATTATCAGAACCATTAATTTCAATTAGAAAGTTGATATTGTATTATTTCTGTAATTTTGAAATAACCATTTTAAAATGGTTTTTAAAATTAACTTAATAGGGAAGCGTTAAATTTAACAAATGTTTCAAATATATTTTGAACGATTGGCAGCACATCTGCACTCTAAGATACAGTGTTAAAATTTTAAACAAAGCATTCAGACACTATGAAAATCACATCCATAAAATTTTTTTTATTTCACTTTTTTATTATCAAATAAAATGCATCCGCACACGAATGGTGATACATCCAATGCCACACGATTACGAAATACTCTGCGAGAAAAAAAATGGTACCGCCAAATTTATCATAAAACATGAATAATGGTTTATGTAAAGTCATAAAAAAAATTATTCATAATATGGCGCACATAGCACACACACAAAAAACTGCTCTGTGCTATATTACATCTTCACGCGCACATAGATAATGCATAATTTATGTTCGTAATAAATTCAAAATTAATTTTAATTTAAAAAAAATAATTTTGTTGAACTTATCTACCTAAGAATTTGTTATCCCATTGAATAAAATCGATGGCCTTTTAAAGTATAAATAAAAAGAATCGTAATATTCTGAAAGATATGGATATTTATTCCATATGATAAGGGAAAATAAGATGATTGTGTTTGGTAACATCAAAATATGCTTATGTATATACTTGTAGTTGGACAACATATTTTTGGGTATATATATATTACATATAGTATATAAGTACATAAGTATAAAACAAAAAAAAAGGTAGTATTCAGTTCTTGACGAAGGTATAAGACATTTTCATCATATTTTTGTGCTCTTAAGTGAACTATTCTATTTTTCTATTATGCCTTTAAGATCCATTCGATTTATTTTTTTTTATTATGGTATATTGAAACTTATGTATATGCTTTTTCTACGTACAACTATAAAGCTAAATTGTAAGAATCATATAACTAAAAGTAATATCCTTGATTCTTCCGAACCAAAAAAAAAAAAAAAAAAACTTACATCGAACGGGAGAGAATATTGAAAATAAGTTATAAAAATAGCTGAGTAGTTTTTTTCTACATTTTATATTTCTCTATTAGATATAAAAAAAATATAATAATAATAATTTTATAGTGTATAGTTCTGTGTTCAGGAGCAGAAATAAAATAAAACAAAAAAAATCATATTTTTATTGATATTAGTTTGAATATTTATGTCCAATAAAACACATTCTACAACAGCAGCAGCAGCAGTAGAAACATCTTTGAACAAAAAAAAAAAAAAATTACTTCAGTTATTTATTTTGGTATTATACAAATGGTTTTTTGAGTTGTTTCTAAATTTAATTTTGAAATCTGTTTCTTGAGATTTATATAAGTTTGAAGTTCTACTATTTTATATGCTCAAATGGATTCACAAAATTTTGTATGGGAAATGATCATTTAATTTTTAGAAAAACTCATTTGAATTTACCTTAGCACCAAAATTTTAAGACTAAAATGTTTTAATTGATAAATTTTACTTCTTAATTTGTTTCCAAATAAAAATCATAATCAAAGTTTCACTTAAAAATTTTTATTTTTTATAAGTATATTTTTATAGCAATGCTAAAATAAAAGAAATTTTCACCTTTCATACATTCAAATTGTAAGCTTTTTTTGATTGATTGATTGATTTAGAATGTACGACTAAGCATTAAGCAGGATCTCCCGGAAAGCACCCGTTCTACCGTACACCGTTGTTTACACATACTTGGAAGGATAAGGTAGGTTATTAGTTAATTATTGAGATCGACCCGGTTCGAGTAAGGAAAGGAAAGATATGTCAGTAATGACGGAATCGGACCGGTTTCCCAGCAGCCAATATTCAAACTACTGTTAGTATAAGATAATCACAGAGAAAATTGCCCGAGTAATCCCAATATCCCAATAGACCTATTAGTCTAGCCAATTCGTAAAACTTTTTGAATGATGTATAACATAAAAGGATTGAAGAATAAGTAATAACAAAAGACAAACACAAAATTAGCATAAAACAATTTGGCAACAATTTTTTTTCAGGTTACATAGCAGGGGTGTATAATATTTATTTATTTTAAATCAGTCGTTTACAAAATGTCATCCAACCAAAGTGATAGTTCGCAAGCAAATTGTGCAATTTTATTTGGATTCAAAGTCTCACATTCTACACATTCCACATTTCTAGAAGGACTATAATTCGATTGATGAAGGCTCAGGGCGCCAATAGAAAATGTCATATTGATAAACAATTGTAAACTAAAGTAAAACGCGCTCTGATTTGGCAAACAGGTGTAATTTTCAATCATTTCGATCAAAGAATCTCCTTTAGTGAAGTGGAAGCTTAGTGGCGCTATTAAGATTTTAAGAATTTATTTAAGTGAACTCTCGATAACCGAAATAACAGATTACTCTTTGTGGAAGGCACACAAAATTTAAAAAGGGTAGTTAATTCAAATTCACCGATTAGACTGACAAATGGAAATTGGGCAAGAAGTGATGGAGAAAAGCTAGCTTTTCTGCTCATTTAAGTGAAGGGTTTACACATCATCAAGATATTTATAAATTTGTGTTACCTGACCAAACGGATAATGATTCGCACTTAAGTTTAAGTGCCAATTAAGTAACGTAACCATGTGAAATGATGACCGTTTCGCATAGTTACGTTACTACCTCTAAAAAATGAAATACAAATATCATCATATGGACAAATAAGCATACTTTCAACAATATAGAAGCTTTTTTAAAAAATAATATAATCCTAAACCATCAATTTGGATTCCAAAGTCAACATGGAACTAAAGAGCAAGTGCACAGGATTGTAAATATTAACAAACACAGCTTTGAGGAAAGAAAGTACCATTCTGCTGTCTTTCCGAAAGTTAATCAAGCATTTGTGAAGCAATTTTCACTTATTTGTTCTGAGAAACAATCTTTTTCAAAGACATTATATCGTAATGATATTGTGAAGATATTAGAGCAGCATCCTTGGACCAATGTTAAACTTGTTACAATTAAAGTTTAAATAAAAAGTCAAACTTCGGATGGAAATCATACTAAAGAAAATAACCAACATCATCATCAGCAAAAATGTGGATTAAGTGAACGTCACCATTCTATGGTGACGTTCTATGTACATAGTAAATAATAAGGAACCCAGCACTGAACCCTTAGGTACGCCGAAAGTAACTCAACGAAATCAGACAAAATGTTACCAAAAAAAAAAAAACTACTCGACATAGGTTAGGAAGATAGTTGAAAATCAAATTAGCAGCATAAATTGAAAATTTATACTGGGTGACTAAATTATCGAAAATAAAAATGCTATTCAAATGAGTCTGAATTTGACTCAAAAGCCTTAGAGAGAGAACTCAAACTACTTATTGGCCGGTAATAAGACACTTCTGAGGGATTAGTACTCCTTCAGAACTGTCCTATTTCCGGTCTATAAATATTTTCCTTTAGGATTGGAGTTATCTTACTTAGCTTCCACTGGCCTATAATGAAATATATTTGATAGTAGATAAAGAATTCCAGCATATTTTATGGCAATCCTCACCATCAGACAAGAATTAAAAATGTCTAAATATTAAATCAATTGGCAGCAGATGAAAAACACAAATTTCCCTCCGCTTGCAATGCCCATTACTACAACAAGATTTATACGTTAATCTTTAATGGTCTTATGAAGGAATGCATGGGCAAAGAAACTTTAGTTAATTAAAAATTACTAATACGTAAACCTAATGGTTTTAATCTTAGGAAATGGACAAGCGACAAAAATCAATGAAGAAGCAGAAACAGTTCCATATAAAATTGAAATAGACCAAACTACAAAAGAACTTATTTTAGAAATCGATATTGAATGTTTTAAGTTCAAGATTAATATACCCGTACAGCATCCACTGGCTAAGGTAACAAACAAAAATTATTAGGTCAACGTTAGACAAAATACTATTAATTATCGCCACAGAAGATGACAAATCTTCAATATTGTTCTGAACTTCACAAAGAAATTCAAAAGGGATACAACAAATAAAAATGGTTTTGAAGCGACCAAAAAAACTCATTGTGAAAAATTCTCGAAACATTATTGTTTTATCAAGCAGAAATAATAAGACAGAAAGTAAGCTTTTATTGCAACAATTTATCGATCAATAAATCAAAAAACAAAAAAGGAAGTAAGAACGGATAATATGAAAGAACTTGGCGTATTTTTGGACATTGAAAGGGCTTATGTTATGTGGTTCCGTGGAAATTACAATACATTTTTTCGAATTTTTAATTTTCACTGAGAGTAGGCATGTGGAAAAAAAAATAAATGAATGAAAGAAAAATTGTTTGAAATCGAAGTGGATATAAGTTGAAAGGAGTGGTGAAAATTGAACTTCCGCAAATAAGTAAAATATGACCAACTCTGTTCAACATACATACAAGCGAGATAAACTTCACCAATATACTGAAAATCAAATCGTTCTACAATTTGCTGACGATTTTTTAATAATAGGAAAAGGAAGAAGTATTGATGCGGAGGCTCAAAAAGGGCGAAAGGTTACGTCTATGAGTTTTAGAACATACAGGTATTTGGGTATTTGGATTGATAGGAATTTTAGGAAGCATATGAACATTTTGGCAGATAATTGCAAGGAACATATAAATGTAATTACACGAGTAAACCTATACGGATGCTCACCTAAGTGTGACTGATATGTTAAGAAAACCTCTCATTTTTTCAAAAATTATTAGGTATTAGTGTGTATGGAAATGGTTCGAAAGGGACGTATAGCTAATTGATGAAAATGGAGAATGCGTGTGCCAGAGTGGTATTGGAGCGATTAATTCAACTCTGATAAATAGTCTATGGTCCGAAATGGATGATTCACCTATCAATTACAAGAGAGAGTGGATCACAATGAGGGAGACAGTAAGAATTATAACAAAGCAAAATTAATTTTGAAATTAAATGGTACCAAGGCTTCAAAGCAGGGCGGTGTATAACCCAACATATAAAAGTAGCATTGCACTTTAACATATGAGTATGTTTTTGAGTATAAGCAATACTGGTTTGCAATCCGTTTCCAGCAATCTTTCTAGAAAAGCACGGTTTGGTCTATAGAGATGCTATGTAAGTGGCAATGGAGCAGGTGTTGGTATTTTTATACTTACTACGAATGTGGAAGTGTTTTAAAATGGATAATAGCATCTGTATAATGAACGCCGCACTAATTAGACTACTTAAAGGTATCAAATTGGCTGTTAATGATGGGAATAAGAAGGTAGTAATAACTTCTGATTCCATGCGTGGTGTATCTTTGATTAAATGTGGTCACATAGACAGATCGAAAGGAATGAAAAAGCAGATGCATTAGCTAGTTAAAGAGGATATATTTAATGAGATAGTTCTCGAGTATGAATGAAAGGATGTAAGAGATATACTTTGAATGTTTCAGATAAATCTGTGGAGAAAATGGGAGAGTAAATATATTGAGAAATATATTGAGAAAAGTTTAATAAAAGGGAAGAAGTACAGAGTTATGTTTAGTTCTCTTTTGAAAAATTTTATTACTGGTCTGCTAAAAGTACATCCGGTGCAGAACTAATTTCAGCATACTTACGACTGCAAGAAATCTAACTAGATTGATGAAAGGGGGAGGTTTGGTTTAAAAGCTAATTGATGAGTTTGTCAAAATGAGTAAGTAAAATAGCAAAATATGTATTAGAAGTATCCATAGGTATTACGTTTAATTTAGGAGAAACAAATCATATTATAAAAGTAATCCTCTGCGGGTCAATATGGCTTCCTAGTATTAAAGCTAAGCCGGAGATGGTAAAGATTTTAAAACTTACTTTTGAAGTACAATAAATCACATCTACATTTATACTATCTTTTCAACACAAAATACGCAAGATCATAATTAATTTAGAGGATGATGCATGAACTCACGCTCTCGTTCTCTAGCAAAAAAATATGAGACAAAGAAGCAAATAAAACAGCCATTCTCAAATGTGTTGTCTGGTACAAAATTAATCTGAGTCATAAACAACTGAGAGCGAATCTGTCATAACTGAGGGATTAATTATCATACTATAGGTGTAGTATAGACCCTGTCTAGTTAAGACGATCAGAAGAAGAGCACATAAATCCTACATTACATATATAAAATAATATCGATATGTCGAACTATAAACGCAAAACAAAGAAATTACTACTGACCTAACTGCCGATATTGTAACCTATATAGATATATACTTATTATAAAGTAAATTACTCACTCAAATACTATATTTTATCCAGTACTCTATATAGTACGTATAAAATCCAATGATTACGATCTACAATTTTCAATCGCTTTTAAAATATGTCATTTCATAATAATTAAAATAAAAAGCTCAACTTTCATTACTGTAATAAAGAAAAATGTAAGTTTTAAAATCGAAAGATGGTTATATTTAAATGATCAAAGAAATAAAAATGTAAATGCAAATAGACCGGGAGTAAAAGAAAATGTTGAAAATTGTTCTATAAACCTTTACTTAAGTTTCAGAAAGATAATTTTTTTCGTTTCCTTCACGATTTTATTTTTTTTTGATTGTTGTTGCAAATTAATTACAATTTTTTTTCTATGATACTTCACTTAAATCATTTTTTGTTTAATTAAAATGTGTATTTCTCATTACTAGTTTTTTATGCTTTTTATTTGCCATCTCAAAGTGTTTTTTGTTGTTGTTATTTTCAATGAAAAATACTGTCGTATTTTTTTTTACATATTAAAAGGATTTTGTTTTTTTTTTACTTTATTTATGGTAATTTGAAAAGTTATTTATTTGTTTGAAAATGAGAATTTTTTTACATTTTTAATTTAAAAATTATAATTTTTTTTTTGTTTAATTGCAATTACCATATAATTAGATTAATTCTAATTGAATTGTTACAATTTACTGAACGCGGTTTTGTAGAAAAAAGTATGTATATAAAATGGTGTTAAGTGTGGGGAGTTGTTCTTATACGATAATTAGTTGAAGAGTTCTTTTTTTTACCGTCAATGGCAAAAGCATAATTGAACATGCTTAACTAATTTTTGTTTTTATAGAATGCTTATACATTTTGATTTTACGCATGACTTTTGAAAAGTTATTACATAATTAGTATATCAATGATAAAAAAGTATTTAAAAAAGTTAATTTCTTTTTTAACTTCGATCTAAGCTTCAATTTAATTTAAGGGTACTTAATGGGTTCAGTTTGTTTTTATATGAAGTAACAAGTTAAATGCACTGGCCGATTTATACGTAATTTGTAAAAGTAAAGAGATATCAAAATCAAATAACTATTGACAAAAAATCATATATTTAAGCTTTAACATAGAAATCTGTTCGTCAAAAGCTCATAAAACTTAACCAAGATTTAAACTTTATTTTTTTAAACAATTTTATATAAAATTAAATTTTTAATTTTGTAAATATTTGAGCTTTCAATAATTTTTTTTGCTATCGTAATTATTTTCTTAAATTTTTCGATGACTCATAAAAATAAATAACTTTTATACAATAATAAATGACATCATTTTGTAGTAAGTCACAAATTTTTAACCCCTATATATATATATAGACATAAAATCAAAATAATCATAATCAAGTCAATTTAATCTGTTGAACAACGACGACAATGAGTGCGTGAGTAAATTCCAACATTTCTTAAAAAACATGTCGACATTTATTTTGTTTAGCACACTACTTTTTACGATACGATCATAAAATTAAAAACTTTAGCATTTTTATTTTTCCGTTTTCGTAAGATTCGGATGATTTTTAGTATAGCATGTACATCACATACAAACTTTAAGAAATGTTGATGTGTTGTTTATTAACTTTAGACAATACATAAATACATTTAACACACACATACAAAAATCTTAATCCACTTAAAATTGATTCAAAATGAATCAACAACATAAAATAATAATATGCACAGTCACTGTTGTTTTCATGATTCAGCATTTTGATTATATTATGTTATGGAAGAAATCGTTCCATCGTATTTTTCTGAGCGAGGACCTAAAGCTTTCGCAATCCAATGAAGTGTTTAATACGATATTATTATTATGATTATTATGATTAATGGTGACGAAAACTTTTTTATTGTGTTGACTATTATTATATAAATATATTTTTTTTTGAAAGATATGCACATTATATTTATATTAAGCTGTCAAACTTGAAAAATCATTTTGTTCGACTAATTAAAAAAATATATAAACAAAATATTGATATAAAAACGGTTTAACAATAAATGAAATATTTGTAGGCGAACTGTATTCTGTGTAAGCAGAAATATAACAACAAATCTCATGATTTATCATGAGAATCATCACTTTAATTTTCATCTTTAAATTATATTTATATTTATATTATATATATATATATATATATATATATATATATATATATATATATATATATATATATATATATATATATATATTATGTTTGGGTGTGTATATTGAAACACCTAAAATAGCAGAATGTTTATTGAAAAATAAAACAACTACAATTTAAAAGCTTTAAACAACAAACAAAAAATATTTCCAACCGTTCAACGGTTCATTTTCGGCACAAAAGCACATTTCTCTGAATTAAATAATAAAGAAAGAAAAAACGTTTTTGGAGCTTTTTTAGTTAAATTGTTTTTCTTAGCCAAGCAAATTAAGGTTGTACCAAAAGAAATGTTATATAAAATAATAAAATAGCTGGAAAGCTTCTCTTTCTCGTTTATTTATTTTATTTTTTTATGTACAACCAAAATGAAAAAAATGTGTTTCTTTTTTTAAGTAGAAATAAAATGGGGAAAAGTACTTTGCTTTTATTGAAAAAAAAGAACAAAAAAAAGTTTATATATTTCAAAATAAAATAAAATAAAATAATTGGGTTGTTGTTATGTTTTGAAATATTAAAATATGTATGCATGCTTAAGCACATAAAAACCTATTTATAGGTCTTGTTCATATATAAACAAACACATATATGTACAAAACAAAAAATAAACAAACCAAAAAAATCTAACATGATATCAATGTAAACACTTCAGGAGTGTAATTAATTGATTATGCCGATAACAAACCCATCTCGATACATATTTACACTTTATCATAGACTATCTAAATATATGCTATAGCATAATAACCAATAAAAAAAAATACATATTTTATGTAAAATTAAAATTGAATATTACATAATATTATATTTTGAAAATATAAATTATAATTTATGGATTTTAATATCTCGATAATAATATTTATATTTATTCGAATTTATAATTTATATTTTTTAATTATTTTATTGAATATAATGTTATTGATTTTATCAAGATTTGCATAGATCTTATATAATATTTATTTCAGTATATGTGAATTTATTGATTTAAAGTTTATTATAAAAAAATATATTAATTTGTTGAATTTATTAAATTATTTATAAATTACTGATTATTACGATTAGCTTTAAACAAATGTATGGATAAACTCGAACTTTTTCGAGTAAAGCTCGAATCTAATTAATCGATATAACACAGAAAATAGTTATTATTAGTAAAAGCTTGGGAAACTATAAAAAAAACTTACCTTTTAATTTTATGGGCATCAACTTTGATGGTTGATGAATTTTAAAGTTTTTCCCTGAAAATACAAAGATTTAATTTATTATTGATTAAATATTATTAAAAATTGATCAAAAGGTTTTCAAAATAACACAGAAAAGTGCAAACTTTTGGTTAATATCTAATTTACGAAAGCAAAAATTGTTTTCCTTGATCGAAAAAACTTACGGCTTCCATTTATTATTCAAACCTACTTTAAAAAAAAAAAATGTAAACTAATAAGTTTTTAAAACTATTTATTAACGTAATATATATTGTTTGCAACATATTTCAATATTAAAATTTGACTTGCTCAACATAACAACATAATTACCACATACATTACGTGCTTTACGGCTTGCACGTAATGGACTCAAATGAATTATTGAAAATATGAAACGACTGGGGTGTCGGTGCTGCCGTCAGTTAGAAGAATTCAACCTAACAAACAACAAGCATATGACAGTGGCATTTATGTTGATAGCTTCAAGAATGGTTCGATCGCGCTAAATTAGTTACGTGAAACAAAATACATAGCCAATATTGTATGCAAATGTAATATATTTACAACCATCAATAAGGGACCAACGCACAGTGCAGGCGATGTTTTAAATATGGCCATGGTGAAAGCAACTGTAAAATGAAACCTAAATGCAATTTCACCCTGAAATCTTTTGTGAATTATCTAAATCGTAAAATTAAAAATCATTGCCACAATCCAGAAAAGATGTTCTTAGTGAATTGTTACATACAATGGATGAAAAATGTAACTCTAATCAAAACACGTTGAACGGCTCATTAGTACAGACCAGCATCAATTTAATCAAATATAATCAAAATACACCGAAGCATTTTCACACATTTCTTACAAATAAGGTAGCAAACTTCATTCCTATTCCTAAGCCATGAAAAGATCCGGCTCTTCCTAGTAGTTACAGACCTATAAATTTACTTTGCGGCCTTGGTAAAATTAACGAGAAAATAACTAAAACTCGATTAACTCAACATGTCGAAAATGAAAATTTACTTATCAACGAACAGTTTGGATTTCGTGAGGGTCACTCTACTATTCATCAGGTGAATCGAATAATCCACATTATAAAACCTAATTGGGACTACGTGCAGTTACAATTTATCTGAAACGGGCGTTTTATATCTTTTGGACAAATGACTTGTTGCACAAATTCGAATTTTCCAATTTATCTAGTGAAATTTGTACGGTCATATATAAATAATAGAAGTTTTTACGTATAGACATTAGTAAAAATCGAAGTTCAATAGCACAGATCCCTGCTGTAGTTTCACAGGGAGAATATTATCTTGGAAGCCAGAAGTTCGGTAATGAAATTATGTACAGAACCTTTGAAAAGGTAGAATAAAATTGGAGAAATTTTACTTAGTAAGCTAAACTTAAAATTAACTAGTATAGATGCCGTAAATGTCCTATAAACCGAATTTTTAAATAAGCTTTTTGAACTTCTTGCTATACAAATTGGCGAACTTAGTAGATGTTCAGCTTAACGAACGTTTGTTTAAACATAATTTGGTCATTTATATAAGAATGTAATTATTTAATTTCTATTAATACATTTATTGGTCAATGGCTAGTATATTGAACTTGGGACCTCGGCGTGGTAAGAAAGTATATCTTAACCATCATTATACTCAAAAGGTGATTCAGAGTGTAATAGGTTTAAACCTACTAGTCAGGGTAGATTTTTTCCTAGCTTTATGATTAGAATAATCTTGGAGATTTTCCAATCTGACAAAAAATACCCACAAATGACAAAGCATATACATACGATAAAAAATCATGACTACCACCACAAATGCTAATGATGGAAGATTTTTAACAAAAAAAAATTTGTAGGCGTTTCTTAACGTGATGCTTGTTATGATGTCGAGACTACTTAAAATCAAGAGTGTCCAATGGCCTTTAGCAGAGTAACCTTTACTGGTAATTGACTAACTTATTCGTCAATTTATGGAGCGTATTTCAAAATATTGGATGCAAGAGATGCCTGTGCCATAATTACTAAACTTAAATTATTGATTTTAAAAAAGATCAGTATAAAAAATCAGTATATTTTTGTGCATCTAAAAATTCGTCTCATTTAGGACATCTCATTTGAATGGATACTATTTAATTTTAGTTGGAAGCTTGCCAATCATCTGGTATAACAATGTATTTCCGCGGCTTTAATTAAATTAAAGTTATGTTTAAGTTTAAATTTATTATTTTATAGGTTACTATAAAACCAACATTTGAGTATACCATCTACAAATAGTTGCAACTTTTTCTCAGATTGAAGGAAATACATCTTTTATAAAAACTCTAAATAGTGCAGAACCTATAATAGAACCCTGGGCTCCTCCTTTAGTCAAATTTTTTATGACACATTTCTTATTATCTATAGTCACGTACTGAGAGTAATATAACTTGAAAACAAATGTATCTTAGTTAGGCAAACACCCTAGTTCTTTAATTTAAAAATGAATATTTTCGGATGCACGTAATCAAAAACACTTCTGATGTCTAAAAAAAATGTATACACAACACAATTTTTTATCGACACTTTAGCTCAGAAAATTCATTATTCATACAACCTAAAGTTGTATTTGATGATTTTGTGAAACTAAATTGGTAGTCGGATATTATGTTGTTTATACTAAGGAAATGTTCGAATCTTACTAGGATTAGCAAAATTTCAAAAATTGACATACTACCTGTTTTATATATTAGAATCACTTTACCAACTTTCATAATTTCAGAAAACTTTCCTTGATTCAATGATTGGATTATTAACTTAACAATGTTGTCGTCACCTATAGCTACATTAAAGTCTAAGTTAGAAATAATACTGGCTACCTCAATCTCGTTGGTTGTGTACATGTCAAGTGGTTGGCCAATATTGTAATTTATATAGTAAAAACAATTGACTGGAGGCAGGTGCAGATGGTTAGTAATGTTAGTTGAAATCGTATATGAAATAATCATTGAAAATATTAGTGACTTCTGCTGGGTTGGATACTAAACTTTAGCTACTTTCAATGTATATGTTTTATTCCTATTTTTACTATTATCGGGTTTAAAAATATTTTTTTTAGAAAACACAAATATTTTGGGTTTTGATATGTGCTATGAAATTGTTTCTCATTATAACCTCGCCTGCTTAGAACTAGTGTTATCTTCACCTGGTGAACGTTTTTTGTACGTAAAAAATGTATCATGTTTCTTAATTAACGGCAAAATGTTTTCCGTCATCAGGTGGCCATTTTTTGGAATATTTTTTTTTAAACCACGATATTATTATACTTATAATTTGAGATAGATTTAATCAATGATAAAATCATTCCAGAAAGATGAACCATTCACTAGGCTCTATCTATAGTTTTTAAACTTTTTACACGTGGTACACTCGACCAACCACTGTTTAGCAGCAATGTTCTCTACAGAAATGATACTATTATTAATAAAGTTTCGATGCAATTCGGCTTGTTTAAAATAATGCATGTATATAGCAAATTAACTTATATTACTATTTTAATTATGTATATATTTAATTATAAAAATTTAATTATATATATTTCAATAAATTTGACAGTTCGTGCGAAAAAAAAACTTATTGGTTTTAGCTAGAGGTAAATCCCAAATGTTGATGCTTTGCTTTCTTCGAAGAAGTACAAAAAATATTTGGAACGTATTATATGCTTATAATTTAATGTAATCAAGTTACATAATAATCAAAAATTTTAATACATACTAAAATTCGTTTAACATTGCAATTTGTAATTTTTAGTTGTTAAATAGTCAATGCCTTTTGAATTTCATTGTAAGTTTAACAATTATTGGGCAAACTTTGAGAAATTTCGGTTAATGAGAACTGTTTACACATTGCTATTTTAATTATTGTAATTCAATGACTTCCGGCAAAGTAATGAAACTTATTATAATACATAACTACTATTGAGTTTGAGTGACCGCATCCGATAAATACATGTTTCATGTTGAATTTGTTTTATTTTTAATTGACGTACCTTTATGTGCTGAATCATTAACACTGTGCAGAAATGATGCTTTATCACTATATTGCTTACATGTTGGCTCCGTTCAACATACATTTATTTAATAATACATTTATACTCTAATATAAACAAAATTATTGGTATTATATATATATATATATATATATATATATATATATATATATATATATATATATATATATATATATATATATATATATATATACTCGTATATTAATGAAATTATTTTTAAAAAAAAAACTTTAACACAATTAAAATGTTTAATGAAAATATTATTTAAAATGTATTATCAATTTTTTTAAACACTTATTAAAATATTTTTGCATCATTTGTTTGTAAAATTCATGTTGATTATATAATTTAATGTTACTTTAAGTAAATGGTTAAAAGGTTCTAAGGCTTTTTTTGTAATAGTCTACTGCTGCGAGATTTATGTTTAATAATATGTTTGCATTATCAACGAGGTTTATAAAAACCAGTATTATAACTTTTAAATGTAAAAATATTCCATTTATAATGAAAAGTATATTAAACAAAAATGATACGGTTCATCTGATACTGCATAAACAGAACGCAAATTTAGTTTTTCAAAGCTTCAAAATAAATTTCAACATAAATAATTCATGAAGTTGTTTTTTAGCTAAAAGCTAATATGTAATCATATTTAATACTTGTCAGATGTAGTTGGTTTTAATTATATAAAATTTCTATAAAATATTATTTTACATTAATCATAATTATGGTTGTTGTTGTCAAAATAATTTTTAAAACTAATTAAGTTTTTGTTTACATCCTCGAACACGTTTTTTTGATTTACAACAATATTTTAATAATGTTGCTTACGTCATACAGAATGGGTTCGAAATAAGGGTGTACACATTTTACGAAGTAAATAAAAATTTGAAAACAAAAAAAAGAAGTTTATACATTTTCTTATAATAAATTATTATTTTAATAATAAGTAATATTTTGAAACCCATTCTTCTGTCATTCAATTGTGTTGTAGTGTAGTATATATAAGACACGAGTACTGATAACATAACACTGTACTATATAAGAAATACAAAATAATGAAAAGAATTGGATAAATTAAGATGAATTTGTTAGTTTCGTTTTTATGTTTTTCTACGTTGTGATTATGTAACAGAAGACAGTTTTATATATTATTGTGTTCTGCTCGCTTTGGTTCATTTTGATTTAAGGTGGTTTTGTTATTGACAGGCTATTATTCTCCATATACTCTATGTGAGTTAGTTTTTTTTATCTAAGATTATATATTATATATATATATATATATATATATATATATATATATATATATATATATATATATATATATATATATATATATATATATATATATATAGATATATATATATATATATATATATATATATATATATAAATATATATATATATATATATATATATATATATATATATATATATATATATATATATAAATATATATATATATATATATATATATATATATGTATATATATATATATATATATATATATATATATATATATATATGTATATATATATATATATATATATATATATATATATATATATATATATATATATATATATATATATATATATATATATATATATATATGAGTAAATTATCCTGATACATTATATAGTATATTGAATTAGGGTATAAGAAGTATTTGGTATGTAAATTAAAGGTTTTTTTTTATTGTAAAATTTATTATTATATCATAATAGTATTTATGGTATGAGGTGTATAGTATAAATATTGTTACGTTGACATATAATTGTAGTAAAATATGAAACATAATAATATTTATTACCAAATAGAATTTCAAAAATCCTAGAATAATAAATTAAAATTATTGAGAATTTTTTATTTTATTTAAAATAAACAACAAAATAAAAAAACTTTATACATTTTAATGATAAAAATAATTTTTAATATTTTTAATTAAATTTATGGTTTGTAAAATGTATGTACATATATATATATATATATATATATATATATATATATATATATATATATATATATATATATATATATATATATATATATATATATATATATATATATATTATATATAAATAGTTAAATTTAACAAAAACAAATTATACAAATAAATTATCATATTAATTTATTGAAGTTCATTAAATATTCCATGTATAATATGTGCATATAATTTTACAATGTTTTAATATTAAATTTAATAAATAAAAAATCCAATTAATTAGGTAAAAACAGCTTCGTAGGCAAAGATGTTAAACAAATCTATCATTGGTTCGTATTTAACCATGGGGAACATCAAACTATTGTGATAAAAAATCCAACATTCCATATTCCATAAATATTAAGCTGATTGGACGAGTATTTACCATATAACCGAAGCAATTATTTTAAATTTTAATTCAATTAAAATTGAGATTAAAATTGTTGGATACATGACTCTTTTTTTTTAATTATATATATAATATTATATATATATATATATATTTATATATATATATATATATATATATATATATATATATATATATATATATATATATATCAAAATATTAATTTATATAAAGCTTAACATTAATGAGGAGGTACGAGTATAATTTGTCGGAAAGACTGAAAAAAACCAATCAATTAAAATCATTATGAATTAATTATGCGTATGCGTATAAATCGTTAATTATGTATATTATATACATTTATGCGCGATTTAATTAAATAAAATAATTACGAAAATTAGTCGTTTCTTGATTTGCTTCGCACATGTATTCAACTATAGTGAATGTATTATTTATTTTCAAAATTTTATAAACCAAACATTAAAAGCTTTCCAACAGATAAGCAATTAAAATCATTTACAAAGAAAACAAATTGTTTCACTATTATTAATAAAATTTATTTATTAATATGAAAACCTTTAAAATCTGGAAAGCTTGATTAGTAAATTAATGCTGAGTTTAAACTTAAATTTTAATTAATGATTTAAAAATGAAATTAAATTGAAATTGAATATGAATTGAATATGAATTGAATATGAATTGAATATGAATTGAATATGAATTGAATATGAATTGAATATGAATTGAATATGAATTGAATATGAATTGAATATGAATTGAATATGAATTGAATATGAATTGAATATGAATTGAATATGAATTGAATATGAATTGAATATGAATTGAATATGAATTGAATATGAATTGAATATGAATTGAATATGAATTTTAAATATGAATTGAATATGAATTGAATATGAATTGAATATGAATTGAATATGAATTGAATATGAATTGAATATGAATTGAATATGAATTGAATATGAATTGAATAAGAATTGAATATGAATTGAATATGAATTGAATATGAATTGAATATGAATTAAATATGAATTGAATATGAATTGAATATGAATTAAATATGCATTGAATATGAATTGAAAATGAATTGAATATGAATTGAATATGAATTGAATATGAATAGAATATGAATTGAATATGAATTGAATATGAATTTAATTTGAATTGAATATGAATTAAATATGAATTGAATATAAATTGAGAATGAATTGAATATGAATTGCATATAAATTGAAAATGAATTGAAAATGAATTGAATATAAGTTGAATATATATATGAATTGAAAATGAATTAAATATAATTTTATACAGATATTTATAATATGAGTTAAATATGAATATAAAATAAATTTATCTATGAACTACTTAGGTAGTAACATATACTTTCTATTGAACTGAAAAATTGTTTTTCAACACACATGAATGTGATTTTATTTTTCACTAAAAGTCCAAGACCTTATATATATATTGTTATTCTAAATAAAACTAAGAATTAAGGAAAAATTTCACATTTTTTATTTTTATTTTCTACTTTCAGATTCAGCTCACATAATTTGGTGTGTAAACAACGTGGAAACAAAACAACATAACAAAAATCTCATACAGAAACATAAAAAGGAGTATCTCTGGAGACTTGTTTCAAAATAAATAAAATTTACCATCATCCATCCACAAAACGAAATTATCAACTAAAAATCAACTTTTATGTGTCTACGGTCTTCGTAACCATTTTCAATATCTTACGCACACACATTACATTCAAGATACATAAATATTATACGAAACATATTTACGGTTTTGAGACAATTTTTTTTCTTATTTTATTGTTACGGATTTGATTTTCGTAACCTTTCTGTTTTCTTATTTTTTTTTTTTTGTACTGTGTCAAATTATGTGATTTGCGTTAAAAAAATATTGAGCAACAAAAAAAAACATAACCTTAATTTAGTTTGAAATCTTTTTTATTTTATTTTTATTAAACTTGGTTATAAATCAAATAAAATATTTATGCAAAGTGTTTTTTTTTTTTGGTATATCACAAAATATGGAAATTGCGTTAAATAAAGTGTGAAAATTCTCTATTAATAATAAAAGTAATCAATAATTTAATAAAAATATTATGTTTCAAAATTATTATGTTAGTAATAAAAAAGTTACGAAGCCCATAACATCAAACACGTCGCTCGAACGTGAAATAACCAATCACAAAGTGTTGAGCTTTCAATTTTTTGTTGTGCTTCGGTTATAAAAATATTTAATTGGATTGTGTTTGAGTATGTGCTTCAGTGTGTTTGTGTGCCTGTGTGCTTTAAAGTAAATAAATAAATAAAAATAAACAATCAAAACGAAGTAATAATAAGATAAATTTATAAATATAAAATTAGTGAACACATAAGGGAGGAAAATATATTTTCTTGGAAATTGTTGTTGCATAGCAAAGAAAATGTCCGATAGAAATAAGATTAAATATTATTGCTGGGTCGTACTGTGGTTTACAATGTACAGCACATTTTTTAATAAAGGTGAGTTATGTTTTTTTTGGTTATTTATAAATATTTAGGTTCGATTTACTGAAAACCTATAATTTGATTACGAAATAATTTTTTATGTATATTTTTATCTATATTTAGCTTAAAATGAAGTAGAATTTATATTATAAATTATTTTAATCAGATTTATCTTAAATCAGAATTGCGGTTTAAAACTCAATGGTTTTTGTACTCATTTCTAAATATCTCAATCACCTTTTCGTTTTACTTAAGTTATTATTATTATCAGGCCCGGTCCATCATAATGGGCAAGGTGGGCAGTGTCCACTCACACATTTTACTTAATGCACAAATAAAATTTATACAAATACAAATTTAAAATTAATAATCAAATAAATGTTAAGTTTATATCGCAAATCCAAAAGTTCGAATCATTTTTTTCAAAAATTAATTGTATCAAAAATTGTATTAAAAATGTAAGGCATGTGTTCGAATAAATAGTCGTATTTCGAGCATGTATATACATTGAAATTGAATCAGATAAAATAAAATAAAGAGCGAAACTTAGACTTTAGTTAATCTTTACATATTGAACAATATGTTTGATTGATTGATTGCTTAGAATGTACGACCAAGGACTAATCAGGAACTACCAGAATGCCGGGCACCACTGTACACCCGTGTTACATATAACAAAACCGATGGAGTGGATGGAATGTTAGTTATGATAGACTCGACCCGGTTACTGACACCTGATCATGATTTCCATGGTCACATTGAAAATTGTTATTTTATTGCCCCATCTACAAGGAGGGGAGGGGGTACTAATTTTAGCAATAATATATTTCCCCCGTGGAATGAATTTTAATCTAATTTCCCGTAGAGTGCTTATTTTCCGAGATATTTAATAGTTTCAGCTTACAAAAAACACCCGGTTTACCATAGTTTTTTTAGTGGCAGTCAACTTTTTCATTAAAATTCATTAATAGTGACTTTATGACTTCGAATATTATGCTAGCATTTCATTTTGTATGATTATAAGTTGGTCGTCTGCGAGTATTTTCACAAATATTGAACAAATTTTCGTTGCCTTAATGTAGGTTTAAAATTTAAGCCTATACATTCAACAAACAAAAATTTGTGCACCTATTTTAACTTAGAAGAAACATTTCATAAACTAATTCAAAGGCGACGTGCAGGTTTTATAAATCATAAGATAGAAATAATTTGGTTAAAAATTTATTGTCAGTGAAAATTTGTAAGAATTTAATAAAATTATCCGTTTTTAATTGATTAAAATTTATCAAAATTGAACGAAACTTTTTACAAATTAACAGAAACCTTTTTCAATTGGAATGAAACCTTTTTCAAATGGAATAAAACCTTTTTCATTAAGTTGATCGCCTTTAAACTTAATACTGAGATTTACAAAAATTTGTACATTTATAACATTTGAAACTCTATGGCTGAATATAATGTTAGATAAACAACAGTTTATCATAATCAATCGTACGGTTAACTGTTTACCTTATTAACTTTACAATCAGCTTCTACAGTCCGCAGTACGAACAATCTGTTTTTAACACTTTTAAAAGGTTTAAGGCTTAATTTTACAAGTGAGGGGGTTGATTACTATAGTTAAAATGGAGCGTAAAAAATAGGCTATAATTTTTTTTATTTTAAATTGCAAACTGTAAACAGTTTGAAATATTGCTAAAAGTAATGAAAAAATTCGAATATCACAAAAGGTTTCATGAGCTTTGGAAACACGAATGGAGAATTTACTACCATATTTTAAAACAATTTATTAAACAATTTAATAATTAGGAAAACTGATTACAATGGTTTGTTAACAATTAAAATACTGAAAGATTTTGACAAATAGTATTCTGTCAAAATATGAGGAAATTATTAGTGATATTTTCCAAATATTTTCTTAATTGCCATCATGTTCATACCGAACACCTCATGCAACCAACCAGAAAACGTCACTGATATATATATATATATATATATATATATATATATATATATATATATATATATATATATATATATCCCGATAATTATCTAATTTAAATTCAAATGTAAAAACATCATACACATGTACAAACCAAAATACGAGAAATAAAAAGCTCAGACCAAAAATAAATATTTTTTTCCGCCATATTATGGTTTGTGCTTTTTATCGTATTCTTCAGCTATATTTATTTCCATACTGTTTGTCTATTTATACAGAACTTTTCTAACTTTTGAAAACACTGTATATATCATGTAGCTTTTATAAATTTAATTAAAATTAAAAAACAAAAAAATGTAAGTGTACACTGTATATTGAGTTCAAACATGAAAACTAACAGAATAACATTTTCAAAACCACAAAATCCATTAACATCTAATTTTCATTTTATAAATTGTTCAACACACAAATTGTATAGTATCCCGAGTAGTAGTGATAGTAGTAATAATATTGTTTTTCGACTATTACAGTTTTGTTTTAATGTATGTAAAATAATAACCATACTTTGGGTAGTAAGTACAAAAATTTGATAATTTTTTTGTAATTATTTTTCTAGTGGCAATAGTATACTTTAGAAATTAAAATTAAATTAACAAGTCCTGCTAGAAAAAACTGTTTATTATATAGATCTATTATATATATATATATATATAATATATATATATATATATATATATATATATAATATATATATATATATATATATATATATATATATATATATATATATATATATATATATATATATATATATATATATATATTTATATATATATATATATATATATATATATATATATATATATATATATATATATATATATTTATATATATATATATATATATATATATATATATATATATATATATATATATATATATATATATATATATATATAATTATATATATATTTATATATATAATTATATATATATATATATATATATATATATATATATATATATATATATATATATATATATATATATATATATATATATATAATTATATAAATATAAATATTTAAAACAAAAAACAGACAGAAATCATTTGTTAACCAATAACCAAAAATAATAACTTCTCTTTGAGCAGAGCGACATTTTTAATTTATCGAGAGGTAACGTTGAATAAAGCATTATTGTAGTGAAAAAATACTTTCACTATCTATCGACACTTGGCATATGCCTGTCATTTTTATTCTTTTTATTTCAATTTTATTTGAGAGTTGAGTATTGGCCAACATAATTTACACTAACATATGTCGTTACCATGCAGGATCAAAATTATTTGAACTCTGCTGGCTACTACCATTGAGGTATTTGTGTTAATGCAATTATGCAGTATATAATGTGATAAATATAACTAAATATAGCAACTGAACGTCAAATTATCATTTCAAACCAGAATCTACCATTAAAAGAAATGCGAAACTTAAAAAAAAACGTCCTACGTTTTTAAGGTTAATCTGTCATGTTGATGAAGTAACATTTAGTACCACAAATATATTTTTAAACCTGCAATAAAGGCGTATAACGTCTAAATTAGGAATATAAAAAACAACAACAAATACATAGAATTTATAATATAGAAAGCTTAAATACAATTTAACGTCAACGTCAAGCTTTTTCTTTTGTTATACAAATAATTTTTTTTTGTTTTGTTTCGGACATTTTCTACATAAATTAAAAAGAGTCGAATCAAAAAAAAATGTATGATAACATTTTAAAAAGGACAGTATTTACATGCAGATATGGTATAGAAAAAAAAGCTTATATATGAAGATGAGATTGCACCCACATGAGCGTTAAAGGTTACATCTTTAAACCACTCAATTATTCAAGCCATATACAATTTTTTACTCACAGACCACAAAAACTGTACACCTATATAATATATAACGAAATAAATCCATCAAATCAGTATACTACTCGTCATTTTCTAAGAATTTTCCATTAATGGTTTTTATAAAATGTTGAATTGGAAATGTTTCCAATAAATTTACTAACAATATTTTTTAATACACGTGTACCATTACGCCTAAATGGGTTTTTCATTAAATATCAATGGAAATGTTATGTATTAAGCTTAATATTTTTTTTTGTATTTTTATAGGTAACATAAAAATATGCTCCCACACTATAGAAATAAATTAATTAAAAATGCAAATATAATTTGTTGTCTAATATAATAAAAAAAAACGTAATTTATTACCACACCTATTACACCCCTACCCATGTACATGTACAATACTTAAAGATAACGTAATTTTGCTTTCGCCTTAAATTTACTACTCTAAAGTTTTTTAATTGATTATGAAATAAATTATTTAACAAAAATTTATAGAGCAACATAATTATAAAATGTAACAACAACAGTTTAGTAACGTTATCTTAGAGGAAAAAATAAAGAAAAAATTATGAGAAAAGTTTCACGTTGAATTTATTGATTTTTATGTAAGTAGAAAATGAAAAACGTTTTACAATAAAAACACTTTCCAAAAAAAAAAAAAATATTATGTGTTTTATCAATAATATGAAAGAGTTTTTTGGTCACAATGTGTGAATATTAAATATACAGAATTTACCCATTAAAAAAAAGAATAAAAAGCTCTTTTTAGGAAACCTTAACAAACAAATATTGATATATAGAAATTAATTGTGTAGGTTGATATTTAGTTAGAAAAAGATGATAAGAGACAAAACGAAATTTTAAAGTTCAACATACTTATATATTGTGAAAGCTCAAAATATTATATAATTTTAAAAACTTAATAAAATGTGTGATATCACACGTAAAATGATCAAAACCTCGGCACTTTAGCGTTGGAAAGACTTTAACCGAAAACAGTTTTAGAAACTTATTTTACTAAAATTGCTATGTTTAGAAATAATAATTAAAATTTCTTTTAATCAAAATTTTCATAATATCAAAATGCTTATCAGCTTTTTTGATATTTAGTTAGGAAAAGATGTTACGAGTTACAACGAAATTTAAAAGATGAGCTTTTGATTCTTTTTTGCAATGCTATTACTAATACATCTACACTAGTAATGTTGTTCAATTAAATTTCATCTAAAAAAAAAATATTCCAAATACTATAAATAGGCCCAATCACACACAAAAAAAAATTAAAAGCATTTACAATTTTATAATGTTTATATGCCACAAAGTAAATACCACATAAAGATAAACCAAAGTAAGTTGAAAAAATTCGTACAATGATTTTATGTATTTTTTTATCAAAAATTAAATTTCCGCTTAAAACATAAAAAAAAAAAACTAAAAAGTATGTTGAATATAAGAAAGGTAAACACATAAAAAGTAAAACATAAAGAATTTTCGGTTTTATGATAACTTCATAAACTCTGATTAACCAGCAACATAAACATTTTTTTCACTGTGCTTTGGCGTTTTTAATTTTTTATTTTTTTATGTTTTCTCTTGGTTTTTTTATTTTTTGTTAAATTTTCGTCAGCACTCTGTTTTTTTTATTTGTTTGTTCGTTTTTAACTTGTGTTTTTTTCTTCGAATTAATTTTTTCCATAATATAATAATTGTTATGGTTATGTTGTTTATACAAAAAGTTTAAGACAAGTTGTTGAGCTTTTGATGTGATGTGTTCAATCAATAAAATTACAATATGAATTATTAAAAATGTTAATGAAGTTTATTAAAATTATATGTTTTGCTTATAAGCCCTTAAAAGCTATTTCGTCAAGTTATAAATTTGAGTACAAAAGTTATCTTTAAAAAAATTAAAAACTTTTCTATATAGCTGAGATTAATAAATTTATTTGTTTTTCAAAACCTTTGCTTAATACACCGCTATACGCCTAGTCTAAAATATATTGTAAAAGATCTCGGTAAAGAATCATTTGTTTTCACAAATGGTATATTCCTAATATTTTGACGTTAAACTAAAATTGAACTGTATTTGATAACAAACAACACAACCAAAAAAAACATTTATAAATGTGGGCGATGATATCCGATGTAATTTCATTATATTTACACCCCCAAACTACTAGCAACTACGTCTAGTAAAAAAATGCACACATATTTTAATGTCTCACTTTCGAGATAAATTTAATTAAATGATAATAAAAGCTCACTTTATATACAGATGGTATTTTATTACAATATTTATTTATCTCAAGAATTATTTTTTATATACTTTTTGAATTATTACAAAATATAAAATATCTATTTGTGTGTGTCTGTGTTATCCATTCTTGGAATAGTATCTTGTATACATATAAAATCAAATAAATATAATTTAAAAAATGTACATCTTTATATTAAATTTTAAAATGAATAATAAAAAATATATATTTGTTACTATTTATATGGATATAATATTAAATAAAAGTTAGAAATTAAAAAAAAGCTCGTCTACCTAAAATACATACATACATCATTTGCTTTGTGCTATAAATGTGCAATAATACAAACTTTCGAAGTAGAAATAATTGTTACATAGTACACACGGTATTTAAGTACATAAAATAACATACTTGCTATGTACTCGTTTATACACCAGAAATAACAAAGAAATCGTTGGTATCTGAAATACGGAAAATATCCAAGAAAAATAAAAAATAATGTGCACAGTGGATATAATGTTTTTTGTGTATATAGTGGAGAGATTATACATAGCACCATTTTCGATTGAAAATCACTTAAGTGTATTTTATGTCATCTCACTGTACTCAGTGCTAAGCTTTTTTGTTGTTGTTTAGTATTGCTGTGCTTTTAGCTTCTTCTATTTTAAATTAAACAACAGTAAAAATATTTAATACTATGCATAGATTTTTGTTATGCTGCTATAAATACATAAAAAAAGACAAACATTCGGTGTTTTTTTTTGTCATTTTTGAATTTAAAATACCGAAACGATACTAAACTATAAAAAAAAACTATCATTTAACAGATCCGGAGTATTCACATTAATATTACATTTATGTATAGTTATTGTGATTCTATTTTCTCTAGCCAGTATTAAAAAAAACGGAAAAGAGGAATAGTTATGTATTGTGACAATATAGGATTGTGCAACATAAAGTTTGTATTTTATAAATTATTATGTTGCTGTTGGGTACTTATAAACAACTTTATGACTTCATATAGCCACTTTATGGATAGTTATACTAGTTATTTATGATCTAATTTGGGTATGAGTTGAATTAACGTGATATTTAATACAGAACATTGTTTAATTCACTATGCTTTGGTTGAGCATCATATTAATTCAATTGAATATGTACCTAGTATTAATATATAGTTGAAAATACGAAAAATAACAGTATTGCCTAAAATGTTCGAATTTTTACACAAAATCATAAATATACCAATAACAAATTCTGTTAAACTTTATAATAAGTTGAAAAATATTTAATATCAATAAAATTTTCAATCATATCATAAAACACCATGTCATAGCACACCCAAGCGAAGATGACACGACATAGACCGATGGCTGCGATGCTAAGAGGGTGCTTGGTCGTTATGTGAAGTACGAATTTGGCGACATTCGGTTTAAACCCATAGTCTCCTATGATAACGCAGAGCTGTTATGGGTGACCGTTATTTCTCGTGCCACTCAGCTTACCAAATAAACGAAACAACTTTCGTAAGAGCACGATAATGTTGAGATCATCAACTCTAAAGATTCCAAATGTAAATAGTGATACACTACCATTAAAGACGGCTGCGAAAGTCGCGACTCCTACCCAAGTAACTAATAATAATAGCTATAGAGGGTGTGAAGTAGCCATAACACTGCTAAACATCTGAAATAGGGAAAACAAAATTCAGCCAATGAGAGCAATGAACGAAAAAGAAACAAAAATTGTCACTATACGTTTGGAGTTCAACAAGCTATTTGCCAACAATGCAAAACACCCTAAATGCTATTGTCAATCGCCTCTCTAAAATAGAAGAAAATATAGAGTTTTTTAACAAACGACAAATTAATCTTGAACAGCTAGTAGGACATCATGGAAAAATTAACCAGATTTGTAGCAAAAAGTTGATGCATCTGATCCTTCACCAAACAACAAAAAATGAACAAAAGACTAAGAATACTAATCTGGAATGCTAATAGACTTTTACAGCTACTTTCAGAGCTAGAAATTTTTTTGAATATATAAAAAATATATGCTTAATATCAGAGGGCCTCTTTTTCACTAAAGTTTTATGAAAAATAAAAGTTTACTCTGGTTACAAATATATACATCCCGCAGAAAGAGACAAGGCAATTTGTATCACTTAGCGTGCAACCAAATAATTACAAGAAGTTGCGGGTTGCTGCGATATATTGTTAATCAAGGCATCAAAGGATGATAACCTTCCAATGCTCAAAATGATAGGATCAAATTTCATCACAGAAGGAGACTTCAAAGCATTGGAGTTCGAAACTAATATCACATAAAGATAGAAAACTACTATAGAAGCTGGACATCAAATAAACTGCGAGTTTCATTCAAGTGGTATTCCTACTTATTGGTCAACGGACACAAACAAAATCCCAGACGTGATTGTCTTTTTCATAGCTAAAGGTATTTCAAAAACTATATTCACATCGAATAATTGAATAATTATTAAAAATGTTAATCTCCAAAATTGAATAATTAAAAATGAAAAGCCACCAAGTTAACAAGCGGGAAAACCAATTGGGAAACTCTTGCACTGTTAATTGAAGAAAGTATTGATTTTCTAGTCCCAATCAAAACCAAACACAACTTGAAAGAGAAGTAGAGCTGCTCAAAAACAATACTCAGATTGCAACATGGGAAAGCGCTCCTCCTGCCACAAATAAACCACACAAGAATGTAACATATTTACAGAAAATAAGAAATCGGATCGGAGAAAAGCGAAGAGCTCGTAAAATCTGGCATATAGAAATCGAGCACCAAAAAGTAATAATATTTTTAATCAGCTCATAAAACAAGCCACAAAGCCTCTTTCTGGCCACAAAGAAAGTCATTATTTTTTATGAAAAGCTATACCAGATGCCACCAATTAAAATAGCAGATGGTATACTTGGGCCGATAGTCCCAAAGGTAAAGCTGATCTTTTCGCTAAACATCTAGAAAAAACGTTTAAACCTTTGACTAGATAAATAGCAGATGAAAATATATTTCTAATGTACAAAGAAGACAAGTTAAACATACGACCAGTTACACTGAAAGAGTTTTTAAATGAAATCAAACATAACCAAAATGTAAAAAAAGCTCCTGGATCTTATTACAGGAAAAATTATTAAAATGTTGCCAAAAAAATGTCTTAAGAAGTTACTATACATAACTAACGCAGCATTTAGCCTAATAAGCAATAAGCTTATAAACCTAATGAAAAAACGGCATACATACTTTTATTTGTAACACTATCGTTGTCCAAATTCTTCGAAAAATTAGCTCAACAGAATGAAACCTCTGATTGAAGAAAGACACACCTGTTACCATCTCATCAATTTGGTTTATAATCTACGATAATCTACATAGAGATCTAAAAATAGAAACCGTCAACGAAGAAATCACAAAAAATGTCACAAAATATATCAATCATTTATAACTCCATAAAAACACGGATATTCAACATATTCTTGACCAACAGCGACGGCGCAGATACGAAGAGAACGAAGCCGCTTGATTTAGGTCCTCTGGACTGAAAGTTGAAAGCCCACCCACTTGGAAGAAAAATTGCTAAATCAGTTGTAATAAATACAAATGAGTTGTAAAACAAAAAAAAGAAGCTTTTTCCGAGTTCATTATAATTTTTGCCTTTAGAAATTTTTTATTTGGAGATTTTCTTGAAAATTAGTTTTTCTTGCAAATTAGTAAAATTAAGAAAGCTTTTTAGAAATTTTAGTTTAGACAGTTTTAGTTTTGAAATTAAAATTGATTTAGAAATCGTTTAGAGTAAACTGTAAAAATTTCCCAATAAATATTTTTTAAACGAGGTAAGCTTTATTCAATTGTAGAAAAACGCATCGGGACGTACAAAGTGCAGAATAAATTTAATAAATAGTTTTCATTAATAGATATGTTATAGTTGGACACATTTTTAGACTCTGAACTTATTTAACCCTTCCTCATAACGTTTTTTCCATGCATAATAAATAAAAACTTTAAAAAACTTATTTTTTTAGCATTCTACGGGTTAAAAAAATAAACGAAACTTTTTTATATTTTTATAAATTTTTAAAAGTTTTCTATTTTGAACTTTTCAAGAACAATTTAAGAAAAATTTAAGAATTTTTATTTATTTTTATTATTTCTATTGTGTTTCGATGAAGTAGACATTGTGTTTTATGAAAACCAAAAGAATGAACAAAAAGCTGCACACAAAATCATTAAATATATTTTACTTGACTTATGTACTTAATACTTTATTATTTTTAACATAAACTAAAATAATTTGTTTATTTATTTAAGTGTAGAAATTTTAAAAACCAATATAACCAGCATTGCTTAATACCAAATATAAAATCTTATATAAATAATTAGAAAAAATAAGGCGAAGATCAATATAAAGTAGGGTGGTTAGTCTGCGAGAAAAACAGCGGGTGCTATACTAAATTTTTTTTATATATATTTGTCATAAATCGAAATTAAATCAATAAAATTGAAATGTTTGTCAAAATTATATCGATACATAAATTTTAAACCAACTATATACTGTTTATGTACACACACAACATATATAATTTGGTTTACTATAAAAACGAAAAAAAGAAATATTTTGAACCATAAATTTTTTTTATATTTATTTCCTACTCGTTTTCATATTTTCCATTTGATTTTCGTTAGAGTGTATATTTCTATATTATAGTATTATCATACATATAAAGAATTTTATTGATGTCTACTTTTTGAAAAAAAAAAAAAAAAAATAAAAATAAATGAACAATTTTGTTTTGAACATTAAAATTATTAAATATTATAGAGCTTTACAACAAACTACAAGCAAAAAATATAAAACTTGTTTTGTAAACTATATACATGAATATATTATGCATTAAAATAAAAATATATCATTTAATTAAAAAGAAAGTACATATGTACATGTTTTATTTACAACAAATAAAATGGTGCTTTTTAAAGCTTTGTACGTAATTTAAAAGCAAATCAAATTACTACTCCGCGCTGCTATACAAAACATTTTTTATGTTTTCCAGTATTTGTGTTTTATGTTTTAGAGAAATTTTTTTTTATGTTTTATAATATTATATTATGTTCTATATGTTGTTACCAGCAAATTAATAAAAATTGTACTGGGGTTGTAGATTAATTAAAATTTTAATGTTTGTATGTATGTATTGAGAAGCATCTGTCGTGTAATGATTTTATTGTGCTAGAATTAAATCAATAAAATAAATTTTAATTTATTTTCTAATAATAATTAATATAATTCATTAAAGCATTTAAATAAGCATATGTTCTAATAATACTGTAAGCACTCAAGTCATTTTTTGGAAAGCTTAAGTCGTAAACTTATACAAAAAAATGTAAGAACTTCTAATAATTTTTAAGACTATTGAAATTTTGTTAAAAGCACAAAAGCAATGTTTTCAAAAAAACAAGATTTTAGATTGTGTAATTTGAAATTATTTTTAAAGATTTTAATATACATCACATTTTATTATTATTTATTATTTAAAATTTTTATTATTATTTTAAAAAGCTAAGAGCATAAATGTAAGGTCTACTTTTTAAGCTTTTAAAAAAATCTAACATGAAATATAATTAAAACTACTTTATTAAAATATTATTCGAACCTTTTGTTGGCCATTTTAAAGTAATATCTTTTAAATTAAAAAATATTATTTACGTTCATTAAAGTAGATAATTAAAACTAACTCTGTAACCACGAAAGCATTTTAATTTGCCCTAAAAAAAATTTGAAACCTGTTAGTTTCATATATTCTAAAACTATATCCTCACACTAAAACTATATATGTACATAAATGTATATTTTCAGCAATTTAAAAGCTAACCACGACGACAACGATAAAACGTAAAAAAAAAAATTAGTTTAAAACTAATTTCTATATATACTTTAAAATTATTTACAACTCAAAATATATTATACACATACATACAAAAAAAAACTGGTTTAAGTGAAAAACTTTATCATATCGAAAAGTGAGCAGCATAAAAAAGCTCAACAAAATAAAAGTTTTCCATTTTTATTTTTATGAAAAAGACCCAACAACGATTAACTGGATCATTGGTTAAATTGATTTTTTTCTGTGTCCTGTTGCTTATGTTTACTCCTTATCGTAAAAAAAGCTTTACCATATAGAGTACGAGTCACAGTAGTATAGTTCTCTTTTTTAACCAATGATATTTTCATTAGTATTATAGTTTTATGTTTATATTTAATAATTATACTTGAAACAAGACTTGGTTGTGGAGTTATAAAAAAATGTGGAAATTAGTATTATAATTTTAAAAACCAAATTTTTTCACCATAATCCCGAAAAAAGTTTATAACGTAAAATTATTTTTTGTTGGCACAAATTTTAATTTAAGCTCAAAATCAATTAGGGTGTAAAGTATTTATTACATAACTGACCTACGTTTATGGTTATTTTTTTTATCATGACAAAAGCTTCACATTTTATTTAAATGTAAAATCTAAACTTTATACTGGGATAAAAAAATATGAGTAATTTTCTAGAACGTCAACCAATAAAGTTTTAGTTTTAAAATATTTTATATAACAACACTTTTTAGTACATTTATTATAAAAATTCAAAAGCTAAACATAATAAAAAAAAATTAAAAATCATGAACCAAAAATCGATTATTTTATATCTGTCCACAAGCGCATATAAAATAAATCATCTCAAAATAAATATACTATTCGGTACATTCAGTAAATCTGAAAACCAGAATAAAATCGATATCTCTGTATATAATATAAAATGAAAGATGAATCTTTATGTTGGTTATATATATACATATATAAAACACACGTCAAAATAACAAATTATGATGGTTATAAATTATTGTCAAAATTTGTTGGTCATCACATTTTTTTTGTACTTCATTGTTGTTTTGAGGTACATTACTTTGAGATTTACAACGATAAATTGTAATAAAATAATTTTTGGTTATTAAATGTGATTTCAGTACTTTAATTTAGGTTAACATGGGAGGTAATTATTCTTTTTTTTTAAATATTAGTTAAGCGGCTGAATATTTAAGGTGAAATATAGTACTAGGAAGTGCTAATCCATAAAACTTTTTAACGAAATTTTATGGTAAAATACCTAAAACATGTCATAGAGGCAAAATAAACTAAAAGCTTTCAAATATAAATAATAAATACGCGCAACAATAACTACCACTTAAAATAGGTTATGATGATAAAAGTTAAAAACTAACCTATATAAGCTTTTTTGAGCAATAAAACTTATTCATATTTATAAGAAATAATTTTTGTCCAAATCATAGGAAATATTGTTTTAAATGGTCAATAAATTGTTTTATATAGTGCACCAAGGATTATCCAAAAAGCAAGAAACATAATAATTGGATTACAAATTTTTCGTGAGATATATATTATGTTTAAACAGTTTTTGTCAATTAAAGCGATTTTAATTCGTTTTTAAATCCATTTATCTTCATTATTATATTTTTTGTGGCAATAAAATTTAGTTTAACATAGACATAATAAAATCGATATTTCGATTATTTATTTTGAACTTCTGATGCGGATATTATAATTAAATTGGAAATAAAAAAAATCAACAAAAAATTAAAAATAATATATATATATATATATATATATATATATATATATATATATATATATATATATATATATATATATATATATATATCTATTATTTATTTATTTATTGGAAAATTAGTTATAACACAAAATGTTTGTCAGGAAACATTTAAATCTATTACATTTGTTACGACTGTCTTATTTTAAATAATACATTTATACTAAATTGGCTAACACAATTGTACACAGTATTAAAAAGATGCTATTAAACTTAATTTAGTATTTGAATTTTTAAATTTACTGTCAATTACCTAAATATTCAAAGAGAAAACCTTTTTCTTCGCTCGAAAAACCTAACTTTTTAAAGCACTTTTAAAAACTGATATTTTTGCTTCATGTTTTAAACTTAATGGTAGTAAATTAAACCAAACAATACCGCGATCACGGAAAGTTATTTTCCGTTGTTACCCCAGATTGGTAAAAGATAACGAACATGATCAAAAATTATATACTTTACAGCAATAGTTAACACATTTCTCAGTTTGTATAAAATAAAGGATATTTTCCTCAACTTTCGTTCAAACTATCTACATACATTCCAATTTAATTTACTATCAAAAACTAGCCCTAGATATATTTGGTGACAAAAATACGCTTTATTAAAATATTGTTCACGTAGATAGTGCGAGATATATGTCATTAAGATTTTTGTATCAAATAAAACATAATTGGATTTTCCGTTTATTCTTGGTTTATTCTTCGTTTTGCCATCAATTCAGGTATGTTTTTTACCATAAACTACTACCATGTCGTCAGCATATAACTGTAGAAATCCATCTAGGAGGATATTAAATATTTTATTAATGTAGATATTAAATAATAGAGATTCAACTACTGACACTTGAGGAATCTCCGACATACTACTAGAAGAGGATCCAATTTTTACCATTTAAGTTCTGTTATACACAAAAATATTTCGCAAAACTTAACAATTAATGTGCGATGACAGATTGTGGCAAAAACCTTACGAAGGCCAATATATAAACATGAGGTAAAAAGTCAATCATCTAAATTCTTCCTAACTTTTGCCATCGCAGTTAACATACTACCGATAATTTGCCTGATTGGGACTTATTATATGATTTAATGAACAATAAGATGTTCAGCTGATTGAATAATGAACAATAAGATGTTCAGCTGATTGAATAATTCCTTTTCAAATAATTTACAGTTATTGGGCGAAATTGTGATTGGAAATATTTACTACCTCTCTTATAATCGGTGTCATTTGCAAAATTTTCTACCAAGCCGGAAAGTTTAAAAATTAAAATTTTCCTAAATTTTTTACAAAATTTTACTGATATTCTATCATATCCCGTTAATTATCTTTAAAATCTTATTAGATAATATTAGCTGAAAACCAGATAAGCTTCGGATCATTTGAATTTATTTCCTTAATGAAATAATTTTTCTTTTCCTTTTCAATGGTTTTCAATGGATAAGTTATCTTATAGATAGTCTTCTCAATCCAGTATAGATATTTGAACAAATATAGCTTAAGCATGTGAATCGGTCCTAGAGGACCTCCCCGCACTTTATTAATGTTGTGCCAATTTGCATTATTAAAGCAGACGTACTGGGAGCGGTCATTTAGATAATTTTCAATCAATTTAATTGCTTGCGTCTCTAACTCTAGAAATTGTTTAATGGGAAGGAAGTCGTGATTAGTCTAAGCAACCATTATTCAAATAACAAAGAATTGGTAAAATAAATTCTAGAATAAATTTAATAAACTTTAATGGTATCCCATTATCGCGAACGGAGTTGAACTTCATTCGCAATACAGCTAGTTTCACAGCACTTTCATTAACAGCACATAAGCTCAACTTATGTGTTATAATATTTATATCACCGTGTCTTGGTCTATCGATATTGTTTCTACTAATGTTATCAATATTATCGCAACTTAAGGTGGTTTTAGCCAAATTTTCTTAGCTGAGAAAATTTTCTCTTAGCTTTTCTTAAAGAGAAGTTATCACCCCAACAATATCAAGCATTTTATTAAGATATTTGGACTTCGCAGATCTAATTAGCTTTATACTATTGCATTTACTATGACAAAAAGCTCTACGATTATCAAGTTTTATTACGCTTCCAAGGCTTATAGCAGGTTTTCTTAACAGATATTCTAATTTCAATTGCTGCATTGAACTATAAAGGCGTTTTTGTTTGGGAACAATAAAGATTTTAACAGGAACTTGATTATCAAACAGGCTAAGATGTTCATTAAATATCGAAACCTTCTGATCAATTAGGTCGGTCTCAAAAATATAATCCTGTAATGTATATTTACACAGTCATATAGGATCTATATTTAAATGCAGAAATTGGGCAAAATATGATAGATAGATAAAATCATGATCAAATTTCCAGATACAAAAGTATTTCAATTTTGGCAAAGTCCTTAGTAATGATTAGGTCTAGTAACGATGCGCGTTGAGAAAAGGAGTGGGTTGATCATTATAATACAGAGTCATAGCCTTACCAAAACGTTTTTGAACTGGCTATACTTGACTTACTATTATTAAGCATATTTATGTGGAATTCACCGGCTGTTATAATATCATCGTAACCAACAAGTGAAGAAAGAGCATTTTCTATGATTTCCACATTTCCACTCCCAGTGTTATATACACGACACCAATAATAATAACTGATTTATTAATAAAAACTATAAATAAAAATATGATTTAAATGAATAAGGTTAATATGGTTTAATTATACTGGCGGAGGATTTTCCATTTTAAACTATTTATAATATAGATAGCAACACCACCACTACGAGTTAAACTATCATTTCAAATTAGCCTATAACCAGATATAGCTAAAGAATTTGAGGACATCCACGGTTTAAATCAGGTCACAGTAATGGCAGGTTTAAGCCAGGTCTCAGTAATGGCAATAAAGAAGAAATTTAATCCAACAATTAAATTAAGAAATTTAGCAAACTAATCACCCATTTTCAAACTGCGGGAATTGATGGATTCCCATAATGGATTTTTCATCACTTGATTGCATTACTTGATCGGTGATGACAATGAACCAAACTTTGATCCTATGTTGAGTGCTCTGTTGAGCAGAACCCATGGTTCGAACCATTACTACAGGTAGGCTGGAGCAATGCACTGTGCAGTTAGATATTTAAAGCGAATCTGTATTCGTGCATCCCCGATTTGGCCTGTGACGGCAGAAAATAGGACGTTAAAATAACCGCAAAAGAGTTGAGGGAGCTTCAGCCCCAGAACAGATGGCATAGATTAAAACATAAAAAAAGCATATTGTTTCGTTCCAAGGAATCCATCCGATTTTCAAGCTTTATGATACAATTTTTGATTTCACTTATTTCCACACACAATTTCTCAATTTCATCACAAACATAAGTTTGTATAGACTATATATAGGAAATATGAGGATTTTACACAGATTTCACTGATATGGACATTTTAGACAGTACGCAGTGTACTGTGACAGTACGCAGTGTACAAATAATAAATTAAATTATTAAATTATTTTTAAATTCAAGAGAGACAAACTAACACGTAATAATAATGATATAAACATGCTGTTCATTCAGGCATGTGTGGAACAAACAGTATAAGTTCTATAAAAGCAGATTTATCCTAAAAAAGTACTCTAATTTAGTTGCGCATATTTTGTAAAAAGATGTCGTATTTTTGATAAATAACTACATATAAGAAAGTAAGACAAATAACTGAAACTATTTTATACAACTATTTTATATCATAAACCTAAGTGGTTATTATAGTCTGTAAACAGAGAGAAATGTGAGAAAAAATTATTAGCGCTTCATTTGAATTTTGCAAAGTGTATAATTAATAACTTATTTCCTGGTCTAAACTTCTGTTGAATCCTATACTTGATATGAAAAATCGTTTTATACGGGCAAAACCAAGTTTAAGTCTATTAAGTTTAATCTAAATATTTTTTATTTAAAAATTTAACTGTGTAGTTGCGCAGTACATAAGTATAAATACACTGATTTAATACAGGGTATTTAAACTTATGTACTGCGCAACTGTACAATAACTTCTACCATAAGTGGAAAAGGCAAGGTTAAAAAACAATTATTGTTAAAAAGTAATTATATCTTGAAAGGTATCTTCGCAGAGACACAAAATTGTCACAAAAAAACCAAACATATCAAAATTTGACGGTTCTTGGAAATAATTTGATGTGGAAAAAAATGTTCCACGTTTTCTGTAAAGCTGCTGTTTTTTTATAAACAAAAGCTTTTTTAATCTCCAACTAATATATATATATATATATATATATATATATATATATATATATATATATATATATATATATATATATATATTATATATATATATATATATATATATATATATATATATATATATATATATATATGTATATATATATATACATATATATACACATATATATATATATATATATATATATATATATATATATATATATATATATATATATATATATACACATATATATATATATATATATATATATATATATATATATATATATATATATATATTTATATTTAGAATTTAGAGCAAGTATAATTAATTTAACTTTTCTTGTACCCATAGTATAAATCTTCGTTTCTGAATTTAAAAATCCAAAAACAAAACATTGATACTTTTTTAATTATTATAAATAAATAAGTCAGTATGAAATATGTTTTTATATATGTATATATACGTACATACGAAAGATACAAAAAGGAAATTAAATTTTCTGCTTACAAAAATATTAAATTTATAAATAAAGCAACAAACTATTTTATTTCTATTTGGAATATTCTCCGTATTAAAACGAAATGAAATTAAAGAAAACTGTTTACAGCTAGACCTACAATTTTATATGTAACTCATTTAAAACAAAAAAGAGGATAACATGCAAAACTTACAGGAAGCTTTAAAAATTATGTTGCCAGCTGTACTATGGCCAATTCGTAAAAATACGTCATCCTATATATATACATAAGATAAATGATTTTCGATTATTTTTATTTTATATTCTCATAAAATAAATTTTTATAGATAGTTTGGTATACAGTTTTTATAAATATATTTTCATTTATCAACAAAATTGCTATTCGTTTTTGAAAATTCAATTAAAAAATATAAATAATTTAGAGCATACAAAGGAATGTCTAAGTACAAAGAAACAGAAGGTTACATAATATATATATAGTTTAAAGATAGTTTGACTATATATAAATTTGTTTTAATAAGTAAATTAAATATACAAAATGGAAGTATATATTCGGTATATGTCTTAAAATTTATTTTATCTTTCAACTTATTAAAAAGTTTTTTTTATTTCAAATTTAACAATTAAATACTTTGTATTTATATTTTATAATTATATCATATTGTACAACCAATATATAGTTGAAGAAAATTATACAGATAGGGAAATTAATTTTGTTATAATTAATTTAAAAACAAATAAAAAACTTTTAATTTTACAGGTATTTCAAGATGTTTATAAATTTAAATGTATGCTTCAGTATATTTAATAGTTTACATTATAAAAGTCATAATGCATATGGGAACTTGGAAAATTTTAACCCCAAAACCTATAAATTTTTGAAAATTTAGAAAAAAAAAATAACTAAAATTATTACAATAAATTAAGGCACTCATTTGAATAGACCGATAATGCTTTTCATTGAGAAAATTTTAGATTAAATTTTTAACCCGAACAATTTTTTAAGCTTATTGACAATGAAAAATTAAAATTGCTTTTGATGGCAATTTAAATGAAATGTCACCTACATATATAAGCATTTACGGACCCCGATTATTTTAATATCATTAGCCACCGCATATGTTTATATACAGTTAATAAATTAGTCTCGAAAGACCATATAAAGCTGGTAAAGCAACATACATATATATTATCCAATCCCCGAATATAGATTATATATAAAGGTACAAAAAAAAAACACGTATATAAAATAAACCGACGTAACCTTTTTTTACACTCGCATGAAACTCAATCAACTTTACACAAATTAAAATTACTTCCATCAGAAGAAGTCTTAGCAAATAATATAATAATGAACAAAAGGTATATGTATACATAAAACATTAAATCCATAATAACTAATCCTTTTTTGCTATTTAGTATCCTACATATATATGTCTATAGAATTGAACTATTTATGTCTATATATAATGTTTACAAAAAAAAAAAAAAACCATCTAACTCCAAAAGAGCTTAGAGATAAATTTCAAATTAATTTATTTTAATTACAAAATCTACTAATACAATTATTTTAAGAACTTCTATATATTATACTTATATACATATATGGGAAACCTACTCAAAGCTCTTTTAGATATTGTGTATATATATGTATATTTAAATGGTAAAAACCTTTAATCATAACAATAACTAACAAAAAAAAAAATGTAATAAGTTGAAAACATCTAAAGAATATTAAAACGAACATACCAACTGAAAATATTTTTCTTACGATAATTATTAACCATTTTCTTATGTGTACAGCATACAGCAATATAAAGTATTGCTAATTTTTATATTTACCCCCTTTTAACATTTTTTTTCATTACGTCTGCCTTAATCTTTACGAAACATAATAAAATATTTTTCCATTTTTTTATATATATGCTATGTATTTTTGCACTGAGAAGAAGAAATACCAACTAAACTTAAGTTATTATAATCGTTATTATGTATATACACTATATGTATATGATGAAGCATTCCTCACACATTTCGTTTTATACAACGAAATGTTTATCCAAGGAAAGATAGTATTTTCTTCTTTTTTATGATTACGACCACATATCTGTATATACGATTTTTTTTTGGGGCTGGTCTTGATTGTAGCACCCCAATTTGGAAATCTTTACTTTGGTTTATTTATTTTGTCATTATCATATGATGAATATATATATATATATATATATATATATATATATATATATATATATATATATATATATATATATATATATATATATATATATATATATATATATATATATATATATATATGTATGTATATATAAAAAAAAGGTTAAATGTTTGTGAAAAATTTCGAGATTTTATGCTTATGGGGTTGGTAATTTGAGTGGTTTCTAAATATGTGAGTAAAATAGTTATATCTACTTTCTTTACCTAATTCGAGTTACTTATATATGAACTGTACGTCATTATCGAGAAATGTAACAACAATAACTATATTTGTGAATCAAATGATTCAGTTTAAATTCAACATCAAATTATTTAAAATCTATAATTGTTGAATAGCTAAATTTGAACAACTTGTTTTTTAAATAAATCGCAAACGATTTGAGATATTTCGAAAATTTTATTATTGGCTTGAAGTACGATCAAAACTTTTATGCATGAAATTTTACATCGTTCACATGTCCACCAAGAGCACGTTTGCAGGTGTCGATTCGGTGAGCCCAATTTTCAATGAATCTACCACACGATCTAGGCGACCAATCGACAAGACCATTTCTGGATATAACACGTTCATCAAATTCAATAATTAAATTTCAATAATTCGATTGTTAGACCTGTGTGGCATGTCGCATCGTCTTGTTGAAACCACATATCATTAATATCTAGCTCATGCCATTCCTTCAAAAAAATAACGTAGCAATATGTCTCTGTAGCGATCTCCATTGACTATAACGTGACGGTCATATTCATCAACGAATAAAATTTTTCTCAACGTAAAATCGTATGATCTAGTTTTATCAGCTGCTAATGGCATAATTACGGCACAAAGTTGTTCAGGGTAAATCAAGGACTGAAATGTTTGATCACGCACGCTTTCATTCTAGCAGATGTGAATTCGCATAGGTGACTATTTCCTTAGCAAATTCGGACTTCTTGTTGATCTCAAACGAAAACGGCTGGTTAATTTAGCGTCTCAGCTGTCAATAAATGCTAAACGACAGGTAATTTACGCGTATCAAGACCATGTCGACTAGATCCAATACGTCACAAAGCTGCTTATGCCGAATTCCAACATTAGGTGGGCTTAAGAATTTTCCGGCCAACGACATCTCCTGTCTCTTTCATATGGTTAAGAAAAAAGATCTAGATTTGAGACCTTGTGGGGTTTATCGAAGGATTAATACGGTTACAGTACCAGATCGTTACGCGATTTCCCGCATTCAAAACTTCTCCGTATGCATATACATGGATGCACAATTTTCTCCAAAATAGATCTAGTCAGAGCATATCAATCGGCAATACCCCATTTGGTCTTTTTGAATTCCAGTTGGTCTCAGAAATGCCGCCTAAACGTTTCAGCGATTTATAAATGAAGTCGTTCGCGATCTAGACTTTGTTTTCACATACATCGATGACATTATCGTCGCAACACAAAATGAGGAACAACACAAACGCCATTTGGAACAATTTTTCCAAATCTAGACTCGAAGACTTTGGCGTCAACATTATGTGTTAGAAGCGCATATTTAGTTCTCGTAATATCATTGCGGAACTCCCAGTCCCAACTTTAATCAAGAGAATCCAACCGTACTACCATTAGTTTATATATACCATCAGTTTATATAAACCGAAACTAGTGGAAATTCAAATCAGTTATATAACCGAATGCTGCGCCTTTGACAGGAATGAAATTGGCTGATACTCAATTTCAATATCAATTGCAAATTCAATAGTTTTGCGGACGCTGTGAATTATTGTATGGATTATTGTGGATTATTATTAAATTGTTAAATAAGTAAACTTAAAGATATCAATTGGTTGTGTCAATAAATCAAAATGTTTGCCACGTTCAAATGTGGTTTTTCCTGCTCAAGTTAAATTTTTATTAAAATATTAATAAATTGCGATTTTTTTATACATTCAAGGTTTATAGGTTTTGTTTAAAAATCTTTTAAAAGCATTTCAAATGTGCAATAATCAAATGTTCAAACTAATAAGAGTTACTCATTCATAAATTAAATATACAAATATCGATTGACAACAACAAACACAAATATGGGGTATATTGACAACAACAACAATAATTATTCATTTTTTTTTTTTTGAAATTTCTAATAATTCTTTTATTTTTGGAAGGATAAATATTAAATTTTATCATGATTAACAATTAAATCGACAACGCTCGGTTACCAGTGTACTTTGCATGATCTCTACTCAACATATATAAAGCACATAAATCAATTTAATATAGTGCTCGAAAAATATTTCATATTTTTACTACATTTTCATTAGGTTTTCCTGCGAATTTCCTATTATTGTAAATAAAATCAAAGGTAGTATTCACACAAATTTCCTATTTTTTATTTTTAATCAATTCGTTTTCACCTCTTACGTAGAATTTAATATTTCAATAAGCCTGTAATAATAGGATAATATTTTTTTTATATTTCAAATTCTAGGAATATTGGATTTGAAAAAAAAATTTAGACCACAGTATAAATTGTTTAGTTCTTTAATTTTGAACTAAAAATAGTATATGGTTAAAAAGCTTACTGTTAAATTTATTTCTTTTATAAAGCTTAATAACATTGTTTTACATTTAATTATAAAACAAATACAATAAAGTTAATTTAAAAAAAATATATTTATAAAAAGGATTTTCCAACTTAAACGAGCTTTCAAATGTTTAAGCTTTCAACTGTTTGATTTTTCTAGGACCAGTAATAAATAATAATTTATCAAACTGTTAACTAATAAAAATTGTCAATCAATATTTCTACAAAAACTATATATAATTATATAGATTTTACAATATTTTAATAATTTTACTATAAAATTGTGTCGTTGGTTGTGTTTGACGAATTAAATGAGCTTTTTCAAAAAAGCGATGATAAGTGATTTAAAATTATATGTTACAAAATAGATAATAGTTTACACCAGTGCCAATTATTTTATCAATTTTGTAGACCACCCCAAAAATGCAATATAAGCAATGGGTGCTCACACTATAACCAATATGTTCTCAAGAAATTTAATTGTTTCACCTATCGATGAATTTACAACCGCACAAAATAATAATGTTCAGATAGCTGAAAATAGTATTGCAAAACCGCAGGTATCTCCTATGCAAATATTCTAAAGGAAACCGCATCTACACAAAAAGTTCACTTCAATGTCGAACAAATTATTGTCTAAAACCAGAAATGACTCTTCTAAAAATAGCTGTGTATGGAATTCAAATGGCCTTTTACAACAAAAAGCTGAAATATAAACTTTCGTCAACGTTTAAAATATTGATATCATGCTCATATCAAAAACACATTTTACGACTAGAACATATTTAAAAATTAATCGCTATTCAGTTTATGACCAAACATCCGGTCGGTAAAGCTAATGGCAGTTTTTAACAAAAAAAGAATAAAGCACTGTGAACTAAACCAATATGATAAAGGTCACATTCAAGCAACAAATAATATCTGCTAGGAGATATATATCTGCATAAGTTCTCATCAAAATATGCAATTAAAAAGCAGCATAAAATACTAGCATACACATAGAAAGAAAATACCCGATATTACTTTTTGTAACAAAAGGAATCACCCGCACCAATGCTTAAGTAGACATTTGATCACTCTCCAATAATAGTCAAATAAGCAAATTAACTAAATAGGATATATATAGAAATGTCATTGAACAAAATTGCCAACTGATCAACCAGAAGATATTGAAGTGGCAAAATAGGCTACACCTGGTGTTATTAGCTCTGAAAAGGTCAAAAGCCCAACACCTATTTAAAAAAAAAGTGGAAAATACACCAACAATGGCAGCTTTAAGGCCAGCCCTACGAATCCATCAATCAGTAGGCCACTGGGCCAGATATGACATTGAACAAGCTAATGTCTTCTCCAACCAATTAAAAAAAGTATTTACACCAAATGAGCAAAGCAATATTAATATACTGCAGGATTATGCAAGGAAATGCATAAAAGTCTTAACCTATATATTCCATAAAATAATGATTTGTGTATATCTCCGTAAAAAATGAAATACGTCCCTAATTATAATGATCCCAAAGCCTGGCAAGGACACATTACACATTACACAAGACTACCAGTTTGGGTTTCGTGATCAGCATATAGTACTGTAGAGCAGGTGTGTAGAGTTGTAAACGCAGTCAAACAAGCTCTAGAGGAAAATAAATGTGATATCGCAGGGCCTGATATACAAAATAAAAACTCTACTACCAAAAAAATTCAATGCAATCCTTAAAAATTACTTGTTCGAAAGAAAACTCCAAGTCAAATAAAATGAAGCCATTACCGAACTAAATCTGATAAACGTTGGCTTTACTTGCTGTACACAGCTGATCTACCAACCACTGAAAAGGTGGCCACATCAACATTTGCATCAAAAAACGCAAGGGAGCTGCAAGATACAACAAATACAAAACACTTATACAAAATTTAGGACTGGCCAAAAAAGTAGCGCATAAAAACGAATGAAAACAAATTGACGCACATAACGTCAACAATCGAACATGCCCATCGGTCAAATTTAACAATGCCACGATCCCTCAACAAACAAACGTCAAATACTTATAGGACTTCATATTGATAGAAGGGTGACTTGGAGAAAGCACATTGAATCAAAGTGCAAACAAATAAAAATAAAATTCTCCAAAATGTACTGGCTCTACTAAACAACTCTACAGAGTCTTAGAGATTAAAACAGTAAACTAGATGATGAAAGCATAAAGTTTCAAGTACCATTCAAAATTGGAAACTCATCCCAATGAATTAGCAATATAGGGAACTACTAAGGCAGCTTAAATATAGACGGCTTCGCAGAACAAACCCACATTAGATCTAATGCAGCTATAAACATAATTTAACCTTAGGCGAGCTAACTCACTCTTCAATAAATTAATTAATACGCATACTAATATAAGTACTAACATAGGTTAAGACTTAAAGATATTTAAGATTGTAAGTTTTGCACACTTCTTGTTAATTTAAGTAAAGTGTTAAATATTCAAGAATAGACCCATCGGCAGTAGTTGCAGAAAATAAAAATAAATCTTCGTGGATTTATTTATGAGCTTTTTTAACATTTATTGTATTAATAGTTATAACTATAATAATTAAACAACAGTAACTAATTAATTCATAAAACCTAATAAAGTTAAGCCACACCGTATAGTTTAGCCTGGAGTTTTCATTTGAGCTTACAATTTAACTGGGTAATCTAGTGTTTTAGTTATGTTATAACATATTTTAATTATATATTTTAATGTTTTAATTAACCCATACAAAATTTTCGAATAAGAAAACCATTTAAAAGCTTTAAATGTATTAACTTTCGTTACATTTTTAAAAATCATTAGAAATTAATTTTAAAAAGTTCGAATATTTGAATAGCATTAGCCAAGCTGTTACTTGGTATCATTAATGGATTAAACGGTAAATTAATAGAAATATCGATTGACAACAACAACATTAATTAAAATAATTATAGTTTTGAATTTTTAATAATTTTATTATTTTTGAATAGATAAATTTTATATTATCTGAATTAAGGCTTAAGTAATGTTTTATTTATTAGAGATGGTGAATTAAGTTGATGATTTATTTGTGAGCTTTCTCAACATTTTCTGTGCTAATTTAGGAAATTTTAAATTTTTTCCAAATAATGTAAAAAAAAAAATATTGTAAAATTGAAATATTACTCAAATATTTGTTTTCTTGGTAAACTCTTAAATTTAAATTAAAGCTTTTCAAATATAAACAAATTCTAAATTCAATTTTTAGACTCAATAGAATTAAAATTATTATTTCAATTTTTAATAAATTAATAAAAATGTTAACTAACCCCAGGTAGATTAACAACAACACCGAAAATAAATTTGAAATTAACCTAAAAAGTTGAATTTTGGAGGTAGGTCTACCTAACCGAAAACCATTTTAATATACTTAAAAAATAAAAAGGTAAACTTGATTTGTCACCCAAATCAAACTGAAATTTTTGTTAAATCTGGTTTCATTACGAAACATTTCGTTTTCGTATACTGCTTCAAAAAATTATTTACGAAAATACTACGATACCCAAATACAATTTATCAAACTACAACTAAATAATAGTTTTGTAGTGCTCCAAACATAAAGTTTTAAAATTAAATTATGTTATTAGTCAAATGAACTACGATACGATGCTTTAGTTAAAATATATTGTATATATTTTAAAATAAAGGAAACAAAATAATTAATTATATCAACGTCTCGTTTATTTTTGGGATAGTTTTTTTTTTTTTTTTTTGTATTTTGCAACACAATTTTTTTTCCATTCATTTATCCATTTAAAAAGTGTTTTTGACTTATTTTGTATATGATACATATAAGATATAAATTTATAAAGTAGCTGCTAGATAACTGAATGTCTGCTACTATCATTCTTTGATATATTTTTTTGGTTATTTATTTTATATTTAGAGTCCACCGATATAAATTAAATCCTGCTTAGTGCAGAAATTTTTGTGAAGCTTTTTAATTTTTTTTTTGTTTATGTTTGGTTTGGTATACTAGTATTTATATATTATAAAGGGAGAAAAACGGATAATATAAAAACAACATAAATATCTAGAAAACCTATCTAAAAATGGTCTGTGTGGTTTATATAGACGAAAAATAATAATATTTTCTTTATTTTACTACTATAAATTGATTTATTTGGTATTTTTTCTCTATTGTAGAATTGGGTTTGTGAACTTTACGGGTACATAAACTAAACATTTGTTTATACGCAGAGGGAAGTATTTAAACTATTGGAAAATATTTCCATAGTCCCTTTTTTCTACAACAACAAAATATATACACCCACAAATTTTCGGTTCATGTACAATAATCACATTTTATAATTTCATGCACATAATATAATCATTGTTATATCCTGTGTATAATATAGTTATATATAACATGTATATGTATACCTATATATATGTGGTTAACCCAGATTAGAAAATAACACATTGGAAATGTTTAGTTTGAAATTAATTTTATTATTTGGAAGCTATTCAATATATACGAATATCGAACAACGAAATTTTTAAAACCTTTAGGCAGTATTTATGATAAAAAAATTTAAAATTAAACATTCATTGGAAAATTTTTAATAACATTGAATTCTATAAAATTCGACTTAAAACTTTTTTTGCGGTAATTTCCCTTAACTGTCTTTATAATTACATTACCACATAATTATAAAATCCTATCATGTTGTTGTTTATCGTTTTCATCACCCTCCTTGATAAAAAAATGATTTAAGGATTATCATTAATAAACAACAACAATAAACAAACAAAACTGAAAAGTTTTATACTCTTGTTCTGAATGTTTTTTTTTTTTTTTGCGTTTCCTGTAAATATTCCATTCTTCCGCACCATCTTCATATATAGATGCTTTTCCACAGTAATATTTGTATAAAATATTATTCATTTTATTTTAAATTTAAATTTTCAAAAAAATATTTAAATTGATGTGGAAAAATCATTTCTTACTTGAAAACTTGAAAGTCTATTATTTTGTATACATAACAATAATAAATTATGTAAAGATTTGTTTTTTTTTCAGTCTCGTTTTAAAATGACAACATAATTTTTTTTTTTCGTTATTATGTTGATTACAGGAAATACTTCATTCATCGTTGTTTATAAATCATGGAAAAAATACAGAATTTGTTTTTCAAAAATAAAAAGTTTTTAATGAGAACCATCGTATTTGCTAGTGAAACAAATATAAAACACAGTAGTTGATTTGTTAACAAAGGTTTGATTAAAAATAAGTATTTTAAATTCAGTTTTGGTATGCAGTAAACATGCAGATTTTGGCTGAAAATACTTTTGACAAAATGTTCTACTTTAATTGCTGAGAGAGAGGAGAAACATTTAAATTCTTCAGTTAAAGTACTATTCAAATTTTCAACATTTTTATTAAAAAAATATTTCTTTAAACCAAGCTTTTCGAAATACTAAGCTAAAAAGGTCTTTACACTGAAATTGTTTGTAACATCGGAAATTCATAAACTCAAATATTCATTACTGCTCGAATTTATTTGGTAAAGAATAAGCTTTATTAAAAAATAAGTTCTTAAAATAAAGTAATGTTTTAATTGTATATGTGTAGTATTAAGTAAAAACATAAGTATTAAGCTTTTATATAATTTTTAACAAAACTCACTAAACTTTTAACTTCTTACTATAAGTTTTACTATACTAAAGCAGTTCTACATCAATTTTTTCAAATAAAGGCTTTCATTCCTTAGCTTTTGCCATAACCTAAAGATTACATAAATTGTGGATTTACGACAAAATTCATTAACAATTTGTTGTATTAATCTATACGTTGTAAAATAAAACATAATGCGATTTTTTGTTTCAAATCACTAAGCTTTTTCTACTTATTTTTAATATATTTACAAACAATTTTCGAACTATTTTTTTCTAGATCTACCAACCCTATACAAACCACATTCTGTACATCATAATTTTAATAACATAAACAACCACAACAATGAAAGCTCCTAGACACAACGATACAATATAAGAGCAAGCAACCAAATAAAATGTTGCTTTTTTTTAATTTATTTATATCCTAAACACATATGTTTTCTAGCTAAGACTAATTAAAAATACTAGTAATGCTATACACATATCTACTTTTTACTTCGTTATAATCGTTGTACACATATATACATATGTATATACAGTAAATTTTAGCTTTTTTCGAACACACAAACATTTTTCGAAATAATAAAGCACAAAACAAAATTATAAGAGGATTAAAGTTATATACGATACACATACATTTAGCAAAGAATTCATTTACAAATGATTATTAATTGTTTAAATTTTCTTCAAACTTCACAACATCTATATATATATATTTGTGTGTGTGTGTGTAGGTTTATACTGTGTCGGTTTTTGTGTGGTGGTTGTTTCTATATGTGTGTGTGCGAAGAAAATGATTTAATCTAATGCGAAAGCTTTGTACTTGTTAATAGAGATATATAGAGATATAAACAAAAAAAGCTCGTTTTTTTGCAACTTTTAATTATTTCAGGATTTTTATATTTGTCGGTAAGTGTAAGTTTGTGTGTGTATACAAATATACCAAAATGAAGTAATCTTATGTATATATATATAGAAGAAAAAAAATTTCTTTGGTTGTTGGTTAGACGATTTAAGAATGTATATTATATATAATGAAAAATAAGACGGAAAATTAAGTAACAAATTAGCAAAAACCCAAAAATAATCGTAATAATAATAATAGCTACGCATAGTATATAGTTTATAGCATAGACATAAAAAAAGGGCAAAATAAAAACACGAACATACATATAAAACATTTTAATTGATTATATTTTAAGTGGATTAATTAATTTAATGAGACTTTTATTTGTCGACTATTCATAAGATTTAATAAGACATGTCTCTTTGCTCTCATAAAATCATTTAGTATAGTTTACGATGTATTATAAACATGTGTATATGTGGATACGCCTGTAAGTTAAAAGTGTGAAAAGTCAACAAACTATAAAAATGTCTGACATGATAAATTATTTGGTTTGGATATATGCAGGTGTTGCTGTACTTTTATTTATGAAAGTCTAAAATTTCAACATTTTAAAATGTTATCAATTAAATGAATTTTTAAACCCTTATAAAGATTTTACAAATTTTGGTTTCTTAATAAAAAAAAATAGATTACCGAGCAAACGCAATTTTAGGAACATGAAAACTTTTAGAAGCACTGATAGTTTTTAGTTCTGATGACATATTCTCTCTGTAAATCAATTCGTTCACTGAGGAAAGGGCAAGAGCTGCATCAGTTACAATTGACGAACCATATGACACTAATCCCAGATCCTCTGCTACAATTACAGGAATAGCTTCATTTGCATCACTTGCTGACACAAAAATTACTTACAGCTGGAAACTGTAGGACTATCGTAATGGTTCACAAAACTATTTAAACACTAACAATACAAGAGGCAAATTAGTACATAAGTTACTATTTACCATGATATATTTTGCACAGTTTTATTAAAATTAGCACGGATATTAAAATTATTCACTAATTGTTTAATTCTTTGGCATAACCTATCCTTTTACTTTGTGACGACCTCAGAATATACATGGTGAGTTACGTAAAGCACTATAATTTTATCCACTAGAGGAATAGTTTTTTCCACTAGTATGTATGACGGCAGTTTTTTTCCTGTACAAAATCTTTACAAAATTTGGTATCAAGATCGGAAATATAATATTTATGGGACGGTGCAAAATATTGGAGTGCGCCAACAAACAATAATAACAACTGCTGGTGTAAATGCTTACATCACTCGATACATGCTTACAAATCGACCTTTATATCTGAGCGAGGTATCGCTAAAACTTTAAAAAATAATGAAAAACTACAAATATAGTATTTTAAAATGTTTGCTCCTTTAAAAGAAGCTGGGGTAAAGGCAAAAAGTTTTACATTTAAAAACAAAATAAAATAAAGGTTAGTTTGACGAATTTTCAGTATCTTTAGACGGATCTTGGAATCATAAATTTTACTATTCAGAGCCAGGAAAGGTTAGCAAATGACGTATTTATGCTACACAACGTCGAACTGTTAGATAAAATCTTATATGATTAAAGATTATGTAATTTACTTTGGAGTTTCTACATGTGAGGTTACATAATCTTTAATCATGTAACATTAAACACTTGTAATGATGATTGCGGTAAGCTCAACCTAATGAGTTATTTTGAACTGCAGATTGATTCAGCATTGGCAGCTGGTTCAAAAATGATTAGAATTGACTTTATACTTCAGCAGGACAATGTCCTTTCTCATAAAGGTTTAGTTGTGCCCAATTTTTTAAATCATTTGGAACATCAATGCATAAATTGGCTCGGATTTGACCATAATAAAAAATGGATGAACTTATTTTAAACGTAATATATACCATAAAGTGTTGGGCGCTTAAAAGAGTTATGAGATGAGATTGTTGATGTTTGGAGTAAAATACCAATAGAATTTATTTAGCAGCATCCCAGAAAACTAAATGAGGTCAAATTAAATTTAGATAGGCTAATAGGATAACAAAATTAACTAAATGATCCAAATAAGTTACATTTTTTATTAAATATTAAAACTGTCCCAACATAAATACTTTTAAAAATTCTACGTATTAAATTCTAAATAATTAATTAAATTGTAAAATTAAAATTAGAAAAAATAAATAAATTAAGTCAATTTTAGAATCTTGTAAAAATAACTAAAATAATTACTTCATGAGCACAAATATTAATGTAACCGCATATAGAAGATGACTATGTCATCTATGAAATATGCCAATACCCTAGCCTCATACCCAAATCTCTCTAACACGAAATACTCGTTTTCGGAAAGAAAAATTTTATTTATTTTACTATTGGTATTAATGTTGCTTTTCTTTTGGTTTGTTGTGCTTAATAAGCATGTAAGACATTTAATCGAAACCAGTTGCAATGACTATAATATATTAAACGCTATGAATGCAGCTTCTTCGTTACTAAGCAATGAGGTAGGAATTATTATTTTCCAAATATATTTATTTTTCCACAGATATAAGATGTAAGAGTTAATTAAATAAAACAATTCTGTGAAGAACCTTCATTACAACAAACAATTACTAGTATTTGCTAAAACGACACTGCTTTCAGCAATCTAAAGAATTTTGTAGGAGCCTACAGTGTTAAAATCGGAAAATGAATCTACAGAAATAAAATCCACGCTACAATTTTTCACGGAAAAATAAAAAATTAAGATGAATTTTCGGTTGAAGTGACCGATACGGTCTGTGCAGTGACCTGCAAACACTTTGGAGGAGCGATAGCGTACAAAACTAGTACCACTTTTTATTTGTATCGGGCAATGAATTAACGCTGATGCTGCAACGGTTTTTTCTATTTTCACCTATTACTCCTAATAATTTGACATTAAGCATTAAAAGATCGAAAGTATGAGAGTAGAATGCAAAATAAACCTAAACTATTCATGCGTATAATTTTTACCATTGTTAGGCAGGTAGTAATACGAAATTACTGGGGCAAATAAGCTCTCCAGCGAAATATAATTCAATGGATGACTTAAGAATAAAATTCAAAAAAAAAGTTTATTGAATATACTTCAAACTCCAAAAAAGGTGTTTGGCCACATTATATATATATATATATATATATATATATATATATATATATATATATATATATATATATATATATATTTAAACTTTTAAAAGCTTTGTTTTAAATGAAAGTAATTTTTTACTTTACATCAAAATCAAGTGAGTTATTGCATAATATAAACTGCCTCAAACGTATGAATTAACTAAACATGTTTTGAATCAAATAAAAGCTTTTGTTTTAGAATTCAAAATAGGTAATATAATTTTTGAGTAGAATTCTAAAATAATTTTAAAATGATGTTTTCAAAACTAAAAACTTGCCACTATAGTTTTGTAACCAATTTTTAATTGTAATTAATTATGAACAATTAATCGATTTATTTACTCGTATATGAAAACAATATAAACTTATACAAGAGTAAATATAAAAATTGAATTCAAACTATAAAAGCTTTTGCTATAATTTCCTTTAATACCATTATGGTATGAGCAATAGTATTTTAAAAATAGAATTAATTTTATAAAATTGAAAATTTGATTTTACCTGACCAAATTTTCAATATTTTTTTATTTTATTTTGAAAGTTTTCAGGCTAAAGTCATTTAGTTAAAATATTTAGAAACTGGCCATAATTTCATAATATATAATAAATACTTTGAACTTTAATTAAATAGTATGTTATGAAAAAAATCAAATAAAATATTATAAAATGGAAAAATTTATATATATATATATATATATATATATATATATATATATATATATATATATATATATATATATATATTATATATATATATATATATATATATATATATATATATATATATATATATATATATATATATGTATATATATATATATATATATATATATATATATATATATATATATATATATATATATATATATATATATATATATATATATATATATATATATATACTTTTTTTAAATATACTACGATTATATTCTACACTACATGTTCACTTAATTTCAACATGACTAAAATTACTCGACCACACATAATATAATTCTCAACAATATCCAATTGTGTACAGTAATATGTTCTGCTTACGAGAAAAAAAAACTGACAATTAGTTTTAATTTGTACAATATGTTTATTTTATTTTTATTTTTTGTTTACAGACATAAGAACCGATTCATGACTATACAAAACGTGAACCACATAAAACTTCTTGTCACTGTATATTTATAAATAGCAAGTACTAGAAACAGCAACAACAACAGAACCAAGGAGATAAAAATGAAAAATATTGTTTCAATTCTCTTCTTAGTTTTCATTGGGAGCTTTTCTAAGTTTTTTATTTGTACAGTATCTTTTTCATTTTAAGTTATTATATATATATATATATATATATATATATATATATATATATATATATATATATATATATATATATATATATATATATATATATAAATACATATATATTAGATGTTCTTGATCTGTCACAATCAGAATTAAGTAAAATGAAAATGATTTTTCTATTTTTCTAGCTTCTTCTCCTTTTTATTATACTTATAACAATTGAATTTTTCTTCGTCGCATGGATGTTGTGCTGGAAAATTGGATTGGATATATATATATATATATATATATATATATATATATATATATATATATATATATATATATATATATATATATATATACATATATAAAGAAACGTTTATATGTGTATACATATATAAGATAGTTGGTATACATAAATGTGTAAAATTATCTTGTGTGCTTACATCGAACCAAGTGGAAAATGACGACCTCACTCGATGTATATAGATAAGATTAATAGAATATAAGATGCTTACAATTTTTTTCTATATGTAGAGAAATAAATGAGAAAATATTCTCATTATCGAAGTTATTAGATTTTATTTGAATTTAAGATTATTGTTTTAAAATTTTATGGATGTATATGTGCATATGTAATATGTATGAAGAGGTTAGAATGGCGAATAAAATAATTTTTGGTATTTTATCGTAATTTTATGTATAAGATTTTGTCTGCAGTATAGTACACTCAAGATATATATTTATATATCCAGACGATTGTTAATTTTCAACTTATATGACATATATGGTTCATTGAATTCATATAATCAAAATAAATTTCACCAGTCATAGACTTCTATTGGATTGGGTTTTAGAAAAAATAGTTTTTCGGTACTCATTTTATTTAAACTTAACAAACAAAACTAATAATAATTTATTATATCAGTGTCTTAGCCAGATTTGTTTTCAGGGCAAAAATAAATAATTTGCACGGCAAATACACAATGTGATTTGACAGTATTTAATCCATTCTCTGTCGAAGTTGGAGTTTAGAAATGTGATTGAAGATGTTTATACTTAAATATAAACGATAGTTTATACAGTACCTCCTCAATACTTCAGAAGATCTAGCAATAAGTTGATTATTTAACTGAAGGGATGGAAGATAGTTGTTCATATTGGAATTTTTGTTAAATACCATATAAGTTGTTTTATTGAAGTTCATTTTTAGTTTATTCCAGTGTAAATATTTTTCAATGATTTTTCAATGATTTTGAAATCATGTTCCATATCCTGTTTGAGAACAACAGTTTTTTAAGCCATAAACGGATTGCGAGATCATCCGCAAACAATTGAGGAATACCTTTCAAATGTAATTGAAAAATGTCGTTTATATAAAGTAAAACTTGACCCAATATTGAACCTTGTGGTACGCCTGAAACTAGTTTAACGATTTTAGAAGAGATATGTCCCAATTTAACAAATCGTCTGCGGTTAGACAAATAGTTTGTTAGTATGCCATCACGAATCCCAAGATTTAATTTTATATGGTCGTAAGACTATGTGGGATGTTAGAAGTTTCGTAGCTTTTGTTAATAGCAAATTGTAATATAAGCTTCAGTATATTGGAGTTATTTTGAATAATACTGGTAGAGTTATTATCATACCTCTTAGAGCATGTACTATATAGTGATTTGATTATTAGCTCAACCTATTCTTCAGATGATAATTCAAATTGAGTTATATAGTTATCACAAGTGTCCGGTGTGGGTACATAAGATACATTTGTTTGACATAAATTAGCAATGGTTGTACCTACATCTTTAAAATAGTTGTTAAACATTTCAGCAACTTCGTGTTGCACTATACATTTTACTATTCACCACTGATTTTATTTCATTGGTTACTTTTGTAGATTCGACTTAATAATACCGCTAAAAATAGGTTTTGTGGAGTACATAAACTGGGGAAAATTTCATATAAGTCACTCAACTATTTCTTAGCTGCTGAGACCATATTGTATCTGATTTTTACTTAAATTCGGTGAGTTCTCTCAAATTCAAAAAAAAGAAAAAACAAAATCTGCAATACTGGTCTGATATTAGACTCAATGAAACCTCTAATAATAGGTTTGGTTGAGTGCATAAACTGTGGTAAATTTCATGTAAATCACTCAAATATTTCTAGCTGTTGAGACCATATTGTATCCATTTTTTACTTAAATTTGAGCCGTTTCAAAATCGAAAAAGCCAAATTCTGTAATACTGGTCTGATTGCGCTCAATGATAAATTTTAAGCATTTTGAAAAACAAATATTTGGATTTAAAACTTGTTTGAGATTTAATTAATTTCTACAAAAGCTTTTTTAATAGTAACAAAAGCTACATACAAAGTTTTTTGTACTGTTGCCACTCTCAGTAATTAAAAAACTAGTAGTAAGGTACCAGTTTACGTTAAACTAAAAGCTTTTACATCCGAAAACACTATTATGTAGTATGTAATATTTGTTTTTTTTAGACTAATGAGAGAAATAAAATAATAACATTTTTATTTTTTATTTTATGAAATTGAAAAGCTTAATTTTACGGATATAATGTATATATTTTAGTGATTAAGATAGTTTAACGACGATTAAGTAAATTTTCATTAAGTCAAAAAAATTAAAAATTAAATTAAATATACTTAAAAAATAGGAATGAAGCGGTGTTTACCAACTTAACATTTACTAAATGTGGCTATATGGATTAGTTTGACCTATAGAAAAGCGCTTATATGCGAAACGATTTAATAACAACTAACATCGCTTTTTTTAAACGTTACGTTCACAGGCAGTAACAATTTATACTAAACAACAAAATTGATAAAATTGGTGCGAAAATTAAAAAAAAAAGGTTAAAGTCATCTATCTGTCAAATAAAAATAATTTTTAAATCACTTTTTAAACAATAATTTAATTTGCAAAAAAATGCAAAACTAAAAATTGTAAATAACTTTATATAAAAGCTATTTTTAGCAATCAAAGTTTTTAATATAAAGAAAATCTTTATATAAAGTGTTTTGCACTAGTTGCCATTATTTAGAAAATATAAATTTTTTGGTAAAGGAAAATCGGATTTTTTTTTAATGTGAAAGTTTGTATATTTAAGAATACAATTTGAACAAATTAGAATGAGCTTTTTATACCAATTAAGGACATACAACAATTAAGAGTTTCTATAGTAAGTGCCATATTGAAAGCTTAATTTAGAGCGAATAATCCTTTGTGTTGGATTATATTTAATTTTAGCTTGGTTTGAGTGGAAAATATGAGTATTTCTTACTTATCTTAGAAAATAAAACTCATATTAAAGATACTTTAACAACGTTTAATCAAATTATTTAAAACCTAATGCACTTGAAATTTTTTGAATAACAAACGAGGCTTTATACAACATGTCACGTTTATAGAAAGTAAGAATTTATACTGACAATTAATCTTTTAATCCGAAAATATTTAAAAAAGATTCTGTGCAGTCATCTGTAAGATTGCAACAATTTCTAAGCCAGTTGTCGGAGTTCAATAATTTAATGATAATTTAAATCGCAAAAATAGCGACAAATTAAATATTAAAAATAATAAAAGCTTTTTTTTCACGATTTTTAGTAGACAGAAAAGCTTTATAAGAAGTTTATTGTACTGTTTGCCACTCTTAGAAATAACAAGGTTTTTGGTAATGTATATACATTTTACTTTAATGTAAAAGCTTTTATACCCAAGAATACAATTAACATAAGCTTTTTTCACACAAATTTAATTGTCTAGGACAAATTAAATAAACTAACTTTTGTATAATGTAAACATGTCTTTGTCTGATCATTCCTCATCAATTGGGTCAAATAAGTTATAACATAAATCTATCACCTATATAAATATGTTATAAGTAACTTTATATTATGATTTAATTTTTTTAATTATAAAATACCCAATTAATTTTATACAATCACATGTCAAATTTCGGCCATATTTCTACAAAAAAAAAAAAACGTAGATATTACATAAAATCATATTCCCTGACATGTAAATATTATGTAATATTCAATAATAATGAAAATAATTAATTTTTTTATAAATATAACATAAACAACAACCAAAAGTTTACACCATCATAATCACACTGATTGTGATGTTATCACGGCGAGCTGGATAAAAATAGCGTAAATTTATATATACAAAAAACAAAAAATAAAAAAAAAACTTTGGTTGACAATTTATTATATTTTTATATTTTATATATTTTTTCCAACGTGTGATAATTGAATTTATGACATTCGAGAAAGTAAAGTTCCCTATATATAACTATACGTGAAATTTATTTAACGAACAATAAAATATTTTATTTGGTTTTTTAACGATAATAATGCTGTATACAAAAAAAAAGTTATGAGTTTTTATCGAGATTTCATATTTATAAAAAAAGCTCGTTGTATGAAGTATTTTACTTTATTTACCTATAGTAAATGTTTAAGAGCTTTTTTAGGTGGAGCTTTATCAATGAAAGTTGTATTTAATATTTAAGACTAGACTGACAGTAATTGTTGTTTAAAAAAATTGGTTCAATGAAAGTAGTAAATATTTAAGACTAGACTGACAGTAATTGTTGTTTAAAAAAATTGGTTCATTTAAATTTCTATTGGTATTGATAAAAAATATAACAAGCTTTTTAATCAATAAAAACCATAAGTTAAATGTTGATAAAAAAATATATTTTAATAAAATCGTAAAACTTTTTATTAATGAGTGCACAGTCGAAAACTTAAAATTTATGATTTTTAAGACCATAACATAATTGCAATGGAAAGTAGATAAACCCTGAACTCTTTTATGAACTTATAAAATGTATCAAAGCTTTTATTTTAGTTCAACTTGAACACCAGTAAAAACATATATTGAACGCAATTTTATAAAATTTAATTTAGGATTCAAATTGGTAGTCAGAATTTATATAAATTTACAAAGTTTCCACTGTAAAAGCTTTTCAAATAAATTTTTTGAAAATTAATCAATTTGAATAATTAATTTTATATTTTATTTTCGAAAAATGTATATGAATGGAAATTTTATAATTTACATATCAAAGTTTCAGAACATAATAATTAGATATTTGTTTTAAATAAAATTTCTAAGAATTTTTTGAAAATATTTATAAGCTTATAAAATGTAAATTTATACATAACTAGAGGCTTTTAAGAGTTTTTACAATTTATGTTTTATAATTTATTTATTTATAAGTGGAAACATCGTTTTTAAAATAACATACAACAGTTTTTAATGGTTATTTCATTATTTTAAATTAAAAGTTTTCAAATGAAATCTTTAAAAATCTAATAAAATTCCACACTTCAATTTTTATCAATTCTAATAATTTTACATAAACTTTTTTTAATATCCTAACTTGATGTTAAAGTATTTTTATGTAAACTTTTGTTTTGAGAATTTTTTAATTAAATCAAAAGGTTCCATATTTATCAATAAAAATTAGTAAGGGTATACCGAAAAATGTTTAAAATTAAGTTATTTTGAAAGAAGTTAAAAAAAAACGATATATTATTTTTAATATCCAACTTAACCATATACGAAACCAAAATGGTAAACCTTTAGTATATACAAAATTTACGATACACCAAGTTTTTCATTCATATTTGTACCTTTGTTACGCGCAAAAAACATTAAAATTATACAATTCTGCCAATTCATCAACCGCACATATCCCAGGGAATGATTCATCTGGATTTATATCCTACACAGACAGGCAAGTTCATATATACATACATATATAAAAATAAAAGTAATTCATTCCGTATACAAAATCCTGCTGTCTATTTTCGTTTCTATCGTCCTTACCTAACACAATTATAACCTAGCTAACAGAAAAGAAAAAAAACGAAATTGATAGATCTAACCTATTTATCACCCGAATTGTGTATAAAGCTTTGCAACCATAAACAAGGACGCGAGCATTAAAAAAAAAATTCTTAAATCGTATTAAGAAATTTTATTTTTATTGGATTTTGCACAGCCACAACAATAACAACAACAATAAAACACTATTAATAGTAATTTATATAATTGATTTGATAAAAATAAAATAAAAAAAAAACTTTTGTGTGTGGTTGAGATTCAATTTCATTATGGCGTGCGGGTTTAGGATGTTAATTGGAAAAATTCTTAATTTTAAAATTGTTATTTTAGTTTTTGTTTTTATAAATTAATAGCAAAAAAGTTTTGTGACAGTTTTACTATATAGTTACTGTGCACTATAAAGTATTCAAGTTTTTTAGTATTTTTTTTTTTAATTAATATTTTGAATTTCAAAACGATTCTGCACGTCTTGAAATTGGATACGAGAAAAACTAAAAATATTTTTCGCTTCCTAGCATTTTATTATATTTAGAGCGTAGATGATACGAGTATGTAATTTGACTAAGCGAAATTAAAATTACGATGTGTTATTGTTGCTGCGCTGTTCACGAAATTGTGTTGAAGTTGAATTTAATTAATTTGATATGTACAGGAATAAGATATATTGGCGAGGAGATTAATATATTACGTTTCTGTTTCGTAAGAATTTTTTTTTTAATAATATATATGATTTGAAAATAAAAAAGATGAAGAAGGTGTCGTGTAAAAGATATTATCATAATAGATGAAGATAATGCTTTTACTATATGCGGTACTTTGTATTGAGACAGATCTATATTAACTGCTCGAGCTGTTGTCAACTAGGTTGAATTAACAGTTAATTTTAGAAGGGAAAACGGAAACCCATTTTTGGGGAATAAGAAAATATTAAGTTCTACAACAGTCAAAAAGTCAATTCGATAGTAACAATTAACGCAGTAGCTAGGATCACTTAACAACAATGTCTGGAAGGTAAATGAACCATATACTCAGACATATTTAGAACACTAATTAATGAGCCTAACCCAGAAAAGTTTCACTTAAAACATAAATACACCATTGCTTTGGAAATAATAACTTAATTACAAAATTGCAGTACAAAGGATATTTTAGAGTTCTGTATATATCATAAAGAATATATTAGAGTTCTATATAGCCAATGAGAAATAATTCAAGGTATGCATTTTACGGACATAAAAATATTAAACAGGAATATTGCAGCACCATGCATAAACTGTAAAGTATAACATACCGCAAATTACAGTGGATTTTCCAAATGTTTTTGTGCATAAACAATATTCATTTTTGAGACAAGCCATTAGGCTGGCTATATTTCAACAAATTCAAATCTAATTTGAATAAAAATTGTTCGTCTAGAACAGCAAAGGTACTTTAAAAATTTGAAACTAAAATATTTCAAAAATTACGTCCATTCATTCGAAAAAATTCACTTAAACTTTTATAATTCTTGAAAAAACAAATTTAACATTTAAAAGTCAATTAAATTTGCATTGTAGCTATATCAACAAACATAGGCATCATCTGTCTAAATAAATTTTCAAAGTTAATCCACTTAGGACTACACAATATAATATAATATATTTTTCCTTCACATCAGAGCCAATTTAATGAATATCGATAGCTCATTAATAACTAACCAAATTAATATTTCTAACAAATTCAAAACCAATAAGTCAAATCGAAAGACTAGACCCCCCACATAACCAAAAAAAAAAAATTTTTAAACTTTTTACAAAAAAAATCCATTTAAGACGAATAAATGTTACCTTCTGTGTACGAAAACAAAAATAAAAGTTTTTTTTTTGCCAAATAGAACGAAACTTTTTGATTTTAAAATTAAGATTTATAATATCAATTTAAGGATAAGACTACACACACACACAAACACCCATACAGACTTAACTTATCTTATCTCGAAAACACCAAAATAAAATATATATAAAAGCAAACGAAAGCTGTAGAACATTATTTATTTATTGACCGATCAGCCATCAATTCTCTATCTATACAAAGCTATACGTATAGCTTTTATACATGAACAGAGCATAAGTAGCACAAAAAAGATTTATTCAATCAGAAAAATGCTACTTTTCGTATCTTCCTATCATCTTTCCATCTACACATATTTTGTCGGTTATCTTTTATCATCTTAATTTCTGGAGTCTGTCGATTCGAATATAAAATTATTATTTATAACAACAATCATCTCTCTAAAGATTGATTTTTTTTTATTGAATTTGAATGAATAAATGTAACATACAACAGCAATAACAACAAATTCTTAAGGGATTTTATGAATTATTTAAGAAAACTAGTTTTTCTTTTTCTTCTATGTTTACAAAATCTTTTAAATATTTATAACATTTTTAGAACAATTTGTTACAATTGAATAAATCTTAATTTAATTATACGGAAGAATTTTCATTTTATTTTATATATGTCAATTCTGTATTATTGTCTTTCGATTATATTAAATAAAAAACAATTTATTGTTGCTTGATTACAAACTATTTCAAAATTTCGGTTCTGTAAAAGGTTACAAAAGTTTTTAATTTAATATTTGTTAAATATTATTGTATAGCACAATATTTGTTTGAATTTAAAAGCGCTTATTATATATATATATATATATATATATATATATATATATATATATATATATATATATATAAATATATATATATATATATATATATATATATATATATATATATATATATATATAAATATATATATATATATATATATCTATATATATATATATATATATATATATATATATATATATATATATATATATATATATATATATATATATATATATATATATTTATATATATATATATATATATATATATATATATATATATATATATATATATATATTTATATATATATATATATATATATGCATATATATACAGGGTGTCCCATTGGGGCGAGTCCAAACGAATAGGGCGTGTAGCTGGATCAATATCATGAAAAAAATTCCACTACGCATATGCCCGGAAATGAACCGTTACCTACTTGAATTGCATTTCAAAATGTTTAGCATGGCACAATACCTTGAATCAGGTAAATGCCAATAACTTTACTAAAAATTAAAATAATTCAATTATTTTTTCTATAATTTTAAAGGCACAGAAGAGTGCTTCTTACTTTTCTGGAAGTAAGAATATCATGCACTGCGTTTTCCATAAAGAAAACGTTGGTGGAATCAAAAAAAATGTGCGAACAATGTTCGGCAAAAGGGTAGTTTAGCAACGCAACTTGCATGTTTGTCGTCAGATTCACATAGCGCCACAGAGTCGATGATTTGAGGCAAGCGTGTATTCATCGGCAGCGATCGATCTTGGAATGACTGGTAGTGTTTGACGGAAATTGCCAGACAATAGAATCATTGCCACTCCAAAACATCATTAGTCATTGCGCATATCATTCATACCTTTCATTTTGATTAGGAATTCATCCCATTCATCTTACTTGGTACCATAAAATCTGGCCATTACTGACTGTTTCGCAATGTTGCATATCGGGTTTTCATTTGTTTGAAGGTTTAACAGCAATTTCATCAATGAATGAGCCGTTCGGCATCCTTCTAGCAAACGTAGCCGCTATCCCAGAATAAGCAACTGCTACAGCAATTTCAGATCTCCCACGAACAGTGGTCAACATCAATGACATGAGGAATGTCTTCTCAGTCCCACCAGGTGCACCGAGGAAAAATAAACAACTTTTTCCATTATCAATTGCCTGTATAAACTGTTTATTGGGGGTTCAACAGTAATACATTCGTTTGAAACTGATTAGTCCAATACTTCTCGATCATATTCGCGTTCACGTTCCAATTCTCGATTGAAGACGTCGTTCATTCCACTATATGCCGTTGGCATTCCTAACTTGACTTACAAACTGCCACAAATGAGGTGGTAACACATGTCCTCGATCAAAAACAAAGCCTGGTTATGTATCTCCTCATTCACTTCGAACTCAGATAATCAGATAATCACCTGAACTGACAGTTCGAGGTAAAATGTCTTCTGCCTCGTCATCCTTGTACTTGTACCACAATCACGTGGATTTGAAGGGAAGCATTTCGAAATAATGATAGCAAATATTGTTCGTATCTGACTAGGAGATTCAGAAACAATTGCTTTAGCGATGGTAATGTCTCAACGAGTATCGTTTTCACGTAAATTGAGCTGTTGACATGAAGAATGAAATGTTGAGCATACTACATCATTGATAGATCGAAGTGGTTTAAATGATGTCGGCCCTCAATCATGCACGGTGATTAGGGGTTGATGGCTCCACATGACCGTGAATCATTTTTGGAATTACAACCGTGAATCGTTTTCGGAATTACAACATCTTGCAGGTCTAGATCGGTTTTGGGATCAACAATCTCGGTACATATAAATCGCGGCGCACTACTTATTGTTTTAAAAGTAAATCATTTTTGTGTCTGTCATGTATCAGAAATGGCGTTTTATCTCAATTTAAATTTTTTGTGATTTTCTTACTTTTCCAATGCGCGAGGAAACTACTCGGGGTCGAGACGAACAAAAAAGGTTTTTTTTGAAGATATCTCGAGAACGGATTAACTGATTTCGACGAACAAATCATCGAAATCAGTTAATCCGTTCTCGAGATATCTTCAAAAAAAACCGTTCCTTACAAAATGTATCAGAAAACAAATTCTCTTCATGCTTAAAGTTCTGTCACAACCATTCTTTGTTATCGTCAAGGCGTTTAAATTGTGATAATATTAATTTTGGTAGTTTTGATCACGAAGAAGTATTTCATTTTCTCGGAAACCTCAAGAAAAATTGTTGCTCTTATTCTAACAATATTTTCGCTGTAGTTTTAATAGAATTTGCACTTAGGTATATATATCGTATCCCATCCTGGATGGTTGCCTTTTAAGTTCACACGGGTTTTTGTTCACAGTAGGCATTATATTCAAGGCCACAGCTTATGTTTAACTTTACACGAATAACATCATGTTATTTTGAATCTTGAAAATGTTTTGAAAGAACTTTACGTTGCGAAATACCGATTCTTAATTCAAATTAGTTGATGCTGTTTTGGACCACAAAAAAAGTTAAATATTGTTAAAAAATTAAATCGCAACTTGACATTTATTTCGCCAAATGTGTCAACTTTTTCAATGAATTAAAATTTTTCTCGTCAATTCAAACCAAATTTTATACAAAATTCAAATCACTAAAAATTAAATTTAAACAAGTATTATTTAGCTTAAATAAAAACAAATTTAATATTTAAACATATTTGTCTAAACCTAACAAAATATGGCAAACTTTACCATCGTACGTATAATAAAGCTTTCGGAAAAAATTAAATTTGTAATTTTATTATTTTTGTAACAAAATAGTTATAACAATAATAAAATAATTTAATTATTTTCAATATCATATCGTATCTTTGTGTTTGCAGTTCCATTCTTGACAAACGATGCATATATTTTTGGCATCTGTCGAATTTTTTTTTATGATTTTTCTGATAAAATAGAATTAAGTAGAATTTATGCTATCGAGAAGGAAATATGTGAAATAGATTTTCCGAGAATTCACCAAAAATTTTTGTGAAATTTTATGCTAATATTAAAATTGGTAACTCTAGAAACGTAAGAAATACACCTTAATGCTTTTGTGATAAATAAATTATTTTTTGATGGACGATAGTCAATAAAAGTCAAAGTTATTGACCGATTCAAAAGTTTGATATCTTAATCAAAAGCCATGCTACTACGCATAAATATTGATTATGAAAATTATAACATTTTGTTTAAAAAAATAGTTTTTCGGTATGGATACATTTTGAACGATAAACACCGCTCGATCAAATTCAGTATGACATTCTCATCCTCGTTTGTTGTAGTGAATGCGCATACTTGATTTCTTGACTCTTCAGTGGTTTCTTCAATTTGTGGTTGTTGGGCATATTCGAACGAGTCGCTGGTCTGTCCCACCAGAGAATGTGATCGTTCAAGACGTTCGGATTCGAACCTCTCGATGCGCAATCCACAAGATTTTCTTCGGATTTTACGTAACCCCATATTCTAATGGATATAATATGGATTGTATTTCAGGTTTGTTGAGGTTTGTTGCGACCAACATTTTGAATCTATTGGGTCTTCTCTAATCCATGCTAATGTTATTATTGAATCTGTGTCCATGCAAACGTTTTTATATTTGGTTCTTGTAACGCTTGCTTAGTTTTCTTGATTAATTTGGCTAAAAGCCCAACTGCACATAATTCCAATTTAGGGATGGTTAATTTGGATTTTAACTGTGCAACCCTTTTTTTGGCATTAACTATAGAATTACTTTATTTTGGTTGGTTGTAGTGTTAGCTTTGTACTAGATTACTGCTGCATATGCGTCTTCTGAGACATCGCAAAACTTGTGTAATTCGCCGGTGTTTTCTGTGGTGTGACAACCATCTTTGTAATTTTACTATTTCCAATGTCTTCAACATAATCAGACCAGTATAAAGAATATATCTAGTTACACATTTGAATTAAGGACAGCTTGATTTAAGTTATGCCTAAATGTAATGGAAAATTTTCTTTGTTTGTAATTGTCAAACCAAGAAAACATCTTTCACTTAGAAATTCGCCTTAACTATAGTTAACATTACATATCTCCAATCACCTCTAACTTAAATTCTATTTGTATTTTCCTTTAAACCATGATCACATATTTTCTTTTATAGACTCACTGACCCGAAAAAAATGGATCAAAACATGTAATTACACCACAGCATCAAATAATCTCTTTAAATGATGTTTTTTTTTTGCAGAAATTATAATCACAACAATTATTACTATGTTATGATTAAGAAAACCCGGAACTACATAATATAGAATGTTGTTGGAATTTAGAGTAAACAATAAATTTTCTTGTTGCTATTCCATCCTTTCTATAAACAAGCACAATTCATCGCGGCAAAAACTTTATGCAAAAAAAAAATGTTTTTATCATTTCGCCCGCACCCAAATAAAAATAAAATTATAAAATGGGAGCAAAAATTATTACCGAGACGTTATACGGTGTAAACTTATTTCCCACTCTATATCCACTATGACTATACAGAAATGAAAAACTTTTATTTTTTATTTTTTTTGTCTAAAGTAATTTCCGCAAGACACAAAATAATTTTTAATTTACTTATCAGTTTTAATTTTTTGTTTCGTGTAAATATATATATATATATTTATATATATATATATATATATATATATATATATATATATATATATATATATATATATATATATATATATATATATCTTTTTGAAATGTTTTTCATGAAAATCAGTGTGGTTTTTAGAAAGAAGCATACAACAAAAAACTATAGTATAAAATAAAGTATACAGTGTCTAGCGCGAGAGGTGGATAAGGAATATGTACCAACCGTAGCTTTTATCTATTTAGCCGAATGGATATTTTAATTAAATTTTATTTTTATAAAATTTCACTTAAGATAAATTAATTTTTATTCAATTAAACATTGTACAACAAAATTTGTAATAATAAAAGTTGTTGTGGATTTGGTTTAAGTTTAAGCGTCTTAAGGTTTAGATGTTTTATAAACAATTAAAAGTTCGAATCTCAAGGAATACTAAAGGAAATTTCCGTTACTTGATTGAGATCGATGGTGACGATCAGCACAACCATGATCTATTGTGAGAGCGGTGAACGCATAAGCCAAACCTTATTTTACTCCAACCACAAATGGAGCCTTTGCTTATCATATGAGAGAACAACGTGGTTGGGTGACAATGGCTCCCCGCGAAACTCGATGGCTAAATTGATAGCCAACCCAAAAATTAAGATACATGTTACGATAGTTCTGATTATCTGACTGGATGCTTATCGGAGTCTTATTGTGGCTATAGCACATTCCTGCGGGGTTAATCGGAATAATTCTTAGGAGGTATTTTGGGAAACTTTCTTTTCGGCATTAATCGATTAATATGGAAAAGCTAAACTTTTTAAGTTATACTTAAAAAGAGCCGCGTTATGCTCTTTATCGAAGAAAGAAGAACATTAAAAATACGGAAACTATATGTAGAAAACTACTATAATATAAGAGAAACTTCTCTAATAAATTTGAGTATTACCGCAATAACGTTTTCTGATGCAAAATTTGAAATTATACTGTCTCTACTGCCTCTTAAACTAGGAGTAATCTCGGAGTTGATTAGGGAGTTATTAGAAGTTAAAATATCTCAAAAATTAAAATTCAAATTAAGCTAACTCACTTTGCGGGAAAACCTATTTCAGTTCTTCCTAAAATGAGGATGGTATAGTTGTGTTGAAAATTATTGATTAGCTGACAGCATTTATTTTGATTTTACTGCAACAGGTAAATCAAAAAAGGATTAGAAATCTTTTCGCAAATGTACATAATATTATCTGCGTAAATTCACGGATATTATTGAGATTGATAACAAGAAGTCTGAAAGTGTACCTTTTTAGTTGATCAGCCCCATAGTCATGCCTGAATGTGAGTATGAGAAATGGTTGATGACATTTGAAAGAAGAGTATGATATTTGGTCCCTGTGGTTAAGGGGCTCTCCCATGCCTCGTAAAAGACTTCTAAACAAACCTGTTATCCTTTAAATTCCATTTCAGCATCTTTTCCCTATCGTAGGAAGTGACTAAATAGAGGTTCGATCAGTAGGCTGACTACCCACATTTTTAAATATTTAATTCAAAAACAGAAAATATGAATACCGCCCAAAATGTAAACCGACCCACGCTTATGTTAACGGGTAAGCAGTTTAAGATTGGTATACGTGGAACGTGCCATTGCTAAGAAAACTAGACGCGTTTCATGGCTCTATATCAGCCATGAAAGAGTATCGTTGGAACTTGTTGCTCTCGAAGAAACTCGATGGCCAAAGTGGGGACCATGTCAACCAAAGCTCTGCATTGCTTTACAGTGTAGATGACCTCGGCTATCTTAGGGTTGCTTTACTTCTTGGCAACAGGCAAAAAAGTCTGTTTCGGATTTCAAAATAGTTGATAATCGTGTGTGCGCTACGTTTACGCATGCGACTAGTCAACCGCACTCCGGTCCACACACCCGTCACGATCTAGTGACCAAATTAACCTTGTGTTAATTTCTAGGGGTGAGCTCTTATACAGTTCGGCTGCCAAATTTGTAGGCAGTGATCATCAATTGATCACTGCAAAGCTAAGATGGCAGTTTTCGTAAAAGATAGTAATCGCAGGAAAACGAAACTGACTTTTCAACTGTAAAAGACCGATAAACGAAGATGAGAAAGCACAATATCAGAATCGTGTCAGCTGAAGCACTATGAAACCAACCGTTCTGATGATGTGAACGGTCTATGGTAGGAATTGAAAATTTTATTTGTCGGTGCTGCCTAGATGACTTTAGGTATGATACAAATTAAACCCAAAAATTATTGGTTTGATGAGGAGTGTTGTTTTGCTGTCGAGTAACAAAATATACAAAGAAGCGCGGATACGCTTTACAATCGCACAGAAGAACAGAGGGATCATTGCTAGGAGAACCGCCAAGCGGATTTGTATAGACAGAAAAAGCATGAATGGTGGAAGGCTGAAGTCTTAAGAGTATAACGGCTCAGCAATAAGCGCATTTTTCGTAGCTTTTAAAAGGAGTCACCGGACTGCACCATACCTTCAAACCTAGGTCTATCGCCATTCGAGACCACGAATAAAGTCTCCGTGTTAACATCGATGCAGAGCTTGATACTTGGATAGACAATTTCTATGATTTCCTCAATGTTCAGTAAAGATCAAATGCTGCATTTGAAAGTTGTCAAAATGTAGCCTGCAGAAATGTGCATAGAGGGCATATCTTACGAGAAATTGACATCGTCTATGCTGAGACTAACGTTCCCTTGGGTTTGATTGCATTAATTCCGAGCCCTTGATATTCAGAGGAGATGGTATATAAACTGGGTATTTACCTGCCAAACATGTGAGTTTATTAAAATTAACAGCAAAGCAGTCACAATGTTGTGTCAAAGTTGAAAGCAAGGTATCAAGAATTTTGTGCAATTAGCCCTGGTGTAAGCAAAAAAAAAAAAGCTTTGTCCCCAATACTCTTTAATCTCATGTTAGAATTCATATTTCGTAAAAGTAAAACACCTCAAGACAACATTTTATGTCAGTCCAACCATAGTTCTGGCATATGTAGATGATATCTGTGTAATTTGAATGAATGGCAACGGTGCCAAAGAACTACCGTATCCACTTGTATAATTCTCAGCTTCCATTGGTCTTAAAATCAATGAGTCTAAAACTAAATATATGACCACACGTTTTAGAGACCAATACACGCAATAGATCGGCAAATGCCGATAAGCTAAAGTGGTGCAAGGTGTTGATCAGACCTGTGGTCATGTATGGGTGTGATAGTCTGACTCCGACGAATGAGTATGAAATATGATTAATGACATTCGAAAGAAGAATCATGTGCTTGATCTATGGCCCCAAACGCGACGATTACGACACTTATCGAGTTTTATTCAACCACGAGATCAGGAAGTTAATGAAAATTTCTGACCTCATTAATGAAATAAAATGGCAGCGAGTACGCCAGGTCGATCACGTTTAGCGAGCAGATTCCGAATGGACAGTACAGTGATCTATGATGATAGATCATCTTTGATGTCGGCAACAATATCAAAGGATAATGAGAACTCTGAGTTCTCAGACACGTTGTCAGCCGATCCTACACGAATCGTTCAAATTACTTAATCTACTGCATTTTGGTTAGTCACTACATCTCAAATCAATAGATCTAACTTAACTATTTCCTTGTTAGAATATATAGGCTGGTGTAGCCATCATGCAGAGGTGGTAAATAAAACAGAATCTTTATATGCACAACTACTGAGAATACTGGCAACGACGTTGAACATAAACCTATAAACAAACACTTTAGATACTATAATGTTGAAAACAAAAAAAAAACTTACCAAAAAATCAGTTGAGATGTGCCAAAATCCACGAAGCGTTGGAATGATGTTTCAAATCATCTGGCTACTCGAAATGAGCAACCCAGACTTATAAATACCATGGAATCGTAATCGGAGTACCTAAAATAAAATGAAAATGTTAATAATACAATAAATTTGGAATACCAGACATCACATTACCGAAAAATCAGTTATTTCAATAAAAAATCAAAACAAATGGATTTTATATATTAAAACAAATCCAAAACAAGAAAAACTAATAAACTAGATAGTTGCGGCGATTCACTTATATTTTTTTTTTATTACACTATCACAATTAATTTACTTAATTTAATTTAAATTTAAATAATTCTAAAATAACAAAAACAAAATGTAAACACTCGTTTGTTATGATTTTGATTTACGAATTATGACAGATAAGAAATAAAAAGATGGGATTCTAGTGTTTCAATGAACGAAACGAATTAATGTAAAAATGTTTCTATTACATATTATTAGATATGCATTTTCAAATTAAATAATTTTAATGTTGTTAAATTATTTTCGTGATTATGAAATATTAAATCAAGATACACAATTATATCAGTTATAATTCAATCTATGAGGTCATCAAGCAAATATATTTACAAATAAAATACGGCGTTTTCTTTTTTTGTGATGTATTTTTGTTTATATTCAAAACCTATAATATACTATAGACTGATTTGATATATCTCTTTAGAGCAATTTAACAACTTTAAAGCACTGATATCTAATTAATTTCACTTAATTCAAGATTAAACTATTATTAATATTAATAAAAATTAAATAACACACAAATAACACGACTACGACCAGCCGCTGACGCCGACAATCGAATAATGAATTATACAAATTGTAAACGGTTAATGTTTATCCAAGGTTATAACGGTTAAAATAATATAAATTGAGCTCGTTTTATGTCGCAATTGGTATAAAATTTTATGATACCCTAAAAGCAATGTGACTCGTTTACGAATCATAATTCAAACGATATGTTGATACAATTGTTCGTATTGCATAATTTATTGTTGTATCGGTGGATTTTAAATAATTGAGGAACACCAGCAAGAATGTCATAAAGAACAGAATTGGCTTTGGTTGCAATAACATAAAATTGACGATTGTTGTAAGCAATTTTTGGGCATTGCATAGTTTCGATCAATACTTTTTTCATTTTATACCATTTAAATTGTTTCTTGAAAAAGTACTAAATAATATATTGTTAATACCGTACAATAGATGGAAAATAGAAAGAGATATTCTTGTACTTTTATGAAAATAGATTTAAAATATATTCATAGTAATTGCGCATATTTTGTGCGTTTAAAAATTAGAACATTTTTATTGGCTTTCTTGGGTGATTTACTATACCATTTGCCATCGATTAAGTCTGGCTCAGGAATCTTAGTTGTTTATCAAAAAGTGTGACGGAGGGATTGGATCGACTTCGAGCTTATTCAGCGTACAATAGGCAAGAGTTTCAGATTACCTCTATCTCGGCTAGAAAAGTGTTCATTTCCTCGATGGTGAATATATGGTTGCCTATAACTCTTTTAATATGGAACTTTGTAGATTTTCAGAGTTGAACCTCTGATGAACTTGTTGAAATCGCCCTGCAATTTGATGTTAGCCCGCAGCAAAAGAGGTTAGCACCATTATTACTATATAGGTCAGTGCAAATGGCATGTCGAGCCGTGTATTTTTTCAGGGCTTCCAAAAATGAATCGCTGGTTAGATTGCCGACCAATTCTAAGTGGATAGCTTTCGTGCTTAAACATATAAATAAGCAGATATATGCTTTATGTGATTTTTGCCCTCTTCCCTTTGTTAAATGAACTGAAATTGAGCAACAGCGTAAGCTACGCCAGTTTATAAAAAAGAGCGGATTAATTATATTTGTGAATTTGGTAAGGTACCCATCAACTGTTTGTTGTTGGCATTGCACCTTAAATTGGATGTAGATGATGCATTTTCGAATTGTTTCTTTGGCGTTGTAATTGCCATTTGGAATCTAATACTATTGCCATATGAGAACCAGAAGTATAAAGATGGACCAACACATGCTTGTCACGGAAAATTAGTAGAATGATTCTGGATTTGTGATGAACAATTATCGAGTGTTTTGTTGAATAAACAGCGAAACAATACTGCAGCCTATCTCCAAGATAATGAATGAATGCTAATGTTGTTTACAAATACATCAGAATGTATACCATGTGACTTTTCGAAGTATGACGAATGAGGAAAATTTGTTAATGATTTCATCGTACCATTTGCTCTTCGTTATGCTTGTAAGAGTGATGATAAGTTTGACTGATTTTTCCTCATCCTGGTGTCCATATGTTTGTCTTTGAGGTGGCCAGAATTCTGATGAGAAATGTAATCAAGTTGGTCCATTCCACCACATTGCGGGTGGCTTGAGTTCAATTGGTGATAAGCCATGAGATGCGCAATCTGCTGGATTTTCCACAGATGAAACATACCTCCAGTTTTATCGGGCCAAATTAGGTAGGATGTCAGCCGTGCGGCTTCCTACAAAGGAACTCCAGCGTCCAGCAGTACTTCTCAACCAGTCCAAGACAATTGGAAACCCCATCAATGTTGGTGGTCTTAAAATATAATACGGCGGTATAAGTGGACTGATACGCATCGCATAATCCGTACCTTAGAACTGCTAGTAGTTATCAGTCTGAAATTTGGGAATAAAAATGGTATTAATTGGGTTTAGGGTTAGCATTTTCCCCTCTTACACTAAATTGTTGTCTCGCAGATCAAAAGCACGACTTGCTGCTAATAGAATTTTTGTGAAGGTCAACCCATTTTGGATCTGCGCAGTAAACGTAAATGAATCAATTCGACGATTCCAATTCACTCCAAACACCTTGATGGATGGTGTCAGCTAATTGAACGGTTTTTGAACTATCTGGTTGAATCTGCTTCCTGGTGTACTTCTGAAATATTCCGTAGTTTGTTTTTTTGTTAGATTTTTATTTTCTAAGCATCAAACCGTAGCCTTTCAATACTTTAGTGTTTTTTTCTTTGATATGGGATTCTTTTGATATGGGATGCATGGTCTTCGTTATCAGCTCTTGTCATTAAGTGGACCAGATTCTCTAATTTCATCTGCTGTATTTTGATGAGTTGCTCGTGTGGTTAAATATGGAGCAGATGCCAAATCGTCAAAAATGACGAATTGGTGAAGAAGGATCTGATCTTCAAACTATTTGTTGGTAACTTGGTGCCAACTTAGTGATACATCTTTTCCACATCAACAGAAATGGCAGTCTTGTGTTATCGAAATCGCAAGATGATAGCGTTCAGACTGGATTGAACCATGCGTCCCACTACAAAACACTGATTTAGCGAGAGCCCAGTACTGAACTTGGCTGAACCGTCAAATACTTATAATCATATGGTCGAGCTCTTCATATTCATGCATGAACTCGAGCGACTGCCGTTAAAAATCTGGATCACAAATGAAACGGCGATCTCTGAGTCTCTGAATTGCATGTCCAATTGATTCCTCTAGGGCACATGCAGAGGTTTTGGCAGTTCTATTATGAAAAAGCCCTACAGGATCCTTCTTCAGATTATGTTTGAAGTGATTCTCGCAAAACGTTTCTTCTTCCGTAAGCAAATTTCCTGATCATTGTTGATTGACTCTATTTCCCAAAATCTGCGTGAGTGGTAAAATGGAAATGTCTTTATTCTTCTGTAACAGACCTATTGGCCCCGCAACTATCCAACCAAATACTGTATTTTGCAGTATCAGCTGGTTTGGCATGGATTCGGGATGCAGTTCTCGTTTGATATGAATTATTACCAAATCCTTTTAAGTCCCAGTTCTAGTTTGGCCTATCTCATTAATAGGATCTCGAGAATTTTTCCTTTTGAGCCCAAGACTTTGCGTACACGATTCGGTAATAAAGCTGACATGGGTGTCAGAATCCAAGAGTGCTCTGCAAGGAACGGATATGTCTGATATTTTGATTACGTTGATGGTAGCTGTTGGTAATATTGCGGAAAAATTGCTTTTCGCTATTAGGCAAACCCTTTTTTCTGTTGTGGATGATTGTGCTGGTTTTGATGTACCATCAGTAGCCCTATCTTGGTGTAACCAAAGTATAGGATTTTCTGCCACATTTTAGACAGCGTCGTCTGGATAGACATTTAAATACGCGGGATGGTTAGAGATTAAGCAATTGATGATACACAATTGCGCATTGGAACTTAGATCCTTTTCCTGCAGTGAGGCCCTTCGGTTTACCAAATCTAAACTCCCAGAAGCGACAAGGCTCTTGATTTAAATTATTGGATTGGTTAGCTTGAGCATAGGAACCATTGATTCGAGCGTGTCTACTCGTCGACCTAGGAATTTTAAGAATTTGGAAAACTCTGAATTATTTTTACTTCAGTGTTCTACCCATAATTCCTTTGTCTTTTTATCTAACTTCTGCATCAAAATATAGATGAACCGTAGGAATTTCTGAAGTGTTCATTAGTTGCTTAGTGGTTGCTGTTGTTGAATTTTGAATAACTGCGTGTTCCATAGATGTTCTGATATAAATGTTTATATGAACATTTTGCGATCGTAGCGTTCTTTTAATTTATTGAGAGCGCCTATGAATTTCCCCCTCAGTTACAGATACATGTCGTAAAAGTACAGCCGCTTCTCCTGTAAGAAGTCCCTTTAAGTATTGAAACTTCTAAATCGAGTTGAGGCTTGAAGACTCATGTATATCGTTGAGGTGTATAGATCGTAAAACTACAGCCATTTGGCCTATTCTCCAAAAAACGCAGGTATATTTATTTTTGGCGTGAATGCATATAAAAAGTTTCAGTTCAGTAAACTTCTCCATTAGCTTCCCAACGAGTCGTAGCCACATATAGTCAACCCTACAACAGGTGTATCAGAATGTTTGTCGATTTGTATTGTGAGACATGGTATTGTCTAGTTATGTGGATGATTCTCAGAAATAGCCGAATCGAAGGACTAAATTTTGGGATGCAATCGTAGAAGACCAATTGTTACTTGGTGCTCTTGGATGCACTTTCCCAAGTTAAGTTGGTTAAATTAGTTAAATTAAGCTTTGTTTGGTTTGATTATAATCCTTTTATTTGTGACCTCAAAGAATTAAGTTCTAAAAATAAAATTTTAGAAAAGAATGCATCCAAGAACACAACAAAGAACGGATGCCTTAACATCGATATTCTTTCCAATACCTGGAAGGAAAATTTTTTAACAACAGAGGAGATTTTTGGTGGGAACAGCACCTATTTTGGAACCACTTGTACCATTCTGCTTTTAAATCAAATGTTGATTAGACTCGTTTTCATGTATATGGGTGTAAGAGGTAGATCCTGATGAATTGGTATGAGAGATGGCTAATTTTTTATAAAAAGGCCTGGTATCACGAATTTGATTCAAATTTCTGGTATCGTTTATAAAGTAAGACGACAACAAATGCTGGTTAATGTACAATTTTTCCTGATTGACCATAATAATGGAGACTTATTTTCGCAAATTTTGCTATCCAATTACACAAACTCACCACCCAAATAGACAATTAGTCTACTACATCTGCTCAACCGTAAAATATTCATTATTCTTAAATCAAGAGTGGTTGTTAAATAAATATTTAGATTAAATATCCATTCTATTCCACATGTCTCGTCTAGAAACCAAAAAAAAAAAAAGAAGCGATTTTATACAAAAACAGAGAAACGAACCAATCATCATGAACCATGCGGACAAACAACAAACAAATATATTATGCTATGTGTATACAACATAAATAATGTAACAACAGCAAACATAAAAAAAAAAAAAAAAAAAGCTGCCTTTCTCTCTCCCTCTAATGTTGTACCATAATTCATACTAAACTGTGATTTCATGGATTTTATGTTTCAGGTCAAACACTTATATATAATTTATCCCATTTTTATATTACGATATATTCACAACCATCGCAGCCACAACCACTTTTCTCTATATACATATATATACGAACGTATGTGTTGTGTGCCATTTAAAAACATAAAAAAAAATAAATATGGAAAAGCATAGCATACACAGACACAAAACAATAATACCAAAGTAAATTACATAAAAAGCATAATTCCTAAATTGAAATATATTACTTTCCTTTATGTCTGACTTTACGTGAATAGAATTCAAATGGATCGTATTATAATGAATTAAGTGCGAAGAAATGGAAATGTCATTAAAATACATTAGTAGTGTATCCTTCCGACTGCTCTATAGATTGCCGTACCTAACCCAACCTGAATTAAAAAAATAAAAATAAAATAAAAATAGAAAAACATGTTTCCTGCTCCGTGAAAATGTGTTGTCAACTTCGAATAAAATCAAGATAGATTTTTTTTTATATATATACACACACACAGAGATAAAAAAGGAAAGCTTTCATTTTGTATATCATCACACATTTCATTTAAATATTTACCTGGTCTTTACTCTGATATACTGTTCAAAAGATTCAGAAAGCAAACAAATAAAGCTTTTTTTTTTGTATTTTTAATTTACAACTTTTACCTAACTTTGGGCTCACATCGATATATATATATATATATATATATATATATATATATATATATATATATATATATATATATATATATATATATATATATATATACATGGATGGATATCGTTTATGTATATAAAACACCCAGGATATATTATACTGGGAGTTGTAAAGTCGCCTTATATCCTAGACAACGACTAATATAATATATCGAGATTTTTATGTACAAAATGGACGGGGAAAACAAAATGTATTACGAGTAAATAGCCAGATAGCCCACACACAATCACATATATGTATATATATATATATATATATATATATATATATATATATATATATATATATATATATATATATATATATATATATATATATATATATATATATATATATATATATATATATATATATATATATATATATATATATATATATATATATATATATATATAAATATACACTATAGTATATATATAAAACAAAATCTTCAATTCGGTTTATAAAATTTATCTGGATTATATGGAAAAGTTTAATTGAAGTTGAAAAAGATAAAATTTGAAATAAAGATAATAGTAAGGAATATAAATGAATTGGACTCTACATATACCTACGTATACGACGAATGTTGAAAGATGGAAAGCATAAAACATAAAAAAAAACTTTTTTTAAAGAACGGTGAGCATACTAATCTAGGACATGATTAAAATTTTAAATCAAATATATTATGGATTTTTAATGGTTTACATAGTTTCTGGAAAGCACAAAAATGTTTTATGCAACTAGAGCTTTAGTTCAAGATGTTTACATCACTGACGCCAGTTTCAATTCATTCGAACTGTAGGAACTATAAAAATGTGAAAGTTTCAAAATTAAAAATTAAAAATTTAAATATTCAAATTGTTTAATAAAAGCTCTGTTTAAAATTACCTAAACATATATGCTGTGAAGCTTTTAAGGATATCTTGAAAAATTATGGAGCTTTTTACCAAAAGTATATTTCCAATATATATAGCAAAAGCTTTTTACTTAACGACAGTTATCTACTATTGACAGTTTTTAAAAAATTTGTTGTTTTATATTCACCTTGTATGTAACTTTTACCATTTTAAAACAAGCTTTAATTTGTATAGTAGTCTAATCAATATTGAATTTTAGATAAAGTAGTACGGATAACGAAAATCAAAATATTTTAAAGAATATTTAATAACCTTTTAAATCAAACTAAATGCACTAAGCTTTTAAGCTCTGTATATAAAATATTTTACAGTTTTGAACAATCTTTTTAAAGTTCATATTAACAGAGCTTTAAAGCAAAAATTTAAAATATTTGAAAAGCTTGTTTATTAATTTTTTATTAATGTTGGTCATTTTGCAAATCATTCGCATTTCTGCTACTGTCAAGTAAACATTAAAATATTCGATATTCGAGTTTACTCGAATGCTATTGGATAACGGTAATGCCGCACAATCGCTTCAACGATTCCATAACGAGATCCGAGATCCATAAGGATCTTGACTATTTGTATTTCTACTTTGACGACTTACTTATAGCCTCTACTTTGGAAGAGCAACACATGGTTCACCTAGAAACTTATGAGGTTGCTTAGTCACAAAATGATTCTAGAAGGTATTCTGCCATCCACTGGACGAAATAACACATTATAGGAGTTTCCAGCTCAATTAGGCATATACAGCAATTTCTAGGCATGATAAATTACTACCACAGGTTTATTCCTAGGATAGCGAAAACCTTAGCTCATATCCACACCCTTTTGGCTGCTTTACTAGAGAAGACGTATTTCAACAGGCTTTCGAATAGCTAAAAGCGACTCTAGCAAAATTATGATTTTGAAACATCCAATACATGACATTAAACTTAGTGTCACAACCGACGCTTTGAGTACTGCTGTAGGCCCCGTATTGCAATAATAAAATATTGGGGATTGAGTGCCGCTTAGTTTCTTTTCGAAAAAACTTCCGGATCCGCACCACTCGGAAGCTAATATCTACTAGATATTTTTGGTCCCATATGACTCAGGACTTAGCTCTCTGGGAGAAATCCTGTTTATCCTGCCAAAGATGCAAGGTGTCAAGACACACTAAGACCCAACATGGGCATCTTAGCGTTCCTATTTCATTCATTTATGGGTGTCTTGCATCCATTTCAGCATTCCATAGAGGTGTCTCGAACTCATGTCGATCGTTTCACATGATAGCAACAACCGTACTGCATGAAAGACATTTCTCTTGTTGCTTTTGCCCAAACAATTGTTGAGAACTATATATCTCCAGATAATCAGAGTATCCTATCTTCGGAGTACCGGTTTATATCACGACCAATAAAGGTACACAATTTGAATCCAAACTGTTTGGTAAGCTATGACTAAGCTTCAAGACTAATGTAACCCGGTGATTTGGATCCGGTAAATTGCATTTGCAAACAATTCGTGGTTTCAGTGATAATTTCTAGATAAGCGCCATCTTAGCTAAATAAATAACTAAAAATAACCGAACTCGCACACCATAGTCGTTTTAGAACATCTGTCTGGAGGAGTGGTCCGAAAACTATGTAATATCATCAGTATATATTGCCCTCTAAAACACGTAATAAAAAAGAAGAAATTTATAGATTGTTTGAACCATCTGGGTAGTAAGATCATTGCGATAGGTGATGATAATGCTAAAAATATGCAATGGGGTTCAAGATTGACGACTTCAAAAGGAAAACAACTATATGAAGCTATGGAAGAAAAGTGTTTGGATTTTCTATCAGCAGGACATCCTTCGGATAAAAAGTAAGTTCCTGATCTAATCGACTAAAAATAATACTCTAATACTCTAATAAACTTTTGTATTACTAAAGGTTTTGCACGTACGATATCCCTCTTAGCTTAGTAGCAATTCGCCAATTAGACTTCCAAATGCGAATTGGGTGAGAAGTAATGAATAAAAAACCAACCCTTTCGCTACTTATCTAAAGTGCGTATTCTTACCACATGAACAAGTTAACAACTACAATCTACCAGACCAAACTGCGGATGAATCTAATTTTAAACCTGTTAAATTCAAGTGGATAGGAGTTTAAAACACAATTAAAAACTTCATAAAACCGAAAAAATCACCAGTCCTGGGCATGAAAAAGCATCAAAGCAGCCATTAATTTAAACGATATTAAAGAAAGCGCTCCAAAGGTATCATTAAAGGTATCATTATAATCCCAATCAAATTTCTATTGCAGATTTGAACTTTTTTGATTTTGCGAAAGCTCGAATTTAAGTAAAAAATGGATACAATTTGGCCTCAGCAGCTAAGAAATAATTTACTGATTTAAATGAAATTTATTTCAGTTTATGTACATTTTAGAATAGGTTTGGGCGAGGAGTACATAAACTGTAATAAATTTAATTTAAATTGGTTAATTATTTTAGTCAACAAAAATAAATCAACACATGTTAGATCCGCACTAATCAAACGCACATGTTTACTTAGTATTACAAAAGATTTATTACCCAACACTTGGGCAGAAAGCTTTTAAAACTAATAAGTGGTACCAGATTTTCCATCCTTAATCCTAAACTAAAACTTGTTTTAATAAATTAAAATCAACTTACAAAGCGATTATATACCCTTGGGAACTAAATATTTAAACTTTGAGCCGACGTTAATTGAAGTTTAAGAGATTATATACCTTTAGGTATACATCAAAGTATTGGTATCACACGAGACTTTTAAGTACCTGTCAAAAACTGGAAATAAAAATAAAAGCTTTAATTGACCAAAAGTTTTATTTATTACTAAACTTGTATCTAAATAATAAAGCTATGGAAAAGTTTTAAACATGGTTTTAACCGAAATAGAGCTTGAATTTTGTAAATAAAATTATTTTTAAAGCTTTGAAAATTCGTTAAAAGCTTTTTACAGATACGATACATTTTAAGGCTTAAGGTATTAATTGGGGTCTTACCCTTCAAAATGCTTTTAATACTATATTGCGATCAGCAAGAATGGAAATCATTGAAAGCTTTTAGACAAATTTAAATCGTTGACTAGGAGGTATATAAATCTTGATATTTAAAGCTTTTACATATTTTTTTACATATTTGCAACAGTTTATAGAGCTTTAAGTACTTATCGAAATTTTATTACTACTCGAGATTTTCAAAAGCGTAAGCTGTAAACCGAAGCTTTTGTTTGAAGATAAAAACAAAAATTTTTATTAAACAACAGTTTCATGTACTACTCAGCATATATTCAAAAAGCTGTTAATACTACTAAGTGGTACACGGTTTTCCTAAATTAAACCTTCATAAAACCGTTTTCAAATATTTTGAATATAAATATTAGAGCTTAATATTTAGAGCTTTAAAAATACGTTAAACGTGTTTTCAACTAATTGTACAACAAATTTTAAAGCATTAGTTGTTAATTATGATTTACGCCTGACAAAGGTTACCACCTTTAATTTTATTTTAAATCCCTAATTAGAAAGGTTCTATACGAACCTTTGAAACTCAGTATTAAAAAGAAGTTAAACATGCTTCAAGTAAATTTTAATATTACACTTAGTTATATTACATTTAGTAATACGTAAGCGACATGCCACAGCCTTGGTTTTTAAAGCTTTAATTTAACATCAGTTCTATTTATTACTTATCATTTGATCAAAAAGCTCACTCCTACTAAGATCAGAATTGTCCATTTTTAAACTTTAATGAGAAAAATGTAAATCAATGATTATAAAGCTTTTATGAAGACCTTGAAACTGAATATTCAAAGCTTTGAAAACGTGGGTAGTATTGTTAACTAGAATTTAAGATTTAGAAAAGATTTTCTATGCCAAAGGAAATTAAATTCACGATTAAAGAGCTTTTGTATAAAAATGTTAAACATGTTTCTAATAGTAATTTGACAAAGCTTCGATCAGACCTTAAGTATTATAAGGCGACGGTTTTGGAATCTGACGAGACCTTAAGTACGTAAGCCACATTTCAAACCCTTAGTTAAAAAAACTAATTAAAAGCTTTAACTGAACTAAACACATTTTACAAATACATTTTACAAATAATTTTTAAATCTTTTGATTAGGATAAAAAAGGTTTCAATACTATACTAAGATGACTTATACTATACTTAGATGGCTGTGTAAACCCGACTTAGTATAAGTCCTAAACCTTTGTTAAAAACATTAACAATGATTTTAGGTCATAATCCAATTTTATTTAAGAATTTGCTTTATAAGAAGTCTAATATTATTTTAACTTAAAGTTTCCTGAATTTATTAAATTTTTTGTTGTATTATTACTCCAGGAAAATTGTTGATGTAACTTTACCAATACCTAATGATCTAAAACTGTACGATAGAAGCTTAAAAATAATTTGATTAAAAAAAAAAAAATTATCGAAATCAGGTTCAAATTAATTGACGGTAACCATTTCTCAGCAGAACAAAAATAGAAAACTGACGACCGTGTTAATGAATGTTATTGTTTTAAATCTGATCATTTTAGAAACTAATCCTTAAAACTAAAACTTTTATTTTATAAATTTTAAAACATAAATAATTGAATCAAAAATAAATTCTCACATGGAAGACAAACAACTGTAGAAGTCAGTAAATATATATATATATATATATATATATATATATATATATATATATATATATATATATATATATATATATATATATATATATATATATATATATATATATATATATATATATATATATATATATATATATATATATATATATATATATATATATATTTATATATTTATTCGAGTAATAAAACGATTGTATCCCAGAAGTTTACATTTTTCTTACCTCATCCAGTAGATTTAACATGTCACAAAACAAAAAAAATTAAGATTATTTTAAAAAAAGTTTTTCTAGATATTTTCTTTTGCATATATATATATATTATGTATAATGTGGTATACATATATGAAAAACAAATAATACAAAAATAAGTTTTATTTTTGTGTTTAGAAAATTTTAAAAGACCAAGCAGAAAAGTATATAACCCCCAAGAGATTTGTTTATGTCATCTATTGGTAAATGGTATTGTCTTGTTTATATATAAACTGTTTAAGTTTTTTGGTCATGTGCGGTCAGTGACAGTCTATAAAAAAGTTTTATAAATTTAACGAAATTTATAGTATATATGACTAAAAGCTCGTATATTAATCGAATTTCAAACACCGTAGTAATTGACCCATGCACACATAAAGGACACACATTTTCGTTTTTTTATTATAATTATATGTTACAACATAAAAAATTAAAAGCTCTTTGAAATGCATATAATTAAATAAAGTTTTTTCAACAACAACAAACCGTATATGCATTAACATAATTGAAATAATTTTTTTTTAAATTGTAACATGGTTGATTCGGAACATGTAAAATCCATTTACACAACAAATGCTATTTTGTTGCTGCTGATGATTTTCATTTTTCAACAAAATAATAATATAACAATTTTATTCAATAAATCACATTAATCTCTAGTTTATATAATTTCTAGGATGGTTAGCGAGGGTGGTCAACGAGGAAGGTTGACCAGATTTTTTTTTGTTCTGTTAAACATATATTTGAGTCAACCAGCCATTTAAACCAAAATAACCAACCCACATACAAATTAATAAATGATAGTGGTCTCAACCAATTAGACCGAAAACAAAAAATAAAATATTTAATCCATGATAATAAGCTCGCATATAAACAAACAGTGTACATAGCGAATAAAAAATAAAAAATATAAAATAAAAAAAAAGCTTTTGATGACATAAACATTTTTTTTATAAATATTTTATTTTTATATTACAACCCACGATAGTAAAGCCCGTCTGCACAACAAGAATTCATTTTTGATGTTTACTCTCGTCATATTGTCTACGATTTTTTAACAGTACGACGGACAATTTCAACAAAATAAAAAATTTGTAATAAACTTTTAACTTTATTAAATATTTTTTAATATGTCTGAGCTTTAGGTAAATATATTGAAAAATTGTATGACTTAAATGACCTTCATCGAACTCATGGCATACCATAGTATTTTTTTTTCGTTGAGGTTAAAAGCTTTTGAACTTTTTTTATTTTAGGATTCATAATTTTGTCGAATTTATTCGTTATATCACTTCCATTGAGAGCTTTTTGCTTTTAAGGAATTTTTATAATTTTAATGGTTAATAAAATATTAAGCTCTATTAGTCCCCAAAAAATCAATTTGTGTAGTTTAACTCTTTTTTAGAAAGCTTTCGTTAAAACATAATTTGGTTTAAAAAAACGACTATTCTGAAAATTAGTAAAGTTTCAAGCATTCTTAAACCACAATGAAAAATAAATTAAGCCTATCCCAGACTGAAAATGATATTTTGCAATGTAACTCAGTTTTAGAAAACTTTTATAAAGGTTCTAATGAAAATAAAAGCTTTTGAACTTCTTAACGTTTTATTGTAGTTTAAAAAATTTATACAATTTACCAAAACAATTTATTAAATATTACCTTTCAATAAAAAGTTTCATCGCGTTTTTACTTAAGAAATAGAAGCTTTGTAAAGTTTCAAAATTTTGAATATATATGAATAAAATTTTAATGTTTTTAAAGCTTAAAGCTTTAGAAAATATGTAATGAATGGGAAATTGAAGTTTAGAAATGTTGAGCTTTTCGTTATGGCATATTACTTCTATCTAAGCATTATTAGATTAAGATTTACATTACAATTCCAAAAAATTAAAAATATAAATTTGTGAAATATGTTTGTTCATTAAACTTCCAAGCTTGAAGTGATCATGTTCACAGATCTTGTTAAATTTTAACTGAATCAATGGCTTGGTCGCTTTTGGCCGGTTGCATTTATTATGAAGGGAATACCATGTGAAACAGAATATTTTATTGGGAAAAAAGCAGCTGTGGAGATAAGAGGTGTTCAATAGATTAAACAAAGGAAGCGAAATTAAGTAGATCGCTGGTGCTATGCAGACCAAACCAAATAAGAAACATATTTTAGTTTATTTTGAAAAATTTGCGAGAAGCTAAATGTCCGGTTTGCCTAAGAGGTAGGAACCATTGGTTTTTTTAAGAGGTTTCCCAAAAACAGACATATTTTTGATCAAAACGAACGTCAAATCATATGTTTATTAAAGGACAATGGAAACATTATACATGGCAATGACTGTATCAAAATGCACTTTATTTCTCTTAATAAAATCTTGCATTACCCTTGTGACGTCAAGGGCTTGTCAACAGTGAGTACGGAAAGTAAGGGGTCCACTCAACCTAATTGTCAAATAGTGCATTGTTTTCACAATAGTGAGGGATACTCCAGCTAAATTAATATTATGTGGAAAAAAGAATCAAGGGTCTGGATCCCTAATAAGTGTATAGTACATTTAAGTGGATTTATTTTTAATCCTGCGACATCTAAACATTTTACTGGTTCAAGGAGAAAAGGTTCTTAGTTAATCAAACTACGGCGGCGGATAAGTACTATATCATCTGCATAAACCAAAACGAGAGGTAGTTGCAATGTCTCACATTGATTGAGATATGAATGTCTTTCTTAGTTGAACGAGGTCCAAAAGTGATTTTCTTCTAATATAGCAGGCCAATCACCTTTATATTTGCGAACTTCATTAGCCAGTTAAATGTTATTGCTAGTCTACCTAAACTGCTTGAAAAAGGAATATGTTTTACGCATTAGCCCCAACAAAATTCCCAACATTAGCCCTAATAAGCCCCAACAAAATTCATGCCATTATCAGAATTAATTTCTGACGGAAGCCCTGGCCGAACAATAAATCTTTTTTTAAGATGTTAAAAACGCAGCTGTGGTTAGGTCTAATGCAACCTCCAAATGTATAGCTCCCCTTCTTAGTGGCAATATATATTGACTCACAGAAGTTCCCGCCAACTTGACTAAATGACCTAGAAATTGTTTCCTGTGATGTCGCTAATGTTCCCATGAGTTGACTGCACGTAACTGCCTTTTGTTAGACGCTTATATGTCACTTGTACGCAACCTTTCTGGACATATTCTTGCCATTTATAAGTGAGAAATTTCTGTTAACACAGAGTATGTTTGGGTATTTGAATTTATTGAAAATGTCCCAAATTGTTCCTAAGTTGTAGCCATTGATTCTTAATGTCGGATGGTAGTTCATCATCCCAAGATAGTTTGTGTAACCATAATTTCTGGAACAGTATTTTTACTAATTATGATTGATAGTGCCAGCTTACCAAAAAGACAAACACTTTCAATGGCTTGGAAAGAAGACCTCGTTTTGTGTATTTCCTGACATCTTTAAGTTGTACATTGAATTGAAATGTGTTGCTTTTTAGATTCCAAATTAGCCCGAGAACCTTTATGGTTGCCTGATTGTCCTTAAATATGATTGGGTCTAAAATATCCTGAGTGGAAATCCACTTGAACCAAATGGTTTGGTTCAATCATACGTTCAAATTAAGAGCATCGTTGACGTTTGTTGCGCCTGTTAATAGATTATTTTTTATTATTTTAGCCAACAATGAAAAATCTACTTCATTATCCGTTGTTAAATAAAGCAATAATCGAATGGAGAAATGGTGCTGCAGAAGTTCCATACGTAACTGTTTTCAGCCAAAAAGGTTAGATTGGTAAATTAGGTATCGTCATCCATTTGTGGTACACGACCCATCGAAGATTGCTCTCAATTTTGTGGTGCTGTTCGACGTCTTAAAAACAAAATGATGTGGTAGATAGCAGTGTCTCTATGGTGTAGGTATTCTACCGCATTAGAAATTAATTCCATATGATCAAGCTTTAGATAACCTTTCATGAAATTAGAATACAGCCAGTTGTACTCAATAACACTTGCCTTTCGACTGATTTTAGTCTTTGAATCGCCATTGATACTGACTAACTAAGTTCTGGATTAAGTGTTTTTAAAAGCCGTTTGATTCCCTTGCAAGTATTCATCTGACTCAAGCTAAACACGTTTGAATTTTAGATTTCTGTTTCCCCGGATAGAACCCATTCAAATGCCGTATTTTGAGGTATAGTGCAACCATTATCCGTTTTATAATATTTCAAAAAATTTATTCAATCTCAGTAAAATATCGATTTCATTTGGTTTATCAAAGTAAGGATCAGCTAACTGTTAATTTTTCAGATAATTATAAATCTGTAGTTCTTTCTAGGTTACATCGAAACCTTAAAATTTCAGAGGTCATTCACTTGGTGTATTGATTCGATGGGGCGATACCCGATATGGTCAGGTTGGCGATAGGCCTTGACAAGCCAAGCTTTTCTCAGAGGTATCATTGAGCTCAATCAGGTCACTATTACTTATTTAAATTGACATATGATTCAAACGAATCCCGTTACTTTTTAAATTCTGCATATTATCCGCCGAATTGCCGTATATGTTCAATTTGGGTTGTCAGACGTAGCTATCATTATTATTACCTCAAAATAATTGGAACTAAATATTCAATATTCTATATATAATTACGTGCAGATAGTACAAATTTTAATATGTAAACGTTGTAATTTTGAAGCTTCATTTATACGAAAAAAATTTTGTAATATTAAAATCTGAATGATATTATTAATTTCTAATTATATTGCTATAAATAGCTTAATGTTTACTAAATCGTTAAGGAAAGCATTGCTTCCCTAGCGTATATGGACGCTTTGGGATGTGATCTACAATAAGCCAAATTTAATTTTGGACAGCCATAAAGCATACTGCGAACAAAAGTCATTTTTTCTACTTTGAATAATTATAAATACTTTCAAAAGCTCACTTAAAATATTTTTTCAAAATTGCTTAAAAAATCGATAGTTTTTTATTTCAACCGTTTAATGTTGTCATTAATGTATATTTTACTGAAGAATTTTTGTTGCTCAATATTTATTCATAATTGACATTTAGTAGCTTCATATTAATAATTTAAAAACTGAAATGACAATTAGCAATTTTAGATGTTTTGAGGAAGCCTAATGTTTGCTCATATAGGAACCCTATAAAAGTTTTTTAGGAAGCTTAAATTAACTTTAATTTAACATTCGCCGTTGCTCAAAATGAATTACTAATTTTTACCATGTTTTGAAATATAAACATTCGCCCATACAAATTCGTCATGTAAGGGATGGTATAATTATATAAGTATATATATATATATATATATATATATATATATATATATATATATATATATATATATATATATATATATATATTTATATATATATATATATATATATATATATATATATATATATATATATATATATATAAATAATTTTTTTATGTTTATATACAGTAATATTGTATGGCCAAATAGCAGTCGAAGTATAATATAGCCTATGGCATACTAAGAAACCAGTTTGAACTCTTAGCATTCTCGTTATTTGTTGGACAATTTCAATTTAATAAGAAAATTGAATTTTGAGCCATATATAAATATTATTAAGCAATTTATTTTTATAGCTGCGGCCATAAAAAAAATATGCGAATTAATTCTCTGATAGCCTTTTCACCGTAAATGAATTCAATTATGGATAAATCTTGCTTTAGTCACTTCTAACTTATTTTTTTTGCTTCTTTTATGTTATGTTCTTTGCTATCTAAAATTATGATATTATCATAAATATAAAAAAACTTTTCTTGATGTTTTTTTATATATTTTATGTATGCTTTTCAGATGTGTGTAGGTGTGTTTGTATGTATGTTTATATAATATTACAGAATAAATTCTTTAAGTTCATCTTTATACATATATCTTAGATGGTAAAATCCTTTTTCTTGCGTTTTCCTCTTAAGCGTATTCTTCTTTGTAATAACAAAAGTTTTCTTTTAAATGTCGTTTGGTCTCATCTTAAATTCATAAATGTATTATTTTACTTTACAATATTACCATCATCGTATTATACTTGATGCTGCTGTTCACGACGATGATGATGATGATGACGATCATATCCAAAAGGTATAAAACTTAAGAAATTCATTTAAATTTTTTATTTTTTTATATCTCATTATCATATATATTAGATCTATTTTCATATCTATATATATATATATATATATATATATATATATATATATATATATATATATATATATATATATATATATATATATATATATATATATATATATATATAAATATATATATATATATATATATATATATATATATATATATATATATATATATATATATATATATATATATATATATATATATATATATATATATATATATATATATATATATATATATATATATATATATACATATATATATATAATATATATACGGTTATGGTTTTTGTAAAACAGAGCGTTAAACAAACAAAAAAAATAATGTAAAGATAACACACATAGCGATATTAGAGTGAAAATGAATATGCATATATCAGAATATATAAAGCTTTTACTTCCAAGAAAACTAATGAAAATATTGTGATTTTAGATATTTAGACGTCTAAATATCACACCGCTTTAGTTAATTTGAAAAATCGTTTAAACATTATTTTTGTTGATTTTTCAAATTTGGTAAATCTGTAGAACGCTTTAATATATGCACATAAAAAAGCGCGGATATTAAAGTTCATCGTATAAAATATTTTTTTCTTGCATTTTTTTTTCAAAACCGTCTGAAAGTAATTTATATCGGTGAAATATCGCACAGATTTTTAATTATCTAAATTTTACTAATTTATGAGCTTTAATTATTAGTTTGTACATTTAAATCTCTAAAATCGTTTAAAGCTTTACGATTTTTTAGTAATTTGGATATAATTTTATAGAGTTTTTTAAACAATTATTTGATCGATTTATCATCAGAAAAGGAATTCATGAAAAAGGCTTTAAAATATTTTAATTTTGAATACAATTTAAAACACTGAGCAAAAATTTAAGATATTTTATATCATCAAATATATCATTAAAATATGCTATATAAATTGTTCAAATATTAAGCTTTCTCAAAATATTTAAAATAGTTTTTAAATATTTTGAGTTTCAATTTATAAATATTGAGCAACAATAAAAAAATTCAACAACATAAAATTTTATTCAACATAAAATTCAACAATCAAATATACTTTAAAGACAATATTTAATGATTGCAAGAAACAACAATCTAATTTGTAATAAACAATTTTTTGACTTTAATTTTTTTTTTTTTTTAAAGAGAACTTTTTTCCCTCGTAATCAAAGAAAGCTTAGTATTCTACTGTACTCAAAATGTGGCAGAGCTTGAACAATATTTGTTATTTTATTAAGGTTTATTTTTTTACTTGTAAAATAAATTGGATTTACAATTATACAAAGTAGAGAAAATTAGTTTAAAGTACATTAAAGCTTCTAAACTCAATGATCATGAATATTATCATTGATATTGTTGAGTTCAATAAATGTTATTTAGGTAATACACTTTTCCAAACAAATTAAATATGTTTGATAAAATTGGTCAATTTAATTAAACCTATAGTGGAAGCTTTCTAAAAAGTTCTAATTTTTTTGCAGTATAATAAAGCTTAATATTTTTTTAAAACGATAAAAATTTCCTAACTTTTATTCCTTAAATGCAAGAGGCCCTTAATGGAAGAAATATAACTAATAAATTGCACAAAATTATGAATCCTAAAATAAAAAAAAGTTCAAAAGCTTTTAACCTTAACAGAAAAAAACGATGGTATACCACCATGAGTTCGATAATTATAAGTAATATAATTTCTCAATATATTTACCTAAAGCTCAGATATATTAAAGAATATTTGATAAAGTTAAAAGTTTATTATCAATTTTTTATTTTGTTGAAATTGAATTTGACATTAGAATTCCACAGCATCCTTGACTTAGGAGGCGACTAAGTTGGATCGCTGTACTGATTTTAGATAAAAATATCTTGAGCGAACTAATAATAGGCAATTTATGCTGCTTAATGCAATACCACGTTAGCGATACAGTCACTCACCACATTTTGGTTACCCTTGATGCCATGAATGTCGGTAGTGAATTAGTCAATAAAGTCGAGATGTCGTAATTGCCGAGGACGGCGTTCTGATTTTGACGCAATTGCTGTAGTTTGTGGTTTTTGGTCTGTAAAAATCGGTAAATTTCGGCCTTCAACGAAATGGCAGAAGTGTTTATTTGCTAAATATATAGCAAGGAGTTCTCTATCAAATGTAAATTATTTTGTTTCGGCTGGCGAGAGATTCTTTGGGAAGAACGCTAATGGTTGCCAACATCTATTGTTGCTTGGTTCCAAGACAGCTTCAACTGCTGTACTGCAAGCATCAGTATAGTAATGTTGAACTATGTGTCGTTGAACGGATGTGCCAAAAGCGTGGCTGCGGCAAGGGAACGCTTAAACTTGATGAAAGATGCTTTGGAATAATCAGGCCAAGAGAAGTTTCTTTTATTTTTATTTTTTTACTTGTGTGGCCAAATGCCGTTTAAAGCGGTGGTACTAGTTTATCATTCCTAAGAACTGCTAAATTTGGCGGATTGATGTTGGTTCTAAAAAAGATGTTTGCTATGTTTCATCTTGGAGTGACTCGCAATGAGAATATCGCCATTCTATAAGACAAGACGAAGTCCAGTCCTTTTAAAATTTCGTTAAATCGCTGAAATGTCTGGGCGGAATTCCGAAGACCATATGGCATTCCTGATAACTCAAAAAGCCCAAAAGGTATCGTTATCACTGTTTTATGTGTATCCTCTATATTTATGGGATTATTGTGATAGGCTCGAACCAATTCTTTTTTCGAAAAAATAGTGGCACCGGTTAGTTTTAATAAAAAACTGTGAGTGTGTGGAATAGAATATCTTTTCGGTACTGTGTCATTGTTCAACTATCAATAATCTCTAGAAGAGCTCTTTGCTTTTTTTGTTAAAAAAAAAAGTAGATAGTGAGGGGCGATAGTTTCTGATATCTGTCTTAAAATGACATTCGAGTTTTGCAGCTTTCAGTTTTGTTGGGTCTAGTGGTCGCGATTTAGCATAAAGCAATCGACCTTTGTGACGATCTAATGCATTATGCTTCACTAGCCAAGCATAGTTTGAGGTATCAGTGGCCGCTAGAAACTTCTATAGTAGAGCGTCAAGGGAATTGTTAACGCTGAAAATTGTATAAACTACTTTATAGATATACTATATTTTTAGTTTGAAGTTTTTGAAAAAAGCTTTTACCTTCATTTTAGTATCATATTAAAATTGAAACTTTAAAATAGTTTATTTTAATTTAAACGAGAGGTTACTGCTAATAAAATTCTCCTTTTCTTTAAATATCTTTATAAAAGCTGAGGGTTTTAAATTTATTTAATTGCTTAAACAGTTAAAATTTTTTAAAACTTGATTTTTCAAAAGTTTTTGTTTATTATGGTTTCAGAAATAAATTTTGACTGAAAACTTTCATATTTTTTATCACTAAATCCGAGAAAACCAACAAAACTTAGGATATGAAGAATGAATTTATATAATCTTTTTATTTAACTACCGACATTAATAAAAAGCTTAACATTTTGTAGTTAATATTTTAAAAGCCATTCAACTTATTTAAATCGTGGAAAAAAAATGAGGCGAGCAAGCAAGTAGTAACTTTAATACATTTAGTAATTTTAAACGAAAAGCTTACATATCTTTAAGTTATTAAATTATTAAAAAGCTCGACTAAATTTAGATTTAAACCTTTAAAATTATTTTCATTTCTTGTTAAAGAACCATAACAATTAATCTATTTAATGATGCTGACTTCTTAAAAGCTTTAAAACAAAACGACTCATTTATGAAATTTTAATTAAAAAGTAAATCTCTTTGTTAAAAATAATTCAAAGTTTTTACCAACTAAACTGATTTTATAGGTTGAGGTTTTTTGGTTATCTATCTGATGTTAAGCTAGGATTAATTTAAAGCTTTGCCATTATGCAAAAGTTTGGTAACTTTTACAGTATTTTACAGTTTGGTTTTCTAATGTGGTATCAGAAAATACGTACTGAAAACTTTAATCAATTGAAGCTTTCAAAAATATTGTTGTTATTTGTGAGCCTTAAATGAATTTTGCTTAAATCATTTCGGTAAGAAAATTCAAACATTTGAAAGCGCTTGATTTTTAAGCGAAATTCAAGTTTGTTAAAAATTTATTAGTCCATCTTTTAACTGATATATAAGTTTACATAGGTTCAAGCTTTTAAAATATAAATAGACTTAAAGAGAAAATATATACAGTTTTGCTAATATTTAGCTAATATTATTTTGCTTAGAACATGAAGAAAGAATTTATATAAACTTATTATTTAACTATCGAGCTTAATGAAAAGCTTAAAATTTTGTCTAATATTTTTAAAAGCCATCCAATATATTTAAATCGTGGAAGAAAAATGTCTTCAAGTATGGAATTTATATACATTTAGTAATTTTAAATGCAAAACTTACATATCTTCAAGTTATTTAAAAGCTTTGAAAGATTTAAGTTACCTCGTTTGAGCTTATTTTTTATAAGCTCGACTACATTTTGACCTAAACCTTTAAAATCAATTTTTATTTCTTGTTAAAAAACATATTTAAACCATTTTAATAATGTTCACTTCCTAAAAGCTTTTCTACTTAGCTCCTAATCTACGTTAATTGTTTTAATAAAGTTAAAAATTATTAAATTTATTGAATTCTTTAGTTAATGTACAACAGTGAAAGTTTTATTATATTTGATTTTTCATAATTTTTCTAAAATTATTGTCGATCTGAAAGCTTTTATATTTTGGTTTAAGTAGTAATATTCTCAATTTTTTTTCAAATAATCAGATTTTAATTTACAGTTTACAGTTACTTATTTAAAGTCAAAAAAGCTTTGAACATATTAGTGAACTAATCCAAAATTCTAAATGGAATGAATTTATATTAATTGTTATTTAACTAATGAACTTAATGAAAAGCTTAAAAAGATTGTAGCTTAATTTTTTAAAGTCATTCAATTTATTTAAATTGCCGGAAAAAACAGTTTCTAGCATTTAATTAGTAATTTAAATACCTTTAAGAAATTTTAAACGGAAAGCTTTGATAGTTTCAAGTTATTTAAAAGCACTGAAATATTTAAGTAACCATATTTGATAATGCATTAAAGCTAATTTTTTAATTTAGTCGTTTTTGACCTTAAAGAGGATTTATAAACTTTATTAATGATGCTCACTTCTTTAAAACTTTAGAACAAAACAAATTGTTTAAAAATTTTAATTTAAAAGTAAACTTCTTTGTTAAAAATAATTCAAAGGACGAATGCTGTATAATAAAATGTGTGGTTTGACATGCAATAATCGCCTATACGTGCATAAAAAAAAGCAACCTATTTAATGTTTTTGATCTTAAGCAATGTTGGCATTTGATAGTCGATCCTTACACATAATATTCTATCTGGGTGGATATCTCTCTACATAAAGGGAGATAATGACATTAAGGACTTTTATTGCCAACGAACTTATGTTTTTGTGGGGTTTTAATTTTATTTTTTAACTTTTTAACTTGTTTTGATGTTGTTAGTCGTTTAACATTCAATAAACTGCAGGATCTGCTACACTGACAGTACCTAGTAACACTGTTGTTGCGAAGGTGATTCCACTATTTATTTATTAGAATAGTTAAATGTGGCCATTAATAAAGTACTAAAATACATCTTACTAACCTTATTTAAAGTAAAACGAGTTTGATTAGGTTCTGCTTTAATATGCAAGAGATCATTATGTTTCAATGAATATTTACCATACATTTTTTTCTAGTTTCGTCTTCTGTGATTTCAGAAAATACGTACTCTATATTTTAATTACTTGCAGCTTTCAAAGAATATAAATTTTATTTGTGAGTGGAAAATGAATTTTTTAAAATCATTTTGATCATAAAATTCAAACATTTACAAGCTCGAGTTTTTCATAAAAAATTTTTTAGATTCTATAAAAATTATTGGTATCCAGAATAAAAAACTTTCATCAAAATACGAAATTAAATATCTGAAAGGTCCAATATATTTCGTAAAACTATTAAAATGATATTAAAACCGAATTACTTAATCCTCCCAAAGTTGCAATTCATTTTGTTAATTAAGACTAAACGCCCACATATAAAAATAATTTTCGTTAAACACACAGATATACTCGCTCATAAAAAAGCTATATTTACTTTTCAAATAAAAATTAAAACCGCACATATACACAATCTAGTCTAACAATCTTAAACCATTTCCATTTTTATTATATGTACGTATGAATATATATACAATATGAAAAAGCTCTCTCTTCCACACAAGGAGACAGAACAACAGATCTTAATGATTAACATCTTCAATTCTAATTTATTTTTATTATTCTTGGTAACTTGTCTATTTCATTTTTATCGTGTAATCATTTTCCTCCTTGCTCTAACAAAACAAATTCATTGTATACTCTCGTTTGGGTGTTTGTGCTTTTTTATTTTGAATGCGTGCTTTCGTTTATGTGTTTTGGTTGTTGTTTTTTTTTTTATTTTATTTTTTATTTAAGCCAAAAATTTGTTTTTCTGCATAGTACGATGCGATATGAAGATGAATGCTGAACGACAAAAAAAAAAATCTTTTAGAAAAGATTGCTTTTTATTATTTAATGGATATCACATAATGAAAATCTCGTACTATCTCTTTCTCGTTTCAAACATGAAAAGAAAATTTATAAATAATATCAACAACAAAAAAATTTATCATTTTTATGTCAAATAAAGATTTTATTTGTATTCATACAGTCGAATACAATATATTGTGCTTATCTAAACGTTTTGTCTGCACAATAAAAAAAAACAGAAAAACCCAAAACGATATCCTCCACCATAAAAATAAACTTAAATAAAAAATAATAACAACAACAGAAATTATCTAATGACATAATAAAACAATAAAAGCTTTCGTTAAAAAAATATTGTATATAATATGTCTTATACGCTTAAAAGACGCTTCTGTATTAATTGAGTGGCTAAATCTGTTTGTACATAAATATAGATTTTAAAACTAAAATGCAACACATCACAAGATAATGGGTTACTAATAGTTTTTTTTTTGTTAAATAAACGACGAAAAATATAAACGCTAAACGAAACTTTAAATTTATATTTTTAGACAAGAACTCAAAAAAATAAAAATAAAATAACTGATGAGACCATTTATGATGCTTTTAATTTTCCGTAAAAGCTTTTTTTTTCATGTAATCAATAATTTTTTGTTTAGTGTTCTAAAACTCTTTTTGTGTTTTGTTATAATTATTTAAACTGTATGAAGCTTTTTATTGTATTTTAAATTTTAAAAGCTTTTAAAATTAGGAGACACTAATTAATAGAAAATTTGAACAGTGTCAGTGTCGCGATATATACAATTGTTCCAAAAATGATTTGTTAAGTAAAATGAGTACAGAAGCTCATATAATTTTAGTTCTACAAAACTTGTTATTAATCGGTAAAATTTCAATGAAGCTTTTTCCAATTTACGTAGTCGAAACACTAATTGAAGTGGATCCTACTATTTAGAGTAAGTTTTTGAATAAATTTCCGTTCAACTTAAAAGTGTTAAACATTATTTTTACATTAAACTTTACTAGCCACATCCTAATACTATTTTGTTTTTATGATCTGCTGTTATGGGAAATGGAAGCAGTACCAACAACTATAATAGTTGAAATAAAAGTTTTATATAGACAACGTATTATCTATGGGAAAGCAAACTAAAATGAATCAAGATAAATTGTTTTAGTTTTTCCTTACGTATATCCTGGAAAATCTAAAGGATATGGATTATGGTCAAGAATAGATTAAACCAAAAAAATTAAATCCATTAAATAATGGCCATTTTCCGAAAATCGTTTAGATTAATATTTTTGTTTTTCACATATCGCACCTCATTAAAATGTTTAGATAATCGGGAAGGCATTTTGCGGTTTTAGTATTAGTTGACGAATTTATTGTGTAGAGTGAATTTCCGTGACATTTTTCATGGCTCCAGTAGTAAGTGCTGGTTGATTGGGACATTACCAAAACCTCAAGAACCAAGCTAGACATATGGTAAACAAACCGCTTTGACTTGACTTAGTGATTTTGTTTTTGCTTGCGTCATATACTTTTGGTTGTGTGAAAATGTTTGATTTTGTGCCAAATAATCGTCATTTGCGGGAAGTGTTGCTTTTCTTCTTCCAATCGAAGAAAACGGCAGCTGAAGCGCATCGAGAACTCCAAAAAGTTTACGGAGATGCTGCTCTAAGTGAAAAAACATACCGTGATTGATTCCGTCGCTTCAAACACGGTAATTTTGATGTTGATGACATCATAACTTTGATGGAGGCATTGCTTATGGAGGCATTGCTCGATGAGGATCCGTACCAAATGCAAAAAAGCTTGCTTTATCATTAGGAGTTACCTGCCAAGCCATTTTCAAGTTGGGTTCCTTATGATTTGAAGCCAAGAGACGTTGAGCATCGTTTTTTCGCTCCAGCGGCAGAGAGTTTTCTTCATCGCATCGTTATGGGTGTTGACAAATTTATTACAGCACCCCGAAGAGAACAAAATCATAAGGCATGCTTTTACGTCGTCGGTTTGGCCGAATATTAACTCTGCGAAGATTTTGCTGAGTATTTCGTGGGACCAAGGCAGTGTCATTTATTTTCAGCTGTTGAAACCAAACGAAACCATCACTGGGGAAAGATATCGAACTCAATTGATGCGATTGAGCCGAGCACTGCGCGAAAAGCGACCACAATACGAGCAGAGGCAAGAAAAAGTTTTTCTACAGCATGACAACATTCGGCCTCATGTTGCCAAACCCGGTAAGACCTACTTAAAAACGCTCAAATGAGAAGTCATACACCACTCACCGAAATACTTGTTCCGTTCGATGGCACATGATCTGGTTAATTAGCAGTTCAGCTTATATGAAGACATCTTAAATTGGCTTGATTCGTGGATGGCCTTAAAAGACGAACACTTCTACCGTGATGCTATTCGAGCTCTGCCAGAAAAATGGAAAAAATTTGTCGCTAGCGATGGACAATATTTTGAATGATTCATTTGCATAAAACATTTTTTTAAAATAAAGTTAGATTTCCATAAAAAAACAGCTGGAACTTACTTGCGCACCTAAGCTAATTTTAAAGTGATTTGTACACAAATAAATGTATTAAAGCTTAAACCAGTAAAAGCATCAATTGATAAATCCAGAATTGAAAATTATAGAACCATTAGTTTGACAAAGATTTTTAGAAAAATCCTGGAGGAGGTTTTATTTGCACACTTTGAAAACTTTATTGAGTCAAAGTAAGTAATGGTGTCTACGAAAATGAAAAATATGCAGACATAATTTTCATGTATAGTTTGTGTAATGGAAGCGCTAATCATAAGCAAGTAACTGATATCGAACAAAATATCCCCATAGTTGTTTATCAAATCCTCAAACATTATCCAACATATTTAGAAGATCGCGTGAAATTGGGATTACCAACCAGCGGGAGATGCAAATCCAGTATTATATATTTGTAATAACGGTTCAATAGGTCAAACTTCCAAATTTGGAGTATTTTTTATGACAATACTATTATACTACCATCAAGGGTTTTTTACAAAATACAAATGCACTTTATTTCCATAATATTCTAAATAGCTGGATTAGTCACAGTTTACGAGAGACGATATTAAGAATTTCCAAAAATTGCCTTCGTAGGCATCTTTGAAAGAAATTACAATATATATATATATATATATATATATATATATATATATATATATATATATATATATATATATATATATATATATATATATATATATATATTTTTATTTTTTTTTCAAAAAAAGTATTGACATGAAAATGGAAAACATAAATGAAAATTTTTAAAATTAAATTTTTGTTTCTATTTATCCAAGAATACTCCATTAATACTATATATGGTAAATTTTGTTATTATAGGATCACTAAATCAGCATGCAAGTTTCACAAGTTTTTATTTTATATAAACTAATGTATGAATGTTTTAAGGCACATCAGATAAATCTTTAAACAACCGTACTAAATAAACATTAACATATCGATGAGTGGGCATAAATTTCCATCGAACCACTCCTCACTTCATTTTATTCCATTTTGATGTAAAAAAATCTAAATCAAATACAAATTTCTTAGGATCCCCCCATCCGACGGAAAATATACTTTAAAACAAATTCAAATTGCGTTGATAATTGTTCACCTTAAGAGCATGCCCTAAAACAAAAAACAAATTCTTAAAGACTTCAAATTTTCAATTTTAATTATTTTACCGCGAACGAAGTTTATAAAAAAAAAAAATTTTGTCAACCGACATGCGGAAAAGAAAATGAACGCAAACATGTCTATTTTTAGTAAAATTTACATAAAAAAAGGTCAAAAACGAAAGTTCGCACCCCTGTATTTAAACTAAATTGTATATGATGGCTTGGGTGGATATACACAATGTGATGAATAATATAGACAAGTTGAATGAAAATGTTTTATGTTTGAATTTTGTTGTTTTTCCAAATTTTCCGCATATATTCTACATAATAGAAAGGTTTCTTATACACAATGGAACTTGGTCATAGATGGAGAAAGAAATACTTACATTTTGTCATATAGGACAATTAACATACAAAATTTTTGGTTCCAACGACGAGGATAAAATTTAAATATTTCAATTAGATGAACAAATTAAATATTTTTTTTTATGTTCAGGACGGTTTTGTATTCTATACGCTACAATCGCTAGGTAACGGAAGGAAAAGTTGAATTTGTTGTTTTATATACAGTAGAGATTTGTGTGCAGGAAGTACATATTTGTCATCCGCGCGGATATATTTTTTTTATCATATTTCTTATTTATGTGTTTTAAGACTAAATACTCAAGTGCATATTTCATAAAGCTGGAAATGTGTCGTCCACACATTTCATTACCAAAAAATTTCTTTTTCAAAAACTATTTATCTCGTAAATAATTAAATATATTTTTTTAAACCGTCATAAATAATGTAACATATGTTTTTTATTTCAGTTTTATGTTTAAGAGATTTAAAAATTGCAGTACCAGAAGCTGTAGCTGTAGGCGATACAGTCACATTAACGTGTCACTATGATTTGGAAAAGGTAAGTAGTAAAATATATATACTTTTTTTTTAACTAACATTTTTGTTAATATTTTCTTAAGGCGGCATTATATTCTGTAAGATGGTATTTTGAGTTGGATGAATTTTATAGATATGTACCTAAAGAATCACCACCAACCAGAACATTTCCCATGCAAGGTGTTTCAGTAGACGTAAGTAAAAATATTAATTTAAAATAATAGAAAAGTGAGATGCATATTTTACCTTCTTAGTTTAGTTTATCGTATAGTAGAATAAAATTAAGGCCACCCGGATACACTATATAAAGACTCGTACATACTCCCATTTAAATAAATTTAATAATGAACAAGTTACAACATATGTTTCCTTTATATACATAATATACATAATAAATAGACTCACATTTACTTGTTTTTGTAGAATTTAAATTTTTCCTCATTTAAATTTTCACCAAGGAAAATGATGATAAAAATGTGGTACAAGAAATAAAATCTACCCATATAGTTTGCATAGTGGGACTTATGGTTAACTCAAATTTCGTAATGTTACTTTTTTATTCTGTTCATTATAAAATGAAATTCTGTTTGAAAAAATAAACATCATAAAACATAGTGCAAAGCAGCTTTTGAGCTTTTGACATTTAAATTTTCTTTAATTTAAACACAACTTCAATTTAAAAATTTTCAGACGTTATTATTTAATTACATGTATAATATGAATTTATATGCGGATTTATGCAATCTATAGTTTCCTGAAATAATGAGCAATTGGATTCTGACCGTCACTGGAATCTTTCTTCGTATTTGCTTGCATGGTTTAAACGATGTAGCAGCTTGTTGTGTCATTTCTCAAACGACCAAAAAATGCATTTTATGCAAAGATGATTTTGACTGTCTATGAAATCTTTCTAATAATCAATTTGACTGAGGGTGATTTAGAGGTATCATAGAGCCCAATCAGACCAATATTGCATATTTTGTTCTTTTCATTTTGAAACAGCTTGAATTTAAGTGGATACAATTTGGCTTTACCAGCTTAGAAATAATTCATAACCTTTCCTTTTTCCTCTTACGTGACAGATGTTCGTTATGAACTGAAATAATCTTTAGGAACTTGAATAGAAACAAGTTTGGAATCTAGGGCTATGTCTGTCCGATAAACAAAATTGTAAAAATTTGCGATCACCATATCAACATAAAAGCCCATTAAGATGAATCGAATCCTTCAGAGAAAAATAAGCTAACGTTAATAGTTTGGATTTAAAGTTTTCTATGTTTGTCTTCCGATTAAAATTTACATCAATAAAAACTCAAAAAAATTAGATTTCATTTATTACACTTACAACAAAGTAGCTAAACGAGGTGCAGACCCGAACTCAATCACAGCTAAAGCCATGGAAGAAAATTCCTTTAAGCAAACTCAAACTTTTCCTAAAATTTATTATTTTATAGTTTTCCAAATTGACTTGAGGACAGAACAGCTTTCAAATTTAAGGAAGCAGCAGGAATTTCTGTTGCGTCAAGTAGAAATAACTTAGTTTTATCTGACGAAAGCCTTAAGTTTATCAAGCTGCGTACTGTGCACTCCAGACAATGGATAAGAAGTCGTGATCTTTAAATCTATGATATTGTTAACGCTAAATGGCAGGATAAGTTAAAAGCTTTAGAAAAAGGATCTAAACCATATTGGAATACGGTGAGATTAATAATAAAAAATATCCTTGCATACCACCATTAAACCATCCCGATGGTTGTAGTAAAATTATAGACTCAAATGAAAAATGTGAAGATCTTCTCAAAATTTTTATAAAACTTTTGGGACTGCGGTCAATACATTCCAGAATCAGAAGAGATTATGAAGAGTATGGAACTTATACATATCTATGCTGTAACTGATGCTTCGTTGTGCAATGTATCAATAGAAGAGGTAAAAAACATTATAAATAACAGCCGCCCCCTTAAAGCATCCGGTAAAGATTTAATCTTCAATGTTTTCCTTAAACATCTTCCGGAGTCTGGACTTAAATTTCTAACAAATTTGTTTTCGCACTGCATCATTTTTCCTCTTGTTGAAAAATATCGAAGGGTTACTTCCTTGCAATTATGAAGCAAGGAAGTAACTCATACTTCCGCAACAATTTGGGTTTTGGTAACAACATTCTACTACCCACCAAGTCGATCGCATAACACAACATGTTAAACTCCAAAGGAACTTGAAAAAATCTACCGGCATGGCTCTTCTTGACCTAGAAAAGGCATTTGACTCAGTCTGGATTAATGTCCTTTTGCATATGCATAGATGTGGTTTTCCAATGTTAATAATCAAACTATTGAAATCGTACTTTGGAAATCGAAAATATTTTGTTCAGATCTGAAATTCCAATTCCAGTCTAATAAATATCAGCTCGGGGGGTCCTTAGGGATCTGTTATAAGCCCTAAATTATTCGACTTACTGATTATATCAACATTCTTGTAGCTTACTTTAACAAATGGGGTCTTAAGTTGAACTCTAGCAAATCACAGCAACAAAAATAGTTTTATCAATCAAAAGTAAGTTGTGAGCTTTAAACCAAACTGGCAGATAGCTTGAATTATTGTAGACAAACGCTAAGTTATCTGCAAAAACACTAAGGTATCTAACAAAAAAACGTTTGAAAATATGAATAACGTAAACTAGGTATGAGGACCGCTCCCAATACCGACCTTAGAGAAATCTCACCCGTAATGAGAAGTTCTTCACTTAGATGGTACTTATATGAATTTATGTTTTTTTGAGAAACTCAGATAAAGTTCGGATTATCATTGGATTTTAAATATCACATTGTTATCTTTCAAATAACTTAAGTCTCGTTTTGGCTTTTAAGGAATGTCGACGATTGTAAAACAGGTCAAAGACCAAAAAATTGTATCACTTCATAAGCAACTAACTTGATGATATACTTTAAAAGCAAAATTGTGTTAAAAGCACAAAATATTTATTACCGAAAATATATTTATAAAAACTCATCTCAGTGGAAATGTTAAAGTAGTTGAAGTAGATCATCATTATGAACGAGATGAAAAATTGTCTACAAAGTAGAGAGATATTATAATAAACATTTCTCAAGTGGGAATTATTCTACCATATAAACTGTCTCAAGTTGGAATATTATTATAATACATAATTTTTTGGTAAACGTTTATACATAGTCGAGATGTGACCTAATTTATAATTTTTTTTTATTTACGAATTTGTAATAAATATTCGCAAAAACTTTTCAAACCGCACCCCAAAAAAAAATTTGTTAGGAAACGAAACCGATGATATATTTTGGCAGCCCATCAAGAACGTCTATAAATAATCATAAAATTGATTTGGAATTTATTCAAATATGTATGTACATTTATTATTCATATGGAATCATTATCATGTCCCATGTTTATATATATATATATATATATATATATATATATATATATATATATATATATATATATATATAAATATATATAATAAATCTAAGATGAAAAGACAAATTGTCTCTTTTATACAAGACAACATATTATGTAATACATCATCCAATAATATTTTAAGCATTTAATAAAAAAAATTGTAAATTGGATAATATTTCAATCAACTTAAGTTCTTTCATTTTTTTTTTATAAATAATATATTTATGTATGTAAATATCATATTAGAAATATGTGTCGGAATAACAAGTTATAAATTTGGAAAACACCATTAAATATATTTATATTTGGTAATTAACACAGCAATTATTTAAAAGCCAGAAAAACCTCACAAAAATTCGCAACTTATTTCATGCAATTCGCATATACGCGAGAACGAACATCATTCCGTATTTATGAATTAATTTTCGACAATATGCGGATGTAAATTTAACGAGAAACGAGCAACCTATGTGCGCTGCTTCTATTCTATAAAAGAAAATATGTTATTAATTTTAATGTAAGAAAATAATAAGTAAAAACTTAAAAAAAGCTCAATGTAATTTACAACACAAAGCTTGTGTATATAAATACGATATGGGTGGTAAACGAATATGCGAACAAGAATTGTTTAAGAAGCAAAAATATTAAATAGCACAGCCGGTATTAAGTAATTTTTGATGTTATTTAAACGAGTTGAAAGATACCAAATATTCGTTCTACTATACGTTTAGAGTACATACACAAGAATTTAACAATTTTCTTTTATGATTTTTATTATTATTGTTATTGTTCATTTTCATTTCTTTTGAGTTAATATAATTTAAGGTAATAACAAAAAAAAAAAAAAAAAATCTCATCTTTTGTTAAAAAAAATTTATGAGAATAACATAAGAAGCGATGAAATATTTCGTTGAATGATTACTGTTGGTACCAGATGATTAATTTAATTTTTTTTTTACAGTTAACAAAATCCGATGAAAATACGGTTACTTTACGATCGGTGAATAAAATCCAATCGGGCATGTATCAATGTGAGGTGTCTGCCGATGCACCACTCTTTCACACGGAAAGTAGTCAAGCGAATATGATTGTGGCCGAATTACCACAGTCGGAACCGGTCATAACAATATATGGTATACAAAAAATGGATAATCGGAATATAATTAAACTAGGCGAAACAATAACAGCATCGTGTCAATCAAGTCCATCCGACCCACCTGTGAATTTTACATGGAGTGTGAATGGTGTTAAAATGCAGGTAAGATATCATATATAATAGGTGATTGAATTACATAAAAAATGCTAAACTTCTTTATTTTCCATATAATTTCAGCAACGACAAACCGGATTAAAAGAACTTAGTCCCGAAAATTCATGGAAAAATCGTGAAGCGTACAGTGAATTTGATGTTCGCATCGATAATCATATGCTCCAACCAATTAGCAATCGTAAACTAATGTTACGATGTGAAACCAATATTTATAGTCTGTATCGTGGTTCAGACGAGGTCGAGTTTTATGTAGTCGATACCAGCTATTGGATACACGGTGGCGGTAAAGTAAGCCCGACAACCGACCAACGTAGTGGCAATGGTAATAATGGTAGCGGTGGAGCAAATCGTGGTGATCCTGATAATTCAGCGTTAACAGGAAGTGCAATTTTAATTAAGTTAAATTGTAATTTTTATTTTTATTATTGGATATTATGTTTGTTAATTTTAATTAATATTTTAACATAATAATTTATATAATATAAAATTAAAATAATAATAATAATATAAATAAAATATTTTTTTGTATAAATCAAAAAATTATAAAACAAAAAAAAATTAATTATTATAATAAAATTATAGTTAAACAACAAGTCAGTTATATTATTTTGTATATACAATTATTTTTATAAATATATTAATTAATAAATTATAAAATATTTTATAATTATAAAGAACAACATAAATTTATATAAATAAATGGTGTATCCTTTGTGATAAAATTAAATTAAATTAAACTGAAAAAAAAAAATATTAAAAATCCATAAAACAATTTATATAAATAAATATATTATGTAATATTATTTAACGCAAAAAAAAGAAACCAATATTATAATTTACAAAATAATTTCATAATTTCTAAGGGAGATAAAACTAAAATTAAAATTGATTAACAATAAAAAAAACATACAATATACATAATTAAAATAAACAAAACGTCGCTTAATATAATTGAAAAAAAAATAAAACAATTAAAATTATATACAATTTTGTAAATAAATTAGATAAAAATTACACAACAACAACAACATTAATAATTAAATTGTAAAAACAAAAAATTAAATTAAAAGTATAATTATTAATTAAATTAAGTTACATACATAAATTAATATTTTAATATTATTTTTATTACTATAATTAATTTACTGTATCAAAGTAGATTTTGTTGATTTTTATTTTTTATCAAAAAAAAAAAAAAAAAAACCAAAAAGAAAAAACCAGAAAAACAAAACAAAAATAAATTAATATAAATAAACATTAATAATTAAAAATAAAAATCTGTATGGTTATGAAATTAAATTAAATTTTAATGTTGGATACGCAAAATAAAAAAAAACATAAAAAATACAAAACAAAAACATAATAAAATAAATAAGTTTAATTTATAACAAAATTATTTTTTAATTTAATTTAAAAATTAATGAGAATTTTATTTGGCCAGATTAATTGGTAAGTGTTCTAAATTTATAATTGACAATCATATAATTTATAAATTAAATAATTGACAACAAAAAAATACGACAGTTTTGACAACAACAAAAGTTAAGCAAGTTATGTTAAGCAAAAGCTCAGGTCATGAGTATAAATACAGTATCAAAAATATGTTTACATTTCAACAAATAATTTGTATGCAAAAAAAACTAGCAAATGGGTTAGCTTTGGCAAATTTACGAATTTAATTGGATATTCAATAAAATACGCAATAGTGACGTGATTGTGAATACTGATACCTTAATCAAAAGCTCTGGTTATGAGTATACATACTGCATCAAAATATGTATCAAAAAAGTTAGCAAAGTGATGAGCCTGTGCAAATTTAAGAATTTAATTGGACATTCAATAAAATACGTAATAGTGACCCGATTGTGATGATAGATACCTTAATCAAAAGCTCTGGTCACGGGTATAAATACTGCATTAAAATATGTGTATATTTAAATAATAAGTTTTTTGCCTTTAAATTTTTTTTTTAAAAATTAGCAGAGGGGTTAGCCCTTACATATTTAAGAAGTTGATTGGATATTCAATACAATACGTAACAGTGACCCGATTGGGATGATTGATACATTAATCAAAGCCTCTGGTATAACTATAACTTTTGGATCAAAATATGTATTCATTTAGCATACAATTTGTTTGCCAAAAAATTAGCAAAGGGGTTAGTCCTTAACTGTTTTATACTAAAAAATAAACTGTCAAATTCACCCACAAACTAAAGATTTAATGGCAAATGCGCTGCCTTTTGTTTTATTTAATAATTTTGCAGGTGAGGTTTCGCTTTCAAATTTAAAAAATCTACAGCTTTTCCATTTGATAGTCTTCGGTCCCAGCAAAAACTGTGATACATTTTCAGAATCAAAATTTGATATGTTTACTTTGATTCGAGTTTTATGATGTTTCATTTATTTTTTTTGCCATGTTTATATCATTATTTGTTTCTCCAAGCCATGATTTCTTCCTGTGTTCACGTTCTTGAGCTTTCCTCTCTTTCAATTAATTGGTCTTTCTCTTTGCTATTCTGTCGGCTGATTTCGGCACCTTTACTTTGGAATCCCAGTTTTACGTTTCGGTATATTCCGAAATAGGCTTAAATCGTTTCAATATTAAAAAATATATTCACTTAATTTCTGAAATTAAAGCTCTACTTAAGAAACCATTTGAAACTCGATAGTTTCACTACAAAAAATAAATTAAAAAGTGTTAAAGGTAAGGATTAATTAAAACTGATTTAGACTTAATTAGAATCCTCAGTCAGTACTACGTAGATAAAGGTAAGTTCAAAGTAGAACGAATTGCTGTTAATATTTAAATTTTTTTAAAAGCTCGACTATACTGGAATATTAAATTTTACAAAGTATCGTTGCCATATTTATCTAGAAATATTGAATCAATTTTAGAGACGACGTAATGTTGTAGTTGTGCAACAATAAAAATTTAAATGGGCTGTAAATAAATTAAATAGTAATGAATTGACAACCAAACAATCTAAAATAGTTATGGCCATTAAAAATACTTGAATTGAAGTTAAGTTATAAAAAAATCAAACTCGTTTAGATCCGAATACATCGGTTTCATCCATTAGCAAATAAGCTGCCTCCTATAAATCAATAAACAACAATAAATAAATTTAATAGGTGACAACAACAACACCGAATTGACAACAACAACAAATTGACAACAACAAATACATTGAAATTAAAAGTACTATCGTTCCGAATTTGATCCATTAACAAATGAAATATAATTCTGAGTTGAGATATCAAGTGGTTTTCATAAAAAAAATTGGTAAACAATTTTTGGTAATATTTCTGCAGTCAAAACATGACATTTGTTTATCTTTTTTAGAAAATTTTTCAGTAATTATTTTTAAGTTGGTATAAATTATTTTAAAGTTGGTTATTTTCACTTTTGGGAAAATTGAGATACTCGTTTATTCATAAGTACTAAGGGAATTAGAATTACTAAGGGAATCGTACATTTTTTTAAATTAAACCTGACCTTGAAACAGAATTATCGATTAAGGCGCTAGTGACACTGAAAATCACTTTGAAATTTCCTCCTCTGAATTTAATTAATATTTATATTAAAAGTTTGCAAGGAGTCGAGATGGGGCCGATACCCACTTTCATAAATCAAGCCACGTTGAAACTTTCATCGCAGCCGACCTTTTTTTTCAATTTCTAAAAAATGGCCAAATAAAATTAAGGAAAAATGAACCAAAGCTTCAAAGAACAATTTTTTGGTTTGTTTCTGCTGGAAAAACTAGACATTCGCAAAAATCTGATTTACTTTCCATGGTAGCTTCCATCGCTGATCATACCTTTGCCGGCCAAGATGAACCAGTTGAGCTTATAAAGGTATTAGGAATATGCTGGAATCCACAGTTCGATGCATTCCAATATGCTCGTCAAACTCACATTATGAATACAACTCAACCAAGACAAGACTACTTCCTGAATCGGATTTTTGAACCAATTGGTTGTATCGCCCCAATCAGCATCACAATGAAAATATTTATTCAACCGTTATGTATTATAAATTTAGTCTGGGATGATTGCCAGATATAAGTAAGCACAGCAGTAAAAAAAGACACAAGTCAAACTTCCAGGATTGAAGAAAATAATGATTCAACGATTTACTCAAACAGTGAAAAGGTTAAATATTGGGTTACATGAATTGACGCCAGTAAAGACGCGTACGCTGCTGTTATATATTACAGGGTCATTAAAAACAGGGAGAAATCCATGCGAGTTTATTGAAAGGTTTTCTAATTAAATATCAATCTGTGCCACGCATGGAACTCTCAATCTGTGCCACGCATGGATTTAGTAAAAATAGAAACAAGTCTAGCACTTGAGCAAATACTTTAATGGACAGATTCATCGATTGGCTCACATCTCATCCACGGTCTGGCCAACCTTTATTGCCAATCGAACATCCAAAATATTAACGTCATTCAGTCAATCAAACTGGGGTCATGTTGTTTCGGCAGAAAATCCTGCCGACATTGAATCAAGAGGAGTTTTCCTGCATGAACTAAAAGCGAAATCTCTTTAGTAGAATGGACTTTATTGACTAAATAACATTGAAAAATCTTGGCCAATCCAGCCAAGGAATGAGGATGAAACTTAAGATGAATCGCCACTTGTGACTTATACCGCCACGAAGCAATTTTTAAAATTTGTGCATACGACCAAATCAAATTTTTCTTTCAAAAAAAATCGTAAGTTACATAATGGAAAATTAGTCAAAGAGTCGTGCTCATTTAAATCACTCAGTCCATTCATTGATGAATTTAGGCTACTTATACAATTAAGCTTAGGTAAGTCGATTTCGACAAATCATCATAATAATGTCACCCAAGTCACTTATAACTCCACTTCTAATTTGACAAATGCACAACGATTATACACATGCTGGCAAATCCTTGTTTCTAGTAATTTTGCGACAGTAATATACCGAGTGCAAAAAAAGTCACCCGAAGAATTGTTCATGAATGTATAACATTAATTTGGTGCAAGCAATCAACTACAAAATTAATTTTAGAACTCAAATGACATAGATGCTCTTCCTCCAGCACATTTTTTAATTTGACAAGCGGCTACAAAAATGTCTGAACCCGATATAACTCATTTAAAACATCTCATTTATCCCGATGGAAAATGATCCAAAGCATGAGTCATTTTTGGAAGCGTTGGCTTCACGAATATCTTTCTTTCAACAAAAAAACATAGCGACAAATACCTATATAAACAAATAAAGATTAAAAAAAAATTGACAACAACAACAACCACCGATTGACAACAACAAAAACTAAAAAAAAATTAATATTTTTGGAAATACTCATCGAATTATTAGTTGATTATTTTTTGTTTGAAATTTGCATATTTAGGACTATAACATTTTTGATTTTAAAACAAAAATCATTAATTATTAATCATTGGTCGCTTCATTAAATTTATGCATATTTGTAGATGTACATTAATGTAAAACACTCGTGTTAATTTTTTTTAAAATTAATTAATTTTATTTAATTAATCCAAAAAAACCAAATGATAGTGAATATTTTTCTAATTTTTATACCGAGATTTTATTAAAAATTATATAAAATAAAATAAAATAATTTTTTTAACACAATACACAGCAGATAAATTGAAAAAATAAAAAATAATAATTAAATTATAATAATAAAATTCATAATTAATGTGTGTAGTGTGCAGTGGCAAAAAAAAAATAATAATTGTATTATATTTATTATTATAAAAATAAAATTGAGTATAATATGGATTAATTAAAAAAATATTGGAATAAAAATATAATTATTTTTATTATTATGGAAATTAAAGTTCGATTGTTTTTAAAATATAAAAAATTATAATAATCCAACATTTTTTTTTTGCTGGCGAATTTTTCGATATGTTTTTAAAACAACATAAATATTATATTTATTAATAAAACATCGTACTGTGTTGGCGATTTTTTTTTATAATTTTTAATAATCTCATTTTTTTACATTTTTGGATCAACAATTTACAATAAAAGTAAATATTAATCTGATTCAAGATTATGATAAAATGAAATATTATAAAATAGCTGACCCGTTTTATTATTGCACAATTTTTTATGTTTTTTTTTTGCTTCTTAATTATTATAAATCAAATATTGATTTAAAAATAAATAAATAAGGGTAGTTAAATGTAGATTTATGCTTTGCTTAATTTTACTGATGCTTCAGTTTATATTGTAATGCTAACTAATCTTCTTGATAATTAATTATGAAATTAATTATGTAGGAGTATATATATATATATATATATATATATATATATATATATATATATATATATATATATATATGTATATATATATATATATATATATAAATATATATATATATAAATATATATTTTATATATATATATATATAAATATATATATATATATATATATATATATATATATATATATAGATATATATATATAAATAATATATATATACCACTATTAAAGATTTTTATTTTTTTGGTTTTGAAACCGCATAATTTAAGCAAAAACTGAAAACAAAGTGAAAACAAAGAAATAATTGAACGATTTAAATCAATTTTGGACCAGCTAATATACCCAAGAAAACCTATACCAGAGGTATCATTGAGCCCAATCAGACCACTATTAAAGATTTTTAATTTTTTGATTTTGAAACCGCATGAAACCGGAACAATTTTGTGTTTGCATCTTGCACACCTAAGACTCTGAAACCAATCAATTCCAATACGTTTTTTTATTTCATTTTATGCATTTGCAATAAATAAAAGTTGTTAAGCATTTTATTTTTCGTTTAGTTTGGTATTGAAAGCACAATGCAATACAGGAAATAATTATATATTGAGATTGTAAATTAGGGTTGTATAATGAAAACTACCGAAGTCCCTTACTTTTAAGTTAAAATAAATTTTAACAAAATAGTTCGAAAAGCCAACCAAATCTTTGCTAAATGAAAATATGATGTTAACAATTTTCAATCAATTAATATTGGAAAAATAATACTCATGATGTTAACAACCATGTCATATGGTTTTGCAAGACAAATGATACAAGCAAGTAATGCTCAATGTATTTGTTACGTAACCGTTATCGCAATCGGCTTTGTTTAAAAGTAATATATAGAAAATTTATGGCCACTCTTATTATTTATCCATATATTATATCAATATTCAGTTTAAATACGTGATTTAATGAGTTACAAGGTTGTATCGAAAGATTAAAAAAAACGATCTACTTACGGTTTAGTCAGGACCGGCATATTCTGATGTTTAAAATTTGAGGTGCTATAAAACATCAGGTTTGAAAAAAGTCTAAACTCCAACAACATTTGCATATTTAACTTTTTTTTCACTTCATACGTAACACGAATAATTTAGTTGTTGCTTACGGATGTAATTTTTTACACGCACTTCACAAATGTTCTATGCAATCGATAAGTTGCGCATTAAATTTACTTACTGTACATATTCACAAAATAATTTTATTTTTGTTGTTGCTTCTAGTTACTAATTATTTGAAACGCAAATCAAAATAACACAAATTCACTGTTATTGGTATTGATACTTGCTGAAACGGTAATGTCCGCATTTCTACAAAATATAGATTAAATGAAATTAAATAAGATTTTTGTTGTATCACAATATTTACAAATATTTTAAATTATATAAAAATAATTACCTCAATTTAAAACGTGGTTTCTTCCAAATTATAATTACACTCTTGCTCAAGTTGACTGACTCAGTACAATGCTGCAAAAAACAAAAAAAAAAATAAAAATTATTTAAAGTCCCGTTCGGTTGTCTCGTAAATTTTCCATCCAATTTAAATGTATGGTTAATGTTTAGCCGATGAACTTCGAGACCGGTTTAAGATGAAATCAAATTAAATTTGGTCAATACAATTACACATTTGATGAATGTATTGTTGGATTTGTTATGTATATTCAAAATAAATTTGTTTGACTGTATTTTATTCGATATGTATACAGAGGTGCATTTTAAAATTTTTGGAGATAAATCAACATGTTTTCCAATAGTTGCCGTACTGTGTTTAGCCAATTGAACGAAATGTACAAGATTGTTATGATATAGTGAACAAATTTTATAAGCGTCTTAAAAGTATGTTGACAATCCCCGATCTGATGCCTATTAAAGGTTTAAAATATTTAATTTAAAATTTAAACACAAATGTTCAAAGACTTAAGAACCTAAATATATTTAAGAGTAGTATAAAACGGTATTTTTTAAAAATGTGTGAAATTTTTATGAGCTTTCGAAATGTATGAAAACTATGTTGAATGCCAATTGAAATCTTAAGATTTTCTAAATTTATTTATTTAAGTATGCTATATTTATTTTGAAAGTTTCTGAAAGAGGTTTGTCGTGAAGCTTCTTTAAAAGTTTAATTAACTTAAGATAATTTATTTTACAAAAAATAGAAAGGTTAGAGCTTTTATTCATTTAGAATTGTAATTTTTTCTTTAATTGAGAAGAATTTTTCTAATATTAATACATATTTTAAAAGCTTTTAAAAAGTATGTCGATTATCCCGGTTGAATGTCTATTAAAATTGTAAGATTTCCAGTTCAAAATTGTAATCAAATCAAAATAATTAATTTTACAAAAAATAAAAAAGCTCTTAAAAAATGAAATATTCTTTATATGTTTTAAAAGCTTCAGAAAGGTTTGTTGCGAAGCTCGTTCAAAAAATGAATTATTAAAAGATAATGTATTTTACAAAAAACAAGGCTAGAGCTTTTATACATTTTGAATTGTATTTTTTTTGTTAAATTAAGAGGATTTTTTATGGTTTACATATTTTAAAAGCTTTTGAAAGGTATGACAATAATCTTGGTTGGATTTTCATTAAAATCTTAAGATTTCCAGTTCTAAATTTTAATTCAAAATAATTAATTTGGTTTACAAAAAATAAAAAAGCTCTTAAAAAATGAAATATTCTTTATATATTTTAAAAGCTTCTGAAAGATTTTGTCGTGAAGCTCGTTTAAAAATTTATTTAACTCTACATAAATTTTGTACAAAGAGTACAACAGCCTATGTAAATTTTTGAAATTGTATTTTTGTTTTTAATTTACGAAACTTTTTCAATATTGCTTACATGTTTTTCAAAATGTTTATCAGTCAACCCGATTGGATGCTTATTAAAGGTTTGTGATGTTTAGTTAAACATTTTTAATTTTAAATTTATACTAAATTTTTTTTATTGTTTCAATACATATGTTGAGAACTTTGGATATGTTAACCGATCGGACGCCTAATACAAATTGGTGATTTTCAGTTTAACCTTTAAATTCATTCATGATAATTCATTTCACAAAAAGTAAAAAGGCTAGATAGTCTTAATCATGAAATCGTTGTTAATCATCTTGAATGGATGCCTCTTAATGTTTTGGAAAATCTCAAATGTTTAATAGGTATTTGATCGAGATGATTAACATACTTTTCGAAAGCTTTTAAACTATGTAACAATATCACACAAATTATGTACAATTTCAAAATAATAGCTATAATATTTCAAAAATGATTAATTAATCTATACTCAAGGTTTGTTCCGCAGGACCAGCATTCTGATGATGAAGTTATTACGGTGCTATCAAATATTCTCGAACCAATGTCGGATTTTTGACAAGGTTCAGCACCAATAGTTTGCATATTTTATAGTTTTGCACTTTGTACATTCACATGGATAATTTAGCTTTTGCTTACTGCTACATTCTTTTACATACACTTCAGATGTTCTTTTCAATTGATGTACTGCGCATTAAATTACTGCTGTCCTCATCCACAAAATAATTTTATTTTTGTTGTTGCTTTTTATTATTAATTGTTTGCTACGCAAATTATGTTGTACTGGTATTAGTATCTATATAGAATGGTTAAGTCTAAAAGCGCATTTCTTCAAAATCTATATGTAGTTAGATTTATATTTATTTTAAAATGTTTAAAATAAGTTATTTCTTAAAATATTTGCAAACTAGTGGTATATATTAAGTTTAAAAAAAATGGTTACCTTAATTTAAATGTTTTTTTTAAATTACCATGATAAATTATCTATGCACTTAATTTAATCATTCTCTACGTAAAGCTAACACAAGTAGACTGATTCAATACAATTATGCAAAAAATAAAAAGTAAAAAATTTAAAATAATAAAAAAGTCCCGTTCGGTTGTCTGTATAATTGTCCATCCAATTTGAATGCATGGTTTTGAGTTACTAACAAATTGGTTAAGGTTCATACATTTACACAAATACATGTGTAATATTTTAGGAGAAGTATTGTTGGATTTCTGCGTTAAATATATAAAAGTAAGCTTGTTTGTCTGCTTAATACTTTTATTAGTATGTTTACAGAGATGGATTTTAAATTTTAGGGAATTAAATGTTCATGAAGCGGTTGGATCGTATATTAACTACCAGTGTGAATCAAAGAAAGAATCTAAATGCATTGGTGACATATGTATTGGTAAGCTATGCTGCGTGTTTTATTGTTTTTAGTCAAAGTTTTCTAGATAGCTTCATCCATTATTAATTATGTTTTTCAAGTCAAAAGTACATTGGGAGATATATCGCGATATATTTAACAACGATTATAACATTGGCTATTATATAGGTCTAAAAAGAGCCAAACGCCACCAAATTGCACAAGTGAGGAAAGTGAATCATGGTTATTCACAGACAAACTGCATGTTTTTAGTACAAGGCTCTTTAAAAAAAGTGAAATATTAATGGTTTGGGGATGTCTCAGCTATAATGAAATAGGAGACCTCACACTACTGTCGGGAAAAGTTACTTCAAGCACATATTTGGGGGCCCTTAATGAATATGCAATGGTTTCCTGATGTAAATTGATAAGAACAGACTCCTTATTGCAGTAAGATAATGCTCCAAACCACAAATTTAAATTTATAACTAAACTTCTTAAAGATTTGAGTTAAGAAACTATAGACTGGTCACTATAAATCCCCGATCTTAATCCTAACAACAACTTCAACATTATTGCAATTGTGGTGTGCAACAAAATCATTAAATCTTATTGACTACCCTGTCACCTATACTCAAATTATTTATATTTTGTGTCTCCACTCCTCAAACAACAACAAAACATAATTTCATATTTTGTGCGACAGACAAATGAAAGTCACACCGGGTGACTCTTCATATTTAGTACACATTCACATATCTATGCGTTTGGGCTATATAAAAATCGGAATAAAAAACAAATAAATCGAAAACAATCGAGATGTTCCGTTGCCGACCATATAACGATATAACGAGCAAAAAAAAGTCAAATAAACCCGAAAAAGTCAAATAAAGTTGGAACCTTAGTAATTTTCAGCAAAAGTTAGAACTTTAGTAATTGCTGATGCAAGTTAATTCTTTTAAAGATTATATATATATATATATATATATATATATATATATATATTTATATATATATAAATAAGTATATATATATATATATATATATATATATATATATATATATATATATATATATATATATATATATATATATATATATATATATATATATATATATATATATATATATATATATATATATATATATATATATATATATATATATATATATATATATATATATATATATATATATATATATATATATATATATATATATATATATATATATATATATATATATATATATATATATATATTTATATATTATGAATAAAATAATTAAATAAAAAAAGTACAGTCTGTATACCCAGAGTACCAAACAACCAGTATCATCGTCCATAATACCATCTTAAATGCGTATCGAGCCGAATAACGATTCCGCAAACTCCACAGCTAACGGCAACTGGTAGCTGTTGTGTCGGTTGCGTTATAGAACGCAACCAACACCACAGCCGCCAGCTACCGTGCGCTGTGGAGTTTGCGGAATCGATATCGACTCGATATGCCCAAGATGGATTTGAAACGATGATTCGATGAATTGATACTATAGTATAATCTGCAGACTGCACTGAAATATGAAGAATAATTTTTCTATATATATTTAACAAGAGTGCATTAGTAGTTCTAGCGAATTATAAAAATTATCGTAAAAAAATGTATAAAAAATGTATATCTTTTGGTATGTACGCAAAATGACATGAATACAAAATAAAATACTACAATATGAATACTACTACCACAGAGAAAGAAACGCAATAGATATCACTATAGGCGATTAGGTAAACAATTACAATTACATTTAAATTTGGCCTTGGACAAGACGAAAAATTTAAATCTGATAACAATGATACACCGAGCAGATATAATACACCCATCCCTCGCTTAACGAGAGCTCTAATTAATTTGAACGAAATTTCGCTAATTAATTTCAAAATTTAACGTAATAGAATTTACGAAATTATTTTACGTACATATACATATTTTATTTTTTTGAAGTTCATTTTACGAAATTTTAATAAATTTTAATTTAAGATCTTTTTGTGAACGAATTAATTTCGTTAAGCGAGGGTTAGGTGTAAAAGCATATTATCATCACCAATAAACAGGTTATTATGAAAAATAACAAACTCACAAAATGTATATACGCAATATTATTGGTTTTGAAAATAATAATAAAATATCAAACCATACCATCTCAACAGCCGAGTTTATTGCAAAGCAGAATTGGTTCCACAAAATATAATTGTTATGTTCGAGTAATGTACACCAAATTGTTAAAAATCTATTACACTTGTACACGATATAAGGGTGTAAAGTTGTATCGGGCTTTGTAGATGTAAATTTAATATGTTTTAATAAATATTTTTCATTTTTCTGTTTAGTCGTGTGGCGAATGGCGACACAATATTTGCGTATTGGAAGAGGATTTTTCCCTCATCAATTTAAAAAGGTGCACGCCCATTGAATATTGGCATCTGGAACCTAAATATAAATGCTGACACTATGTCACGTTTAAATGTTAATAAATGTTAATGAAATTAATGATAGTATAAATAATAATAGTAATGACAATAATGTGAAAGATGAAATAATTTCACAAACAAGTTAAACAGGAGAAAACCAAATCAGAGGGAATACAAAAAATAAAAATAAAATACAAGTTTTTAAAAATTTATTAGTTAGGGATAACAACCCAACCGAGCCTTACTCCAGTGACTAATCACATTTCCAGAGAATAATCATTTGAAAGCTATTCTAGAATCAGTAAACTTAACCTCAAAACACATTTTACAGTCTCTAGAAAAGCACTATATTCTCGAAAAATCGAAACAACAAAATATTGATATTAGAGCAAATTAGAACATTTACGAGCTTTTAGAACTACTTAGACGCGTATTTTAACCAATCTAATATTATTTTTATCATAAAGATATTTATTTTATATTCCGAACCTTTTTCATTTTATAAATTAAAGCTATCACCTATCAATAATACTTATACCTTAAAATTAAAATTCCAATTCCTTTTACTCAATTAATATGTTCATCATATGTTGAAAAGCCATGTACAGCACTTTAACAAATCCGATACTTTTCAAAATCAAAATTTACGAAAAATTCACCAAAGGGGTGTATCGATAACAAAGTCACATTGTAGTACGTTAGAGAAACCCACTGATGATCCAATTGAATCAATGGACCAAAACTATCTATTCACAGAGTCACACCGAAATTCTAATGGTCACGACGTGTAACAAAGTTTTTTTTAATTAAATTTGTTAAATAGTAATTTACTAAAATACAACACGACCAATCAAGATTTATTAATCAAGATGTGATGACTATCAAGAGCTTTTAAAAAATTTAACATTCACCAAGAAATACATTTAAATCAATAAAGAACGTACATATAATAAATCCATTTAAAACCGAAATTTAAATTCTTACCTGAAACACACATAACAATTAAATTATTTTTGTAACACACAACTAGCACTACAGTAAATTAAAACTTAAACCATTTCAAGCACATTTTGTAAATTTAATTATGACTACGCCGATAGTAAACAAACCGATATTAAACAACACAACATGGCGGTCAGCTCGATTACAAACTTTACTATCGGTAAACAATAACCAAATGAAATACGAATGATGGAACATGATGAACATCCAAAATCGTTAAAGCTCGGCATACCGAGATCGTTTTGATTAAATTTGTTTGTATATCGAGGTGGTGTATTACAAAACCAGTTACCAACATGGCACAACATATACACAAGCACAGACTGGCAACGGTAACTACATCATGAATTGAAATTACAATGCAACGTTTATTTAATAGAAATCATCAACAAATACAAATGCATCGCAATAATTAATTACCGACAAAATACAGAGTGGTGTATGTTAACGTCAGAGGTTGGATTATAATGTTTGTGACGAATTAATTAGACAAATTAGTAGATTGATTGTGCCCACATGCCATAATCGGGTGATGAAAGGGAAGTTTTCGTGAATGATGGTGCAAAAAAAAACGGTTAAATATTTGGTTAGATATTGGCATTTTAAAGTGTGTAACCTTTAAATTAATAAAGTGCCTTTATCGGCATATATTTGAAAAGGGGTTCCTCAATCTATCATTTATACTGTGCGATGTAACCAGTGTTTGGTTACCAGTGTTTGATATTATGTGTCGTAAATTTGGTTTGAGTTAAAATTCTAGGAATTTCATGGCAAAAGCTCCAACTTATACAAATATTATTAAAAATAGAAGCTTTTTTATATTTATATTGTTTTAAAAGAAGGGACATTGCAATTTAATGTAAAAGCTTTATGAACTTAAAGATGTAAACTTATATTTTAGTTTATAATGGGAAATTATTGTTTTGAAAGCTTTTATTGAAAAATGCTTTAAAACACTAAGTACTATTTTTGAAAGGTACGCATAAATTTTATCATTCAAGAAATAATTGAACGATTTAAATCAATTTTGGACCAGTTAATATACCCAAGAAAACCTATTCGCATAGGTATCATTGGGCCCAATCGGACTACTATTAAAGATTTTTATTTTTTTGATTTTGAAAACGCATGAATTTAAGCAAAATCTGAAAATTAATTGGCCTTAGCAGCTAAGAAATAATTGAACGATTTAAATCAATTTTGGACCAGTTAATATACCCAAGAAAACCTATTCGCATAGGTATCATTGGGCCCAATCAGACCACTATTAAAGATTTTTATTTTTTTTACTTTGAAAACGCATGAATTTAAGCAAAATCTGAAAATTAATTGGCCTTAGCAGCTAAGAAATAATTGAACGATTTAAATCAATTTTGGACCAGTTAATATACCCAAGAAAACCTATTCGCATAGGTATCATTGGGCCCAATCGGACCACTATTAAAGATTTTTATTTTTTTGATTTTGAAAACGCATGAATTTAAGCAAAATCTGAAAATTAATTGGCCTTAGCAGCTAAGAAATAATTGAACGATTTAAATCAATTTTGGACCAGTTAATATACCCAAGAAAACCTATTCGCAGAGGTATCATTGGGCCCAATCGGACCACTATTAAAGATTTTTATTTTTTTTATTTTGAAAACGCATGAATTTAAGCAAAATCTGAAAATTAATTGGCCTTAGCAGCTAAGAAATAATTGAACGATTTAAATCAATTTTGAACCAGTTAATATACCCAAGAAAACCTATTCGCAGAGGTATCATTGGGCCCAATCGGACCACTATTAAAGATTTTTATTTTTTTGATTTTGAAAACGCATGAATTTAAGCAAAATCTGAAAATTAATTGGCCTTAGCAGCTAAGAAATAATTGAACGATTTAAATCAATTTTGGACCAGTTAATATACCCAAGAAAACCTATTCGCAGAGGTATCAATGGGCCCAATCGGACCACTATTAAAGATTTTTATTTTTCTGATTTTGAAAACGCATGAATTTAAGCAAAATCTGAAAATTAATTGGCCTTAGCAGCTAAGAAATAATTGAACGATTTAAATCAATTTTGGACCAGTTAATATACCCAAGAAAACCTATTCGCAGAGGTATCATTGGGCCCAATCGGACCACTATTAAAGATTTTTATTTTTTTTATTTTGAAAACGCATGAATTTAAGCAAAATCTGAAAATTAATTGGCCTTAGCAGCTAAGAAATAATTGAACGATTTAAATCAATTTTGGACCAGTTAATATACCTAAGAAAACCTATTCGCAGAGGTATCATTGGGCCCAATCGGACCACTATTAAAGATTTTTATTTTTTTGATTTTGAAAACGCATGAATTTAAGCAAAATCTGAAAATTAAGTGGCCTTAGCAGCTAAGAAATAATTGAACGATTTAAATCAATTTTGGACCAGTTAATATACCCAAGAAAACATATTCGCAGAGGTATCATTGGGCCCAATCGGACCACTATTAAAGATTTTTATTTTTTTGATTTTGAAAACGCATGAATTTAAGCAAAATCTGAAAATTAATTGGCCTTAGCAGCTAAGAAATAACTGAACGATTTAAATCAATTTTGGACCAGTTAATATACCCAAGAAAACCTATTCGCAGAGGTATCATTGGGCCCAATCGGACCACTATTAAAGATTTTTATTTTTTTGATTTTGAAAACGCATGGATTTAAGCAAAATCTGAAAATTAAGTGGCCTTAGCAGCTAAGAAATAATTGAACGATTTAAATCAATTTTGGACCAGTTAATATACCCAAGAAAACCTATTCGCAGAGGTATCATTGGGCCCAATCGGACCACTATTAAAGATTTTTTTGATTTTGAAAACGCATGGATTTAAGCAAAATCTGAAAATTAATTGGCCTTAGCAGCTAAGAAATAATTGAACGATTTACATCAATTTTGGACCAGTTAATATACCCAGGAAAACCTATTCGCAGAGGTATCATTGGGCCCAATCGGACCACTATTAAAGATTTTTATTTTTTGATTTTGAAAACGCATTAATTTAAGCAAAATCTGAAAATTAAGTGGCCTTAGCAGCTAAGAAATAATTGAACGATTTAAATCAATTTTGGACCAGTTAATATACCCAAGAAAACCTATTCGCAGAGGTATCATTGGGCCCAATCGGACCACTATTAAAGATTTTTATTTTTTTGATTTTGAAAACGCATGAATTTAAGCAAAATCTGAAAATTAATTGGCCTTAGCAGCTAAGAAATAATTGAACAATTTAAATCAATTTTGGACCAGTTAATATACCCAAGAAAACCTATTCGCATAGGTATCATTGGGCCCAATCGGACTACTATTAAAGATTTTTATTTTTTTTGATTTGAAAACGCATGGATTTAAGCAAAATCTGAAAATTAAGTGGCCTTAGCAGCTAAGAAATAATTGAACGATTTAAATCAATTTTGGACCAGTTAATATACCCAAGAAAACCTATTCGCAGAAGTATCACTGGGCCCAATCGGACCACTATTAAAGATTTTATTTTTTGATTTTGAAAACGCATGAATTTAAGCAAAATCTGAAATTAAGTGGCCTTAGCAGCTAAGAAATAATTGAACGATTTAAATCAATTTTGGACCAGTTAATATACCCAAGAAAACCTATTCGCAGAGGTATCATTGGGCCCAATCGGACCACTATTAAAGATTTTTATTTTTTTTATTTTGAAAACGCATGAATTTAAGCAAAATCTGAAAATTAATTGGCCTTAGCAGCTAAGAAATAATTGAACGATTTAAATCAATTTTGGACCAGTTAATATACCCAAGAAAACCTATTCGCAGAGGTATCATTGGGCCCAATCGGACCACTATTAAGGATTTTTATTTTTTTTATTTTGAAAACGCATGAATTTAAGCAAAATCTGAAAATTAATTGGCCTTAGCAGCTAAGAAATAATTGAACGATTTAAATCAATTTTGGACCAGTTAATATACCCAAGAAAACCTATTCGCAGAGGTATCATTGGGCCCAATCGGACCACTATTAAAGATTTTTATTTTTTTGATTTTGAAAACGCATGAATTTAAGCAAAATCTGAAAATTAATTGGCCTTAGCAGCTAAGAAATAATTGAACGATTTAAATCAATTTTGGACCAGTTAATATACCCAAGAAAACCTATTCGCAGAGGTATCATTGTGCCCAATCGGACCACTATTAAAGATTTTTATTTTTTTTATTTTGAAAACGCATGAATTTAAGCAAAATCTGAAAATTAATTGGCCTTAGCAGCTAAGAAATAATTGAACGATATAAACAATTTTGGACCAGTTAATATACCTAAGAAAACCTATTCGCAGAGGTATCATTGGGCCCAATCGGACCACTATTAAAGATTTTTATTTTTTTGATTTTGAAAACGCATGGATTTAAGCAGAATCTGAAAATTAATTGGCCTTAGCAGCTAAGAAATAATTGAACGATTTAAATCAATTTTGGACCAGTTAATATACCCAAGAAAACCTATTCGCAGAGGTATCATTGGGCCCAATCGGACCACTATTAAAGATTTTTTTTATTGATTTTGAAAACGCATGGATTTAAGCAAAATCTGAAAATTAATTGGCCTTAGCAGCTAAGAAATAATTGAACGATTTACATCAATTTTGGACCAGTTAATATACCCAAGAAAACCTATTCGCAGAGGTATCATTGGGCCCAATCGGACCACTATTAAAGATTTTTATTTTTTTGATTTTGAAAACGCATGAATTTAAGCAAAATCTGAAAATTAAGTGGCCTTAGCAGCTAAGAAATAATTGAACGATTTAAATCAATTTTGGACCAGTTAATATACCCAAGAAAACCTATTCGCAGAGGTATCATTGGGCCAAATCGGACCACTATTAAAGATTTTTATTTTTCTGATTTTGAAAACGCATGAATTTAAGCAAAATCTGAAAATTAAGTGGCCTTAGCAGCTAAGAAATAATTGAACGATTTAAATCAATTTTGGACCAGTTAATATACCCAAGAAAACCTATTCGCAGAGGTATCATTGGGCCCAATCGGACCACTATTAAAGATTTTTATTATTTTTATTTTGAAAACGCATGAATTTAAGCAAAATCTGAAAATTAAGTGGCCTTAGCAGCTAAGAAATAATTGAACGATTTAAATCAATTTTGGACCAGTTAATATACCCAAGAAAACCTATTCGCAGAGGTATCATTGGGCCCAATCGGACCACTATTAAAGATTTTTATTTTTTTTATTTTGAAAACGCATGAATTTAAGCAAAATCTGAAAATTAATTGGCCTTAGCAGCTAAGAAATAATTGAACGATTTAAATCAATTTTGGACCAGTTAATATACCCAAGAAAACCTATTCGCAGAGGTATCATTGGGCCCAATCGGACCACTATTAAAGATTTTTATTTTTTTTATTTTGAAAACGCATGAATTTAAGCAAAATCTGAAAATTAATTGGCCTTAGCAGCTAAGAAATAATTGAACGATTTGAATCAATTTTGGACCAGTTAATATACCCAAGAAAACCTATTCGCAGAGGTATCATTGGGCCCAATCGGACCACTATTAAAGATTTTTATTTTTTTTATTTTGAAAACGCATGAATTTAAGCAAAATCTGAAAATTAATTGGCCTTAGCAGCTAAGAAATAATTGAACGATTTAAATCAATTTTGGACCAGTTAATATACCCAAGAAAACCTATTCGCTGAGGTATCATTGGGCCCAATCGGACCACTATTAAAGATTTTTATTTTTTGATTTTGAAAACGCATGAATTTAAGCAAAATCTGAAAATTAAGTGGCCTTAGCAGCTAAGAAATAATTGAACGATTTAAATCAATTTTGGACCAGTTAATATACCCAAGAAAACCTATTCGCAGAGGTATCATTGGGCCCAATCGGACCACTATTAAAGATTTTTATTTTTTTGATTTTGAAAACGCATGGATTTAAGCAAAATCTGAAAATTAAGTGGCCTTAGCAGCTAAGAAATAATTGAACGATTTAAATCAATTTTGGACCAGTTAATATACCCAAGAAAACCTATTCGCAGAGGTATCATTGGGCCCAATCGGACCACTATTAAAGATTTTTATTTTTTTTATTTTGAAAACGCATGAATTTAAGCAAAATCTGAAAATTAATTGGCCTTAGCAGCTAAGAAATAATTGAACGATTTAAATCAATTTTGGACCAGTTAATATACCCAAGAAAACCTATTCGCAGAGGTATCATTGGGCCCAATCGGACCACTATTAAAGATTTTATTTTTTTATTTTGAAAACGCATGAATTTAAGCAAACTCTGAAAATTAATTGGCCTTAGCAGCTAAGAAATAATTGAACGATTTGAATCAATTTTGGACCAGTTAATATACCCAAGAAAACCTATTCGCAGAGGTATCATTGGACCCAATCGGACCACTATTAAAGATTTTTATTTTTTTGATTTTGAAAACGCATGAATTTAAGCAAAATCTGAAAATTAATTGGCCTTAGCAGCTAAGAAATAATTGAACGATTTAAATCAATTTTGGACCAGTTAATATACCCAAGAAAACCTATTCGCAGAGGTATCATTGGGCCCAATCGGACCACTATTAAAGATTTTTATTTTTTTGATTTTGAAAACGCATGAATTTAAGCAAAATCTGAAAATTAAGTGGCCTTAGCAGCTAAGAAATAATTGAACGATTTAAATCAATTTTGGACCAGTTAATATACCCAAGAAAACCTATTCGCAGAGGTATCATTGGGCCCAATCGGACCACTATTAAAGATTTTTATTTTTTTGATTTTGAAAACGCATGAATTTAAGCAAAATCTGAAAATTTAGTGGCCTTAGCAGCTAAGAAATAATTGAACGATTTAAATCAATTTTGGACCAGTTAATATACCCAAGAAAACCTATTCGCAGAGGTATCATTGGGCCCAATCGGACCACTATTAAAGATTTTTATTTTTTTGATTTTGAAAACGCATGAATTTAAGCAAAATCTGAAAATTAATTGGCCTTAGCAGCTAAGAAATAATTGAACGATTTAAATCAATTTTGGACCAGTTAATATACCCAAGAAAACCTATTCGCAGAGGTATCATTGGGCCCAATCGGACCACTATTAAAGATTTTTATTTTTTTGATTTTGAAAACGCATGAATTTAAGCAAAATCTGAAAATTAAGTGGCCTTAGCAGCTAAAAAATAATTGAACGATTTAAATCAATTTTGGACCAGTTAATATACCGAAGAAAACCTATTCGCAGAGGTATCATTGGGCCCAATCGGACCACTATTAAAGATTTTTATTTTTTTGATTTTGAAAACGCATGAATTTAAGCAAAATCTGAAAATTAAGTGGCCTTAGCAGCTAAGAAATAATTGAACGATTTAAATCAATTTTGGACCAGTTAATATACCTAAGAAAACCTATTCGCAGAGGTATCATTGGGCCCAATCGGACCACTATTAAAGATTTTTATTTTTTTATTTTGAAAACGCATGAATTTAAGCAAACTCTGAAAATTAATTGGCCTTAGCAGCTAAGAAATAATTGAACGATTTGAATCAATTTTGGACCAGTTAATATACCCAAGAAAACCTATTCGCAGAGGTATCATTGGGCCCAATCGGACCACTATTAAAGATTTTTATTTTTTTGATTTTGAAAACGCATGAATTTAAGCAAAATCTGAAAATTAAGTGGCCTTAGCAGCTAAGAAATAATTGAACGATTTAAATCAATTTTGGACCAGTTAATATACCCAAGAAAACCTATTCGCAGAGGTATCATTGGGCCCAATCGGACCACTATTAAAGATTTTTATTTTTTTATTTTGAAAACGCATGAATTTAAGCAAAATCTGAAAATTAATTGGCCTTAGCAGCTAAGAAATAATTGAACGATTTAAATCAATTTTGGACCAGTTAATATACCCAAGAAAACCTATTCGCAGAGGTATCATTGGGCCCAATCGGACCACTATTAAAGATTTTTATTTTTTTGATTTTGAAAACGCATGAATTTAAGCAAAATCTGAAAATTAAGTGGCCTTAGCAGCTAAGAAATAATTGAACGATTTAAATCAATTTTGGACCAGTTAATATACCCAAGAAAACCTATTCGCAGAGGTATCATTGGGCCCAATCGGACCACTATTAAAGATTTTTATTTTTTTGATTTTGAAAACGCATGAATTTAAGCAAAATCTGAAAATTTAGTGGCCTTAGCAGCTAAGAAATAATTGAACGATTTAAATCAATTTTGCACCAGTTAATATACCCAAAAAAACCTATTCGCAGAGGTATCATTGGGCCCAATCGGACCACTATTAAAGATTTTTATTTTTTTATTTTGAAAACGCATGAATTTAAGCAAAATCTGAAAATTAATTGGCCTTAGCAGCTAAGAAATAATTGAACGATTTAAATCAATTTTGGACCAGTTAATATACCCAAGAAAACCTATTCGCAGAGGTATCATTGGGCCCAATCGGACCACTATTAAAGATTTTTATTTTTGTGATTTTGAAAACGCATGAATTTAAGCAAAATCTGAAAATTAATTGGCCTTAGCAGCTAAGAAATAATTGAACGATTTAAATCAATTTTGGGCCAGTTAATATACCCAAGAAAACCTATTCGCAGAGGTATCATTGGGCCCAATCAGACCACTATTAAAGATTTTTTTTTTTTGATTTTGAAAACGCATGAATTTAAGCAAAATCTGAAAATTAATTGGCCTTAGCAGCTAAGAAATAACTGAACGATGAAACGCTTGAAAACGCATAAATTTAAGCAAAATCTGAAAATTAAGTGGCCTTAGCAGCTAAGAAATAATTGAACGATTTAAATCAATTTTGGACCAGTTAATATACCCAAGAAAACCTATTCGCAGAGGTATCATTGGGCCCAATCGGACCACTATTAAAGATTTTTATTTTTTTGATTTTGAAAACGCATGAATTTAAGCAAAATCTGAAAATTAAGTGGCCTTAGCAGCTAAGAAATAATTGAACGATTTAAATCAATTTTGGACCAGTTAATATACCCAAGAAAACCTATTCGCAGAGGTATCATTGGGCCCAATCGGACCACTATTAAAGATTTTTATTTTTTTTATTTTGAAAACGCATGAATTTAAGCAAAATCTGAAAATTAAGTGGCCTTAGCAGCTAAGAAATAATTGAACGATTTAAATCAATTTTGGACCAGTTAATATACCCAAGAAAACCTATTCGCAGAGGTATCATTGGGCCCAATCGGACCACTATTAAAGATTTTTTTTTTTTATTTTGAAAACGCATGAATTTAAGCAAAATCTGAAAATTAATTGGCCTTAGCAGCTAAGAAATAATTGAACGATTTAAATCAATTTTGGACCAGTTAATATACCCAAGAAAACCTATTCGCAGAGGTATCATTGGGCCCAATCGGACCACTATTAAAGATTTTTATTTTTTTGATTTTGAAAACGCATGAATTTAAGCAAAATCTGAAAATTAATTGGCCTTAGCAGCTAAGAAATAATTGAACGATTTAAATCAATTTTGGACCAGTTAATATACCCAAGAAAACCTATTCGCAGAGGTATCATTGGGCCCAATCGGACCACTATTAAAGATTTTTATTTTTTTGATTTTGAAAACGCATGAATTTAAGCAAAATCTGAAAATTAATTGGCCTTAGCAGCTAAGAAATAATTGAACGATTTAAATCAATTTTGGACCAGTTAATATACCCAAGAAAACCTATTCGCAGAGGTATCATTGGGCCCAATCGGACCACTATTAGAGATTTTTATTTTTTTGATTTTGAAAACGCATGAATTTAAGCAAAATCTGAAAATTAATTGGCCTTAGCAGCTAAGAAATAATTGAACGATTTAAATCAATTTTGGACCAGTTAATATACCCAAGAAAACCTATTCGCAGAGGTATCATTGTGCCCAATCGGACCACTATTAAAGATTTTTATTTTTTTGATTTTGAAAACGAATGAATTTAAGCAAAATCTGAAAATTAATTGGCCTTAGCAGCTAAGAAATAATTGAACGATTTAAATCAATTTTGGACCAGTTAATATACCCAAGAAAACCTATTCGCAGAGGTATCATTGGGCCCAATCGGACCACTATTAAAGATTTTTATTTTTTTGATTTTGAAAACGAATGAATTTAAGCAAAATCTGAAAATTAATTGGCCTTAGCAGCTAAGAAATAATTGAACGATTTAAATCAATTTTGGACCAGTTAATATACCCAAGAAAACCTATTCGCAGAGGTATCATTGGGCCCAATCGGATCACTATTAAAGATTTTTATTTTTTTTATTTTGAAAACGCATGAATTTAAGCAAAATCTGAAAATTAAGTGGCCTTAGCAGCTAAGAAATAATTGAACGATTTAAATCAATTTTGGACCAGTTAATATACCCAAGAAAACCTATTCGCAGAGGTATCATTGGGCCCAATCGGACCACTATTAAAGATTTTTTTTTTTTTATTTTGAAAACGCATGAATTTAAGCAAAATCTGAAAATTAATTGGCCTTAGCAGCTAAGAAATAATTGAACGATTTAAATCAATTTTGGACCAGTTAATATACCCAAGAAAACCTATTCGCAGAGGTATCATTGGGCCCAATCGGACCACTATTAAAGATTTTTATTTTTTTGATTTTGAAAACGCATGAATTTAAGCAAAATCTGAAAATTAATTGGCCTTAGCAGCTAAGAAATAATTGAACGATTTAAATCAATTTTGGACCAGTTAATAAACCCAAGAAAACCTATTCGCAGAGGTATCATTGGGCCCAATCGGACCACTATTAAAGATTTTTATTTTTTTGATTTTGAAAACGAATGAATTTAAGCAAAATCTGAAAATTAATTGGCCTTAGCAGCTAAGAAATAATTGAACGATTTAAATCAATTTTGGACCAGTTAATATACCCAAGAAAACCTATTCGCAGAGGTATCATTGGGCCCAATCGGACCACTATTAAAGATTTTTATTATTTTTATTTTGAAAACGAATGAATTTAAGCAAAATCTGAAAATTAATTGGCCTTAGCAGCTAAGAAATAATTGAACGATTTAAATCAATTTTGGACCAGTTAATAAACCCAAGAAAACCTATTCGCAGAGGTATCATTGGGCCCAATCGGACCACTATTAAAGATTTTTATTTTTTTATTTTGAAAACGCATGAATTTAAGCAAAATCTGAAAATTAAGTGGCCTTAGCAGCTAAGAAATAATTGAACGATTTAAATCAATTTTGGACCAGTTAATATACCCAAGAAAACCTATTCGCAGAGGTATCATTGGGCCCAATCGGACCACTATTAAAGATTTTTTTTTTTTATTTTGAAAACGCATGAATTTAAGCAAAATCTGAAAATTAATTGGCCTTAGCAGCTAAGAAATAATTGAACGATTTAAATCAATTTTGGACCAGTTAATATACCCAAGAAAACCTATTCGCAGAGGTATCATTGGGCCCAATCGGACCACTATTAAAGATTTTTATTTTTTTATTTTGAAAACGCATGAATTTAAGCAAAATCTGAAAATTAATTGGCCTTAGCAGCTAAGAAATAATTGAACGATTTAAATCAATTTTGGACCAGTTAATATACCCAAGAAAACCTATTCGCAGAGGTATCATTGGGCCCAATCGGACCACTATTAAAGATTTTTATTTTTTTGATTTTGAAAACGAATGAATTTAAGCAAAATCTGAAAATTAATTGGCCTTAGCAGCTAAGAAATAATTGAACGATTTAAATCAATTTTGGACCAGTTAATATACCCAAGAAAACCTATTCGCAGAGGTATCATTGGGCCCAATCGGACCACTATTAAAGATTTTTATTATTTTTATTTTGAAAACGCATGAATTTAAGCAAAATCTGAAAACTAATTAGCCTTAGCAGCTAAGAAATAATTGAACGATTTAAATCAAGTTTGGACCTGTTAATAAACCCAAGAAAACCTATTCGCAGAGGTATCATTGGGCCCAATCGGACCACTATTAAAGATTTTTATTTTTTTGATTTTGAAAACGCATGAATTTAAGCAAAATCTGAAAATTAAGTGACCTTAGCAGCTAAGAAATAATTGAACGATTTAAATCAATTTTGGACCAGTTAATATACCCAAGAAAACCTATTCGCAGAGGTATCATTGGGCCCAATCGGACCACTATTAAAGAAATATATTTTTTTGATTTTCAAAACGCATGAATTTAAGCAAAATCTGAAAATTAAGTGGCCTCCGCAGCTAAGAAATAATTGAACGATTTAAATCAATTTTCGACCAGTTAATATACCCAAGAAAACCTATTCGCAGAGGTATCATTGGGCCCAATCGGACCACTATTAAAGATTTTTATTTTTTTGATTTTGAAAACGCATGAATTTAAGCAAAATCTGAAAATTAATTGGCCTTAGCAGCTAAGAAATAATTGAACGATTTAAATCAATTTTGGACCAGTTAATATACCCAAGAAAACCTATTCGCAGAGGTATCATTGGGCCCAATCGGACCACTATTAAAGATTTTTATTTTTTTGATTTTGAAAACGCATGAATTTAAGCAAAATCTGAAAATTAA
>OY744477.1:170364580-170524602 GCA_963556175.1 Tipula confusa
AAATGTTTAAATGTTTAAATGTTTAAATGTTTAAATGTTTAAATGTTTAAATGTTTAAATGTTTAAATGTTTAAATGTTTAAATGTTTAAATGTTTAAATGTCTAAATTTTTAAATTTTTAAATGTTTAAATGTTTAAATGTTTAAATGTTTAAATGTTTTAATGTTCGAAAGAACCTATTTAACACCTTATTAGTGTGCCGTTAGCATGTGCTTTTGATAGCATATTTTGATGTATAATGTTGAAAATATAAACGTTGAACCGACACGTAATAACATAACAAACGGAAACAATCGATCAAAAATTTATTTGATTCACCCTCATTGCAAATCATTTCCTTGTGTAAATACGCCATTCGTACATGCATAATTGGAAATTCGAAGTAAAGAAAAATGAAAATAACGAAATTAAATAACAAAGAATTGATTGCTTGGAAAAAATAAACGATTTTCCGCATATATTACAACATATTATAAATATATATATATATATATATATATATATATATATATATATATATATATATATATATATATATATATATATATATATATATATATATATATATATATATATATCAAAGAAAATGTAAGCACAAAATTCTTAGGCTGAACCACATTTTATTAAATTTGTTATCTTATTTTTTTCATATATTAAGTTCCAATATGTATCTGTAAACATATCCATATATCTTGTATATTTTATAATTTTAATCTAAAACGAAGAAAACCATAGTCAGAAAAAAAATAAAATAAAAAAATATCAAATTGAAAAACTGGAAAAATATTTGGATGTTGTTGTGCTTTTCATACATGTTTTCTTTTATCTTTCCCTATTATCAATAATATAATATCGTATTGTTTCCGTATACCAGTTTTGTATAGGTTATGGTTTAATGCACAGTGTAATGTTTTCAAGAAAAGATGGATGGTGTATAGCAGAAGTTAAATAAAAAACAATCGGATATATGCTTTGAATTGAAATGTAGAAAGTATTGCAGAAAATAAAATTATATATATATATATATATATATATATATATATATATATCCGTAATTCGATAGAAATTTGGCATATATTGAACGTAATCCACACTCACACTAAAAGTTAACAAATTAAATTTTTCAAGCTTACTGGCATCACTTCAAAACCTATAACCAATTGTCTGCCATAAAATTAAATTAAATTTTTTTGATTTCGTTTAGCGCAGATAAAATCATTTGATGTTGTAAGCTACATAACATTTATACTACTCTGATCGGTGTTGTTGTTGGTCCATCACATCTTGTTAACCGTTAAAATTAATCTATATACAAAAGTTTTTCCCTCCATGGTATAAGATATTCATGAATAAAAGTTCTCTCATATATCCAACCGAAAAAAAAAACTAAATTAAAGTTTTTTAATAACTAATTTTATGTTAAACATATTTCCACATCCATAACAGCAACAGAAAAAATCCAATTTCCCGCCAATTAATTCAATACCAAAAACCAAATAGAAAATGAAACGCGCGGTATACGAAAAATGAAAAGTTTTGTTTTTTTTTTTTTTTTTTTGTTATGGAAAACTTTCGCAAGTTTAAAAGAAATAAAAATATGTTTTTGTTGGGTTGTGTGTAAGTGTATTTGTATGGCGGGTGGTTTAATTTGATTAATAAAGTTTACACACAAAACTGTTAAGCGTGCGTTTCAAGTGTTGTTTTTGGGTGGAAGCGTTTGGTTTTAAAAAAAAAGGTAGTCGTAACTTGAAAATTAATTTAAGGAAAATCAAAATTCTAAACTTATATTTGTTTGAACATGAACCAATAAACGGATTGGTTGAAAAAGAAATTTGCCACGCATGTTGTAAAGTTCTAAAATAAGTTAAAATAATGGTATGTAACTATATTAAAGCTTACAAAAGCTTACTAACTCTTTGAAAGCTTTTATATTTGCCTTTATATTTTTGAGATTTTAAATATGTCAAATTGAGTGGCTCATGTTGTGAAGTTATCGAAATATGAACAGTATTTAAATTAGTAAGCGCAGTTTGATTGAAGGTTTAAAGCAAATTAATTGATCGTTTGTTTAAATAATTCAGAAATTTCCGATATCAGGAGAAGATGGTGGTATGAAATCCCGTTCGACTCCAATGTTGGATAATATGTGTTGAAGTTCCGGGGTTGATTGTTGTAGGGCCTTGTGCCTTTCTTAAGTCAGTTGTGTTCCTACAAAACTGGTTCCATTATCCCTGTGTTAGTACATAAACGTGATGTCATCACTTGTTCTTTGGGTAGGCTTGTCATTTTAACACGTAATACATTTTGCTATCTCTGGGCGTATGATACTTCATTTCTATGGTTATGGATACTTTATTTCTATGGTTCAATATTTATTTCCAAGATGTGTCAGAGTTACATATTTCAGATTACTATTATAGTTATTCTTCTTTCTTCTCTCTTTTCTGTTCATCAACAAATGCATTACGCGAAAGTAAGTTGCTTTTTGCTGATACTGAGCCATCTTTGAATTATTCCAATGACCTCGTTGCAGGCTTCATTTAATTCTTGGGCAAATAATAAAATTAAAGATCCAATATTATCCCGTATCCAATATTTCTAAACATTTATTTATATATCGTCCTGAGCATCCAAGTGATTTGATACATGTCAGTGTCAAGTGACCATTTTTGAGCGGCCTGTATTTATATATCGTCCTGAGCATCCAAGTGATTTGATACATGTCAGTGTCAAATGACCATTTTTGAGCGGCCTGTGGCTGATTTCAAACATTTTTTTCACATAGTAGTTCCTCTTTGATGAATATTTGTTTATAAGGAACCTCTTCTATTTTCCACCAGCTTTTCATTTTAGTATCTAAATCAACTGTCTTTGTTGCATTGATTGTATCACTGTTGAGTTGTGACAATCGAATGAGGCACGGTCTAGAAATATCCGGCCTAATTTGGTTTCTTGAGCAACTAGATTGCAAGAGGGAACTTTCTTTTCCTGCTCGATTGGACCAGGAGATAAAATGATGAGTCCATAGCAAATTTCTGATATGTTTCCATTTCCAAGGGTCTTGAGGTTGTTATGGTATATCCCGCATTAAATTTTGAATACCAATAGCTTTATGTTAAATATAACGGTGGAGTAGTGCTGGAATAGAGCATCGATTTTTCCCGCATGCCTGTTATTTCTGCATACGCTACTTTCTTTGTTAAATTAGGTCTCCGAAAGGCGGTTTCAGTAATGACAGTTGAGTGAGACCCAGGATCTATCAACTTTTATGCCTTAAGCTTTCTGGTGCCCTAGTTCCCGTACTGTTAACACTATGTAGCATACTGTGCTGTAAACCTTTGCCTAATTCACAACTTTTATTACATGGCCGTGGGAGTTTGTTCTCTGGAAGCAAGCATCTTCGGCTTATTGGTTTATATTATACCGTCTTACTTATTTCAATATATGATAGATTTTGAGACTTCTTACATTTAGGTAGATTGTGCTCTCCATGAGACTGATTTTATTTAATTGAGATCCATGAGTCGGTTAGTAGTTTGATTTTTAACTCATAAAATGCATTGGAGTGTTGGTCGACATTTTGTAGTTTGTGGATCACGTTAGTGTTAGACGATTAAAAATCTTACGTTTCCAATGTGCTTAAAATAAATACCGAGTTCATAAATAAAAGTCTTCATATTGTACGGAACGTCATTTGTTGCTATTCCTTCAGTGAGATTTGGGATTGTTACATGGCATAGCAAAACACAATTTTAGCAGTTTGCTGCTGGAGGTTTTACAGATATAAGTCTTTCAAGTTTTATTTATGTGGCTAATATTCTGCAGTTGCTGTCTCGTTAATCGGAAGAGAGCAAACTTTTGTAATACGACACTTTTTTTGCCACCACTGCTGTTTCAATTGTAACTACTCTCGTTAAATTATCATTATCAGGATAGAGCCATTCCGTTATCAGGAAAATTGACCTGGCGTTAGTATCATCTCCTGTGGATCTGCAGATATTGTCGTTAGAGGTCTCGAATTGAGACATGCTTCGATTTGAGATGTCATAATGTGGCCAACTCCTTGTATGGTTGATCACGTTCACCAACTACTCGCTTGAGATGGTGCTTAATTAATTTAACTACCGCTTCCTAAAGTATTTTAAAATGTGGTGCTGATGGCGGTTTTGTTGTTGTAATGGTTCCTTTTTTTTGTTGACTCTTTTTCTTGTGTGGCAAGCGATTGGTATCTTGGTTCAATGAAGGGAAAAAAACTATCCACTGTTTGTATTATTTTTGGATTGTTTATCGAAGTTTCGTACATGCGATGAGTTTCAGCATCAAGCTTAAATCAGAATGCCAAATACCAACGCACCCCAGTTCTCTGTTTAGAGTGTGACTAGCCACTCAGTGGCAGGTGGCTTAACAGCTTCGCTGCTTGTTCTCTAACCAACGATAGCAAATAATATATTTGTTCTTCGTTTGATAGAATTTCATTACTGGTGACCCATGGCTGGTGACCCTTCTGTTAGCTGTTTTATTTTTATCTCACAGTATATTTTATTGAGTCAATTTTTTGCGGCTTGTTTTAAAATGCTGCTAACATTATTTGTTTCATTATAGTTTAGCGTTGGTAAATTATAGTTTGAAGTAGTGTTCTTGCAATTTATCGACTAGATCTGGTAGTTTCGGTATTACTGATGAAACATCTTCATCTCCACTATAAATTATGTAGGACGAGACATCTGCTTCTTTTTTTCGAAGTGCTATTTGGCGTGCTACTTTGCTTTGGCAGAATATCCTGGTGTTGCTTGCTAAATAAAAGTAATATTCTTGCCTCTTAATTTTACAGTCTGAATTAATTCTGCGTCTATATAGGGTAGAAATTATCGAAAAGTAGTTGGAGGTTTGGAAGTCGTTCATCACAATATTTTATGGTCTTTCTCTAATAGAAAAATTTGTCTCCCTGTTCTTATCCTTAGCGGTGAAATACTTAAAGTCGCGTCGTATAACAGTAAATTGTCTTTCGTGTGATGATTGTAGCGCTCCCTTAAATACGTTTGTTCTTACGAAAACGCGTGAGTAAGTACTGAGATGAGTATGTCCTTGCTACCATGGCCCAATTTTATGAAAAATCTTTTATGCTATATCTACGTTGCGCGTCGTTCAGTTGGGTTGACAAAAAACCAATGGTTGGCCAGGTCTCTGACAATCGATGTTGTACCATAGCACCATAGCCGTATTGAATGCGTCTACTATAACTGAAATCTCAGACTCTTATTGATTTGGCGAACGACTTTTACTTTTCATCTGTTTCCGGCCAAGCTTTTCAGTTCCCTCAATAATTGTGAGGGTTTTCTGTCCTCTAACTGAAGTCCCTTAAGGAACCTATCCAATTAAATTTTAACGAACTAACCAATTTTTAAACTTGATGTTATACTAAAAGATAAAATCTTTGTTATTGTGTATCTAAGATGTTGGCTTGCTACTATTACAGCTCATATCACATTTACATGAATAAATTCGTTTTAATTGAAATAAATTTAACTATTAAAATATTTTAATATAGTTTTCCACATTACTATAACCAAACACATAATAATATTAAATAAATAACGATATGTACTTTAAGCTTTCTTCAATAAAAGCTTTAATTCCTTTAATATCTCTATATTTATCAGTAGTTAGCTATAACAACATACTAAATTCTTAAGATTTTTATTTTAAATTGAATTCCTACTAATCTCATAATTTAACCATTATCTTACCTGTACACTGCACAATACCAATAAAGTTTACTCGTACCTGTATACGAAAAAAAAAATCTATTTTTTCTCTTCAAAACCTATCAAAATCTTATTGATGATTATAAGACGGGAAAGAATTTACAAAATGTGCTTGAGATAAAAAAAAAAAAAAACAATTTGAACGGATCAAAAATAATAATACCAGATTAACAATGATTTTGTTCGCCATGACGTAATCGTCTTTATATTTATATTAACGAAAAGTATCGACATTTTGTTATGTACCAAGGATATAGTGCACAAACTTAATTGCATTGTGATAAACACCGTACATGAAAATTGTGTGCAATACAAGACGATCAAATTTCGTCATGACATCATCATCATCATCACTAACATTACTATCGTCATCACTAACAATTTACGTTCGTTGAGATGAAAATCTATCGTCTTTCGTCTAGTTTTTTTTTTATCTTATCTCATGACTTTATATTATAAAATATTTGTATGTACGACGAGATGATATTTTCTTTGGTATGAAAATAAAAAAAAAAATTTAAAGTTTACTTTGGGATCATCATGACGTCGTGGTTGTTTTTGTTGGTGGCTGTTTTGTGTATATAAATTTACTATGCTATACATACAAAACGATAGAATGTTAAATGATGACTGGAAAATACGAAAAACTGAAATGAAGAAGTTTTTCCTTTTTTTTTTGTGTGTGTGTTGTGTTGTATTTCGTTGATTGCTGTTTGTTGCTTCTTTTTTGATTGAGGAAAATGATAAATTAAATTTTGTTTTATTTTATTTTATTTTATTTTTTTGTGTTGCTGCTTTCTCCAAACCAATCTTAAAAAAAAAAATAATTCCAATATACAGAAGAATTTGTTAGGAGCAAAAAAAAACGGAAAGAAATGTGAATGAATTCATTTGATAAATTAGGAGTTTATGTGGTGTGAAATAAATTAAGTTTTTTTTTTGGGGTATTTCCACTGTGTAGCATAAGATGAAGAAAATTGAGAGAGAAAATACAAAATGATGATTATCCGTATGGTGTTTTTGTTGTAAAATAAGCTAAAGTTATATATCCTTAATTAATTAATTAATCAATTAATCTTTTAGACTTGTGTGTGTGTGAATGCGTTAATTAGGTATGCAACAATCCTTAAAGTTAAGTATATGATCATTCAACAGTCATGTTGTATATATGTGGAGTAGGGGCACAAGTTCATATATTTCAGAAAGTGCTTATATAGTAAATTTTAATTGGATTAAAAATCACGTAATTATGATGCGAACAATTAATAAATTTTAATCCTCTTAAACAACAAAATAATTTTATTGCTTCGTTTCCATCTGTCTTTTATTGTTTAATTTTTTCACGCAGGCAGTAATTTTTTTTTATCCGATTATTTCACATAAACGACTGTCATGTAATTAATTATATGTGCATAATAGATTCTGTTAAAGTAGAGGTTGGAGCAAAATTAATATTTTTTTTTTGCCAGACCTAATACCAATTGATTCAAGGCAGTTCTACGAACATAAAATAAGGTATGCTAAAATTTAAGACATAGATAAGTGATTAAAAAATATTTAGCTTAAGTAAATCTCAACTCACCAAAAAGAATTCCTTATATTCGAGGGGCTTCTCTATAGGATATAAAAGGGAATGAAGAGCAGTTTCCACCAATTTTCCCTTACTATATGCATGCTGAGACGTTGACAGCTTTGCAGGTTCGATTGAGCCTTTGAAGTAAGCCTCTATCTATCTTTCTAGAATTTTCAAGAAATAAGATGATAAGCTAATAGGCCTAAGGTCTTTGGGATTGCAATGAGAGCGTTTTTTCGCATTTGGTATAAAAATTTCATTTACCTCAGTCCATTTCTTTGGAATGTGACATAGTTCGAGGCTACTTTTGAAAATCACCTCAAACCAGGGAACAGTTAAGTCAGTGGTTTTCTGAATATTGGCAGGAATAATGCCATCCAAGCCTGCAGACTTGAAAGGCTTGGCACTGTTTACTGCCAACAAGATAGTTTTCCTATTGACAATTTTCCATGCGAGGCCAGTAGCCTTATTAGCCTTCAGCAAAATAGGAGGAGAATTGCCACAACCCGGAAAATGAGTTTTCAGAAGAATCTCTAAAGATTCCTTACTTGTAGTCCATTGTCCATCTGGTCGTTGGAGATAAATTGGAATGACAGGACAAGTGGATAATATCTTACGTAGCCTAGCTGCCTTAGAGGACTCCCGTATTTTATCACAAAAGAGTATCCAGGAATTGCTTTTGGCACTTTTACTTCATATTTATATGCTTTTAGGACCTCCTTATAGGAGTCTCAGTCCATGTTTTTGGAGATTCATCCTGTGGTCTCTGTTTTTTGGACAGAGAGCATTCAGAAGCTTCTGGCATTACTTTGACAATCTTAGTAGCCCACGAAATCTTGGCTCCATGTTTATCCGTTCTCACATCCACCGGAATTTCCTCTATCCTTTTCAAGGCTTTCCATGCTTTTCTCCTAGCATTGAAAGTTGGTTTGGAAGGACCTGCTTTGTCGTTGCATAAATCCACTTCCCCACCTTTAGGTAGAGAGGGCTTACAGACCCTTACGTATTCCTTTCCCCAACTATAGGGAGAGAAGGCCTAAAGACCTATTTCTCCTTATTTAGATTTTTCCGGTTTTTTAAGAGTTCCAGACTCTTTATTTTTTATTTTAAGATCCATGTTTGTCCCACGAGTAGCGTTGAAAAATGGAGTCCAACCTTGCAGAGATCCGCAATACAAGGATAAGACTAAGAACAACTGGAGGTTACCAGGTACCTAGATGCTCCGTTCAAGACTGGGCTATTTGAAAAGGCCCCAGCCAGGTCGATCATCTGTATGGGTCAAATGACACCTTAGTCCAGCCCTTGTTTTATAGGGCTAGCACTCGCATATAATATTTAGCCGACCGAAGTCGTTGCCTGGATGGTACCACAAAGAGGTATAAGATATAATTGGCGGACTCCACATAGTTACAACAATGGAGAACAACCCGTAGCAAATTACGACTATAAACCATTACCTACCCTATTGAGACTCACCCAGACCTTCCAAAGATTAAAATAAATCAAAAATTAATTTAAAAATAATTTCCAAAAAATTTAGTAAATAATTTCATATGTATCATGCAGCAAATAAGAAGTTGAAAAGAAAGCTCTTCAATTAATTTTGAAAAAGTGATAATATTCATTCTAGAAATAAAGCCTACTAAACACTTTATTTGTGTAATTTATTTTGACGCAGAAATATTATTTTTCGTACGTTGGTCTTCCTGATGTGTTTCATTCAATAAAATCTAATACCACTGGCGTTGATGAAATTCCTAAATTGTTAAGTTTATTTTATCTCTTATTGATTGCTGTTTATTTAACAGCTGAATATGAAACATTCAATAGTTATACCTATGCCCAAGAAAAAAAATGCTATTAAGTTATAGAATTATCGGCATATTAGTTTGCTTCTACCACTGTGGAAAGATTTTGAAAGTATACTTCAATCACAAATTTCATCTTATGTGGAATCACAAAATCTACTTTCAAAGTATCAATCAGCATACAAGATGTATGTATGGTATCATCTAGTAAACAAGCAATTAAAGCGAAAGCTCTTCAATCAAATTTAAAAAGCATTAATATGCATTCTAGAAATAAAGCCATCTAGCAATTTTTTTATCTTAATTAATTCAGGTTTATTGGGATATAGCCCAATGGCTAGTCACAAAGACAAATATTATTATTCTTTATTTAAATAAATATTTGCTATAGTACAGTATTATTTTCGTTTGTAATCACTGATACACTTTCACAAAAGCACAACTTAAATTTAAAGTAATTTTTCTTAAATTTTTTAGGTTTTGAGAAGCATTTGCTTTACAAAGCTTAATTTCACTCATGATGTGATTAATCATTTACGAAAAAAATTTAGCTCAATATTGACAAATTACAATAACCGTGGCTACAACTCAATCATATACACCAACGCAATAAGCATTACACCAATTAATAACAGTACCATGCCGAATACCTATACTCAAATCGTTTTTCAATTTTATCCGACTCCAGTCTCGTGTATTCTTTGTTATCGATCGGTCGTTCATACAAAAAAAAAGTGATGCGCAAAATTAAAACAAATGAAATGGAAAAATTAAATATATTTCTAAACAAAAATTCAGTTTTAAATATTTGCGAAAGTTTAGCTTTATATACATTTTAAACTTTGATGTGAAAATTTTTTTTAAAGTGAATCCAAAAACGAAAATATTTAAGCTTTTAATTTATATTTCAATGGCGGCTAAATAGAAAAAAAATGATCTCTATTTATTATTGTTGTGTGTGTGCTTAAATAAGTTGTGTACCGGTGTAGCTTGTTAAATTTGATCAGACATGAAAATATTTAGTTTCATACAAAACAATTAAAATTATTAAAGTGTGTGTAGAAACCAACACAAATTTGTAAAGAGATTTGTGTTAGGTTTGAAAAATTTCAATTTTGATAACAATAACGGTAAGAATGGATTAAATAAAGCCAGTTTATAAATTTGTTTGATTGTATTGAGAGTATTAAAAGGGTGCAACCGTTTATTTATGAGATATTAGTGCATGCAGTAGACACAAACTAAATATATAATTGAGTTTATATGCTTGTGCAATATTTGAGGGTGCGACTAATCGGTTACTCAATCGATCTGGAATGCTTTTGGTTTGTTTTAAGATGTCTGTAAAATTATTAAAAATTACAGTCAGGATATTTACCAAATTATTGCAATTTTGTATAACAATATCAAACGCTCTTTTTGGGGCTATTTTGTTTCATTAGGCATAACATTGCAAGGTATTTTGTCTTGTAATATTGCTACCAGTTATTAATTAGTTTAATATTTGTTTGAAATATTAGAGAAAAGCTCTCGTAAAAACATAAATACTTTTATTTATATGTATTTATGTGTTTGTTAGTTTTGTTAATTTTGACATACTATATTTTTCCGTTTCCATGAAAACAAGAAAGCTTGGCTACAAGTTCACTTTAACTATCTTACCTATTTGTATGTACAATCATCCTGCATTTGTGCAGAAGACGAATCGAGAATATAGATTTTTTTTAATGTTTATCCAGCTCGAAAGACCAATGTTTGTTTCGTATGTTGGTATACAACACCGAAATTATTTTATCAATCTATTAAAGTATTTACTATAAACTTATTTTAAATGTGTGTGATTTGATTAAGAGCTTTTAGGAGCTTTTCAATTAATTTTAGAAAATTAACTTTTCTATCTAGACATACACTTTAAAAACATCAAAGTACAGCTTTGATATTAAAAATCTTTTAAAAATTTGATTGTTAATATGGAACAAAAGCTTAAATACTAATAATTTCATATATACCGATTAACCATCAAAACTTTTTTTTAAGCTATAAATAGTTTTAAATATCTTTATAGTTTTTGCGCTATTTATATTATAGCTTATAAACTCTTTCAGTTTGGTCATTCAATTTTTCGACATTAATCTAAAATTTGGAATTTAGTCTTTCTCCAAAAGCTCCATTTAATTAAATAATGAAATTTTAATTTTAAAATTCTGATTTTTTCTTATAATTTTTTCTAGAAAACATTGAAATTGAATTACCATCAAAAAAATGGTTCTAAAAGAAAGTTTCCATCTTGTTTAATGTTTTCACGCAGGCAGTAATTTTTTTATCTGATTATTTCACATAAACGACTGTCATGTAATTAATTATATGTGCATAATAGATTCTGTTAAAGTAGAGGTTGGAGTAAAATTAATATTTTTTTATTTTTATTTTTCAGACCTAATACCAGTCGGTTCAAGGCAGTTCTACGAACATAATATAAGGTATGCTAAGATTTAAGAAGTGAATGAGTGATTAAAAACTATTAAGCTTAATTAAATCGAAACTGTAAGGTTTAGATTTACTTAAGCTTAATAGTTTATGATTAAAAATTTAACTTAAACTGATGTAACAGATATAATAACAAGCTTTTCAATTAATTTTAGAAAAAATATAAGCCAAAAAATTGTATTACTAAACCTTCAGATTGATTAACAAATGCTAGAAAAAAATGTAGGCTCACACAAAAAAGCTTTTTAGTTGAACTTCAAATTAACAAAATTAAAAAAATTTAATACTTTTTAAAAAAGCTTTAGCCTCGACAGTTGCAAAATGCGCAAACTTTGGTACCAAATTTATAGAATTACAACTACCGAAGCTCAATCGACGTAATCGTTTTGATTTATGAATTTCGTCGATTGAGTTAAAAATAATTTTATAGTTTTTTTTTGTAACTAATGCCCATCAGTTTAACAAAGTGCATCAGCAATTTAATTTAACATATTTTAAAGGTTTATATTTAAAGAGAACGATGGTAAAAGCTCGTCTCACCTTTACCAAATCTAGTTAATTTTCCAGACTTAATTTATAATCGAATTAAACAATAAGCTTAAATGATATAACTTGAAAGTATTTCGCTGTACAAATAATTATAAAAGCTCTGATATTCTAAACCTTTTAAAGGTAACTGCGGCTGCAGTGATCTTTTGCACAGGTCGGTTCGAACAAAAACATGTGTACATTTGTTCAGTTTTTGTGAGACTAATATCGTTTGGTTGCAATGACGTGATGGTGGAGTCGGTCGAATTTGGTTGAAATGCTCTCGTAGTTCCTTGACAAAATCTGATTGATTTGTGAGATTTTGCATTCACTTAACAATTGGCAAGGAATGCGAATCTTTTCACGTTTACACGGTTGGTAAAACTCATGTCCCATTTCTTCTAACATTTGTTCGAATCCTAATAATTTGGAAAATTCAGTAAAAAGTTCTGATTTGAATTGAGATCCATGGTCCGTTACTACCGAAGAAGATACTCAAACCGAGAAATCCAATTACTAAATACAGTAATTGCTACCTTTTTGGCTCTGATATCCGGCATTGGAACTGCTTCAGTCAACCTGGTAAAGCGACATTGCTGTGTTGTTGCTAACTTTGACGAAAAAAAATTGTAAGGGTTGCCATCTGCCGTTGTTGTCTTTACTCATTTGCTGAATTACACCTCCGATTGCCGTGTCGGATGCATCAACCATTAGAGCTAATTTAGTTGTTGAACAACAGCTGTTTTAGCTGTTGATTTAGGATAAACGACCTATAGAAGTTTAACAAACCCAAAAAACGTCGTTATTCTTTAATTGTTTTTGATTGACACATTTTGGTGATTTCTGCAACGCGTTCCGAAATTAGTTTAATTCCCTCTGCTGTTACTTCTTGACCAATTTCATAAAAATAATCTCCAAGTGTTCCAAGTGCTCGACGATGGGTTTTGATGCTACCAGGAGATCATCCAAATAATCGAAGCAAAAAATTCAAATTTTGGAATGGGATGCATAAATCGCTGAAAAGAATTGCCTGCATTTCTCAAACCAAACGTCATACGAATAAATTCGTATAATTGAAAAGGTGTGGTAATTACAGTTTTGGCGATGTATGATTTCTTGATCGGAATTTGATTTTTCTTCGGAACGAGGTGAAGCGGGCTTGCCCGAGGACTATCAGAATGTCTACAAATACCTAACTTGATCATGCAGTTGAATTCTCTTTTAACTATCGCCAATTTTCCTGTGCTCAATCGTCGAGGTTTGGCAAAAACTGGAGTTCCACGAGTTACTATATGATGAGTCCACTTGATGTTTTGTCGATTTTTGTGCCTGAATTTCGTGGGTGATTTCCTTGAATTTGGTTAACAATGGCAGAATTAGGGGTTCTATTTTTCCATAATAAGCAATTGATCAGCTCACATCAACATGGGTTTTTTCCAGGCCAGTCTACTGTTACTAACTTGGCACTTTTCCAGAGTTTTTTAACAAAATCCGCAATATCTAAAGTCCAGGTTGAACTAAACCATCGTTTATTGTTAAATAAGCTTATTAAGCTCAATTGCAACTTTATACCGCTGAATTGGCTAAGTTTCTACTTGACTAATCGTAAAATGTATGTTAAATTTGATGACATATGTTCCGATAGCTTCACGGTTTTCTCTGGTGTACCCCCAAGGGAGGCATTTGCGACCATTGTTGTTCCTGCTATTTATCAATGATGTTACAAAATTATTGGAATTTGCTGAGTGTTTATTGTTCGCCGACGATATTTTGTTTCTAGATTTAGGTTCCAACAAGATTTGAATTGTTTTTGTGATTGGGCTGATCGAAACTTAGTGTTTTGGTCAAGCTTTTAAAACCGAATTTCATTAATTTTTTGACATTAATATAAAATTTAAAAAGAAAATCTATCGTTCTCCAAAAGCTTAATTTCATTCAACTATAAAATTTGAGCTTTAGCATACTTATTTTTTATTATCAGAGTATTATATTAAGTGATAAAATATTAAAAGCTTTTTGTTGTAATAATAAACCCTAACATATTAAATGAAGAGCCCTCTTATATGTATATGCTTATAATTTATAAACTAATTGATTTATGTTTTGCATGGGAAATCTTAAATATACACCACGAGTGTGTAAAGATACAAGGAAAACCAAAGTTTCATTGTAACAAAATAACAACTATTATTAAATTTGATTACCAATTACAAGAAGTTTTTTCATTTATTTTTTTATAAATTGTTCTTACAAAACATTTTATTGTTATAGTTTTTGTTGTTAAATGATTTTATCTTATTTTATTATCGTATTAAAGTTTTTCACTTTAGTTCTTGTGTAATTTTTGTTTTTTAGAAAAAATTATTTACTTTCTAAACGAGAAGATATACTTATAAACGATCACAAACAAATTTGTTTGTATATTTTTGCCAATAACTTTATTCTGAAAGCTTTCTACACCAGAAACTTGCAAGAGTTTTTGATATAAACAAACATTTAGGGCAAAATCTTTTTATTTTTCGATAAGGTGATTAAAAGACGGACCACATCATTTAATAGTCATGGATCTTCTCACAAATTTTCGGTTTCCTTCAATAGTATTTTGCTTAACTTCGTTCTAGTTGTATTATCTCAATAACTGGCCAATAATTTACAACTTCTTTTGACTGATAAAATCAATAAATTAAGCCTTTTTTGAGGTTATAAAAATAAAATGTTTTAATTAATTAAAAAGAAACGTTTGTGGGATGAGGTGATTATCTAAATTCACGGTATTGCTGAATTGCGATGCTAATGATTTCGTTTACACAAACAAAAAAAAACACATAATATCTCATCAAAATCGCGCACCCAGAGTTAACAACAATAATATTCTAAGAATCCTACTTATAATCATCGTCCTTAAACTACGCTACGTACTAAACACAAAATGTAAAAAAAAAATACTTCCTCAATTAAAAAAACCTTTCAGTATACAAATCCAACAAAAACCATAAAGAAAATTATTATCTTCCTTTTGTCTGTCGTTACTCGCTCTCTAATGACACTCAAGTCAATTTACTGTTTAAAAACAAAAACATTTTTTTTTTTATATTTCAAAAACGAATGAAACCATCATAAAAATATGACATAAATGGAAAACCTCGTTTTTGTGTAAGATGAAAAATGGTACAAAAACAAAAAAAAAATCAAATTATATATAATTCAACTTCACATTTATTTATACGTCATATACCTATTTTCCTATTTTCCTATATACCTACCTATTTGTACACATTATTAAATAAAATCATATAAGTACAGTACATAAAAAGATCCTGCCATAATATATGATATTTGTAGGAGGTATTTTTCCTGTATCATTCTGCTGTACGGAATTATTAAAACAAAACATGAAAAAATGGTTTTGTTGCCTTCCATTGAATGGAAATGTTCGCTTATGGAAAACTGATTTAATGATGCCGATTTTAGTATAAAATCAGGATTATTTAAAAAATTTATTTTTAAATTAATTTTTCTAAGCAAAATGGATATATGCGTGGTACAGATTCATAAATTTATATACAATTTTTATAAATGTGAGCTCATCTACTCTGTAAGCTCGGACAGTAAAGACTATGAAAACTTCAAAAAAAAATTGATGTGTCTTCTGCTTTTCTTCTGGAGATAAACTAAATTGTGGAGACATTTTAATTTCTCTTTTTCTCTGGTTTTATATTCCATGAAGGGATTTGATCAACACAGCTGACATCTATGAGGTTCTAAATTTTGGTCGACGTCTTCACGCCAATGTAGTCTGGGTTTTCTCATCTCACAGTACAAAAAGGTAGTTTTTGGACAGCTGGTGTTATTGGCTCTGTTGTTGGTAGCTGTATGTTGAATTGTTGTTTAGTTTGCCTCGTTAGGAAGAATTTTCTTACTAAAAAATAAATAATAACTGATATGAGTAAAATGCCGCAGATTCCCAGGAAAATATTATTTTGTTGTTCGTGTTGGGTTATTTTTGTGTGAATTTTTTGGATTCTGTTGTTGTTTGCAATTGTCCAATTGCGTAGATTTGATAATGTTATTGGCTCGTGAATTTTGCTGGTAATGATGTCGTTGTATGGTTATATTATTATAATACTATCCTCGAATTCTGTAACTTTCCTTCAGACCCTAAGCCATTTATAAGTCCTCTTTTATTTTTCATCCTAGGTCGTAAGTAGTCTAATGTTTCTTCTTAATTTTTTACCTTCATCTGGAGTATGCTTAATTTAATTTTATATATTATTTTTAATTCTGGTTTGTCCCTAGTGATTGTCCCTATATTAACTATGTCGGTTTTGATTATTTGTAATTTATTCCCATAATTCCCATAAATTTATTATGTGAATAAGTCTGTTGTGGTTTGTTATGATTCTTGCGTTTCCTAATTTCATAGGTATTATGCCCTTATTTTGATCGAAGTTTATAATGGGCCTTTCCAGCATAGTTATTAGATTACCGCAACTGCGCAATAAACGTTTAATTTTAGATTTGTGTACTTTGCGTTTATTGGTTGTTACCAATTCCTCCAGTCTTACCCTCCATCTGACTAGTTTTGAGTTTGGTTCTTTTAGGGAGAACAACAACCAGGGGTTTATGGTCCGTTACGATTTTAACTTTTCGACCAAACAAATATGGCCAGAAGTATTTTGCGGCCCAAACTATCGCTAACAACTTCTTTTCGATTGTTGAGTAATTTTGCTCCGTTTGTGTCAGTGTTTTGCTGGCATAACAAATTGGTTTATCGAAACAGCGTCAAGAGCCACATTACTTGCGTCTGTTGTTAGCACGAAAGGTCGACTGAAATCCGGGTACTGCAAGACTGGTAATATATCTAGTGTCGAAAATGATCTTCTTATCTTTGCGAAGACACTCGGCTAATGGTTAAGTTATATTAGAGAAATTCTTGATAAATTTTCCGTAATAACCTAACACTCTAAGGAAGGATTTTATTTTTTTTCAGTCTTTGGAGTAGGCAATCTTTTAATGGCCTCAGTCTTTTCGGGATTAGGTTTAACTCCTTCTGTGGGTACTAAGTGTCCGAGAAAAGCTTGACAAATTGATTTCACGTTTGACTTGATTTGTACAACTTAGTTTATGCGATTCTTTAAAGAATATTTTTTCGTGATTCCTATAAAGTTTTTTTATCGCCTGGTTTCTTCCAGAAACAGAGTTCAGTGAGATGTCCTAATCAATTTGGATATATCTTGTGATTTGCCTGAACTTTCGGACATGATTGAACATTGGTTGATTTCGATTGAGTAATTTTCGTTTAATTTATCTGCTCTAATAGGTTGTTTTATCAGACATAGTTTTTCCTTATTAGAAAAATTAACGATTTCGACAAGCGAATACCAATCTTCAACTTTGTAGATTCCTTCGAGAATGACAAAAACAGCCCCTTTTGGTATATCAACAGGTATACTTATAGTCATTCTCGTTCGAGGTGGAATTCAATAGTCTTTAGATATGAAGTTCGGTTTGAACAACAGTGGAACTGTCGTTTTATTGACTTCCAGTATGGCTTTTGAAAGTATAATTTAAATTTTTGCATGAGTTCTAGTCCAATTAGACCATCGAAGTAATTGTGGAATTTAAAGACTAAAAATTAAATGGGTTACCTTATTTTTAACTCCATAAGGCCGTTTATGGTCACTTGTTCTGTTATTTCATGCAGTTTGAAAAGGGGTTTAACCTTTACCGTGGGAATCTTTTGTGCCCGTGAAGGATGTACATGTTTGGGATCAATAAATAATCTATTGGCCCCAGTATCGATTAACATTTTCTGGGTAATTTTCGGATTAAGTTTTATATGAATGTATGGCAAAAGGAAAGATTGATGGGAGTTCAGATTTACGTATCCGATTAAATTCCTGATGCTTGTTCCCGAAAAACCGTATCGTCTACTTCCGAGTAATTTATTTCGTGTTCCTGATGTTTAACCTATGGTTCCTCTTCTTCTTAGTCAAGGTTTGGAAAGCAATTTCCATCCTCAAGTAATCTTTGTGAGTGATTTAATGTGGGTTTAGCTTGAGTGATTTCTTCCATATTGATAAGTGCTTGATTTTAAAATCTAGGGGTTCTATTTTGTTGAAATTACCTGAAAATTTTGTTGAAATTGCAAAACTGGTAATCTTGGTTGTAAAGTGTTTTGATACTGCTTTGAAGGTATATGTAATGGCTGGTAATAAATTGTCTTAGGCATTAATGGTGGTTTTTCAAATGTATGAATTTTAGTTTTCTTGTAATTCATATTTTGTTCCTTCATGCAAAAAGAAAAAGCATCATTTATCGTTTTAGGTTGCCATGCACGTATCATAGTTCCCATGGGCTCCTTTAACCCAGCTAAGAACGTAGACAAACACATTTCCCAAGACAATGGGGTGCCATACATTGTTAAAATTTCATCGGCTTCTCCAGATATTTTATTCTGGATAGCACGGATAAATAATTTGGATATCTCTTTGTCGCCAATGATTTCGTAACATTCTTGGATTATTTCGTCCACGTTGTGAATGAATCAATGTGTGACGATTGCCTTCAAATCGGGGTAAATCTTTAATAGAGTCTGGTAGAACTTTTTATTTTTTTTTATTTGTATTTTACTTAAATTTTCAAAAAAAAAAGTAAATCTATTTGCTCGATATTGCTAAACTACCACTTTCGTTAACTAATTTTTCTCGTAAACCGCGAAATTATTATGACTCATAAGCCGTGAGTGGGTGAGATGTTTTTTGATGGGATGAATGAACATAAATTTATCACTTGCCAAATGTTTAAAAGAAGAGTTGCAAACTGCACTACGTAGGTCTGGTAGATCAGGATGTCGTGAGGTCTTCTTGATACACCGTCAGGATTCTTTCACCTAAATTAATATTTCGCTCAATTGTCTTTGAATTAACACGGCACTATTTACCAATAAACCGTTGGTGTTAACTTAATGTTACAACCGATGTCACAACAATACTTTTACTTTAATAATTCACTGACTCTACTTTAGGGATAAAATATAAGATATTAAAAATATCCAGTTATAGATATTAAAAATATCCAGTTATCCAGTTATCTCTTTTTGATCCCAAATTGCGATAATTAGCTCGTAGATCTGAGTTACAAGAGTCGTTTCCCCATTTTTAATGGGTTGCATGGGAATTTCATCGAGCCCTGGGGCTTTGCCATTTTTTAGCTTATCGATAACTGCTCATTCCTCTCATTCTGGGATGTTTTTTTTTTAATTATTATTTAATAACTTTAGTCCTTGTGGTTGGGAAAAACTTTCCCATGCCTCGTAAAAGACTTCTAAACAAGCCTGTTATCATTAGAATTCCACCAAACAAAGACTGGGTCGCTGGGCTGGCTACCCGCATCCGTAAAAAAAACAATTGTTAAAAAGCCCAACAAAATGAAATATGAATACCGCCAAAATTATACCAGACCCACGCCTATGGTTAGTTAGGAACACGGAGTTTAGTATTGGTACGTGGAACGTGCAGTCGCTTAGAAAACCAGGTGTGTTTGACGGTTCTATATATGCTATGAAAAAGTATCGCTTGGAACTCGTTGCTTTCCAAGAAACTCTGTGGAAGCATGATGAACTTTACGGTCGCGCATGACCTCGTTGTGGCTAGCACATTCTTTCTTCATAGAAATATCCACTTGGAAACATGGACACACCCTCGTAAGACATCCTACAGTCAAACTGACCATGTGTTAATTACTAAGAAAACGTAAAATCTTATCGGTCTGCTTCCAAATTTGTAGGCAGTGATCATCAACGGGTCACTGCATAACTTATAGTTTTCGTACATGTCAGCGATCGCAGATAAAAGTTGCTTACGTTTTAACTGCGAATGCTGAAAAACGAAGAGGAGAAGGCACAATATCAGAACCTTGTTGCCAGTAGCATTATAAAATCCAACAACAAAATATAGCCTATAAAGAAGAGCGAATGCTTTTTGCAATCGCACCCAAGAACAAAACGGTCCTTGCTAGATGAACCGCAAAGAAAATTTATAGACAGAAAAAGCGTGAATGATGGAAGGCTAAAGTCTTAAGACTAAAACAACTCTGCAATAAGCGCAGTTCTCATGGCTTCTTTTAAGGAATTACCAGACTACACCATACCTTTAGACTTAGGTCTATCGCCATTCGGGACCAGGATGGAAACCTTCTTGTTAGTATCAATGCAGTGCTCGACGCACATGGAAGGAGTATTTTTGTGATTTACTCAATGTTCAACAAATGGCCTTTCACACAATCCACCGGGAATCTCAATCTAACGGATAAGTAATAGAGATGGTTAATGACATTCGATAGAATGATCATGAAATTATTTATGGCACTAAATGCGACGATTATACATATTTACCGAGTTTTATTCAACCACGACATCAGGAATTTAATGAAACTTCCTGATCTCGTTCATAAAATAAAAGAGTAGCGAGTAGGATGGCTCGGTCACGTTCTGTGACCTGATCCTAAACGAATGGTTTGGTGATCTCTGAGAAGAGAGCCGCCATTAGGCAGACGCAGTAGTCGCTGTCGGCGACGATGGCTCCTCGAGGTAGATAGAGGACGATTTGTCTTCTTTGGGTTGTCTAGAACAAGCTCAGCATCAAATCCGATTGAGCCTGCAAAAGCCGTTTTTTTTAATTATTATGGCACAGTCAATCTACTAATTTGTTGACGTTAACATTAATATAAAGCACACTGTATTTTTTCCTGTGGCAATGACGATACATTTTTTTTATGAACAATGCCTTGTAATTTCATTTCATGATGTATAGTTACCGTTGCCAGTCTGTCTATATATACTTGTATCTGTGTTATCAATTTGGTAACTGGTTTAGTAATACACCAACACGATACAAACAAATTAACAATACATAGCAATCCGATCTTGGTTTGCCGAGCTTTAACGATTTTTACATGTTCATCATGTTCTCTGTTGTCGTTCGTTTTTCATTTGGAAATGTTGTGATCGAGCTGAACCACCATTAATATTTCACAACACTTTTTTGCGCACTTATCAGTTTTAATTAGTAGTAACTTTTTTGTGTTGTTTATTATCGGATTAGTTTTATCGGATTAGTTTTGTGGAATTAGAAAGTAAAGTGGTTTTTGTGTGCACATAGTAATCATAGTTAAAGTTTTAAGATCTGTTGTTATTTTGATGAATGTGCTGATTGTGAGTGTATTACAAGAATAGTTTAATTGGTATGTGCGTCTTTTTTGTCAATATTTTTTTGTCGATATGAATTCTGTTAATAGAAAATGTACACGAAAATTAAAAAAATAAACGCCGATATATTTTCGATACTATATAACTTACATAACATTTTAAATATTTAATAAGCTTTAGACTAATTTTTAATAATTTTTCTAATTTTCATTTTTCATTTTCAGATACGCATTTAAATTTCTGTTGAATAAGGTACGTTCTGTTTATTGATTTAATGGTTTATTTCTTGGTGGATGCTTAATTTCTTAAAAGCTTTCAAAAATTATCACGACGCGATTATTAAATTTTTATCGGTCGTGCTGTATTTTAGTAAATTAATGTTTAACAAATTTAAGCGTTTATACAATTTTTAGGTTATGAATTAATTTAATATTAAATTAAAAATATTAGTAATTTAAAACTCATTTAACAACACTGTTACTTTTGCAATTTGAATCATTGAATGAATGAAATACTGAAACATCTTGTTTCGTACCATCTTTAAACTTTCTAAGCTCTCCTTTCTCATGATGTTACTTAAAGTTTCTAAGTTTTTTTTATTATTTAAGTGAGACAGTATTCAACTATCAATTTTTCTTTCAAATACTGCGGTTTGTAAATTTCTAGTTAAATTATCTTTTTGTAGGATTTAAATTTGGTAAACCCACTTTCTTCAATGGCAGGGCGATATATCCCAGGGTGAAGCTTTATATATCGTGTATTGCGGCATGGATTTTTAATTCATCTTTGGTGTATTTCAACTGTTTATCTCTGTGAAGATTCTCGTTTCTTGTGTACCACGGAGCATCGACGTTGTTACAAAGATCTTTGTGTTTGTATAATTGTAGCATTTGGTCTACTAAGACCTCCAAAGTGGGATACTTTCAGTTCATAACAGCTTAAAAAATTTGCCAATATAGCAACAAATTATTTTGTATTATATAAGCTGACATTAACTATGAAAGCCTCTATGTATGAGTCAATTTATTATCTTAACCTTATTTTGCTCTCTTCTTGAGTTTGAAATCGAGAGTCATGCCAAGGTAATTAGCTGTGTTTACATTTATCTTGTAAGACTAGGCTCCTTGAGAGTAAGTCAAGTTTATACAACGTATTCGTTCACTTTGTGCTCTCACGTTAATATTTGTCAGGATTCGTTCTGTTTCTGTTTCTCGTACACATTTAACATGGTTTTGTTTCAGTTTACGTAATTTATTTCTCATTTTTTGTAATTCTACTGCAACTTAACATCCTTGATAGTTCGCGGGATTTCGGAGGTGTCCCGAACTTTTCTCAAGGGCTCAATTTTAACTCTCAGGTGGAAAATTGCAATTATATCATAGATTTTTTCTATATTTTCTCTATTATAGAAGGTTAACATAACGGGTGGAAGTCCCCTTCTGATAATTTCAATGTTTTCGTCCTGGTTTTGCTTGTTCTTTTTTTTATGACTACGTCTTTACTTTTAAGATTAATAGAGCCCTTTTTCCATTACATTGATTGATCGATCAATTTTATCCTCATCGGCGTTCTCAATAACGGTGTTTAATTTAGCAGCGGGAGCTTTGTAATCTTAAGGTTCTATCGTGTTGATTTTCAAGTTGTTATTATTTAGTGATACCACCTTATAATAGTCTTGGCTTATGACCGATTTTAAGACCGAGAGAACATAAGTTTTATTTGTTCTCAATTCACCATTTCCGTTTCTGATGGCGGTATCTACTAGGATGAGAAAATTTAATTAGATTTTTTAGACGTTGGCAAAGCAATCTCTGCAGTTTCTGTGCTGTGTAAGGTCGTTGGATGTTTCCGATTTAGCTCCTTATAAATTCGCGTTTTTTTTTTGTTTTGTCTAAAACATTGTCTGTTATCTTTTCTAGCTTTTAGACATATTGTATTTGGCTGTAACGTGTTAGCCACATTTTACGCAGTTTCTGTTTATTTGCGAAGCTTAAATGACACTGATCATTATATTAGTCTGTGCGGGCTATCTCTACTCATTTTCCGATTGTCGTTGTGCTATGGTGGTCAAGGCAGACTGTAATATTTTCCACTGCCTCTGGATATTGAATCGATATTAAGGACAGGCTTGCCATTTTACGTATTTTGTAAAATTCTGTAACTTAGAATGTATTAATGCTTCGACATTCAAACGCATGATCTTTCTTGCTAGCCTATTAAAAGATGATGACTTTTTGCAGTTACATATTTAAAAATAACAAGCATATGATCGCTGTCTAAGTCAACACCTCTTTAAGATCGAACGTCAATAATACGTAAGGTCATGACCGTTATTTAGTGACTTGTTTATACATCAATGCAAGCTATACGGTGCGAAACCCGTTGTATTAATTCTGACGATCGTTATGTTGAATTAATCGATGTGAATTCGAATTGTGCATATTCGTATATTGATGGGGCGGAAGTCAATGATATTTTGATTCACGTGGCTATGTTGAAGAAAACCGGCGCCAAATCCTCGATGGCAGGAGTATTAGAATGTGTAACCGCAGTCTTGCAGAAACCGTGCGTTGAGAGTAATTATCTGCTTGGCTGTCTTGGAAGATCCCCAGGTCTTAGCAGGCTTATAGTACTTCCATGTTTCCATCTTTATAGAGTTCGAGGCAGAGATTCGAAGCTGTTTTATGGTCATAAGATTGAAATGTTTCATAGTTCTCTCCCATATTATGTAAGACTCTAATTTGTATGCTGAGCAAAGGAGAGGTATGCCAATAGTTTTCGCATTTGGAATGATCTCCTTTTTTAAATATCGGCCATTCATCAGGCATGTGTTTTGCCAAATTAATCAAATAAGTCAACAAAATTGTGCTCAATGCAAACTCACCCTCTCCGAATATCAAAAGCTACGAGTTAATGAAATCAACGCCATATGAACAGTTTTTTTCTGGTACATGCATAGCCAGTGTGAATTCTTTGTAGGATAGGTCCTTTATTCAAATCTTATCAATCTGTAATTGACAACTTTCAGTCACGTAAGTCAGAGAAATGCTTCTTTAAAATGTCGAGTACTGCACCAATGTTAACACGAAGGTTTCCATTCTAGTCCAGAATTGCAATAAAGTTATGTCTGAAGGTAAGGTACTGCCGAACCATTTTTAAGAACTCCGTTTTGTCGATATTTACGCGCAGGTTGGCTTCTTGAAGTTTGGAAAAGGCTTTATCGTAACGAAGTAGAGGTTCTTCCTCATTTCTCCCTCCAAAGACTACGATGTCGCCTATAAACATAACATAATTAGCCAATGAATTCCGATGAAAGAAATCTTCGGGATGTCAGTCTCCTTTATTTGAATCTGATGAAATCCTGAAGTGAGGTCAATAGTAAAGTGCAGTTATTGACGGCCCCGAACAGTATTGTAAATTTCGAGATGACTATATGCAATTTCTTCTTAATATCAGTGGAATCTCGCATTTCCATATTATTGAATTGGTATGATGGTTTTCTTTTGTAACAGAATGTGTGTTGGATGTGATGATCAGTTCATTGCTTTTTCGATCAATAAGTGCTGCAAGTTCATTTTTGTCATTTTACCCGTGTCATCTTCAATAATACCATCAAACGACAACCCTGGTAAAACGAAAAAATCGATGGTATTTGATTTTTTTGGTTAGGCGTTAACTACTAAGTCGGTTTTTATGAAGCTTTTATTAGCGCCGGTGCCCATGAGGAACTTAAGTATTTTTTCGTATTTAAGTTGGTATTCTAGGTACAGAGGTTTCCGTTATAAAACTTTGTTCATGAAGATAAAAATGTTCGCTTTTCACTACTGTAGAGTATCATGAGGTTGGGCTAAATTGCTCATGTTCTGGTTGACATATGGCTGTTGTTTCGATGTTGAATATTGTATGCCATGTTTCAATGTACGGTCTCTTTTTTAAGGATATACTGGATGTAGCATGTGATCTGATCTGTGGAGCTGTTATTACATTGTTCACATTCCGTTTGTGTATGGCCATGTTTCTAAAATTCAGGTTCTGAATTTCCAAACAAGATGGACGGAAGCATTAAACATCGAAAGCATAAAATTCGTCCACCGTCATGTACCTTTGTGATAAAGTGCTGAGTTAGTGTTCCAGTGTCTGTAGATCCCGCTTATAGGCATAATGAAATGACAGGCATTTTTTAATGGACGCCCATTCTTCATCAAAAATATTATACGAAATTAATGCGGAGTCGGCATTGCCTCGGATTTTTTGACAAATATACTGAAGAATAGAACGGTATATCGGTTTATTACGTATAACGTGTATCCATGTCCTTTAAGTCGTGTTCAGCTCGCCTGGTTCATCTCTTATGTATCAAACTAGATTTGGATATTACGTATTATTACTTAAGAGAAAATTATTTTGGATTTTCATGGAGGAAAATAGTGCACTTGAACCAATCGGATGTGCTTCGGACGTTACGTAGAATACCTTGCTCACTATAGTTTTGAAAATTAGTAGCTGCAAAGTTGCTGTGGTGGAGTTCTAAGGATAACATGCTCGTTCTTATAAACATCTTATAATTCATATACACTGTATGATTTAGTCTGACCATCTCTCTTAAACATAAGCTTTAAATATCATATAATATGTGACAACACTACGGTTAACAACAACCAATCGAAACAAATAAATAAATTAATGTTTTTACAAAACAAATCCACGCAGTAGGAACTAATTCCCAAAAGCCTCGAATTTAGATAATCCGAAAACATAAATAAAAGATATTAATTCAATTGTCCCCATCAATGTCAATCACAATTTTCTCTGAACAGACATTTTTTGCAGACATTTTTTTCAAGAATATTATTTGATTACAGAGTCGATTTTTTATGAGCTTTTTGTTAAACAATCACTTGTGATTTTTTTCTACAGTATTCATTTGGAGGAGTAAAATGAGAAAATTGACAACAACAATGATGATTAATTGATTTTAATTTAAATAAAACGTCGATTTTTTATTGTTCTTTAAATTTAGTGTGAAAATATGTAGTGGGAGGTATAAATAAATAGTTTTGATGTAATTTAAATTTGAGAAATTGAACAGTACTTCAATAATATTGACATTTTAAAAGTATCGTTTAAATTCATGGCAAAAAAATATAAATACCGATTTTCCTGTATTTTGAAAATAATTTTAAAATCCTAGTGTAAGAACACAACAAATTATCTTGATTATAGTAAATAAGCTTAAAGGTATAGAAGTTGGTTGAATTGATTGTGGTTTTCCTTCAAGGATTTTAAAAATTAATTTTAATTTTTCCCTCATTACAGGTTTTGTAAAATAATTTGCGCAAGTTCTTAGAACAGCTAACCACTATTCTATTTTCTTTAAATCGGTGGTAAAAAAAAAATAATTTTTTGGTAATAAAATTAAATATCGTGGGTAGAGATAATATATAGACACGAATTTAGTAATTAAAAATATTTGAAATCCCTCGAGTTTTGTTATTTACTCCAGTTGATTATGCTTATATCCTAGGTACATACACATTTTACTACTTTGCCGTTATGTACGAGAGTAAAAAACATTTTCTTCAAAATATATATTTTTTCTAAAACATTATTAAAGCTTTAAGGCATACATAAAAATTATTTGCTCAATGTTGTAATTTTTTTTTTTTTTGCTTTTTATACATTAAAACACATTACGTAAATACTAAAAAAAAATGTTTGCAAACAGGAAGAAAAACTGATTGTAATAAAGATAAAAACACCTGGTACATTTTTCAAAAATATCAATATCGTTATTGCTTTCTTGTATATATGTACTATGGTTATGAAAAGTTTACGAAATTTTACTTTAACAATAAAAAAATTCTTACAATTGGTAAACAATTAAGTTAAAAAATTTTAAAATTTATATATGAATACGGTTTGATGTCGTAAAGTAAATTTAAACTAAATTTAATCGGTGCTCGATAGGGATTACAATTTTATCAGCCAATGGATTATGTACAAAAACAATTGCACCTGAGTTGTTGCAAAGTTGCGATAAACGTAAATTTCTAAAATACCAGCTGTAACAGTTATTATTTCAAGAAACAAGCTTTTCAAACTCAATCACTTAATTTTGGCGTTTTCTTAATTTGTTTAGAATTATATTGGCAATTGGTCAGATTGTATTAATTCAGTTAACAAAATTCTTTCAAACTAAGCGCTTTTTAAATTTCAACATTTAAAAACTTAACTGAAAATATGTTTTACATTTAAACGAGCTTTACGTGCTTTATTTATTGTTTGTACGACCAAAATGCTATTAAAGTGCATAAAATAGTAAGTAAGGCATAAGGTTTTAAAAAATTTATAGTGCTTAAAAAGATAGGATCCACAAAAAAAGTTTAGTTAAACTTTAACTTTAATTGCCAGTAAAAATAATACAGACGAATACCGTTCAAGATTTTAGAGGACAAGTTTTAGAAGTTGGAGCCACAATGTATCTGACTGATCCTGAAATAGACACTAAAACAGCCAAAACTTGAACCAAAATTTTACTTAATAATCGGAAAGCTCAACAAATGGATTAGTAATGTAGATAAAAATGAGCATGCCATTGCGAAAAGTTTAATGAGTCCATAATAAATGCTACTCAACCTCACCTTTTCCTAGTGAATAAACCGATTGGCTTCGCTTTTACGACTTGTACAATTGGTCAATCCATAGTAAAGACTTCGTGCAATATAGAAAGCATCACAGTTTATTGCATGAAAATTTCGTTAATGATAATGCATCTAGACGCATAATGTTATTAGTGGAAATCCTTAAAGAATCTAAGCCACCAACTTGTGAGAATAGTGGACCAGGGAAAAGAAGCAAGTCTTCCAAAAAAATACTTCATACATATAGAAGCTATGGTAACAAAAGCTGTAGCTCGAGTGAAGGGCGCAAACGGTGAATACAAGTTATGCAGCGCACTTTTAAATTCAACATTGCAAGATACATTTATCACTGATGCTTGTGTGCAAAAATTGGGATTGGGTAAAGGCTGTCCAAATTATAGCATACTAAAGAAGAGCCTATAAGCTAGAAATCATGTCTACATCGAACTCAGGACCTGATGTAAAAATGCAAGCTTACATCATTCCAAAAATCACAACGTTGGAGCCGTTGTCAAAAATAAGAAGGACCAAACTTGATAAGCTAAAATACATGAATCATGCTGATCCGAAGCTCTACGAAACCAGAAATATTGATTTATTGTTGGGTGTTGAGGTTTTTTCACAATAATAATAACAAAAAACCAGATTTGGCTAGATAATTCGAGGGCATATTTCTGGTAATGATCAGGAAACCGATGTGATTAATTTTAACATCACAATAAAGGTGGCTAACACGGTTAAAAGCGATGGAAAACAGGTTTAGGCGAAATCCTGAATTCAAGAACGAATACCATAAATTCATGAATGAATATTTGCAACTCGGACATATGGAGGTTATAAATAAAGAGATCAACTGCCATCTACTGCCTACCACATCATGGAGTTATTAAGGAAAAGCACAACAACGAAGTTAAAAGTATTGTTAGATGCGTCTTCAAATGACGTAAACGGAGTGCCATTAAATAATTTATTGAAAACAAGACGAACCATACAATCATTGCTGTTGGATATTATATTAAAATTCCGCACACACCGATACGTCATATCAAGTGACATAGAAAAAATGTATTGGCAAGTTTTGATACCTCCAGATAAGACCAGGTTTAAAAAGTTATTGTGGAGAACCAACGAAAATAATCTCATAATACAATATGCATTGAAGCATCTAACTTCCAAGTATCCCAAAGCAGCCGAAATCATCCAAACAGATATGTAGATTAATAATTTAATGACAGGAGCAGTTACAAACCATTTTAAGAATGGAGCATGCACAAATTGATTAATTTACTATGGAAGATAAGTCCTCCAAGTATTAGGTTTAAAGTGAAATCCTAACCTAGATGCCCTCTGCTTCTCTGTTTGCCTGACAGAGAGAAACAATTATACCAAAAGAACACTTCTGTTCGAAACTAGCAGAATCTTCGATCCAATGTTACCTCCCATAACAATAAGTACTAAAATACTTTTTCACAGTTTATGGTTACAGGACTTAAAATTAGATGAACAACTACCTGGTGAAATATGCATTCGATGGATATGGCTTCGTAACAAAATGATTGGAGAAATGAAGAATGATTAGCACAGGAAAGATCCAGCTACCAAACAGAAGCCGAGAAAAACATAAAAACTTGAAGATATTAATGATGAGCACTGGGAATGGTTTTGTCGGGGATTTTCTAAAGAGATATAGTCCGGTTGAAAAATTAAAAAGGGATGCTGGGATAAATCCAGCGCATCCAATAATCTTGCCTTCTATAGTGTACTGATTTCAAAGGAAATTATATGTTGGATGATTATACTAAATAGTTGCACGCTGGATGTGGATTACTGGTGACTTTATCACAACAAAGATACTGGCTCATACGAGCAAGCGATGTCACAACGCAGATAATTCATAGATGTATCAAATGTATAAGATATAGACCAAATCTTGAGCAAAAGTCCACTTACCTTCAGCTCGATTCAGATACACTCATCCGTTCATTAATATTGAAGTGAATTAATACAAACCATTCAAAGTTCAACTAATATGACGTCGCGGCCAAATATCCATAAAATGTACGTCTGCATTTTTGTCTGTCCTAGTACTAAAGCTGTCGACATCGAGTTGGCTAGTGACATGTCTTTAAAATTTGGATGTTTTAAGACGGTTTAGTGCGAGAAGAGAATTCGTTGGGATACACTTATACTTTTATTTACTATTTAGAACTGAACTCTTCGATAGTTTCTTAAATGTTTTTAATACCAAAATAATTTTATTTACCAGTTTCTTAGCCATTTTGACATTATGCACAGATGATTTTGCAATTTGAACTCAATGTCTTGAGCCCTTGTGATTTCTATAATAATACCATTACTGAGATTTTCCCACACTTTGCTTCTAACTTCATTGTTAATAAACTGCAAGGAGATTGAAATTGTTGCCTCCTTGTTTCTACCTTTTCTTAAACAAGTTTCTGGATGCCATGGTGCAGTTTATTAACATACTTAGTAATGGTTTGACATTTTTTTCTGCCCTCTTTAAAACATAGTTTAACATCTCTGCAGTCTCATCAATGTCAGTCGGTGTACTAAGAAGAATATTTAGATAAAAATACCTTGTTTGACTAGACTCCTATATTATGATCTCATTTAGTTTGCTTGTTGGTGAGAATTGTAGACGTTTCTGTTTTTAAGCCATCGGTACTCAAATGTATTACAAATAAAGGATCAGAGGAAAGATCTTATAGTAATAATTGGTTGCATTAACATTTATGCATGCAATACCCTTAGTTACGGAACAAGCTAATTAGATCAAGAATATTTTTGTATATGCGGTGGCCATTAGGTAGGTTGACCAGATGATAAGCAATTCAAACTCTGTTTGTTCAGCAAACCTCAATGAATATGTCGTTGTAAACTTCCCCAGCAAAGAATTTATTACGGAACTGGTTAAAATAATCCATATGAACTGTGGTTTCTTTATAGCGTGTTTTGGAGGACAATATATATTGCTGATCTTACGCAGTCGCCAACACCATTGATTGAACATGTTCTTTCACGTATACATACAGTCCGTAGTGTTTTAATTTTTAAAACTCTTTCGCGGTTATTTTAACGTCCTGCTTTACGCCAACAAGAGCCAAATCGAGGACGCACGAATACAGGTTCGCGTTTTTGAATATCCATCTGCGCATTGCACTGCTCCATGCCAATAATAAAATTTATTTGGGAATCATTAATACTCTGGTTACATTGTAAATGGCTCAATCGAAAATTTTAGATTAGATGAATTTTGTATTTAGAACCATTTCCATAATAATGGTAATTTTGTCTATTTTGGCTAAAATTTATGTACCATTACCCACAAAAACATATATTCTAAAAATATAAATCTATTTTAATTTTCCAGTAAATTTTCATATAATTTAATTTATTTTCCAAAAACAATATTATTATTATTAAATATTCTATATCGAAATTTCTAAAAGTTATAAAACCCTCCCAAAAAATTATGTATCTATTTTTAGAGAGCAAAAAAAATGTTGTTAAATAATAAAAATTATAAATAAAAAAAAATAAACAAAAAGTACAACAAAATTATATTTTATGTATTAAGAAAAAATAAAATATTTATGAGAGTTTAGAATTAAATTTATAATCTTATATTTTCAACACAACATGAAAAAAATATATTTCAACTTTATTAAAATAACATAAATTTTAATCTTTATAATTACCATATATATATGTATATAGTTCGAATACAGAATTTGGAAAAAAATAAAATTTTGAAAGGGATGGGCGATATATCTGTATAAATAAATTTATTATGTATTGTTTGGCATTAATTTGAAAACAAAATTTTTCTTTTTTACGTTATCCTGGGAAAATATTAGAAAAATTTATACTATACTCATATATTGTAATACGTCCCCCCAGCAAACACTTGTTGTGGTTACAAGATAACAGATTTTACGTGAAATTTTAAAATCATTATTTTGTTTCAATATTTCAAAACTACATTAAATTATTTCTAAATAGAATCTGTAATATATCGAACTCGACTTAAAGTTATTTTGAACTTGACTACCATTCAAACAGTATTACAAAAGGTATCCTCATTAAAAATTATAAGAAAACAAGATTTTTAAAATAATCATAAAAATTATAATTATTGATCTAACTGGTTTAGAGCTTTCATGCTCAATAATTTGGATAAAAGCTTTTCATATCAGTTAATTAATGTTAAACTTTAGAAATTTATTTGTATTCTTTTAAAATGTTAAAATGTTAATTATTACTTTTAAAGACACACTGAACAGCTTATTAAAGCTTTTGATTAAATCTTTATTAATAATAAAAACAAAACCCGACATTTTTACAACTTTATAAACACTTGTCACTGTATTTTTTTAAATACGGTTAATTTCATATAAATATTGACACAACCTTTAATAAGTGGTAACACCAAAAACTAGTTTTTTAAATGAAACTTTAATTTGAAAGTGTAAAACTTACCAAAGCTTTTATTTTATCAAAATAAATGCTAGGATGGGAAGTGAACTTTGTGATATTGATGTTTGCTCTTATTAGTACTGTGGTTTGGCCCATCATACAGATCATTGCGAGCGAGTAAAGGAACAAGCTTAATTTGCTGTTTGCTCTCGTCCATGTTGCATTATTTGTTTTTGTTCCGAAGTATCTTTACCGGGTGATTTTTGGTTGGCCTTTCAAGTAATCCCCCATTACTGCTCTTTCATATAAATTTTTAGTAATAACTCTAACTAAGCAATATTTCCACTATTGCCCTTTTAAACTCTTCCTAAAGGTCATTTCCCTGGAGGTAGATTATTATCCTTACCAATGAATAGCTTCCTTTTTATTATATTAGCTTGTCTTTTAACCCATTTGATCCGTTTTTGTAGTAAAAAAAATATATTCGGCAACCCAAATTTTCCAATACTCTTGAGATATCTTTTGCAGATATCTTTCTGTCCACAAAATGGTGTTTGATGGATTTAACTGTTATAATGCCAATGTGTATTATCCTTTGTAAGTTCTTCTTAGATTAAATGCTGCTCTGATATCTTCTAACAACAATTCTCTTACTACTATGTGAATGGCTTTTACAGCAAAGCAAACGAATACTGATATAGGTAACCCTTATAATTTTTAGCGACCTCGACCTGGTAAACACCGAAACTAGAAGGGTTCAACTTATTCTATACTAGTATGTGTAAATGGTCGTGTTGGAGTTACTCTAGCCATTGTAAAATTTCCCATAATTTGATTTAATGTTTCCGCGAGTTGTTTTCAGCAGATTATAAATCTATTGAAGTAAGTTTTTGCTGCTAATAGACCTTCTATTATCCAGTAACTTTGCCGAATAAAAGTTAGTGTAAGTGTTTTTCTTCCGTGTACGGTCAATTTATATGCTTAGTCTAGTAAGAGCCATGCTAAGTGACTCTTATAAGGCAGTATTATTGTATGCTTAGAATTGAAAGTTTAAACGCCTAACATTTGGCTCTCATGTAGTTCCTTAGCTATGCGGTATCTTGGGGACGAGTTAGTCATTCTGCTTGCAAATATAAGGATTCTTACTGCGCTTTAGTCAATGTTTAACTGCGCTCTAAGACCCCTAATATACCGTTTTCTTTATTAATCGTTGCAATTAGGGTAAGTATTTCGATATTTTCTTCTGTGGCTTCTTCAATCTGTGAAAGAAGTTAGACGGCCATTCCACCAAAGTTGGTGATTTAATAGCTTTAACGCATTTAAAGCTTGATTCGCAATATGCCGGGTTATCCTCTAATTTTACATAAGTCTACTATATAGTGGAGACAATAATTAGATTGAATTTAGACCATCATGTTAAAACAAATGTTTTAAACTTATTTGTCTTTTCTCTGAACCAAGCCAAAGTTATCATAGAATTCTGTCCAAGCAAGTGTTTTGATATACCGGGCAGTTGTAACGCTTTTATTGTTTTTCTTAGTAGTCTTGCTAATAGCACAGCGGCGCACAATTCCATCATCATAATAAATATTTAAAATAAATTGAATACAGATTTATAATATATTGCAGCCGCATAATATGCATCTTCCGATGAGTCACAGAAACCGTGGAGTTCTTTTAGCTCATCGTTGTTGCGTGCGTAATCCATCGTTTTGGAGCTGACTTTCTTTCGTACTTCGCCAATGTCATGGTTACCATAACTCGCACTATTTTCAATTGTAGTTTATTTCTTTTTAGTTTTAGTCATTCTACTGTTTCTACCGTTATAAAGGTTGCTTGTGAGCCTGGATTTATCAAGTCCAAACTCTTAATGTTGTTTGGTTTTCATCTTGTTTGACTGTACTTCTAGATGACAATTTAGCTTGGTTCCTGCTCCATTTAAATGAGTTTTTAGGTAATTTAATTTGTGAGTATTGTGAGTATTAATTTGTTGAAGATTTTAGAGAAACTACCCTATTTCATATAATCTCCAGAGATTACGGGTATTTCTATGGGTTTTTATTTTATATCCATCACCGTGTCACACTTTGTAGTTTATTCCTCTATCGCAGTTGCAATCCTTATTGCGATCTTGGTGAACTCTCTTGTATTGGAACTTTCTTCTATAAATATCTTCCTTTGTGAAATATTCCAACTCGTATTGCTTCAATGAGATTCTCTCTGATGGTACGTTTGAAACTTTGATTAGATAAGGATTATTGATTTGCCGGTGTCGCATATCATCGATACATTGTTTGTAAATATCGGAAATCGTTGTTCTTGTATATTTCTGTTCGAATGGTAGAACACTGCTTTGGACTACCTCATCGGTTTTTATAGTTTGTTTGTAGGGTGACGATTTTTCCTCCATTTTGCCTAATATTGGTTTATTTTATTTTTAAAAAACTTTCAAAATTGTCGGTAGAAAACTTATTGGTCTGTATTTGCTGGCTTTAAAATCCAGTTTTTTTTTGGGAAAATACTTATATCTCATAATCAAAAAGTTACATATTTTCCACATTAATCTTGTAATTTTCTAAACAAGCTTTCTTTGTCTTCAACCAGCGCTTGACAAAAAAGCGCTGGTTGAAGACAAAGAAAGCTTGTTTAGACCGAAAAAGTTGCTATACTTCACTATACAGATAATAAAACTGCGAATTAAGCTATAATACCCACGATCACTGATGTTATATTGCCAGCTTATAAAATACCATCTTGCACTGGATTAAAGCTTTTAACATATTATGCTGCAGTTGCTGCATTTCCTTTACCAATGAGTCCTTTACCCAGTATATCTAGAGACATTTCATCAAAGACAGTTGTTTGACTAGTACCACGGCTCTCTTCAATACTTTGCCTTCAACTGTCTGTATTATTAGAAGAGCTTTATTTTCTGACAATGAGGATACTGAAGCGTACTGTGCCTAATCCTGTAGGGTCTCCCAAAGTTGGCTCATCTAAATGACCTAAAAATAGTAATAAACTAGTTAGTCAAGGCATTAAAACAGCATTATACAGTTTCAGAACTAAACCTTGGAGAAACATATTTTGTTATTAGCAAATAATTGTTTGGGTTCCGAGAAATGTAAAATTATTATGACCAACGAAATTTAGAATTTAGAAACCCAGAATTGCGGGAAAAGTCGCATAATTCTAATACCTGGCCAACCGGCTTATTCATTCGACTTTTAGATTAAATTTTTGAACATCAGGACCTCACGAGCCTTCAAAATTCTTAGCACACGTCACTTTTATCATCAATCAATGTTTGGCAAAATCAGTTTTTCCCAATTTATGGAATGTTGTATCTGTTATTCCTCCGCCGAAAAAAGATATAACTTCTAGTTAACGATATCCATCTTATCAGTATTTTCCTTTCTAAAGTAATGGAACAAATTATGCAAAAGCAAATATGTGAACATCTTTAAAAGTTCCAAGTCCGTAGATAAGCTTATTGCACTTTTATTTGAGCAACCGTAAGCAGTTTGTTCAGTGTGCAATGTGTTATACGATGAACTATTTGTGACGTAACTGCCAGAGTATCACAAGGTTCTATACTGGGTCCTTTGCTTTTTTCTATTTATATAAATGATCTTTCATGGCACATTCATAATAGCCGGTTTCAATTTTATACTTTTTATTCAGGTTTATGTTGGTGGTAATATTTCAAATTTAACCGAGATTTTAGTAAGTTTTAATTGAGACCCCAAATATGTTTCTTTAAACAAAACCAAAAATAAGGACCAAAAATAATTTGTTTTGCACTTAAACCAGATTACTTTCTAGAAATAAATCACTTAACTTTACACTATCACTTTTGTTCCAAAAGTGAATATCATTTGAGACTTATTTGGGATTCAAAACTGACTTAGATTTATCATGTAAAGTCCGCATGCCAACGAATAAACTATAATAGTTTGTGTAAGCTTTTAGGTCCAAATACACTGCGGGATATTTGCGCGATGGTTTTCGACACAATTACTACACCGTTTCACTAGTGGATCAGTTTTCGCTTTGCTATACTGTTTTAGTTTATAAAGTTAAACACAAATCACGCAAATTTCATTCAGGGTGCAGTAAACTTTTTTGCACATTGAACTGGTTCCATACTCTTTTTGGGTTCCACCAATCGTGATTTCAATGAAGCAACTATTTTAAATTATAAGTGATGCACCGATGACCGAATTCTATGTAACCAAACGTTTGTTGGGCTGACCAAATACAGTATTCGCTAATTCGTAACATTTGGTTTGAAAACTCTCTTTTTAGATAATGAGACGTTTATGGCTCCATAGTTTATTTTGAATCAGTTTATGTAGCGATTAGACTCATAAGCTCAGTGTTTGATGCCTCCCCTTAAATAAATTATAGGTGGTTTCCAGTTTTTAACTTTATTGACTGTATCGGGACCATTGATCTCTAAAAACTAGAAAATCTGTTACCGAAAGATAATCGATCAGTATCTAGATCAACCTGTGTCGCTTTATTTCTGCTAAAAAATTGTGGATATCTTAGACTTTGCTTGCTTTCCAAATTTCACTAAAGTTTTTGCTTTTACTAAGGACGGTCACTAGTGCAATTTGACGAAAAATATTTATGATTTGCAAATTGTTTGGCGTACGATCATTATTATTATTTTCATAATAAAATTTTCATAAAATTAAATTTGATAGCGAAGCCAATTTTTTCCATGGATTGCCGTTAAAGCTCTTTTTTTTAATTTCAATAATTGTTTTTTGCTTTTGGCTGTGTTTTTATTATTTAAACTTCGTTAATAACGCAAACTGCATTTTAATACATTTACAAATATTTTTCACTTATTTTTTGTCAATACAACTAAATAAGTGATACCACAAACACAAAGCTTTATTATCTGACCTTTCAAAGCTTCGCATGTTTAATTTAAATTTTAACGTTACCTCCTTTTATGATCAATTTTTGAATTTCCTCGAGGCTTTTATTTATATTCAACTACTGATTTAATTATTTTGAAATAATGTAAAATTTAAACATAAATTCTAAACAATTTTAACATCTGGTCTTAACTGTAACAGACACATGAGCTTTGAATTTAAACCGATTTAGTAATATACCTCACCTTACTAATAATATCTTTAATGGTTTCAAAACAATTTAGAAGGTTCAAGTCTATAACTAATCAATACATATTAACCAAACAACAGATTTATTGTTGTTGTCAATCGATTGTTGTTGTTGTCAACTATATATACACTAAGTAAAATTAATGATGTCCTGTAGCAAATTATTGATGATTTAGGTCAAAATGATTTAATATGTAGTATGAGGTAATATTTATTATGCAGTAACATAACTTAAGGGGTGATTTTATAAACCCATAACATTTAGACGCATCGATAAAATTCACAGTAGCAAATCATTACTTTGACCATATTAAATGTGAACTAATAATGAAGTTTAATTTTCGAACTTCGTATTATATATATATTACAATATATATGGTCGTTGTCGCAAACAATTCACATTCCAATTTAATTAATCAAAAGAGGATATATTATATGATAGCATAAGGATATATTTATGATAAAATGATTTTTTTTTTATTGTTGTCCGTTTATTTTCCAAACCATCGTAAAAATTGCTTTCAGCACAAAATTCTATTTTTTATTTTTATTCTATTTAGAATCTTTAGGAGTATAACAATATATATAAAATTGAAATTGATTGTTGTAAACAAAAACATATTTTATTCTTCACTATTATAACAAGACAATACACATAATAAAATAAGACTATAACAATATAACAACAGAAAACAAGTAAAATTTGTGAAATGAAGTTTGTAGATGGCACAAAGTTTTATTTTTTTCTTATGTTTGTTATATGGCCACCCCAAGTTCTATATATACATCTAGTTATAAGTTGTGTTGTACACTCTTCGCATCCATAAAAATACAAAACATTTCGTATACTTCTATATATATACATATAGTTTAAGTTCATTCGATTTATTTATCTGCGAAGATATAAATAAAAATGAAAAAGAAAACATATCTTCCAACAAACGGAAATATAAGAAAAATATCTTGAAAGCAAATAAATTGGTTAAATCGATATATTTATTTAAATGGATTATATTGTTATAAATATCGTATGTGTATATACTCGTATGTATCTAGCAAACCCCGAAATTTAATAATAACCGCCTATTTTCGCAAATAACGTGGTACATGAAGCATTCGTACTAAAAATGGTTATTTTATTGTTATTGTGCCATCTTCCTATACACATTTTATCTTAGCGCTTTTACTAGTATATAGAGATATAGATATCTATAAGGATACATATATAAACATATATTACTACCGCCATATCCACAAACAATATCATAAAAATAATATTTCGCCTTCTCAATTATCAACTTTTCATTTCAATAATATTTGATTTTGGTAAATTTATTTGTCATGGCTTGATAATTTTCTTTACGAAAACTTAACGAACGAAATTAAAATAAACTTAAAACGGTTTCCACCTCTGTTTGGTTAAAGGCAAATTATAATTAAATTAGTGAAAGCTCCAAGAACAAAAAGTACAATACAAATTTGTAATAACATGACTTATTTTTGTATTTTAAAAATCTTATATTGAATATTAAATCTTTAAATTTTTTCTAATTAATTGCTTAAAGCTGCAAATTTAAATTATAACTCATTTCAAAAGCTCTAAAAGTACTCTTTAAAATCTTATTCCAAAACTAACGTAATATATAGAGCTTTTTTGTTTAGTAAACAATTTTGTTTTTATCCGAAAGCTGAACACATTTCTAAAATAATTATAGTCTAAAATATTTTAAATATTTTAAAAAGCTTCAACTAAATATTTTGTGCATTTTCCAATTAATTGGATAAAGCTAAAAATCCAAATTAAACTACATTCAAAGAACTCAAAATCAAAGCTTTAAAAATGTTAAACCATTTAAATTCTAAATCAGTCTTAAACTATCGTAATATAAATAGTTGCTTTTTCCAGTAATCAATTTTACTTTTATTTAAAAGCTCTAAAATCCACCACGTAGAAACCAATAGTACAAAATTTGAACGAATACAAAACGAAGGCGATCGAAATCAATAGTAAGGCCCCTGTATTCACTAGAGGAAAAATATTGCAAAGATTATTATGTAAAAACCCATCGTCATCTTCCCTCTGGGCAGTATCCCGCCTCACTACCAATTAACGAAGATATTAATCCAGCTTGGAGTTTCTAATACATCCTTTTACTAGCAATTTCAAACAATCAAAAGAAAATTCTGTGGTCGTCCAGAGATGTATGGTAAATATCAAGAATTTTACCGATGTTATTTCATTAGTTCGCGTTTGTAAAGCTCAGTTTCGATCTGATGAGGATTCAGATTCTAATCTAAAAATAGATTCGAACACAAAAACGTATCACTTACCTCACCATTTCAATATAAAAGCTAATAGTACAACAACCCAACTTTGGGTAGTAAACAACGGTTCATTCAAATCATCATCGAAAATATCGTTGAATGACTGCTTATATAAAGGTTCTACAGGTCAACAAGATTGGTTGTCATAATACTTATAGGTTTCAAAAACATATAATTGCCTTTACGACTGATATTGTCTAAGCAAATAACAATAGATGACCAAACCTACAGCGAATATGGTGGAGAGAAAATTCGTCAAAAAAGATAAAATACTTCAAGTTGGTTCACACTAACTTACGGAACGACAAGTGAATCTCACACTTAAAAAAGTTGTATTGTTAAAGTCAGACCAATTTCTTCGCATAAATCGCATCACAATTCTACGAAGCATTTTGACACTACACGCTAAAATCCACGGATTCATCTGAATGAGATATGGTTGTGTGATGTACCTCGAGTGCCTGACGAGAAACATTTTGTGTGACTTATTTGTTCCAAATCTCGGTTAGCACCTCTTAAAAAGCAAACTGTATGCGTCATTTGTGGCAAATAGGATTACCTAAATCGATTAAATGTATTTTATTCAAAGTTGGTGCCGCACGTACCAACATCACTAAATCCTGCAGATTGCGTGTTTCGTGGGTTAATGCCTAATGAATTTCGAAATCATGATTTATGGTGATTTATGCCTAGAGTGGCATCCTTTGCTTCGAAAGCTTTCCAGATATCAGATGTTGCAACTTATGCTCCAATCATTCTGGGGAAAATGGCATATTGAATACTTTAATGACATCTATAAAGATTACAATAACAAAAATCATCGAATGATGCCTATCAAATAGGTACATTAGCTATTTTACATGATGACAACTATTCCGCCTATTAACTGGCCATTAGTTAAAATTATAGCTCTAAATCCTGGTACTGATAATAGCATCCGCATGGTAACCCTACAAATTTCGAAATCTATATAGTCAAAAGAGCTATCACAAAAATACAAAAATCAGTATTATGTCACTTGAACAAAACACGATCATGAGTTCAACTAACTAACTTGGTCTTTTAACACAGTAAGTTTTATAAAAACTTAAGTCACCTCATTAAAAAATACATATATTATGAATGCATTTTGAAATAATATTTGAACCTGTTAAGCTATAAAAATGTTAATTATAATTACAATATATGGATGTGTTAAGTAGTTAAAAAGTTTAAAAAGTTTAAAAAGCTCTCTGTAGTTTTTATGTATTATTATTATTTCAATAATAGAATTATTTTGAAATGCGTAAACTAATTTGTGAGAGCGTAAACAATTCACAAACTGTACAAATTTCTATTGGGCTTAAAAGCTTACAATTACAAAGTTAACAAAGTTAGAATTCCGTAAATTACCATAAAACATTATGAAAATCGACAATTGAAAGTATCCAAAACCTAATAAATGATTTGTAAATGTTTAAAAATTCTGAGATAGTTTTATTATCAATAAAAGCTCTTCTCATAAATTTTTTAATAAAAGCTCTTCTCATTCTTCTGAAATTAGAAGACTCAAACTAACTTGGTTGTTTATGACATAAACATCAATAACTTTAAAATGGTAAATCTGTATTTAAAGGAAAGCTCTTATAATTTGAAAATTGATTAAAGACCCTAAACGTTTTTAAGTAATCCAAACAGTTTATCAAACTTATAAAACTCATTGATGAATTAACATCGATTTAAAAAAAAATCAGTTAAGTTATGTATCATATTTAGAGTCATTTGGTTTAACTAGCCGGCGATATAACATGGCTGTTTTGCTCTAAACCATTTAATGAAACTTTTTCTACCTCTACCGTATTTATTAATACAATTATTTTAAAATGCATACTATAAATAGTGAAAGCTGCAATAGTTCTGAAACATGTAAATTGCAAAAAATTCCAATAAACTAAAAAATTTAGAATCACAATTTTTTGAATATTATGAAAAGCTCAAATTTTTCTTAAACTATCGTAATATAAAGAATTTTTTTTCAGTAAACCATATTTTATTCAAAAGCTTTAAAATTTATAAAATACATAAATCTTTTTAAGTTAACCCAAAATATCATTAAAACGTATGGGTTTATAACAAACAAGTTGTTGCATAGTTTATAAAGCTCCCTATAATTTTTATTTACTATTATTATTATTATTGTAATAATACAATTATTTGAAATAAATAGTGAGTGCTTAAATAATTTAAAAATTGTGAAAATGTCCAATAAACTAAAAAGCTAACATTATACAAAATAGTTAAGAGTTCCGTGGGCCACCTAAAAATATTCTGAACTCTAAAATATTAAATGTGTAAAAAAGCATACGGCAAATAGTATTGAAACTTTTAGATAGAAATCGATAAATAAACACTGAAGCTTAACCGAAGTATCCTAAAATTAATAAATAATTGTTATACGTTTAAATTTTTTGAGATAATAAAACTAATCAATAAAAGCTCTTTTCATTCTTCAGAAATCAGAAGACTCAAAATAACTTGGCTGATCACCTAAACATCACTAACATCAATAACATTTTTAAAATAAATAATTGGTATTCACCGAAGTGATAAGTCTGAAATCATTGAAAAGCTCTTGACAATTTAAAATTGATTATAGATCCTAAAAGTTTTTATATAATGCAAACAATTTATCAAATTTAAAAACTTCATTAATTAGATAACATCGATTAACAAAGTCTTTTGTTCAGTTTTGTGTAATATTTAGAGTCATTTGATTTAACTAGCCGGCGACATAACCTCGCTTTACGTCATTTAACAAAACATTCTCTACTTTTATCTTATTTAATATTTACAATTATTTTGAAATGCGTAATAGTGAAAGCTTAAACCGTTTAAAACTAAAAAGATCACATTTGTATTTTTTTGAATATTTTAAAAAGCTTTAATCATTCTTAAACTATTAACTACACCAGAAAACATTCTTACCTCTAAAATATTTACGTGTGTAAAAAAGCTTACGCAAACTAAAATGGCAACTATTAATTCAGTAGAAATTGATAAATACAACAACCAACTTTGAAAGTATCCTAAAATTAATTAATAATTTGTATACTCTTAAAAATTCTGAGATTATAAAACTAATTAATAAAAGCTCTACTCGTTCTTCGAAAGTTTAAAGATTCAAAATAAGTTGGTGGTTGACTTCACAAAAACATCACAAATTTCAAAAACATTTTTAAAAAAAATAATTATGGTTTTTACCAAAATAAAAGTTCTGTATTTATTTAAAAACTCTTAAAATTTTAAAAATTATTAAAGATTCTAAAAGTTATTATAATTCAAACAGTTTGAAATGTGTAACTTAAATAGTGGAAGAATAAATAATTTTGAAACACGTTTGCAAATATTAACAGTTAACTGAAAAGCTCCAATAAACTAAAAAATTTGGAATCACATAACCATTTTTTTAATTATTTTTAAAATCTTAAATTAAAGGTTAGATTTGAGCATTTTTCCTATTAATTGCATAAAGCTAACAGCTACTTGGGTTCATTCAAAGAATTCAAAACCAACTCTTTAAAAGTATTTAACAGTTTAAATTTTAAATCATTCTTAAACTCTTGTAATATAAGTAGCTTTTCCACTAAATAATTTTGTTTTTATTGGAAAGCTTTAAAATTTATAATATACAAAAAGTCAAAAATATTTTTAAGTTTCCCTAAAATATTGACAAGACTTATAAAATATGTATGCACTCTAAAATATTTAATGTGTACAAAAAAAGCTTACGAAAATTAATATTGCAACTTTTAGTTCCATTAAAATTGATAAATAAACACCGAAGCTTTAAAAGTATCCTATAAGTTATAAATAATTTGTATACATTTAAAATTTCTGAGATAATACAATTAATTAAGATAGTAAAAGCTCTTCATTCTTCTGAAATCAGAAGACTCTAATTAATTTGATGGTTGATCACCTAAACATCACTAACTTTAAATTTAATTAGTTAATATTGATTTAAAAAAAACTTTCTGTTTAACTGTCTTTTATGAACATATAAATCATTAAGTTTAACGAGCCGGCAAAATAAACTGGATGCAGAGCGAAACTTTCACTACTTTTATCGTATTTAACAAAACAATTATTTTAAAATATGTAACATAAATAGTGAAAGCTTAAAATGTTGTCAAACTTATAAACTGCTCAATTTTCTAATTAAGTAAAAAAATAAAAATGTTGGAATCATAACAATTTATTTAAATATTTTAAAACGCTTAAATCATTCTTAAACTATACCAAAACTTTGAAAATATCCTAAAACTAATAAATAATTTATAAACGTTTAAAAATTCTGAGACAATTGAACCATAATCAATTAAAGCTCTTCTTATTTTTCTGAAATTAGAAGGCTGAAACTTACTTCAAAAATATTTTTAATACAAATAATTGGTGTTTACAATTTATAATTCTGTATTAATTTAAAAGCTTTTAAAACGATCATAGATCTTTAATATAATTCAAAATTTTATTACAAATTAATAGTTTTAGGATATACAATATTTGAAATTGCTCCAAAGTTAAGAAATCTCTAAAACAATAAATACGCAAAAATTTTGTTTAACGTCAAAAAGCTTACTAATTATTATTAAATAAGAAAAAAAAACTTCAAACGATTTATTAAGTATGTAGTAAAAAAGCTGATGAAAGTTTATAAAAACTATTAAAATTAATTATAAAAGCACAAACTTTAACTAAAAAAATCCACATTTCTATTTCTAAAAGTTTAAATATAAATAGTAAAAGCTCAAAGTAAAATTGTTTAACAATCTTTAAATCATGAAATGTTGATTTTTAAACTATAATTAAGACCGTTAAGAAAAAATCTCATTCTTCCTCCATTACGGTTTCTTGAACACTTAAAGCTTAAAAAAACCTCGAAAATGTTTTATGACCGGCTTACAACAAAAGCTCTATTGCTTTACTAATAAAATATAATTGGCAAGTAGTAAAATTTCAATCAAATCTAAAACACATAGAATTTACCCATGAGTTTTTAATAAAGCTATCAAATTCAAAAAGCTCATGAATATAACCTGGATGTCTTGCTCTATATTTAGAGGTACTTTCTCTACTTCTATCGTATATAAAATAGGACTATATATGACCTTGTTCTTTAGCATTTTATATACAATACGAGTTAGCTTTTATATCACATCAAGATCAACAAAGCCAAAAAGGTTAATATTCAGGACTTTTTTACATGTACGTCTACGCAAACCATAAAATAAAATAAAAAATTTATTTATAATCCACCGCAATGGAAAATTTTATCCACAAACAGAAATAAAAATAAATAAATTGGAAAATATATCGTCAAAATAATAATATTAAATTGAATTTTTATTTTAACAACTTTAAGATTGGCACATCAAAAAATATTCATCACCCCTAAGATGGTGGTGTACGTTTAGAAATTTTTATCCGTTTATTTTGTCGTCATGATTTTTTATATTTTCAATTATGCGATATCAATACATGAGTCATATGTATACATTGGTATATACATATAAGCTTTATGGTGCTTTAATCCCCGAGATTAGACGAATAAATATTGTGTATGTATATATATGTGTGTATTTGAACCGCGATTGATATATACACACCTGTCAAGAAAATCGATATTTAATCGAAAAGCTTTAATAAAGCACGACCCTTTGTGCATACATTGAAAAATAAATATTTAACGTTTTGACCTCGAAGTCAACATCGTTTGTACCCATTTTGATGCTATGTGACAAGCAAATGAATTTCAAATTTAGTAACAACAAATAAAAAAGAAAAATTCCAACGTTCCATCCAATTTAGCGTGGTTATTCAACATACACAACAACGTTGTAGAATAGATGATGGTTCTTAAATCAAAATCCGCATGTTGTCATGCAAATATTTCATCGTACAAAATATGTTGGTTTTGCTAAAGTTCGAGCGAAAATAAAATACAAAATAGAAAAGCTTGCCAAATTTAGTGTATGGTTGTTTTGCTAATACAGCCCAACATCATGTATATATGTATATACATAAACATGCTTTGTATATAGGTATATCAACATGAAACACAGTCGAATGAACAAAATACAAATATTTATTCAAAATAATCGAATTTATAATTTATGATTTACGTGCGCGCGTTAAAGTCTTTTCGCTCGCGCTTTTTTAATAGCAGCAGCCGTATATATAGATAGCACCACCAAAATACAGTAGAAATAAAATTTTAAGTTAACGGGGCAATACGGGTAAAATCGACTAAAAGTAGGTCGCATTATAAAAATTTTCATTTAGAATAGGGCGAAGAGGAAACTAGAAAAGAAAATCAATATGCTTTAGATATACAGATATCGGTATTGAAACGTGATTTGATGAATTTGTATATTGATATTTTATACCAGATGAACATAAAATTCAATAAAACCTTTCAGTTTGTTAGATAATGTAAATAATAACAAAATATCGTTGAGCTTTCTAAAATTTCTAACCTTAACATTATCTTTTATATTATCAATGCGTATTTATATTAATATTTCTTAAATTTTTCTTTTATTTCATGTTTCATCAACTGTTAATTGTCTTGTGCCACCAAAAAGGTAAGTTTATATTAAGAATAATATATATTTTTAAATTTGTTGCTCAAATTAAATTTTGCAACTTTAAGTAAGTTATGAAAATAAATATTTTCTAAGAATATATATTGATAATAGTAATATAATTATTTACATCATACTTTTTATTGCTTCAATTAATTCATACTAATATTCATGAAGAAATTATTTAACCGGTTGCTCAATCTTTGTTAAATTGATTATAAATAAAAACAGATTTAAATACACATTTCTTGATTAAATTTTGAGCGATTTATTACGGTAATACGTAATACACGAATTATTAGGATAACACTACATGTTTACCACTTTAAATCCTCAAATAAAATTAATTTTATGGCTGTTTAAAAGTATTATTTCTAATTTATATATAAGATAAAATGATTGAACCTCTATCTAAAAGTAGCTCATATTCTTTCACTCGTTTTATGTACACAAAAAAAAATTCTAAAAATCTTTCAAATCTAAATTGGATTATGATCGTTATATATTATAGGTACAAACCTCAAAACCTCTTTTCCACGTGCTCTTGTATAACGTATTATTATTACTGATTACACTTAATTTTCACCACTTTAAATCTAGAACTAAACTACTAAGACTATCCCAGTTACTTTTTTTCGAATTTTTCATACATTTCAACAACACCCATAATGAAGTTAAAATTGAACCCTTTTAAATTGAGGAAAATAAAAACATAATGATTACATCAAATACCATTTTTCTACCTTAAACTCCACCCTCTAAATCAAAACAAGCATACATATGCGAGTATAATATAAATTTCCAGGGGATCTTTTTTATTTTATACTTTCAAGATACTATCAATTTTAAATTTTTTTTTCTTTTCGTATATTGGTATTTTTTTATATACGAGTACCAACTTTATCTTATGTTTTTTTTTCAAGTTCATTACTCTCAACAACAATAAAGTCTTGTACACATTACCTGTATATATATATGTAGGCAACCAAAGGTGTATGAATTATAACAATGGTAAACTACCCATTTCAAAAAGATACCAGAGAGTACGTACATAGCTGATAATTTTTTGGGTTCAATTTTTTATTCTGCTGTTGTATATGTGTGTGTATAGGTGTGTTAAATTAAACCCATAAAACTGGAAAATTATATTGTGTTTGTGTTAAATTGCAAGAAGTACACAAAAACTTTAATTACATAGTTTAAAAATCACACACAGAAAACTATTCGCACTCACAAAAATACATGTACGAATACATGAGGGGAGATAGTGTGTGTGTGGGAAACAACAAACGAAACTACAAAAACTTTTTTTGTTTTTAAATCTGGCGTAATAAATTTGTTTCAAATCGGTCTCGAAATCCAACAACAAAAACAGTGGCCGAAACCTAAAAATATATTTTCAACACTACTGTAGAATTTTCAAATGATTTTATTTTCGTGTTATCGCACGTATTTCTGTTCAGCAAAGACAATACCCTACACAGTACTAGCATACGCGTGAGACAGGGGTAATGTAAATTTTTATGTAGAATAATGGTTTTCATTCTTCTGTCAAACCATTAACAAAATGCTTGTTGGTTAGGATTTATATATATATATATATATATATATATATATATATATATATATATATATATATATATATATATATATATATAAGCTCTGTCTGGTCGTCAGTATACATACTGCTATAAAGTATATATATACATTTCAACAAATAATTTGTATGCAAAAAAATCAGCAAAAGGGTTAGGCTTTGAAAATTTACGAATTTCATTGTATATTCAATAGCACACGTAATAGTGGTCCGATTTTGATGAATGATACTTTTATCAAAAGCTTGTGACAACAGTATAATTACTGGTTACTTACTGGTGTTTTATCGAAAAACACATCGATTAGCCGATAATTATTTGGATCAACGAGTGCATTTTTCTTAAATAATGGTTTAACAATACCCCTTTTTAATTGATCAGGGGAAAGTCCTCTTACAAGTCACATATTCTAAAATATCGGAAATGTTTAAAATAACTCCTTTGCGAATTATCTGAATAATTAATTTTGGTCGTCATTCGCCACACGATCAACCATAAATGAAAAATATTTATCTCTTATTAGATTTACAACAGCATACATCTACAATGACCGATACAAGTTTTTATTCATCTGTAATCACCCTTATATCGTGTACAATTGTATAGACTATTAACAATTTGGTGTACAGTACTCGATCATAATATTTATATTTTGTGGAAACCAGTTCTACTTTGCAATAAACTCGGCTGTTGTATGGTTTGATATTTTATTATTATTTTCAAAACCAATACTATTGCGTATATACAATTGTTGAGTTTAATAACCTGTTTATTGGTGATGATAATATGCTTTTACACCTATCCCTCGCTTAACGAAGTTAATTCGTTCACAAAAATGTTTAAATTAAAATTTGGTAAAACGAAATTTCGTAAAATGAAATTCAAAAGAGTTTTCGTTAAGCGAGGGATGGGTGTATTATGGGTGTATCTGCTCGGTGTATCATTATTATCGGATTTCAATTTTTCATACTAATAGTCTTGTCCAAGGCCAAATTTAGATGTAATTGTAATGTTTATGTTCATCTACAATTATTTTTACCTATCACTATTATAGTGATATATATATATATATATATATATATATATATATATATATATATATATATATATATATATATATATTGCGTTTCTTTTTCTGTGGTAGTATTAGTATTCATATTGTAGTATTTTATTTTGTATTCATGTCATTTTGCTTACATACCAAAATTTATACATTTTTTATACATTTTTTTACGATAATTTTTATAATTCGCTAGAACTACTAATGCACTCTTGTTAAATATATATAGAAAAAAAATTCTTCATATTTCAGTGCAGTCTGCAGATTATACTATAGTATCAAACCATCGAATCATCGTTTCAAATCCATCTTGGGCGTATCGAGTCGATAGCGATTCCGCAAACTCCACAGCGCACGGTAGCTGGCGGCTGTGGTGTTGGTTGCGTTCTATAACGCAACCGACACAACAGCTACCAGTTGCCGTTAGCTGTGGAGTTTGCGGAATCGTTATTCGGCTCGATACGCATTTAAGATGGTATATGGACGATGATACTGGTTGTTTGGTACTCTGGGTATACAGACTGTACTTTTTTTGTTTAAAAAAGCATAAACGAACCATGCGGGGTAAATGCTGAAGCATTTACATATGTCAAAATTTTAAAATATTACTGGCGATGCAATTCTAATTTAACTTTAAGTTTGGCTAAATACTCTCGGAACTGTGCTGATTAAATTGTATGATCTCGTGATCTGAGACACTGATATTTGATATTCCGAACAGTGTTCCGCACTAGATTTCTAGATTGATCATCTAGATCAGTGTTTAGAAAATTAGTTCATGCTAAAGATGTCAATGTGGACTCTTTCAAATAGTCCCTTTGTGATAGGTCTAGAAGATATTTTGATCATATTTATATGAGTCGCAAATATAATAGATATTGACAAAACTCTTGATCTTTCTGGGAAGAAATATGATCTCCTAATTTGATTTTCTATTTCGGTAATATCTCTAATAGCTCTGCTCTATCATGTTCTTTTTTATTATGGTCATTTGCCTAACTTTCGGGTGATAAAATCGCTGATCGTCTATTACTGTAGTAAAGCTTTATTTCGTTATATCTTCTTTTAAAATGGCTCTTTATAGATATTATTATTCTTTCAAAATTTGGAAAAATGTCTTAGGTTATTAATTATTATTGTCTCTAGATGGGAAATTTTAAAAATGATTTTATTTCTGAAATAATTAATGTGTCGTTCAAAAATGTCGATATAATTTTATCGATTTGCGGAATGGGAACTTATCGTTTACTGTCTTTTCATTCGACTTACGATAATCTTTCACTACCCTGATTTTTCCTTTACCTGAAGCGTCCATTTTAGCATTTCCTGGATCCACATCTTTTTTGTAAATATTAAGATATCTATATGGCTTAGTATAGACTTGATTTTCATCATTCGTGATGATGCGATGTTTTATTGTTGTTGTCGACGACTGTTTTTTGTCCTGTCTCATCAATTGTGGACTTTATTATGACATCGAAAAATTTGTGAAATGTAACATAATTCAAAATATCTTAGGCTGGTAAATTATGCTGTAGGAAATTGATTTTACATATTTTTAGTCGGTGATTTGTTTTGAAAGTGCCCTGTTCTGTAGACCTGATCTGCATAGACTATGGTGGAGTTTTTCTACCTTGGATTTTGATAGTTTGCACAAAGTCTTTAGTTATTTTATAGTATGAGAGTACGGTCATATTATCACTTTATTTTGTCGCCCAAAGCTGCGATTTTTAATAAGACAGTTCCTCTCTGTCATTCAATGCCTTCGTGAGGATTTTTTGATTTTTGGTAAGGTTTTGGGGTTGCCTGCGAGACAAAGAATGCTCTTTGCTTCCCTTAATAAATTTATTACCCATTGCACACATTGTACATTGTACTTCTGTCACTAAAGGCGCAAACACATTCCTCTCGTCTTTAAGGATAGATTTAATAGGATCCGGAATCCGAAATAGATCCATTTCAACCCTATTTTCATGAACCTCTTTCTACCTTAGGTACTTCGTTTTAGATTAGTTTTTGGTTCATGTACGCCAACGTTCTCTCGTGTTCAGCTCGTGTTTCAAACATTATTTTCAGCTATTCGAGTTGTTGAAGATGGTCGTTTATAGTTTCTCCATTTTTTTGCGGTGAAAAGATTAGTTTTATTCGGTTTCCGTCAAATCTTTTCGATTTCTTACTCATTCAAGAATGATGACAGTTGTGTGCCTATCTGGTAGTTTCACAAGTTTGCTGAAGAAAAAAGATTTTGTTAAAATGTAAGTTTTTTGGTTATCTTAATTAGCTCCAAACGTAAGATTTGTATGATAATTCTGGGACTATTTGGTAGTGCTATTTGGTTATTATTGGTATTTATTTGTTGCTGTGGGCTTGCAACGATGGGTTTGTCAACGTATAGTACAACCTGCGCTGGGTTGATCGCACCAGTTTTTTATTAAGTATTCAGTTAGTTGATCAGCATTTTCATTTGGCACCTTGCTTGTGTATAAGGGAATATCGTATGATGTTGTGTGCGGGAAATATCTATTCAGCTACTTATGAGGATATATATATATATATATATATATATATATATATATATATATATATATATATATATATTGTGTTCGCCATTAACCGATTTTTATTGAAAACGTCAAAAAACCGTTTAGATCCATTTAATCCGTCAATTCACGAAAAACCCGTTTACATATGTTAAACGAACAAAATCAATTACATCTATATTTTCCACCCATCAAATTATTTTCTAATCTCGAACACATGTATCGAACAGAACTCTGTATACATGCACATACAGTAGCTATATATTGTATACTATTTGAACATCATTATGAATAATGTTCTAAAACTACATGTAACATTTCCCACATACATCCAATTTTTAAGTTGTTTTTTTTTTATGTCGGTGTATACAAAATTTTTATGTCAAACAACGACAAAAAAAATGTAATTTAAAATTTTTGTCAACATAGAATATTATGTATACATATATGCATTTTTTCTCCTCCTTTACAACATACGATGTAGTTTTGATTCCAATATACTTCAATATAATTTTTTTTTTAAACGAAAACGTCTAAAGCTCTGCATGTGAAAATATTATAAAAAAAAAAGTTGGAACGGTTGTTGCTGAAGAACGGGGAGAACTAGACTTTTCTTCGCATATATCAATGCAACCTCTAAAAAGATGTAAAGAAATACTCCGCTCATATAAATTTTATTTGATATGTCATAGACATGCTTTCATTCTTATAGTATGCTATCGTATATGGATTTTTTTTTTGTAAATTTAAGTTTTTCGTTTCGTCTTCATCTTGTATGAATTATTCAAGAATACAAACTATTTTTGTGGAAATAACTTTTTTTTCTGTGGTGCTTTTACAACTTGGTATATCTATACACGGTTTTTATTCTTTTATTCGATGAATAAAACTGTCATAATTTTATTGTAGTTATTAATTCAACTGCATCAAATGGAATGAAAATTGCAAAAAAAAGAAGTTGATAATTTTCTAGGATATGTACGAATGAATAGGATCATTTATTACTTGGTTGTTGAAATATGGTTATTAAAATACCAAATAGTTTTCGCAGTGAATGGTTTTAAGTACTGTAAGAACACAGATATAGATTACAAATTTCATGTTTCACTAGTAGGTCAAGCTTTTATTATATTAAATCAATCCAAAATTACCTGACTTTTATGACGTTACGTTAAATTAACCGAAATTTTCCAAAATAAAGTTTAAAACTAGCATAACAGTAAATTTTTGAGCTTTCAAAAAAAGTTCAATGGATAGTTAAACATTTCTGAAAATATTTAAGATAGTAAAGTGCCAAGAACCAATAAAAAATGCTAAGCCATCTCGATGTGTTCTAATGCCGAATTTTCAAATAACAAACATGCCACTCACCACAGCTTTAACCTACAAAAATCAAGCAAATAAAATCATTGCTTAAAAAATAGAAAACTGATAATAACCAGATCGTAATGATTTATTTCACAATCCGAAATGGTACAGAGTACTTTGCAGATTAAAAAAAAAAACAAAAAAATTCAGAGATAAACTAAAATTTTATAGTTTTGATATTACCAGAAGATAACATATAAATTATAGACGAAACGAACGAAATCGAGTGTAATAATAGTAAAATACATGCGAATTGATCATAAAGTATTTTTGTTCTGTATATCTTCAATTCGACTTTAAAAAATAAAAAACAAAGAAAATGAAAATAATTTTCCATCTTCTGGTTTGATTTTGTCGTTTTTTTTCTGTGTTGTTATTGTTGTATGAGTTTTTTTTTATATTTAAAACGATTGGAAATTTTGCTTTTCTCGCAATACTGACTGCCACAACACATTGTACTATAATATTATGAATATGAAACACATATAAATTTATGAGATTACATAATATTTGTGTTATGCTGTTGTTTTATTTTCCGGAATAATTTTTACAATGTTTAGAGCACAAAATGAAAATGTATCAAACGAATAAAATGTTAATATTCTTGATTGGAAATAAGTTTTTGGCACTGAATATATTTATTTGTGTACTGTTTTGCATTTTTTACATTTTTATTTTTTCGATTCCTATAATTTATTGTTTTAAGCTATTGAATATAAATAAAAAATATATTTACAAAATAAAACTTAAAAGCTCTTGAAACACCAACTGTAAAGTTGTTCAAAAATAATTTATATTTTAACGTTATTTTGGCAGATATTTTAAACTTGAGTTGTTTGGAAGTATTTTGTAACCAATTGGAAAGCAAAACTTAAATTATGTTTTAAAGATACATATACATAATTCAAAGTTGATGCATTGTAGTATTTTGTATTATTTGTCTCCAAGGAATTCTTGTCGCAAAACACTTTGATCATTTTTTATGGATAAAATGTTTAGTATTTTATTTAGAAAATTATGGTACCTGATCTCACTCTAGTTCCATTTATAGTTCCATTATATTTTGTATAATGTTTATTTAGTTTTTAATAATGTTTTTAATTATTTGGACGTCTGGTTTAATCAATAGTGTAGGCCTCACTATTATACTCTCTTTATTATTTCTATATCTTCGTACACACTTATTACACGTCTTACTTCTTCACGGTCTCCTTCCTTCCTCGTCCCTTTCAGAACGTTGCCCCTACTATAGCAAGTACGGTTCGTGTTGTTCGATCATTCTTCCCCATATACGCTTACCTATCTGCATGTATATACCTATATATATATACCACCCTTACAGCTCGGCCAATCTGGGCACAACATCGCCCTCGATGTTCTAAAGGCTCAATCCCGTGTTTTAACAATAAGGCCCCTCGCTACACATTTATGATTTTAATATTACAAAAACAAAATCAATATATAGCTATCTTCCATCCTATCATCATCCTGTTCTGTCTCGATCACCATCCTGCAAAAATTATCATCATTACTCCTATCTCCCTCATTTTTCCCATATATAACTTGATCCTCTCTGTACTGACTATTCTTGAATAAGGTAGTCGCCCTACCTGCATGCTAGCTCTCCGATACTAAATACCTATCCTTTTCATATCTGACCGATTTATTTCATCCATCTACTCCTCCGCCATGATGTTTTGGCCAAATCTCCCATCTACTCCATATTACAACTGTGGTACTAATATCACTAACTGCAATATTTTGCCCTCCTTTCAAGAAACAGTGTTATTCTTTACTTCATAATCTTTCTTTTCATCTAGTAATAGCTGTTCTTTCATCCTTAATATTTTTATACCCTTAACTGAGCTACCATTAACCTCACCTTCCACCCTTCTTCACCTTCTTTTCTTCTTCCTCTTCCAAATCGGCTTTTTCTACTATCTAGTATAACAACATATTTATCGTACTCAATGCGCATTTGCATGTTTCATTCTCTCTCCTTTTGTATGTTCTATTACAAAGTCGAACAAATTCCCTCGTCATCTGCATAGCACTACAATCTGTTACTAATTTTAACTTTAATCCAAATAGGTATGCTCTAAATCTTTGCAAACTATATAATACCGCCAAGGTCTCCAACTCGAAACTATGCTATTTTTGGTCTGCCACCGTAGTTTTCTTACTATAGTACGAAACCGAGTATTTTTCTTATTCTTCCCTCCTTTCGGAAATAAATACTCGAATTGTCCTTGTGGCGTCATGAAAGCAGTAGAATTCTTCGAGGTCTCTTCTAAATCTACATAATAAAAATCATTATTTAAATCTAATGATGTAAAATTCGTTTAGCCTTCGATAATCAATGCACATCCTTAGCGTCCGTCCTTCTTTTTTAACAACACTATATCCTACTGGAAAACTCTGCTTCACTATTACCCTCTTCCTTAAAAACTCCTTCACATTTTTCTTCATTGCCTTTTGTTCCTTCATCGTCTAAGCTTCGAATAACTACCTTATTTTTTTTTAATCTAATTTCCACTTTGTACCTCACAGACGCTCCGATTTTTATATTTCTCATTTCGTAATTTCTCACAAAAATCTCTTATATTCATCATCTCCATTCGAATGTCCTTATCATCTCTTACTTCTAAATCCCACTCATAACCTTTCTCTTCTACTTCTATCTTACAAATATCTACCTGTAACCTTTCTTACTCGTCCTTCCATTTTACTCTTTTGCTTTCACCCATTTTTTCTATTTGTCCTACCATTTTACTTGTTACATCCTACCGTGTTGCATCTATCACCACCAATAAATCAGCCTCATTTATTTACTCCTATAAATACTTTAGCTTCTACTTAGCCTAATATCTTAAGCGTAGACTCATTTATTCCACGAAATTCCCGTTTAACCCGCCATTTTTCCAATATATTTCCCTTACCCAATTTTGGTCACACTTACCGCACTTCATCTCCATTCTGGTTATGATTCCTCATGCCTGTACTTATTCCACGACCCTGAACCACTTAATACGTTCAACCTTCCTACTTCTCGATTACTACATATCGTAGTATTTTCCGCGCTTGTACGTGTACGTGTAAATTACCAATACCGTCGATTTATTTCTGTTGCTGGAAACTCTTATTGCGTGTGGCCCCCTCCTTGACACCCGTAGCAAACTAACGTTTCTTTGTTTTTCCCTCTACAGTTTCTCGTTGAAAATGAACACATCTGCAAGTGACATTTCCACATCGTAACTGATAGCATTTCATCATTGTTCGACCTATATGCGGTCTACCTTTTATTTCACCATCCTTCTTAGTCTTTGACATCCTCGCCTGGTCCAACAAACACACCCTTTCCCACAGTTCATTCTTTATTACTAACGTCCCTGGATTTATTCCCTGGATTTAAACGTTGGATGGTCAAAACTCTTTTCTCATTAAAAATGTCCATTTTTGTTTTAGTTTTTTTTATTATAGATCGTCGGCTAAGCCATTACTGATTCGTGCATAAATTTTCATGTAAATTGCCCTTGGTATAGGAAAAACCACCAAAACTGTATTAAAACCTTCCGGACTTTTCAAGAGTATAAAAATAATACACAAAACTTATATACTAAATAGACATATGACAATTTTTCCAATTCATTATGATTTCCGTAAAGAACTCATACTGGCGGCAGCCAATTACTCTTCTAGTGTCCATATCCAGAAACTCTGGGAATCTGGTAGAGTTATGTAAGAACATCTTTTCTTGATCGTCTAGTTGACAGTCCCAAAGTGCATGATTGATGGTTTCATAGCCCGATCCACATTCACACATGTAGTGTTTAGACGCTATTCGCAAAATGGTCACTACTATAGCTCTCGGTTTCCTATCAATCCCTTCGATCAATGCTGATGGACAAGTGTTTTCTCTAAAAAACGATGCATTGTGGTTTTCTGTCATTAAAATTTAATCTCAGATCGTAGTACCAATTTACTAATCTATTTAATGCTCTCTGAATAGAAGATTCCATGCGATGCATGATCTTCCCTGAATTGTAGATCGAAACTTAATCAGTGCATTGTGCATCCGGTAGTAGTGATTTATTACTGGTTCGATGTTACGTGTGTAAATAATATAGAAAAAAGTACTCAACGAGGTTCCCTGCGATAGCCGATTCTTTGAAGTTGATGCTGATTACTGTAATAGAAATTTAGCTATCTTTTCTAAAAGAGTTGCTAAACAAATTTTACTTTCTTGAATTAAGTGCCCAGTGTATCGAGTTTCTTATATGAAATATCAATCTGAACACTATCCTAGGCTTCAGATATGCCCAAGAAACAAGCTATTACTTCTTTGTCAGAATAGCCAATAGTTTTATAATTTTATTTTTTTCAGCCCAATATTCTAATCTACAAAGCATTTACTCTAAAACCTTTCTTACACATAATAAAAGGCTGATTGGCCGATATGAATCTAAATCAATTGCACTATTTTCTTCGCAAAAGTTGAAATCTATAAAAGGGGCTAAATTCCTAGCGGGCTCAATTACGGTTGAAGAATTCTGAAACGTTTTGCCCTTCTCTTTTCTTCAGTCAGTGAAGACTGATTATTGAGAGAAGAGACAAATTTAAGAATTTAATTTAAACTCCTGTTCCAGTCGTTGTAATTTCCTAAATAATGCATCCGTACATCCAGAGAACTAATGTTCGGTATATTCTCTTCCTGACAGAGTCCATGCTCTCGTCAGTCAATAATTCTGCGTCTCGTTCAATAATGAGGATACAATTATTATTCCCTGCTTGATTGTGACTGGCATCAGATACATCGTAAAACATACAATTAATTCAACGATATCATCATTAATCATAATTGCTTTCAGGGGAGCAACGTTAATTATTTTTTAGTGAATCAACAATATACTATACTTGAGCGAAAATCAGACAGATTACGTCTTGTTTTTAGGAATCAGTATAATTCTGGGTTGTTTCCACATCGCGGGAAAGGTATATCATTTTACACTGTTTATTCCATGAAGTAAATAATAGTCAATATAGGGGTAAATAAGTTTTATTTACCCCTATATTAACACTCTTTCAATGATGATGATTTTTTGCATGAAACAGGTTGGCTCCGAGTTATTAGTTTTATAACCAAATTTATTAAACAGTCGTTTAAATATTCTTGTTCGGGCCGTATTATTAGAAATATTACAGTTAAAATCTATAACTGATGAACAACCAATTCATCTAACTCATCTAATCGTATCCAGCTTTAGATATATACTGCATGAGTTTAAAAACGACACATTCAAACCACATTAAACCTGTTTATAGACGATTTCAGAACACCTTTATTATTAAAAACAGAAGGTACAGTATATAAATTATCCACATAGATCGTTCACTAAAGTATCTCTCGAAATCAGTAAGATATTAACTACTGAATCAGTATCATGTAGATCTTTAATACGTTGCGCTGCACTCGAAGAAGTTGTCATTATGTAGAGTACTCCAAATTTTATAAAAGGCTTTTTGTACATTGCCACTTTTAATTTTTTTAGCCTAAACGAAAATATTATTATTTTTAGATGTTAATCCAAAGTTAATATAATTTCGGGAACTATAAAGTTAATAACCTTTAACCTTAGTTCTTTTTCAATATACATATATTTATAAAAGAACTCCATTGCTGGTGACGTAGAACCTTAATTATAATTAATTATTAACTAAGTTAACTGTTTTAAAAATCTTTCATAAAAAATATCTTCAACAACCATTTTTGCAACATTTTATAAAAGACCTTTACAAATTTGTCAAACTAATAAGCTTAGAAATTTACAATACCAAATCTAAAAGCACCAAAAATATTTTTAGAATCTAAAAGCTCAAAATGTATGATGATAAGTCTATCAAAAGTTAGAAAACATATTAATTAACCTATTCAGCAGTTTTTTTAAACAGTCTAAAGTCTAGACCATATATGCTTTCAAATTTGAATGAAGTTCGATCTTCTAGCAAAAACTTCAAAATATTTTAGATTAAAGTTTTTATTTCCCAATTTTCTCGGATTGCTTAATATCATGCTATAAGTACTGTAATTAAAATTGACATTTTACATTGCCAAATTTAAAACAGCAATAACAGAAAAGTGGTTAACCCTTAACTTTAGGAAAAGCTCACTCATACCATTTTTTAATAAACTTTACTTATTACTGATTTTTTAAATAAGATTTAGTGAGTTATAGTTTTATTAGTTAACGAGCTTTTTGAAAAGCTTATAAATGTTTCATTCATATTACATAACTTTTTGATCGATAATGAATAAACTTTCTCGAAAATATAATTTTTCAAAACGAGCTTAATTATTATGCTTCATATGATAATTAGTTTTACTATCTATGACTTATATATATATATATATATATATATATATATATATATATATATATATATATATATATATATATATATATATATATATATATATATATATATATATTATATATATATATATATATATATATATATATATATATATATATATATATATATATATATATATATAAACAATTGAGAATTTTAATTAAATATAAATTTAAAATGTTTGATGGCTTCATTTTTTATTTCAAAAACAAATAAATTTAATAATGGCAACAACAATAAAAATTCCGATTAATTAGAAAAAAAAAAATAAATTAAAAATAATTCTTAGTTTATAAATTTTTTATTTTATTTGTAAGTACATGAGATTATAATACAATTAATTTAAATAATTAATTATACTGTTAAATGGAAAAATATTTACTTTTTTTTACATTTTGTTGTTTCCTACTTACTACAACTTCACTCTAATTATATCGAACATTTTTTAGTTTTCATTTAATTACATTACGAAAGGAAACGAGCTTTTTATTTTGTATTTTTATTTTGTTGTTAGTATGGTGCCTTTGTCTATATATTTGATCGGTGGATGGTGGAAAATTTTCAATGCAAAACATAATACAAAAACTGTGTCACGTTTAATAATTATATTATTTTAATTTTGACCTTTCATTTTATACAAGCTTTTTTATGATAGAAATCAACAATTAATATGTAAATTATGTAATTTGTGATGGTTGTGTAGTCGAGTATAAAAAAGCTTAAAAACAAACATTTCCACAAATAATTATATGACTTTATAACAAAAAATTGTTACATTTATTCTACATTTATAGAAAAATTTAAATTACAAATATTAGAACATAATTTACTAGTTGTTTTTTTGTTTACTATCTAAAACTAATTTCAAAAATGTTTATTTTACCAAATTCTACAAAAAACAAAACGGTTTTGATAATTATATAAATTTATAATAAAAATAGCCAGCATGGTTCATCAGCATGAGCTTTTAGACCGCTATCCAATTAAAATACCCTCAAAAAAAATATTCATCAAAACTGTTGGGCTTTTGTTATTTCGTTTGTGTTTTTTATAAAAAAAAAATTATTTTATTATAATAGTTTTGAAATATAACTACGATATATATAGTTGCAATATGCATTTACTATATACACTGTTAGTTCTGTGCTTTGCTACAACTATACGGAATGCAAAAGTTTTCAAATAAATTCAATTTATAAAGTATATTTTATCTCACTCCTTGGATATGCTATGCTTTAATTTTTCAAATCTAAAAAGTTTTGTTTGTTATTATAATTTTGAAAGCTTCATATAGTTTTTAATGCAAATTATACATTAGTTTTTATTTATATTCAATTATAATATTATTTAAACCACATATACATAGTTTTAATGAACAGTAAGCTTTTATATTGCTTTTCAAGTAGTACAGCTTTGTATATTGTATTTGACAATGTTTTGTAATAACCGTTTTTAAGTGTGCATCATATTGAACTTTTTTTACGTATATAAGTGACCGGTATACTCTTTTTTGAATTCTTGTTTGACTTTTAAAAGCTTTAATTTTTTAAATTTTAATTTTAATTAAATAAAACCTAAACTTTTGACCTTAAAATAATTATCAAAAGCTTTATGTAAATTTAGTGTAAACGAAAACCTGACCTGTTTTTCAAGGTTCGGCAACAGTGGCTATTATTTAAATGTAATAAGATGCTAAATACATACATAAAGCTTTCAAAGTATTTTACAAAAATTGATTTTAAAATTTACGGTTACTTTCCCAAAATGTTGGGCATCATTGTGAAACAATCGATTATTGGTTCAGTTCTTTGAACCTTTGTTTTTTGTCGTAAAGGTTTTAACATGGCTGTGAAAGCTCTTATCGAAAGCTTTCTCTGAATTTGATTAAATTTAAAATTTGATTACTTTGAAAATTATCATTTAAGTTTGTATATCTCCAATTTACGTTGATTTTTAAGAAACTGTGGATATCGTATCATAATTCTAATCAATTGCTTGTTAAAATCATTATATTTTGTTTTGTGTGGTAACAGTTTAAACCTCACTTATAACTAATTAAAAGCTTGTATACAAAATTTCAGTGCTGTCTCGTAAAATCGTTTTAGTTAAAACAAGTAACAAGGAAATCATTTTAGTTAAAACAAGTAACAAGGAACGCTTCTTAAGGGATCTATATTAGTATGTTAGGTTATTGAGAGGAGCTTTTTCCTCTCAGATGGTAGAATTTCCACATATGTGTTTAACATATGTGTTTCCACATATATGTGTTGTAATATGTTTAGTAAGAATTTTATTTATGATAATTATTCCAAATTTGTTTTAAAGATGTTAGGCACTCGATTTATTGAACATTACTAACTTAAGAATAATTAAATTGAAATAAAAATACTTGGTACTCAAAATTCGATCCATTGTTGATATGTTTCTTACGCATACATTTATTTATAGTATTGTAATGACAACGGATCAAGTGTTTTAATATCAATAACAGATATTAGCAATAACGTTCTTTAACACCATATATGGAAATATCAACTATGCAAATATTCATTATAGTTGTAGAGCGTTAACATCCTCTCCGCGTTACAGCACATTTGATTTCTCCACTCGCAATTTTAATAGTTACTATGCGAATAAAACCATCAGCCCCGCAGGATGTGTATCAATTACTTTACCCAATTTCCATTTGAGCGACGGAATATCATTTTCTTTTATGATAACGGCTGTACCAATTTCAATATTCGGCGCTTTTTTTGTCCAACGATATCGATATTGAAGCTCTTGGATGTAATCCTTGGACCTACGAAACCCAAAAGTTTTGAAATATACCCTGAATGAGGTCCCAATGAGTAAGATAATCTAAGTTTGGGTTTAACGATCCTAATTCCGGTATTGCTTTAAGTGGCCAACCAATAAGGAAATGTCCTGGAGTAAGAACCTTAATAACATCATTAGTAGAAATGGGAACCAGCGGTCGGGACTTCAACAATGCTTCGACTTGTTAAATTAGGGTACTGAGTTCTTCATATGTGAGCTTGGCACTCACTGTTAAACAGCGGAGGTGATATTTTGCAGACTTGACTGCAGCTTCATATAGTCCCCCAAAGTGCGGAGAATCGGGCGGAGCAAATGACCACTCAATTTTATCTCGCTGACACATAAGATGAATTTCGGATTTTAGATCGAAGCCTTGCAGAAATTCAAACAGCTCGTGTAAATCTGTATTAGCACCGAAAAATTGGTGCTATTATCGGAGATAATTTTCTTTGGTAGGCCGCGTGAGGCAACAACTCTTTTTAATGCGCTCATAAATGATGACAAGGTACGCCTTTGTCGATACTCGTTACCGTATTGTGAAGTACATACAACATGGCCCGCAGTAGTCATCACCGACGTAACTGAAAGAGAATGCTTGATTAACCCTTTCAGGCGGAAGGTCACTCATTTGTTAATAATATTGGTCTTGCTGAAGTACAGTTCACACATTGCTTAAACATCTTTTGAGCTAGGCGATTTATTGGCCAATAACTTCATCGTACGGCTGCCAGAAGCCCTTGAGGACCAATGTGAAAGTGAGTTCTGTGAATAAATAAAAAAATTGTTTCTGTAAAGAAGTGTGTGGGTGAAAGCAAAGCGAGATGCTTCGATGTGTAAAAGAATGAAGAAAATTTCAACCTACCACCTACACGAATAGTCCCATCATCACTCATGAATAATGATAACGACTTCAGTTTGGGATCACGAACGATAAATAAAGAATTTTTAAGACCTTTAAATTCACTTGAATATGATGATTTTGCACCAATCGAATAACTGGAGAATAGCTTAGAGACCATTTACAGATGTAGAAGAAATCGGGCCTATACGGTGAACAGCAGAAAGAAGAAGAAAGACTCGGGTTTCGAACATAATAATCGAACGAAACACCCTTTGAAGTTTGGCTGTAAACGTAGACAGCAGCACCGTAACTCTTTCGGCTGGCATCTGCAAACCCATGTATTTGAATTTTTGTTGGGTATGGACAGTGATCAAAAATATGTCATGGAATATAAGGTGTAGGTCCATAGGTAATTAAGCTTAAGTTGCCACAACTATTGCAGAAACATTTTTTCTAATACTACAACCCGTGATATCAATCCAATTGGGTCAAAGATTTTAGCTATTTCAGAAATAACTGTACGTTCTGTTATTCTCGGAGAACCTTGTCTAAGGATCACATTAATGTGGAATATATCGGAGCTAGACTGGCAATATAAACCAAAAGTTTTGATAAATTCATCATCCTGTATTTGCATATTCTGATTCATGATCTAGTACCAGTTGAAGAAGACAGCGAGTAGCTAGGAATGAAGCAGGAGTTGTACCGTATGTAACAATGTTAAGCTGATACGTGATCATGGGATCATTTGAATCAAATCACCAATAAAGTATTGAAATCTTCTATCATCGGGATGAACATCAACCTGGGGATACATGTTTGTGATATGTGATATGATACGAAATCGAAGTAAAATTTTAAAGAGTTTATTTTGGATAACAGAGTCAGACATTAGAATTCCATTTAATGACATGCCAGAGCTAGGCTGATAAAAATTGTTTTTTTCAATGACGTTGACTGGTTCTATATGTTTGTCCGACAAAGATATTCACCCATAAAAGCATTATAGGAATCGTGTAATTCAGTGTTTCGATTTAACTTTGTCTCAAGATTGAAGAATCATCGACGTGCGGTATCAGCTGAGTTGCCTAATTCACTTTCAGTAAGAAAAAATGGCAACCTAACGACAAAACGTTCTTCTGTAGTGCTCAAATAGATAATAAAATGAATTTCGCATTTATTCCTTGTATCCAAATCTTGAACCGAATCTCTTTGAACAACATATCCTTCTTCTAAAGACCAAAATGTTTCCATCAGAGTGTCTAAATAAGTTGAAGTAGATTTTGCGATAGCCTAATTACATGGTTGATAATTCCACTCTATAATTGGTGAATCGCCAAAACTTTGGATTTGAGCCAAAGATTTCTCTGCTTTTAGGCCCAATTTTTATGCTAGCGCTTTTGTTATAAAATTAAGCATAGAGCCAGAACCCAGCATTTCTCTTGCAACGAAAGTAGGGTTGTTGGTATCAGATATTTGAACGAGAGTTGTAGCTAGGTAAATATATTTTGAAGTTTTGCAATAAGAAGTCAATGAAGCGTCGAGATTGGATCCAAGAACCGGTGATGAAGATATAACAAGGTTAATGGTGTTTTTTTATTGGTGAACTTTGAGCTTTTGAACAAGTACTAGTGTTATGAAGGAGAGTATGATGGTGGCCCTAGCAGATACGACAACGATCTTCAACAGTACAATTATTGATTAGGTGACTGGCTCGTACACAATTTGAGCAGATTTTAAATTATCCGACACGTTTTCGACATTCGTCAGTAGAAAGAACGAGAAATTTATATCAACGCATTATCGCATCAGCAATGATTTTTAGCAAATATTCATTAAAGTTGTGGAGCGTTCATACAATTTAAAAGCTTGATTTACTTTATTAAACATTTTGATTAGTGATCCATGTTAAGTGTGGAATTATTTATTTATACAAAGTGTTGTATAAAACAGAAAATTAGAGTACAAGTAGGTAAAAGCTCTTAAACTTACAGTATCATAAACTTTATTAAAATAAATTACACAATAAACATGCTTTCAAAATGTTTTAAATAATAATGAGCTTTTGATAAATATCACCGATTTACTTAAGCAATAAACTATTTTACAGTTAATGTTTTACCTCCAAAAAAGCTCACTTAAATTTAGAAATTAAAATTTAAAAAAACAAAATATATAATTATTGACATTAATTATTTTTCAAAGTAACTTTTAAAATGTAGGATGTTAATACGATGTATGTCTTAAAACTATACTGAGCTTTGAAACCCTTTATTGACATTAATTTTAATTCTGGATAAAAAAATTTCAATTTATTTTCTCAGATTTTTGTAGTGCATGGTTTTTGATTTTAGGGAGACAAAAGCACACAATTTGATCAATACATTATGAGAAAATAACACAAATAAATAAAACAAAAAATGGCCAATCTCGTCGGTCCGCTTGTTTCTTGAAGAAGGAGCTTGGGTTCCTCTTTAAAATCTATAAATTAAATCTGTTTTATATCACAGCGAGAAAGTATTTAAGTTATACTGAAAACTATAAGTTTCGGTTTCTACAAAATAACTTTAACTGGTCAGAGCTTTAACGTTTAAATCATTAAAAATAATTTATGGATGAGCTTTTTAATATAAAACTGACAAATTGTGACTATTCAGCTTTCAACTAATTTTATTTACTGATGGTATACCACAACCACTCTTTTATTCAGATTTCATAATACCATTATTTGAATTCCCCCCATAAGTTAACCCTAGTGTGTTCATCCAAAAAAGTTTACATAAGTTTAAAACTTTGATTTCATTAAAATAATTGTAATATGATATAAATATAATTATATTATTGAAAATTATATATATAAATATATATATATATATATATATATATATATATATATATATATATATATATATATATATATATATATATAATTGTTTTTTAAATTATATACTCATGTGCAGATTTAAAAGTAAAATATTTTATTCAAACAAAAATATAATTAGATAAATATTAAAATTTTATGAAGATGTATATACCTAATTTTGACAGAATGTAAAATTTATAATAATTTAAAATTACGAAAAATAATTAAAATTCTTTAGATATTCTTTATATATATATATATATATTTATATATATATATATATATATATATATATATATATATATATATATATATATATATATATATATATATATATTTATATATTTATATATATATATATATATATATATATATATATATATATATATAAATATATATTTATATATATATATATATATATATATATATATATATATTTATGTGTTATATATATATATATATATATATATATATATATATATATAATGTGTATATATATATATATATATATATATATATATATATATATATATATATATAAAAGTTTAGTAATTTGAAAATGAAAAATAAGAAAAAGAAAAACTTTTCTATTTGTTTAAAAGTTATTAGTTTATGAAATGTTTAAAAGATTTTCTTCTTCAGTATGTATGTGCATGATGATTTAGTTTGCCATTTAATTATTTTGTTAAAATATGGATAAAATCACTGAAAAATGTATATCTTTTCAATATAAGGAAATCTTAGGTAAGTGGGAAATCTTAACCACCGGTCGTATAGCAATGTTTACGATTTTGCTTATCGCGGCCTTGTCCCGGGTTCGATAATCGCCATTAATCGTGTGTAAACAGGCATTCGTTGAGCTAGCCATCTATAACGATCATCAAGAGGTCTCTTTAGAGCCATGGCGTTTTCAGCCTCTATGCCATAGTTTTTTTTTAGGCAAATCTTAAGTGTATCAAATTAGAACTGCATCTGAAATGTTTTGTATATTCCAGAATTTAAAAAACTTCCTGATTTTTATTATATTATAAATCTAAACTCTTGTCAAATTACTTTTTTCACTGCTTATACGTCACTCTCCTCGCACCTTTTATTTAACCCGTACACGTTTTCTTATCTTTGGTTTATGTTATTGATTGTAACTTTGTAAGGTCCTTCGTACAGTGACTTCAGGCCAGTTCGGATTCTGTCCACACGAACAAATACAAACTCGCAATTATCTTAATTTTTGGATTTAAAAAATTTGGAATTGGTTGATTGATTGCTAGAATCAACTGGAACTAAATTTTGCACCTGTGTGCTGTTGTATATAAAAAGTCAGTCGATGGAAGAATTTGAGTATATCGCTAGGTTGTTGGAGGATTTGGCCATAGGCTTGGTCTGCTGGGCTGCATTTAGGATCTGCTTTGACGCATGATCTAATGCTTAGCAATATGATAGTTACCTAAATAAATAGATAATAAACTATATGATATAGGTACCTAAATAGAGCTCCAATTTTTGGTGTTACCCCGAGCTCTAAGTGAAGTTTTTAAGGTTTTATAGAAGCGCTCTACCATACCGCTTGTGGATGGTAAGCCGAAACCTATGTGAACCTAGAATTTTTGGTAAGCTCATTGAAGAGTTTAGACTCAAATTGGCTGCCTTGATCCATCGTTATTTCAAATGGTACATCCAACCATGATATATATTGCACGAAAAATGTCTATGCAACGGTTGCAGCCGACATATTTGGAATCGGGTATACCTCTGGCGAACGGGTGAACCTACCAACGATGGTTAACAAGTCTTAATACCCTACTGAAAGTGGAAGCTGCTCCACTAAATCCATGTGAATGAGCTGGAAGCGTGTTGCAGGAAAACTTATTTTGCCATGCTGTGTTTTAAATATGGCCAAAAATAACACAAAGCGAGATGTTTTCAAAATGCGCGAATTCTAGGATGTGAAATGGCATGTAGTGAATCGAAAACTAAACGACGTAATGGTTAAGGGATGTATACGCAATGAATACCAGTTGAAATTTCTCAAAATAATTCATTACCTGTGAAATTTACAATTTTTCAAAGTTCAATTTTGCACTTGGTATACTTGTTGGGCGAGATTTGTCTCACTCCTTTTTCCCATGTTTTTAGATAATCCATAATTATGGTACTTATAAAGCTTCTTTTGCTGTCGGAAAAATTGCACAAATTTTGTAAAGTTATTCACACATCAGATGAACTCCTCATTCTTGATTTCCATTATATCAATATGGAGTATCGCTGACGGATGCCTCGAAATGGGTGTTTCCCTAATTTCCTCGGGGCTAGAACGTCTGTCGTATTTGTTGATGTTACATGTTTTGCAGGTTTGTGTATGCTTCTTTGTTAAGCTAGTCATTCGAAGGAAACAATATTTTTCCAATTGTTTTCCAATTTGTTTTTTATTTTCTGCGTGATTCCGGCATACCCGTTTGCGTTCCTCTCCTATAATCGCTAACTGGTTTTCATCATTACATATGACCGTCACCACTTTGTGTTCAAAAAACTTTGTGTTAAGTTTTTAAGTTTACGTTTATCAAAATAGTCTTTATGAATATAATGAAATAGTACCCTAATGAAAATATGAGCTTTTGAAGGAATCACTAAAAATATAATGCTGGTCTATTTTGTCAAGAGCTTTTTTCACCGACCATTTTTGAATTAAGGTTTCTTAGTTTTAAGATTCAGTTTTTGTTATAGCAAAATTAGGATCATAAGTTTTGATCCGAGCCTAAAAACCCTTTAAATGAAGTATAACAAATAGGGATAGTGCGTTATTATTAAATTTAAACAAAAAATGTAAGGAATTATTATACACTTTAAATTTAGTTTTAAATATTCAGCTAGACATTTACATTATTATAATAAAAATAAATATTTATATAAACTTAATTTCTCAACATGTTCAACAAGATCTCTTCATACTCAGTGATTCGCGTAATTTCGTTATATCGATTTCCTAATTTATTTACACCTAAAAATGAAAATCACATAAATTTTAATTAAAACATACTCGAACAATATATACATAACTATATTATGCAAATATAAATATATTTAAATTAGCTATATCGAGAGTAGATAGGTAATTTAAATAAAGATGAACGGAAATGAAGAAGGAAATTTAAATTAGGCACGTTCGGTTGATTTTACTGTGCGAGATCAATGAACTTATTCGTCGAATATACATATTCAATTAAAATTGGTAGAATATGAATTTGGTTGTTAAAGTCTCCGACCGCACGCATTAGTTTCACACCTCGAAAAAATCGTTATTAAATATACTCACTGTTCGAACGGTTTGTCACTCCAACATTTCATTCAACATTTTTTATATTATATTTGCAAACGTTTTATTAAGCAAACGAAAATTAAATGAAATTGAATTGAGTTGGAATGAAAATAGTACCGGGTGGGAGAGACGGGAGTTAGAAAAATAGGAAAATCATAAAAAGAAAACTTTCCGACATAAATACGAGTATAATTTTTATCTTCTTATTTTACTTTGTCGTTTTTACTTCGTTTTATTCATTTTTATCGAGTCCAATCAAATTTTATTAGTTTAATTCACCAAAATCCGGTAAAGTTTTTTAATAAATTTTCAAGGCACACACACACACTCACACACTTATACACACATACCATTGAAAAAGCACTGATAAGAAAATACTAAGTGTTTCGTGATAAGACAGTGAATATACAATGTAAGTTAGATTTTATGGTTTTTACTGTATATGTTTTAGGTTTCGAGATAGACAATAATTTTTTGTGTTCTTCTTGTCTTCTTGGCGTATCTAGAAAATATATTTTATAGGCCAAGTTTATTAATATTTATTATCACGAATAAGTTTGTTTTGATCTTTGAGTTTGTTAAGGTTATTGTATCTGATGAATTTGGTCGGTTAATTTAGGCCGATGACATTCTGGTTTGACAAATATTTTTGATTTATTGATGATATGCATGTCGGGATTGTCATCGTACAATTTAAGCTGATTTATTAAGATAAAGTGAAATCTCAAATTACTCTTCGCTCGAGGAGTTTACCTCCCATAAAGTTTATTTAAAAGAATTAACGAATTTATTCTGCATCAAGCTAAATGAACTTTTGATGAATTATATCATCAAAATTTCAAACATTGATAACGTTGTGCTTTTGTTTATATTTTTTATATCACACATATTGTATAATATATTAGTATCGAAAAGCTTCTTATTAGAACGATACATTACTTAAAATGTGAATTTACAATTTCTGAGCATAGAAGCTTTCGGTAAATATTTTACATTTAAATGAACATTTGTAAACTTAATTACTTTATTACTAAAATAATTAATATAAAAACTCCATTCGAAACTTAAAGTTTTGTAAAATAAATTACCTACTTGTAAATAAACTTATACAAAAATGTGCAAAAGTTGTAACTGAGTTGCTACAGTAGTTAGTGTCTGGAACCCGTAAATTGAGACAATATTTGTCTTTAAATTCCAAAATTTAAATTATTACACTTTACTATGTAGCTTAGTTGCTATAGTTGCATTTCCTATAGTTGGCATTTACTCGATTGAAATGCGTCTTTACGGACCTTACAGCGGCTTCCCACAAACTGCCAAAAAGTAATGCAGACGAAGGTATATGATGCCAAATTATTTGGTTAGTCGTGTAAAATTCTTAAATAACTATCATTAATTTTGGATTTATTTAATTGATATTCCTTTTTCAGTTGCCTGTTGCGCCAATAAAATTTGGGCCATTATCTGTATATATATATATATATATATATATATATATATATATATATATATATATATATATATATATATATATATATATATATATATATATATATATATATATATATATATATATATATATATATATATATATATATATATATATATATATATATATATATATATATATATATATATATATATGAAAAACTTTTGTGCTGCAATGCATACATCCGTGACTGCTGCAATATGTAGAGCCTTGGTCAACATACTCACACAACCCGCAATATATCCTTTAACCAATATTGCTCTTACCTTTTTTACTGCCTAAAACGATAGACCCTGCATAATCGATACTAAAGCTCAACGCTCAAAAAAGTTCACGCAGATGTTACTCAAACGGATGATAGGTTTCCCATAAGTTGTGTTGCTGTCTTTACTCTATTTTTGAAGCACTGGATTCACTTTCTGACCTCCTTTCTGACTGTTGCTCTGGTGCTCACGATCCAATAAACTTGCCGGATGAGATAGGATGTATGGGAGGAACCTGGATTGGATGGAGATATTTTTTTATTAAAGAGGGAAATTACCATTCTAATTAGGAATTTATGGTATGTTGGTAGAATAATAGGGTGTTTGAAATCATTGAGATCAATCTGCCACTAATACGTAATAAACCACTTTCGTCAAGAAATGGTGTGAGTGAAGAAAGTTTGTCATTTTTTGCTAAATGTTGGCCTCTTTATAGAATATTTATTTCAATTCGGTATTATTTGTAATGTACTCATTTTAATAGTCGTTGAGTGTACGTTAACGTAGTAGTTTACCTTTTCTGTTTTTCGCGTTTTCTACAAATCTACAGATAAAAGACAGAATTCTTATGGCTTTAGTAAAGCAAAACGTCTTGTTTAATATTTTTATTATTTCATTCTTATCACATTTAGTAGAAAATAATGGTATCGGCGTTGGACGCCCTCTCATCTTGCATATTATGTCCTCTTAATAAACTTGTGGCTTGCTGATCGGCCATAAATGTTTTGGTTGCTTAAGCCTTGGTGGCCTTATGTCACCATTAACGAACTTATAAACGCTTTGATGGTAAAACTCCTCTAGAAGCATAGTCTGCTGGGTTACTATTCGATTTGACACCGATACACGGTCGGCTATAATCGTTTTTCACTTTATCGGATGATCGGATAACCAAGCTAAAAGAATGGTCTAATCTGTCCAACAATATAATGGTATATCTACGCACACAAAATTTTGTTTACTTTATTATGCAATTTTGCTAGAAGATGAAGACTACATAATTCCAGTCTCCTTGAGCAACGTTTAAAATTTTAGCATTTTTTTTGGATGATGTCGTACTAAAAGTGACTCCGGTTGAATAAGCGCTTGCTGATGATTTGGATTCATTAGAATTTATAGAATAATATTCGCTTGCATACTAAAAATTATAAATGCTAAGTAGTTATATTAACCTTAAATCGACCGCATTACGCTCCTCCACTAACACTAGTACATCCATATCAAATATGAATAAAGAAATATCAATAGAAGGTTAAGTACCTTGTTCTGCATTTTGAGTGTGATTACTTTGACTAATTTATCCGACCCATGGAATAATGCGATAACCTTCCCTAATGGCCATTGGTTTACCGGAACGTTGTTTTCTTTAATGACAACTATGTCGTTTTGTTCTATTGGAGGTTTTCTGGTTCCCCATTTAGTTTAATGCTCCAGAGATGTAAGGTCCTCGGTGTACCATTGTTTGCAAAAATCTTGAGTAATGCGTTGAACCATTGATTTAGGTTAGATATTTTGAAATGAGTAATGTCCATCTCTAGGATTATGTTCCCAATATGGTCCAAACAGGAAATGCGATGACGTTAGTAGGGCAGTATCGGTGTAATTTATATTACACAGTAGTTGTGAATTAAGGATACCCTCTTCTCAAAAGTTGTCAAAAAGGGCCATATAAATTGTACAAATGACGGTAGCAAACTGCCCATAAATTGTTTCTGATAATTAGTCTTGAATTTAACGCAGGTAATACATTTGTGGACTATTTTCTTAGCTTTTACTTTTTCATTTGGAATCCTGTACTCGTGCTTACTTAGTGCATTTCTTTGATGTAGTGCAAGCTTTGTTTATATAGCGACAGATGATTTTTGACGTTTTTTGAAGTTCTTCTAAACAAGGAAAGGAACTGGGTATTATGAACTCGGTATATTGGTGGCAAATCGAAATATATAATTCAGTACTCTTTACAGCTTCTAAAACGATGAATATTTGGCTAGCATTTGATTAAACTACTCATTAGAATGAGAGCGGCTCGAGGAGAAAGTAAATAATTTTTTTGATGCAGTCGACTACAATCTGGGAATCGGTTAAGACATAAGTTTGGGTGATAGTAAATAGTGACTCTAATTTGATGACTTTGATGAGATCGTCAACAGCATGGCGGCACATAGCGCAAAACGAAGAAGCGTCTGTTGCGTAATAGGTCCTATCTTCATTTTCGACAAGATCAATTGTGTTAGTGCTTTGCCATCTGAATTTGTGATTCGAAGCCGGTTGGCTTGCTGTCGATTGGGGATCCTTTGCCTGCATTTTGAGATCTTGAAATATTATTAATATATTCTAAATTATTTCGTATGGTTGACTAGATTATTTGTTTTTTGGTGAGAACTGGATCGTCCCAATCAAGGCTGTCAGCCCAAAGCATTGAGTGGTAAACATAAACCTGTCATTCGCCGAATTCCAATAAATGTTCAATATCAGCTTTTTTTTAATATGGTCTAGGATTTATTTAGGATTAGCTATTGAATCTTCAGAAGGAATGCAATGTAGTATTGTTCTAATGTTGGATTTCCATTTTCTCATATTAACGCCGAAACTGCGGAAAATTGTGGTTGCGAAAACCGGACATCAAGCCATTAACATAAATAACTTTCCGTATGATGTCTGAAGCGTTCGTATAATCCAACATAAATTCATGATACAATTTTGCAAATTCTGGATCACGAATAATTCTTTGTTCCATATCTCTAAGTTTTTGAACAGCCACTCCAAATGGATCACCCAATGTATTTGTTGAATTCTTAAACGGAAGACGTACAATGAATCGTTCTTTGTATCGTTCAAGATTTTTTATGAAATGGTACTCACAAAGTATTTCCTCTGGTGAGAGAATTTTAAAGAACTTGACTATATGGACCCTATTTTCTAAAACTTCCGTCAATGATATTCATTGTATTTGTTGAACTCGGTGAACTTAACATTTACATTAATTCGGGTGTTTTTATACTATTGGTTTGTCCGCAACCGATCCACCCAAACACGATATTTTGTAGCATTGGTTTAGTGGAACCTGATCTAATTTGTAAACTTTGAAGGATATGGAAAAAGTGCTTGGTTTAAATGAGAATATTAATTTTTTCTGGTTGGGTTGATTAATTTGATTCCGGCAAACGGCTTTAAATCGACATCTATGATTAGGAGGGAGCTGGCTTTTAATTGTTGACATTACCAACGCATCAATGGAAAATTCAGGTGGGACTTTAGGTTTTAACCTTATTTTCTCGTATTTTCTCCAAATGAAGGCGTTGCGCACAGGATTTCGTTTTTAAAACTTGTTTGTGATCCGGATTTGAGTAGCATTTGGCACGGTGCTACTCTTCCCGATCGGTCATCAATTGCAGTTTCATCTTGATGAAGAAGCGTGTTGTGCGTTTTACTGCAATTTGCAAAAATTCAATTTCAGTGAATTCTAACATTAGTTTTTCAACACGAGGCAAACGCATGGTTCACAGTAACTAAAATGTGACTCATTGTTGAGAAATTTAAAAAATTAAGCACGTGGTAATAACGTTCACTTCTTGTAATAAAAAAGCTCATTATAATAAACTCGTTTAAGATGATTTTGCAGATTCCATAGTATCAATAAAATTTACTGTCTCAAAAATATAATGCATGTCAAATATTTACAACGTATTAGAAATTGTTTTTATTTTTAAATAATACTAAGCTTACATCGTATATGCCATTTCCATGTATAATATCATTTTCCTACAGTCAACACCACAAAAAAAAAATAAAAGATTAAATTAAATTGTGGGAGGTTTTCGTATTTTCATTTTTAAAATATCCCAAAAGCACGCAAATAGATAAAATTTTTGTCGATTTTCTTCCATTTCTATATATACATGGATGAAAACCGAGGAAATTTGAATGAAAATTTTGTTTTTTATTATGTCTGCCTTTGTGTATGTATATACAAATATATAATAAATGGAAATAAATGTTTCGACTTTCGACATTTTAACACAATAGACGACACCGCACACACACAAAATAATGTGTATTAAAATTCAAGGAACAGTAATATGATAGTAAATTACATTATGATTATTGTTATTATGTGTACAGAGTACATTTTCACAAAACCCCTCCCACAACCACCCTCCTAGATCGTTTTGTCGTATTATTATTATTAATGTTATTATACAGAACACGCGATAAAACGTAAAGCGTTGCTTGAATACACGATATGATATATAATAGATAAATTCTCATCGCACGCGTTTCAAATTAGTCGAATTGCATTTTTATTTTATTAATGTTCGTATACGATGTCGATGTAATAAATATCAGAAATTAATCAGCTTATTCCAAATTTGTCTTAAATCACATTTCAATAAAGAATACCTTATCACAAATTAACACCAATTAAAATTCTAATTATAAATTTTCCTTTCGATTTTCCGTCCTCATCCTTCTCGTTTTTTTTATATATATTTTCGTTTACCTGCGAATCGAAATATCGAAATATAATTAATAATTAAGAGGTGGGGTGAAAATTAAATAGACGAAAAATTAAAAGTTCCTAAGAAGCATTAAAATATTTTTTACTTTATTAATTAAATCAATAAAAAAAATTTTTTTTTAATATAAAAAGTTCGGAAAAAACTTTTGCTCGTTGTGCTTTTGATAAATTAGATTTCATCTGATAGAGTAAAATTTTTGTTTACAAAGGGAATAAATAAAATGGCTTTGTATTTTTTAAGTGGAATAAAATCGAAAGCACATAATGACTGTTCAAATTGCTAAAGGTTTTCTCGATTATTTTTCAGAGTAATTTTTAAAAGGGCTTTAGCTTAATTAAAATACACAATGAACATTTTTCAAATGGTTTTACTAAGCTTCCTTTTTAGTTTGTCAAAACAGTTTTGTCAGATAATCATAGTTTTTGACGTTTTCCTAATTTTTTTTAATTTCAATGACACGCATATTTTCATAAATATACAAGGCTATATAGACTGTCAAAGTTTAGATTTGTTTTCGTAAACATCAGGATATTTTTTAGTAAATTCAGCTATCAAGGATCGACTGAACTAGCCAATTCAACCATTAAATCCATCCGAAACCCTTTTTAAACGTAATTACTGCGATTTGGAATCAAAAGGAAATCAACCATTTCCAGTCATATTTTCATAAATATGCAAGGCATATTTGGATTTTTTTCGCAAAAAAAAATAATTTTGGTTGCAAATACAGCTTTCAAGGATCGACTGAACTAGCCTATTCAATCATAAAATCGATCAGAAACCCATTTTAAACGGATTACAGCCACTTAGAATCAAAAGAAAATCGACTGTTTCCACTCATATTTTCATGAATATGCAAGGCTATAGACTGTCAAAACTTGGATTGTTTTTCGCAAAAATTAAGTTTTTTTTTTTGGTAAATTCAACTATCAAGGATCGACTGAACTAGCCTTTTCAACCATAAAATACATCCGAAACCATTTTTAAACGGCATTATAGCGATTTAGAATCAAAAGAAAATCGATCATTTTCACTCATATTTTCATAAATATGTCAAAATTTGGTTTTTTTTTTTTCGCAAAAATCAAGATTTTTTTTTGGTAAATTCAGCTATTAAGGATCGACTGAACTAACCTATTAAACCATAGTCTATGGTTTGACTTGTGCATAAGTTTTTAATAAATCAGACTTACTTGACAACTTACTTGAACTTGTGAATTTTACACAACTTCGCTTTCAATATAAACATAGCTTAATCAAAAATCGGCTGTTTCGATTTTTAAAGAATACTTAAAAATAGAAGATTTGTGTGAACACTTTCAAACTAAGCTTTAACAAAATTCTCAGCGTCAGGAGAACCACTGCGTATTATATACAGAGTTCTGCCGCACGCATTCGATCTCCATTCATCTTCAATCGAAAATTTAAATTATGAGTTTATTCCCAAGACTTTTTACCCCGGATTTCTTAGCCTAGGACTTTTCATCCAAAAATTGTTTTCTTAGCACTTTTATCCTATGTTTTTTATCTCACAATTTTTTCATCTGATAGAGCAGTATTATTTATTATTCACATATAGGGATGAATTAGTCTTGTGTTTATGATTTAGAGGAATAAAATCGACTATCGAAAAGTTTCTTTGGCTACATATAATAACACTGTAAGTTCAATTTAAACCTGTTAAGTAAAAACTATTTGATACAGCAAATAGTCAGGCAATAACTAAAAGGCAGCCAAACATTCAGTAACGACAACAGAAAGACATTCTGTATGAAAACACCGATGATAATATGCTGTCTGCGGGTACAGCTGAAAAAACCAGCCTTGACTATTTATAAGAGAGAAAAATTACGATGGATATAAAAATCAACAAAGTTCTGCGACAACGGCTGAACCATCCACCCTGATCAAAAACAGCATCATCCGTTTCAAACCTGAGTCATTACAGTGAGAATGAAACAAAGAGGAACTCAGGGACAAATACAATATCAGACAAACTTAGACAACTATAGCAAAGCATCAATGTAAAAATATACAAACCCTCTATAAAAAACTAGAGTCAGTAAAAGCCTTGATCCAGAACAACAAAACCAAGTAAGCTTTACAGCTAGGACTCAGGCACAAGGAAAATGGGGATTATGTTAAATGGACAACATTTCCTTATACATTTATGAAACTTATACACGAAAACAAGCAACTCATCAACACAGATAAAATTAATAATTTCTAAATCCACATCGGAGGTTCAGCAACATAACTCATCAACCATCTATATAGAGTGAACAGGTAGAAATTATTTAACCGCCTGGGGGATATTATCTAATAGGTTAAAGGTACAACCAACTATATGAATATACCAACTATACGCATGTTGAATCCGCAACATCAATTTGTAATGTACACATTGCAGTAACTGAATGCCCCTATGGTATAAGGAACGCAAGCATTAACACTAAATCATGGAGTCAAATCATAATCTTCCTGATATGTAAAAAATTAGATACTGAAACCAGAAGATTGTAATAAATGTAATAACAAGGAAGCGGATTAAACTTAAGGAAGTGGAACAACAACAACAAAGCAATATTACAACACATGCCAGAGCATCTAAAAAAACAGGCTTACATTCAAATGAGTTTGATAACACAGTGAAAACTTTGGGATTATACTAGAACTCATCAATTGACACGTTCCAAATAAAGATAAAACAGCCGCTAACAAATACGAAAATAACAAAACGCAACATACTGTCAGAACATCAAAAATTTTAGTAGTAATTAGCGAAAAAATACTACTTCAAGATCTATGGGCACCCGGAATCAACTGGGATACAAAGGTTCATCCAATCATAGAAGAAAAATGACATAGTTACACACAAAAACTACCACCTTTAGAAAAAATTACCGTAAACCACGACATTGTACGACAAGATTTACTTTAGTAAAAATAAAGGCAGCATCACTTAATCAAACAATCTCAATGCTAAGATTGGAATTGAATGCAGCGGCATTATTATCTAAACTACTGCTCAAGGTACGACACGCTTTCGAATTGAAAATAAAGACAACATATTCTGCTGGGCTGATTCAATAACAGCGTTATTAGGAAGGATAAAAGGAAAACCACAAAATCATAAGACAATTGCTGCCACAAACAGAATAACCGAAATGCAATCAAGCATAAATACTATAGTTAATGGCATTATGTTATTTCCAATGATAATCCAGCAGAAGAAGCATCAAGAAGTATAAACTCTAGCTAACTGCTAAATCACGCATTTTAATGAGAAGGTCTGACATGGTTGAAACTTACAGCATATCCAATTACCATCTTGAATATTCAAGAACTAGAGCGAGATGATAGTTTCAAAAGAAAATCGGTTCAAGTGTTCATCTCAACCACAAAGGACGCTACAATCAATTTCAATAGGTTCTCGTCATTTTGGCGACTAATACGTTCTGTCGCATATTGTCACCAATTCATAACAAATACAACGTCAAAATTATCAGGGTAGTACAAGCGGCTAACTTCAAAAATTAAATAAAGCAATTAAAAAACTAACATCCTCTATCAAAAAGAAGCACAGAAATAACGCTACATCCTTTTTTGGACGGTGATGGGCAGTTACGTGTAGGAGCGAGATTGAACATGTATTTAGTGAAAACACCCTATAATACTATCAAGCACAATACGCAATTGTATCAAATGAGCCAGGTACAGAAAATTAACCTCACATCATCTAATGTGTATATTACCACTTGAAATTGTTACTCCAGCGGCTCCATTTAGAAACAGCGAGGTAGATTATGCTAGACCTATCACTATAAAGTTGCACACTGGAAAACAAAGTGACTTAACAATAAAATCATCCCTCGCAACATTCAAGCGGTTCAAGAAGTTGGAAAATTACAGCTTCTTGCATCAACATGGAAACTGGTAGTGCATTATGACCTGTACAGCTATTGGATGGGAATCACCATTATTTTAAATTAAGATTTTAATGTCTATGCAACTTGCCAAAATATCAGATATCAAGTAGGCAGAAAGATATGTGGGAAAGATATGTGAAGTCATATACAAACAGTTCAACAGACAGTAATCTGTCAAATATAAACCAATAAAATCGATAAATTAAAAAATTCAACCGGATACCACATCGTTTCAAAAGAGGAGTTACATATACAGTAGGATTTGTACTCGGTGACTTCTCCGGGGTATTAACTCAAAAAGAAGCCGAGAATTACTAGGAAGCCAACGCACGCAGTAAATCAAACAAAGAGCATTTAATGAACCTGATGAAAAGTCAAACCTCAATTATTATTGGTACAATCATCAATATTGAAGAAACAAAATTTGACCTAATCTGCGGTTTGAAAAACGATTTACTGGGCTCATCCACTTCAAACCCAACTGTTTAGAGAAAGCTCATTTACTATAACCCCGTCAACATCCTAAATTGATATAATAAAAACATCCTTATATGGCTCCCAAAATAAATCAGAATCAATTCAATCAACTCCATTGTCTTGGATGGCTAGCTAGCCAGTCCAGAACAATTTGAGAGTCAGTCCATGTAATTGTTTCGTTAATGTTCCAACTTGATTCATGTTTGACCTGACTTATTAAGTTAGAAGTGCTGCTACATATAATTCGAACCGTGAAATTGTTTGTTGCTTAATAGATGATACTTTGGTCTTAGCTGAGATTAATGGAATTGGTATCCTCCCACTTGGGGTACTTATTCGGAAAAATACTAGAGCTTTATATGGAAATTGACTAGCATCACAGAAGCCGTAAATATCAATTTTTGATTATTGAACCATTAGAATGAATCTAGGAAGAGAAATGGTGTCTATTAACTTTAGATTATCCCGTAATCTTATCCACTTAAAAAGTAATTTTCTCGTTTTCTGAAATGAAGGCCATAGATAGATAATGTGTCCACAACCCTGCACTTTATTTGAATTGCTGAATCTTCATCATTGGCACCCGATATTAGATCATCCACGTATAAATCGTTGAGTATTCCTTGAGATGCTATAGTGTTGATGTGGTTTTGCTTTTTGGCTATATAGTAGCTAAAATCGAATCACGTGCGAGACTATAAGTGACCGTTAATATTACAAAAATGATGGATCGGTTTTGATGGATCAGATCGCCAAAATGTTTTCTTTTTTCTTCGGCGGTACATCTTTATACTATGTCGGAAGAAATTGCTATTTTATAATCCCTGGATCGCAGAGTAATCGCATGTCAGCTTTATTGAACAATGGAATCTGTTGCTAAACAGTCATTAAGGGAAATACTTATGCTTGATTTTGCCGATCCATCAAATAAGACTCTCGAATGAGTCTTTGAATTGCGGACGTTAATGATTTACCCAAATGTTATGTGATTTTTTAATCGCAGCTTAGTGATGAAGCAAACTTCGGTAGTTCTTGTTAAATGTTTCATAAAACATTTTTTCTGGCAACCGAATACTTCCTACATTCTGAATTGCTTCAAGCTCCCAAAATCTCCGTTTGCTAGAATTAATACCTCATTTTCCTTTTTAGTGAGAGCTAGCTTCGAAATCAGGTCATTTTCATTCAAATAATTGGCTTGCTCAGACACTATCCAACCGAAGATAGTATTTTGAAGTACGGGCTCGTTTGGGCTATTTTTAATTTGACCATTTTGAAAAAGATCAAAAAAGTATTCAGCACCAATAAAAAATTGATCAAATTTTGGATTTTTTGAAATTGCCTCGAGAAATAGCCCGGGAACCTTTCTGGTTGAGTATTTAATGTGACTTGATCTTTAAATATTATGAAGATTATAAGTACATTAATGAAAATCCGAGCGTTTTATTTTTTCAAACGTGAGCGTTGCGCGCAAGATTTGTTTATAAAACAGGCTTGTGAGCCTGAATATAATAATTCTCTGCAGGAAATTAGATTGCCAGAATTATCGACTGCATTGACGACAGCATTAGGAAGAATTACGATTGTGGTACTGTTTTGCGCGTGTAGGACCTTAGTATCTTTTCTGTCATTCGATTAACGTCATGATAGACATGTAAATATTGGATGAAAAAGGCCGAAACAATTGATATATCTGTTTGTACGTTTGATAAGCGCTTGGCGGCTTTCTACGTCACTGCGTACACACTGCGCATTGGAAATTAGTAAATGATTTTACTGCAGCATAACTTTTGGTTGAGTTCTCTGATCTTTCTGCAGCTCCGTTACTTTTTAAAAATTTTAGAAATTCGGAAAATCAGGATTGATGATGTTTGTATCAATTTAAAGCTTTTGTAGCAAAATGTAAAGAATTACTGTTCAAAATAAGAAAGCTTTCCTTTTTAGACGTGTAAAAACTGAAACTGAGTAAAATGATGTTAAAATTTGCAAGCTTTTGTGAACTTTTAGTACTTTTATACATACTTTAGGATGTTTTTTTATCTAATAACTTCGAACTTTAAGCTTTTAGATATATGTTTCTAATTTATATGTTACACTAAGCCTAATGCATAAATGAACATTTACTATTGACCGACCTTTATGATCTATATAGCATTTAGTATATATAAAACATGCTCAGAAATAAATCTTGCTAATGGGCTTTTAAGTATTTTATAAGAATTACGCTCTGATACATTTAAAATTGAGAAATTAATATAAATTTTAAAGCTAACACTAAATTGAAACTTTCATATAGGATGCATGTATACATCAGATATCCAGAAAATCAAAATTATGTCTTCAAAGCTTTCAAAATTATTGCTTAAAAGTTTCTCAGGATAACTAACTAGTTTGACAGTATTACGGAAATAATATATCACATTTTAATTTATATGTTAACCGTATAGTAATCCAAAGCCACTTTGTCACTATATAATCCCGGGCTAAATTAGCGTATATATTACATAAATTGTGTAAACAATTTTGACAATATGACGTGCGCTGAATCCGAATTATATATTTTTTTTCCAATTAAAAAAACCAAATTACGCCATCGGGAAGATTAAAAACAAAACCAAATTATAAATATATACAAGAAATGTATACAAACGAGTACGCGCTAAGTAAATAATCTATAATTATGTATTTAAGAATTTATTTCGCCATTTTTACTATTATAAATATTTTCTAAGATTTATAGAATTTTTCCATTAATGTTTCTAATTTAATATAATTTATTGTTTTACATTATAATTCATTTTTATTCGGTACACATCTGTGGCGTTTATATGAGATTAGGTTAAAATATATAAAAAAAAAAAAATCAAGAAATTTGAAAAAGTAAACTAAGAAGACAAAGATGATGATGATGAAAAAAAAATTGTTGAAAAAAAATCTTATAAGCTGCTAAAAGATATGCGGTTGAATATATATTTTAGTTGTTGTTGTCGTGCTTAAAGTTACCTATATGTATATACTTCAAAAGTTGAATTTTTATTTTATATATACAATCTTATGTACAATCTTAAAAACTTTAATCACGGTATCATATACATTATGTATATACATATATGAAATGAAGGAAGATGGAACCTTCATAGACGTATGAACCTAATACGAAAATAGCAAGATACGGAAAAAGTTAAACTTTTACAAATTTTTTCGTTTTACGTTCTTCATCTTAAAGTATTTTTTGTTGAAATATGTTCTAAATCAATACCGATGCGAGCGGCATCGGTGTTATAGGAAAATTGATTTTGAAATTTTTATCGATATGCTACTTTAGAATAACAATCAACTTTCTATTCGTTCCATATTTTAAGAGATCCCAAAGGTCACCGGTTACGAAATTTTATATATAATATCCTGGTGGCTATTGCCCTTTAATAATTTGTTTCCCAAATATGGGCCACATTTAAGATGTAATGAAATCGATGTTGTAGTTTATCGGCCCTAAATTAATTTTACTTTTATTTAAATCTAGTCTCCTGGACTAATGAGCAATTTTTTTCTGACTTAATTTACTAAGATACGTATATCTATGACTCCACCCATTGGCGGTTTACAAGGGTTTGGTTTTTTTGAGTCTGCGTATAATATTGGTGTTGGTTAACAGCTGAATTGCCCCTTTATTCACATGATGCTGGAGTCTTTCTTCGTGTTTCCTTGCATTTTTGTAATTTCAATTGAAACGGGGTCCACTTTAAGGCATCTATGTAGATCACTATTCCTGACGTACCATGATGCATCGACGATGTTCCTTAGTGTACCCTGTTCTGAAACCTTTGTATGATATTGATATTGCTGGGTTTTGTACAACCCCAAATTTCAATACTATAGGTCCATATTGGTTTCAGTATTTGCTTATAAAATAGCAGCTTATTGTATGATGATTCAGGTAGATCATACGTGTATAGTAAAAATAAAATCGGTCCTAATACACTGCCATGTGGTACACTTGCTTTTATTTATTTCAATTCAGAATAAGTTTCAGCCAATTTAATTCTAAAAGATCTATCTTTTAAGTACGATTCGACTATTTTAGCGAATTGCATTGGTAAGAGGTTTCTTAACTTATGATTAAGTCTTTCATGCCAAACCAGGTCAAAAGCTTGCACCACTTCTAAAAATATCGTGGAGCAGGCATTTTTCTCTGCAAGTGCTTTCTCAATTATTTTGTTGTATTGTTGAGTGTTCACGACGAAATTCGATTAAGTTATTCCTTTCGAAAGGGTTCTTCATTGTTGGTCTTTTAATTTTTTTGGTTGCTTTTCAAAGTGAATAATCAGTCCTGCTATCATTAGTTAGTTTTTTTAGTTTTATTTTAGTTAGTTAGTTTTCTAATTTCTTTAGGGTAGTTGGTTCCTTTTATTTTATATTTAACTTTTGGGGTACTTTCCCAGGCTGATTGTTACATATCATTTACAAATTTTGAACTTCATTTTCTATTTGCTCCTCGCTTTTTAATGAAACCTTTAGACTAATTTATTTTTCTAAGGGCTGCCTAAAGTATTCCCAACAAGTGTGCTTATTTATTAGGCTTAGATTTCTTTCTTTTTGAATAATTTTTTCGCTTAATGTCAAAAGTATAAGAAATGGTCCGAATTTAAGTCTCGACTTTCGTCTACTTGTATATAGTTCATTGATATATTTTTGTTTATAAAGCAATTAATTAAATCTGGTATTTTGTTTTGATCTGTAGGCCAGTAGGTTAGTTTTCCAGTTGACAAGGTTTCACTACCGCATTTTCTGACAGCTTTAAGCAGTTCTTAACCTTTAGTCGTTATTAGTCTAGAACCCCAATGAACATTTTTTGCATTAAAATCTCCTTCAATTATGTATCTTTTTCCTAGTCTACTGAAGAATTCTAGATAATTTTTTTCTTTTAGTGCGTGTTTCGGAGGGCAGTAAACACTAACAACACTAACATAATTATTATTCATTTTGACGTTAACAGCAGTAGCTTGTATTTCAACTGTTTCATATTTCAGCTCTTGGTAATGGTGGATGTTATTTCTAATTATAACAACGCTACCTCCTTTAGCAGTGTTTTCTGGGTGATTGGTTTTATATACTTGATAATTTTTAAATTTAATATTTGATTGTCTAGTAAAGTGAGTTTCCGTGATAAGGCATATGTCGATTTTTTCTGTTTTTTTCTACTTCCAAGACCACCTGCAATTCCTGTTGATGTTGCATTAGTTAGTCCATTCGCATTCCAGCATATAATTCTAAGATCACTGGCTATTTTTCTTTATACTCAAGTGTGTGTATTCGCTCATCAAACGTGTTAAGTTTACTTAATATCAATTTCAGAGTTTCATTAATATCCTCACTTTGGGTAGTTTCTCTTTGATTTAGTTTACTCCTTAATACTTGAGCGTAAGTCAAATTGCTCATTTCCTCCCGAGGAATTTCCGATACTTTTCGTTGTATTACTTCGGGCTTGTTTTTTCGAATGGTTGGTTTTCTACTTAAATTCAATTTTTTCATTCAATATTTTTTTATTAAATAATAAGTAAGTTCTAGAACAGAAAGCTTTTATATATATTTGCTTAACATTCTGTTCCAAAATTTGGAAAGCTTTAATTTTTAAAAAATTATTTTTTATTTTTTTATCTTTATCGGTGAAAGCTTTACAAAAATGTGAAAATGAAATTTACAATTTATAAGACTTTAACTGATAGATGAAGTAAAAGCAGCAAGATAATAGATTTAATATTTTTAACCTTGTCAACTTTCATTAAAATGTATAGCTTTACACAATTGTATAGCTCAATGATAATCAATATTATGATAATCAATTTTGGAGCTTTCAACATTTTTAGTGTTAAAAATATTAAATTCTAAATTTATCAGCATCAATATAAAATACCGGATATTTATTCCATATTCCATATTCCAAACCTCCATTTGTTTTTCTGCTGAAGCGTGTCAAATACTCTAATTGCCAGCGTTTCCAAAAATGGTGATAAATTTGTTTCATCATGCATGAAAAATTAATTTTTTCTCGTCGACTGGTTCTGGCTGTTGATCTAATGCACGTCTATTGCGACATTTTGGTCTAGAGTTAAAAATTCCCTCGATCTGCACTACAAGTGTTAAAAATTCTCCCAAATTCAGTTTTACGTCCCCGACAGATCTCGTTAGTTCTGTTTTTATCGATTTTACTGCACTTTCCCAAAGACTACCTTGACTAAGGTTTCCACTGGTGGAAAGAATCGCCACGTAACTTTTGAAGGCTGTGATACTCTTCCGGAAACTGCGTGGTGTGCCACAATATTCCTACTTTTCGATTTACCATTTCGAGTTCCTCCAATAGTAACATACCAGTTAGTCTCCTTTCTTTATCCGTTTTAGTTTTCAAATTTAAAAAATCTGAAGACATAAGACAAATACCCTTTTTCGCCTAACACAACTGAAATATTTTTTTGCTTTTTTGGGCGGTATCATTGGTGACACTTATGATATTATAGACGTCGATTTCGATTGTTCATCTTGTTTCTGGTATTTTATATTGATCTTGTCAACTTGTTTGTGCATTACGAGCCATTCTAGTACGTTCCACTACAGCTTATTATTTACAATTTCACCAGCTGATTTAACTCTCGCTGCGCAGGCGGTTGGATTCTTTTTGGATGTTATGTAACTCTATTGGTCTCGTTTTTAGATGCCTATGATTTCTGCCGTTCAATTGGTTACAAATGTTGCCCACCTCTCACTGGACAACCATTCAAGGACGATTTTCGAATTGCTCTACAACGAAACTAACGATGACAAAACTAACGATAGATAAAACCTTTGTGACTTAGTTAACCAACCGTCTGAGAAGCACTACACCCATCAGCTTCGAGTATCGGAACACTAATTTGTTTTAGTGGTGTAACTTGAGTTTAAGCTTAAAACTCTTGTAAGATCATACTGTTTAAAGTCGTGATACATCGAGGAATCTTAATTTCAGGTGTTTGACCTAGAGGATTTCGATGTTCTAGCCACATATTTTGTATACACTTCCTATAATTCAGCCGAACTTGGTTTTATGTGCCGTTAAATTTGATTTGCCAAGCTATATGTTGCCATCATCAAGCAGTTCAAAAACAATTTCTGCTCCAAGTAAAATATCGATTGGTCCTGTTTTGTAAAAATTAGGATCCATTAACTTGATATTGGATTAACCTTCCAAACTGCTGAGGTTAAATTCGACAAATGGAACAAATGATGTTATTTTTGGTATTATAAGTGCGAGCAAATCGGTAATCGTTGGGGATTCATTGCTGGTATTTTGTTGGGCCCATAAATGTTATGTCTCGTCATCTAATTTTTGTAGCAATAAATATATAAGCCAACGATATCTCGCTTCTGCTTTATACTGCGTTATAAAAATCCAATATTTGCACCGTATAGAGGAGCGATAACCAGTTTCCAACTCTGGCATGACAATGTAAAATATTATAAGCTCTCACTACAGGCTTACAATATAATGGATTGTATTGTAATAGTATTGAATGTTTCGTGGTGAAATTATAATTGGAATTAGCTAATCTGCAACCCACTCGGAATAATTTATCAGTATGAATAAATGAACTAAGCGTTTTTATTAAGCTTTGATTTGACACCGGTTTCCCCCCTTATATATGTACTCTACAAAAATTCTTCATAACTAATAGAGGTTTCAAATGATGTTATTAGTTCTTCATAACTAATAACATGATTTGAAGCCTCTGTAGCATTGGCAGGCCAAACTGATTCATTTTTACGTAGCCATTCCGGAGCAGTCCACCATAATATGTGATTTACTAGTTCTTCAATTGTTAACCCACATGTAGCGCGATTGAGATTCTCTTCCAAACGTATGTGTTCTCAATGTTTCCGTGTGTATAATGTTCCAACGTTTGAGTAAGGATGATAACCAGTCAAGAAGACCTAGTTGGAATCTGTCCACAGTGTAATATTTCAATTGTAACTTTTTTTTTAAACAAAGACTGGAGTTTAGGTTGCGCCAATGTGATTTGTTCGATGGGTATGCACCCTTGGTTTAAGCTATTAGTATAGCAGATTTTCTTTCAGTATAGTTTCCAGTGATGCATCGTTTAATGAATATAGCAGCGTCCCATTTCGTAAATGTCAAACATTAGACTAATTTTGTGTCATAACACAAATGACGTTACCACACCCCAAATAACCGTAAGTTTAAATTGCAAACGACAGATGGACCACCCTTTATGTTTGATCTTCATTAGAAATGCTTACTTTGACTATACCCTTAGTTTTGCCAACATAAGCAGAAACCAAACCATTTATTCGAAAGGCACTTGCATATTTTGCTAACCCAAAATTTTTTAAGATATGTTCGAAAATGAAACTGACCTATGAAGCTGAGTTAATACTCTGAAAGGCATGAGTATTCCCTTTAAGTGTTAAACACCGACAACCACAGTAGGTAAAATGCAGAAATTGTGATAACATTTATGACACCTCCCATTTATGAAACGACAAATATAAACATTGTGCCCGGCATTTAGGCAATTATAACAACGTTGGTTACCAGTAATAAATTTTCGTCGGTCATACAACTTATGACTTTAGAATCAATTGCCACCACAGCAATTCAAAAAAGTGAACTATGCCAAACTGATAATCATAAGTTGTACGAACGACGAAAATTTATTGCTGATAATCATGTTTTGACGTGGTTTTGACTGTGACAAATAAGACTTTACAACTTTCAACGATTTTACAGTTAAGGTTAATAAAATCATAAATTTTCCAGTTGAAATACCATTAATAAATTAAACCGATTTAAGTAAAATATAGATTAATTTTAAATTTGTTCAAAGCTTTCTTTTGGAAGCTTATTTTTATAATGCAAGCATCTGAAATTGAGATGAACATAAAACCAATTTATTTTGTGTTCTGCGTTCATTTTTTATTCTTCATTAAAATGAGCTTAAAAGCTCTATATTATTGAAAACACATAATGCATTTAGTTGCAATATATATAATTACCAGGCTTTAATAAAGTAAATACTACGACCATTTCGCAGTTGTAACGGACGAATATTACGTGCCATTAAACCTTCGTGCCCAATCAATAATCGAAATTGGAACATATTAAAACCTGAAATTCGTAATGTTTTAGCACCAACACACCATGTAACAACTTCATTACATGCTGGTGTCGTTAAACTACCGTGGTACATGTAATAAGGCAAATTAAGCGGACCCATAATATTTTCAAGCGAAAATAATGGTGTCGTTCCCTCCGCATTTATGAAATGTATATCGTTTGGCTGGAGAATATTCTGAAGAAAACTAAAATCAGTATTTACAGTGGTACGATGTTCTACTTCGTCATATAATCGGCCAATTACAGCCAAACCATCAGTAAATTTTAATGCATTCGTAAGTGTTTCATATTTTAAATTAAAAAATACAGCATGTCCCTCCATGGTAAAACCCCGATTATTGATGTAATGTTCCGAACCAGATTTACGATTTAAACCAAAATGAAAATGAAGTTGACCCAATTCGTAAAGGCCACCATTTAATGATATTGTCGGATGGGCGTTATCACTATATTCGAATATAAAACGAACCGTGTGCCCATTATTATCGACAGCAATCGAAGTTGGTATTTCTGCCCATTTCGTACCATGTATATGTCCCAAATTTTTGCTGAATTTTATTGCGGTTTTCGTTTCTATATTGATTGGACTCTGTAACATACCACCACAGTTTGGGGCAAATTTTACCCAATTGGCCGGTGAATTTGGACTATCTGGACTATATTCAAAGTTGGTTACACTCTTAAACAAAATAATTTAGCGATTATCACTATAATAAATAGTCCCACATTTATAGCAATCTACTTACCCCGTTTGTTGCCATATTCTGGACATAGTACTCTAAGGGTTGGCTACGTACAACATAATTAACTAGCATTGGATCAGCACGACAGTACATCAATAGCAAATTAAGTAAAAATATATAATTTTTCACCATTTTAACACCGAATTATACACGCCAATTGTTAAGTTAAGTATGAATGAACATATGGATAATGGCTCAATAAAAGTCGTTTGGTCGTGGGTATTTGTATTTTTATACTTTTTATTTTTAATTTTTTGCTAATTAAAAATGGCAGTTAAAATGTTGTAAAAATAGAAGTTATCATCAACAGTTGACGTTTAGTTTTAATGAGGCCTATTTTGATTTCGGTTTTAGTTGTTTTTTTTAACGTTCAAAATAAATTTTGATCGTGTCAGTTACTTTGTTGCGCGCGATAATTTATATAATTTTACCGCGGTAATTTTACTTTATTATAATATCGTAAGATTGGTTTAACACCAAATATAAAACTTTAAAGCTAATTAGGGAACATTTTCCTTATGCTCCACACCACAAAATTAAATCGTTAGCACGCAAACTATATAATATTACAATGTTGCATGCATGGCGTGACCAACTCGTTATCATAAGCTAAATTTTATGTTTCAACAACTTTTTTGCTGGTAATAGATTAAATCAAGTTGTAATAGATTTGAAACGAAATTATTTTCCTTATTTAATACTAAAATATATAATCGAATTTGATAGATAGATACGTAAATAGGTATACGAAGGGTCGTTAACATATATTATGTGAAGCATAATTGAAATTGGCGTTCAATCTTGTACTATACATCAATAGTTGAAAATGTATCCGATTACATATGGAAAAATGTTTTGTGTACATGTTATGTCTCTAGGTTGGCTTACGATTTAATTTTCAAAATAAAAACATATTTACCATACATGTAATTTAAAACATAATCAATACCACGATATGTTGCTGAGAGAGAATTTAACACAAGTCATAAATGAAGCCACATAAATCCCGGTGATACAAACTCACTTGGTTTTTGTATTTTTGTAATCTATATCGACCGTAAATATATATACAGTAGATAAATATTAAAACACGAAAATCGATTAAATTGATTAAATTGACTTAAGCAGGTTCACCTTATCAGATTAGTTAAACGAATAAAAATATCATCTTATCAAATATTTGCTTAGATTGAATATTTTTCAGTTTTTAGTAACAAATTTATAGCTACATATTTAAACATATCTTGCATTAACCCTCACTTAGCATGAAACTTTTTTTTTTTTTCAAAATTGTTGGCCAAATTTAAGCTCCCAATAGTTAACAATTTACGGTTTACCAAGTAAAAATATAATATATTAAAAATATTTCACCACGTTTAATTGCTCAATTAGTTGCTCAATTTTAGACTAAAGCTATTTTAAAGATATTCGAACGATCATAAATATTCTAATCAATTAGATCAAAAAACTGTTATAAAAGCAAGTGTTTGCGATGTGAAAAAAATAATTGCTCAAATAATGAAATGCGAGATTTTGGGCAACGCAACTACGCAAATCTACCTTAAAAGCCATATTCAATTTTGTGCTCTTTTCAATGTCTTAACTGGATTTTCCATCCTTTAGAGCCTAGTTTTGGTCTATTTTAATGTATGTAGCTCAAATCATTAAAAGATAGCTGAATACAAATAGTTGGATCCAGTTACTATTCAGTTCAATCAATATATCAAGTGCATCGTATAAATTTAATCAACGCTTCATGAAAGGTGTGTATTTTATCTATGACTCTTTATATCCATATTACTCGCCTTGAGTTGAAAAATTGTTAATTTATTCTTCTTTTGAAATGTCCTTTGATCCAATTTTGCAAAGTACTTTCTAATTTTTTTGGCATCATTAAGCCCCCTTTTTATTTCTGCGAAATTTTGCTAGTTTCATTTGTGAGCTTAATAGTGGCAAGCGTTGATATTGTTGTTAACTCCTCCCATCTTTAAGATCCACGTCCCGTAAGTCATAGATTTAGGCTGATAGGCTGAGATTGAATTCTTGGTTGACTATTGGAAATTTGTTGATGAAGACTATGAGGATTGAACCGCAAATGAGAAAAATAATACCAAAATCGATTAATGCTGCTTCCTTGTTGAATTGTTGTTAATTTTTGTTGAATTAGAATTCACACTGCGCATTGGAACCCTTTATAAGCTGGATAATTAGTGATCTTCCTTTAGCTCTTTTAGGCGACTTAATTCGCATATTTTTGAGTCACGATAATTGTTAAATTTTTATAAATTAAATAACTGGTTCTGGTTGCTCTGTCTAATTTATTTGATGAATTAATTCAGGTTGAAGTTGGTTTTCCTGATGGCTTCTATTGATCGGTGGTATGTTTCGTTCAATTAATACTTTTATCTCTAGCCAATCGTATGCCGAGTTCGTACGATTTTGGTTTACTTCTATAAAGCCTTAAGAACTCGTACTTCCCGCTCATTGTTGAGAACGAAGTTTTGGGTACAGCATATTTATGTCATCAGATATGTGTCTGATATTGTAACTGCGTTTAATCTCTTAAAGTCAAACACCGTCCTATACTTTCTTGTTTGCAAAGCATCTATGTATTTTCTTTTCAACAAAAAAGGGCTTTTGAAAGTGATTGTCACGAAGTTCAATATGGCTGATGAGGACTGTTTTACATGGAGTGTAATTTTAATGTTTGGTGATTTAGTTAAAAAGTAACTTTCAAATGTTTTTAAGCCCGGCAAAATGAAAAAATCAATCGTGTTGTCGATGCCTAAACTTTTGAAAAACTTCGCGCGAGTTTTTTTGTCCAATCCAATATCTGTTGCTGATCTGATTTTATTTTGGGTGTTGGTTGAGATGGCGGTTTCAGCTAACTCTGGCTTTAGAAAGGTTTTGTTAGCTCAGGTGTCGATTAAAAATTAAAGGATGCTGCCATTTTTAATTTTGAATTTTATATATGGTATGCTAGATCCATCATAAAATTTAACTCTGGATTTTCTTCCAATTTCCGGTTATAATAATCCTTATATTCTTCTTGGGTTTCCATGTGATGAATTCTTTGTAGTTTCCGAGGTTCATTATGGTTCGAATCTTTCCTTTTTTATTGTTGGATGTTTTGATAGTTTGGGCGATTGAAATAATTTCTTGCAGTTTAGAATCGATTGATCAAGGTAGAGCTGCGTTGCCTTCACATTGAATATTATAAGCCATGTTCGTTTGTAGCAGTGGCAATGAAGTAGAGTTCCTTTGTGAGTAGTATAGTTGCCTTAGAACCATTTGATTTCTAGGGACGGTTATTGAATTATTATAATTTCTTTAATGAATTGGTATGTTCCTAAAGTTTAAATTATGTATCTTTATATGTGTACGCTTCCGGAAGAGTTTTTGGTTTTTAAATCATTGACTTTTTTGCCAGATTCACCATTCATACCTATGGTAAATATATTCAGTACCCGAGTAAGGTAAGTTTCGATGAGATCGTTGATGGCAATGGTAACTATCAGATTATACAAAAGGTTTTGTAACACAAGAACAACTACACGCAAATTATGATTGCAAACAGGTTTCTTTTATACCATACGAGATTACGAGCACATAACTAAGTTGCTAATCAGTTATAAGTCATAACTATATCTGGCAATAACAAAAAACTGCAGATCTCATAAAAACAGACAGTTTTTAAAAATTATCACGTTAATGATAATCAAAATAAGTCTGTTAATATTTACACAACAAACTGAATCGCTAATAGTTCATAGTTCAAATTAATACTCAGCATTGCGCAACACTTTCTAAATTTAATACTAATTAACATATTGAATCAATGCCAAAATATTACAGTACCGAGGATTACTCATCCATATGCAAGTATCAAAGTGACGTTAAAAAAGTTCGACCGTTTCACTCGTGGGTTAATTACTATTATACTTTTTCAATAACAACAAATAAAATTGTTGACGAATACAAATTTTATTCCTCTCATGCATGGTACGCCTCTCGTTCGCGTGTATTTTTGATTATATACTCTCGCATATTATATTCTCTCTATGCTTTATATTCTCTTTTGAAAACTTTTCTTTATTTTGTTTTCAAACAATAGAAAATTTTGTGTTGATGTGTAGTTTTGACATATAAATTCTGTCCCATTGATTAATCGTACTATAAATCGAACGGTTGATTCATAATTTGTTGTGTGACCTCGTATTTTAATACGTGAACAAAATAACACGTTTAAGTGTTGACCGCGCGGGCTACAATATTATTGCAGTGTAGTGTATAAAATTAGTTCGTGAATTCTTTGTATACTTGTGTAAAGTTAAGCAATTTCGTATATATCTTATATATTATAATTGAATAAGATGAGATAATGTATAGTGAATGAAATAGTTTTAGTAAGATACGGAAATGGCTGAACGTGAATCGTTAATATCGAACAGTAATACGAATAATTCAAATGAGCCAATTGTTGCAACGGCCATTTCACAATATGGTACAATAGGAGATCCGAACGATAAACCAGTGAACGATAATAATTTAGTGGACGAAATGAAATCGAGTTTTAATATACTCGAACGGATTGGATATGGTTTGGGACATGTTTATAACGATTTATCGGCTGGCGTATGGTTTAGCTATACGCTTCTATTTTTGCAGGGATCGTTACAAATGTCGAGTAAAATTGCGGGTGCTCTAGTCATGCTCGGACAAGTCGGTGATGCGATTGCAACACCAATAGCTGGATATTTAGCTGATCGTTATGGAACAAAACGAAAATGGCATGTTTTTGGTTTGTATTCGGTTGTTTTAATGGTTTAAAATGTGTTTCAAGGAAATTCAATTTGACGTACATATTTGGAATACATAGTAACATATGATAACAGTATCGTTGGCGTCTTTGTGTATCGACAAGTACTCAAAACTATTTTTTTTTTATTCATAACTGATAAGCAACGCAGTTTTGAGGGGAGTCATTTACTACTTACGTCACTGTATATTGAGCTTTTTATATCGCTATTCGTAAGTTAGTATATATCTGCCCTTTCTTAATTCTCTTTTCTTATAACGTTGTGACGAATTTCAATACAAGGTCAAAATACAAAAACGTTTGTCCCATATGGTTTTGATGTAAATACTGGTTATTGGCAAATATTTGGTTTTAATGGGAATAGCACACTGGAAGTAGATTGGCTTATAGTTTTAATGAAACGAATTTTATTTTTTTTATAGTGTGGTTACAGTTGAATAAATTGCATACGCGAAGTGGACGGATATATGGAATTTTTTTTATTATAATTATACTTTTGTTTAACAGATTTTACGAGATATCTGAGTCAGATGATTATATAATGGATTCGATTTAAAAAAACATGAATGTATGGTACAGAAATTTTATTAGGCCAGATGTCTTTAAATCTTTCCAACAACATATTATTCCGTCTGATTATTCATGTTGATTCATACCAGTATTGAAGTCTTACAATAACTGTATAAAAGCTCCTGATTGAAATTAAATAATTACATCTTGTACCGGTGATCGAATTATGTGTAAACAAAAAGTTCGTTGAACTGATGACCTACAACTTTTACCGATTCGTAACAATTATGGTTCAAACGGTCTCTTTAGAGACGTGGTAAGCGGCGTTTGTGGCCTTATCTATACACCAAAGTTTATTTTTTTAGTTTTTATAAAAGCCCCCAAATAAATTGATAACATTTCTAACAAAAAAATTGCTCGCATGGCTTTAACAATTTCAATCAATTTTATTTTTAATATTTACTTTAAAAGAAATGCTGGACAAACGGAACATTGATCTAGAATTTTTCAAACCGTGCTACGTTTAATTGAATATCATTCGAACACATTTTACGAATTTTGTCTAAAGTAATCCTTATATATAAATGTTTATTCTCCACAGGTACCGCTCTCGTCTTCCTAGCATTTCCCGCGATATTTTCAATATGTCCATTTTGTGATATAATCGATTGGTGGGAGCCTGTTTATTTCACCATTGTAATATTATTATTTCAACTTGGCTGGGCTATCGTACAAATAACACATTTAGCCATGATACCCGAACTCTCACGAACACAACGCGATCGTTCCGATTTAACAGCGGTCCGATATACTGGATCCGTATGCTCAAATGTTATTGTATTCATGGTGACTTGGGCTGTACTTCATGCACGCAATAAAAATGACACAAAAATTGGGCCACAAGATGCCTATCGATTTCGAGACATATCATTAATTCTAACTGTAATCGGTATATCAATGTCGGTCTTATTTCAATTCTCTCTATCGATAATATCGTACGAAAGTAGAAGATACCAATCATTACATCAACATAGTCAATCGATACAAGCTGGGACAAAAACGTCAAGCAGTGACGGCGAAGTAATAACAATTCCTGGAAATCATCAAATTCGTCGACTTAATTTTTTTAGATTACCAATTTTATATCAAAACGCATTACTTTATGTGTTCTCTCGTTTATTTATGACCACATCACTTGTATATATGCCATTGTGGCTTAATGAAAGGATACCAGACCCTTCCACCAATATTAATACCGATGGGCCGAGTAAAAGTATTGAACATATTGCAACAATTCCGTTAGTTTCGTTTCTCTCATCGTTCGTCTCATCTGTGATACTAAAATATTCGCATCGTGTGATTGGACAACAAATCCATTACTTTTTTGGATCACTCATAAGTTTAGCTGCATGTACCTGGGTTGGTTTGGCGAATGTGGAAACACTTACAACACTTCAACTATACGGTATTGCTATATTTTTTGGTGCCGGCAGCTCCATAACAATGATAAGTAGTTTATGTATTACGGCCGATATGATTGGGCCACATTCGAATCAAGGCGGCTTTATTTATTCGATTGTTACATTTGCGGATAAATTAATTACGGGCATTGTGATTATGACAATTGAATCTATGTAAGAGAGAAACTTGTTGGTTGTAAATCGCTTTACATTAATTTTAATTATATTTTTTCTAGAAAATGTGAAACAAAAAATGAATGTCCTGAATATTATCGTGATGTGCTGGCTTATGGCTGTGGTGTAGCATCTATTTTAGGGCTGTGTATTTTAGTGACACTGCGATGTAATCGAAATCGACAAATCATCCATACGCAGAACTAGTATTATTTACCTATTTTTATTTATTATGTACTCATTTTAGCATTTTAAGAATAGAAGAAAAACAATTTAGAATAAAAGAGAACTGGAGAATAAAAACAAAATAAAATTTGTATAATTTTGAAGGTATAAAACATAAAGTGAAATTATGTAAGTTTTAAAATAAAATAAAAAGTGGCTTGCTTATTGTAAATTGGCGCAGTGGTTTGGTTCGAGAGATACCGGGTTCTCAAATCCCAACGAGAGAAGGTTAAAAAAGGAATTTTTCATCACTTGATTGCGATTGGAGATGACATTAATACAACTTTGATCCCCTGTTGGCGTGGGGAATCCATGTAATAAATTGTAAGCATATTTTATTTTTTACTATGTCAGCTTGCAGAGACCATTCAAATTTAGATGATACAAGAGTTAAATTTTTTGGAGAAATCCTAAGTAAGTTAATTTTTTATTTTTCATTTATAGAATCAGACGCAGTTCTGGATTAACCATCATTAATCAATATCAGATCATGTTCCATTTGGCCATTGTATCAACAGCAAACAACTGTATTTTACCTTTCAGTTTACCTCTAAGAATAGATTTTGTCGAGTTCATAAACTGTATTAAATTTCATTTAAATTGGTTAACTATTTCTTAGCTGCTAAGGCCAAATTTTATCCACTTTTTACTTAAATTCGACCAAGGCTGGTAAAGTATAATTTTCCAACTGGTTATCTATTTATTAGTGGTAAAGGAAAGTGATCTTTGATTGTCTTGCTGTAAAGCATTCGATAGTCAATTCACAATCGAACATTGCCAATTCTTTTCCGAACTAGTGGTACAGTGCCCGCATATAGCAATGTAATGTCCTGTATAATTTCGGCTTCCTTTAGGTTATCATGTAATTTTTTTTAGTAAATCTCCTTCTGTTTGTGCTAATCGATAAGATTAGCGTCGTCTTGCAATCCATGCAACCGAATATCGATATTGATTGAGCATAGTCAACAACCAATCTTGTTCCTCGCCGCATAATTCGGAGTTTACTTTTTCTTTTGATAAAGCTTTACGTTCGGATGTATATTTAACATCTAACTGTTCAATGTGCCTATAGACTACTCCCCGGCAACAGTTTTGTGTTTGTTACTGCGGTCATTTGATTACCAGATATGTTTAATACAGGAATGCTTGCGTTTTTATTCTTATCCAACTTGATTAGATTCTTTCCAACTTGATCTCTGATAATTCGTATATGTTGTTCGGTGTATTGATGACTTACCAGTAGTGGCACTGATTGTGTAGAAACCGGAACAACTAAAATATCTACATCTGTTTCGACGCTCTCTATATCTAGATTCCCTTCGGAATTTCCTATTGGTTCCACCACACCAACACCCTTAACCAATCACCTTATCGTCACCTGTTGTCCTATTCCAGTTGACTTTCAATCCAGTTGCACGACTTATTTTTATCAACGTTGTGCTGCTTCCGATAGTAGCATAGCACCACTCACCACGTTTTTGTCAATGTTTGTGTTGACATTTATGGGTTTACCATTATTTACTTGACTAAAGCTTTTGTCAATGTAATCGGCTGCTTTCACTAACTCTGTCAACAATATTGCTGGCGTTTGATATTGCGACAATAGACCTAGGTAGTCACGGAACATGTTGTTATCATGATAACAATGGGTTCCGTGACCCATGATAATCTATTCCACCAACTCATCGGATTTGAAATTTGCGTTGTACAAAGCTAGCTTTTTGTAAAAATAATCTATCATGTTTTGTTCCGCTTTGCGCCTCAAAAGCAAACTGTATATTGTCGAGCGCATGACCAGAAAATTCGTGTACAGTAATACCTTCTAATCGTTCCAGTTCTTTCCTAAGAAGACTATCTCACCAGCAGTCAGCGTTACCTTTTATTCTAGACAGCGTGTAATAATGGATAATAGCTGTGTGATCCCAATTATACAAACATCCGAATTCTTCCATTTTGTCGAACGAATTGCGCTAAATATCGATACCACTATCCACTGGGTCGAATATTGGTAGACTTGCGTTTACTGCATAATGTACCATAACCTCACCATTATGGTTAGAAGTACCGGTGTCATCAAGTGTACTGGACCATTCGCTAACCTGATTTCGGTATTTCCTAGTTAATTCCTAACTGACATTATTCTGATCCATCTCGCCACGATTCTCGATCACGGTTTACGAGATTTATTCCACTGCTGAAATTGTTGCAGGTTTTTGCCTACTTATGACCGAAGCCACATTTCCTAGCAATTTTTCTTCAAATAGTTTTGTGTCAACTTTTATCGGTTTTTAACAAGTAAATCCTCGTTCGACTAGACTTGTATGGCGTATGATAATTACCAGCTCATCTATAAAATCCCAGATGTTAAGATATTTAAATCTTATAAATCTGAGAAAATGGAGCACAAGAAACTTGAGTTCATTAAGAGTTTTAAAATGTCATAAAGTTCCTTCTTTCATTACTCGAAGCGGGGACTTATATAAGTGATTTACCCTTCCGCTTACACTGTTATGGGACTCGTAGCGCATCTATGCACTTCAACAACATTAAAGTAAAATTTAATGTTTTGATAATTGAACATCGATTTTGATCAAAATAGATGAACTTCCATTTTTTGGTAATATATATTTTATTATAAATTGAGCAAATTAATTTTCCCATACGCGAAATCGAGTAACTTTTCGTTCTTTAGTATCACTTGTTTTGACCTTTAAAGCTTTGTTATATTAAAAAATGGAGTAAAGTAAAATTTAGAAACAAATGAAAAGTTTATGTTAAACTTATTTAGAGCAATGATAAATTAAAATTGAGCAAATTATTTATTTAAATGGACATAATCTCCCGTCAATTTGCTTCAGATGTATATATATACCTAAGACTTCGAATCGTAAATTTAGTTTAGTTTCAAGTTATAACTTATATCTTTATGCTCGAAGGGTACAACCAAATCTCGTATTTTTCATATGTTTAAATCATGTGTCAAATATCCCGTGTGCTAAACACAACATTTCTCAATTTATTTATGGGAAAAACGTTTTTTTTATTTTGACTAAACTCAAAGGTAAATTTCAAAGTGTGTTATCATATACCTCATTGAATTTATGTTTGTATATATGATGTATATAATATCATCATATGTTATGTATATTAAAATAGTTGGAAAAATATTTTTCCTGTTTCGTTGCCATATCTACGAATGTACTCCACTTCTGTTCTAATATAATACATAATATATACGGATATGATAAGAAACGAAAATAAAAATTATTTAGAGCTGTCGTCGCATGTCATCATGATGATGTTTGTGTTGATTACTATGATTATTATTATTATTATTATTATGATCATATTGCTGTTGTTCTTGTTGATGATGGTGGTGATGTAAAATTTACCATCATAAACATGCTTCGTACATATATAAATTGTACATGAAATCTTTACCGTATATATACCAAAAAGAGTTTTTGTCTTCTTGTTTCTTCTTATGTCTTAAGTGTTTTTATAAGATTTGAGTTGGATTTTTATGTTTTTTTGCTTTGCGGAATTTATACATACTATAGAAAAGAATGGTGGTAAATCTCGAGCCAAGAATCTTTTAAGTTTGAAAATGAATTTTATTAGATTTTATAAAACCGAGATTTACATATGATTGTTTTGCAATGTACCATGATTTATGAAATAAAGTGTATATGTTTTTGCTCGTGCAGGAAATGTTATTTATGGTACATCAGTTTACTGTATCCGAATTAAGATTTTATCTTATTGTGACAAACGGAATATAATGTAATTATTGTAATTGATTTCTGGAACATAAATGCCAAGATGTATCTTCCTAAGTTATTTTTGCAAAAAGTTTTTAATCATAAAATAATTGAGTTAGATTGTTAAAAATTTTTAACACAGTATCGTTTCGTAACTAGCTTCCTGTGATTTTTCAATATAGATATTGCCTTCCCTAGACCACCATTCCCTTCATCCTCTATCTCGTATTACGGTATTAAATAACTCGACGTACACAAAATCACATTTTTCCAAAAAAAAATATACTTTTATATTGTATGCGTGATAGCATCAATACATAAAAAATTATGTTGTACGTACAGAGTGAGTAGCATGTATTACAAAATTTAAATTTTTCAATTTAAAAAAAAAAATTTTTTTTTGCTACATTGCCCTTGGCAGAAAAACTGAAAATGTCATGAAAAACAGAAGAGTAAAAAAATGTCAGTGTGTTGTTTTTCAATAATAATCATAATATTATTGGGATTGTATATAATGGCCTAGGGCCATATATTCAGCAGTACAGAAGAGATAGCAGCTGTAAAAAAAAAACAAATAAACAAAACTAAATAATAGAAAAATCAAAGTGATAAAGTTTGGTATAGGTTTTCCGTGAACGACATTTTATCTTATAGGAAGAAGAAGAAGAAAATAAGAAGCATCGAAATAAATTTATGTTGATTTATAAGATTTTTGATTATGATTATCTATGACTATATCATATTACATGTTATATTTAATATATTGTAATATACTTTATTTATATAATAATCATAATACTACGATAATGGTCTCTTGTAAAATTATAGAAATTTAATTAATTTTTGATTATGTAACTACTATACTAATTAGTAAATTTATGTTCAACATAATTCGTTTAATGTGTGCTTTCATTAACGTCAATATTAATTTATGATATGCATGTTAATATTATTGGGTTTACTCCGAAATATTTGTTCGTTATACGACGCCATATTTTATATACGAGAGTAGTATGCAGTGGCATAACTACAAGTAAGCCGGGGGAGGGGGCGCAACATGGAGGCCAAGTGGTCATTAGTATTTTCATTTAAAATGTGATATAGCAGATAATTTTATATAAATTTTTTATTATATATAAAGTACATAATAATCATAATCGATCGATAGCGCTAACTTGTCGAAAAACTTATCACTAAAGACAACGAACATATCTCACATTAAAATGTCATCTGACTTTAATAGCCGCCAATGGGGCATCATCCTAAATTAAAATATCAAAGGTTTTTTAAAATACCTTTTTTATAACAGAAAAACACTCAGTTCCTCTCTTTTCAGCTGTTTTTGAATTTTAATTAGACACATTGCCAAGGAAGTTTCTTGATCATGTCTTCAATGAATGCCTTCAGATATGTCTTAAAAAAAAGTGATCATATGGTTGAAAACCTGAAAAACAAAGAAAATATTGCAAAAGAAATGTTAGTGTTTCCTTAAAAACTTTCTTTACTTCCGCATTAACTTTTGTAAATCTTCCTGCTAACTCGGAAATGAAATATCTTTCATTGGTTGTGTTTTTCGTTTAAGATAGTTACAACTTAAGCTCCCGTTTAAACTTTTTAGGACGTTCTTCATTTAGATCACATCGGATAAAATGATTACCCAATTGAGTAGCCAGCTCCAGACCTTCTTTAATTAAATAAGCACTTAGAATAGAGTTTTCTTCAGCCTTAACATTCAATGCTTTGCAAGTGGGAGTCTAAGTAAGAGTCTTCATAGAATCTCTACTATTTTATCTTCACCTAATGGTCGTTATATGTCTTCAAACAACTGCTTCGCGATCAAAACAAAACAATCCCAAAAGAAAGATTAAATTAAATCTTAATTTTCTTGATCACGTACATATACCGGGCTTACGGGTTTTCGCATGAACTATTCATAGCTAGCGATAGGCGATAGATTTGAGCATTTCTTCTGGTTGTATGATAAAAACCTTGTGTTTGTAAGTAAGGAAGATGTGTAGAACATTTAACTTAAAAAGGGCTATTTGTTTATTCAGCATGTGTAAAGCAAAAACATTCTTTCACCCTTGTCCGATTAGACTTATTGTTAAATTTGCGATCAATCTCGAAACATTACGTCGTACAACATGCAGTTAACAAAAGCTAAACTTCTTCCTCTCGACAACCTTCTAAGCTGTTGTCCGACACTCTTAAACCACTTTTAAAATGTGCAGTAAATAGACAGAATTCACCATCTACCAAAAAGACATATTTGCTTCGTTGGCCTAAATAACAGCCTCATTCAACATAACTAATGCAACAACATTAGCCAACAGCAGTCTTCATATTTGTTGTTTTCGTTTTGTTGCACCGCCGTATCAGCGTGATGTTGTACTGGCTTATGTTCTACAACAACAGTAACAAAATGGTACATAACTATGCAAGCATCTGTGTTCAAATCCTGATTGGAGAATAGTATCGGCTAAATAGCTGATGTTAGAGCCTTGATAAAAGAGGCCTTTCTAGAAATAACGGACATTGGCTTAGTAAATAGACACCGTCGAAGTATTTCAATCTCTGAAAGCACTTGGTATGGGAGAAACTAAAGGTATTGTCTCTATAAAAAATCTGAAAGCCTCTTATTGGGGACACAAATGTGGTTAGCCTTCCAAGCCAAAAAGCAGAGATACTTTGAAATGTCCGATATATCAGAAGGCGCTGCAAATGAAACGTAGAAAATGAGGTTGAAGTTGGAAGACAAAGTTTTGTCAGGAACTGCAGAAAATCAAATGACAGATTGCATTACAATGGCTCGTGATACAGCAATGACACGGAGATCAATATAGGTAGCTGGTAGGTTCCAGTGTACTGATGGACCAAGGAAATAGCCGAGCTGCATAAAAAATGCCTAACGTGCAAGGCCAGAAACAAAATACGAATTACAAAACCCACTGTTACGAAAGTTACGGTGTCAGATGGAAACAAGGTTCCAAAAAATAGTGTCCGGTGATCACATTGGATGTTAAAAATACCTTAAATTCGGCTAGGTGCAGGAGTGTATATTAAACGCGCTACTAAGTATAGAGGTAACCAAGTATTTTCTACCGGTGTATGGCGCACTGATTTGGGCGAGTGCTAGGTAAAACTGCACATATAAGCCATAAGTGGCTTCTGTTTATTGGGTAATACCCTAAGAGTGATTTATGCATTTAGAACGGTCTCGTATGAGATCACGTCTAATAGTGGGAATGCCACTAGTATGGATTTATTAGCTAAGGAGCGACTAACTATGTATTCCCGCCGTGGAGATGAGAACAAGAAGGATATAATCGTAATATGATCCGTGCAGAAACTGTGAAGGTGTATGCCAGGTGGCATGGGCCAATTCATCCCAAAGGATGTTGAACTCATCGACTAACATCGGTGAATCACCGGTGAATAAAAGGACAAATAGGACATATTGAAAATTGGTAGAAAATTCCGGGTCAGGGTTTAGTCATTAATATACTAAGCTTTAAGTTAAGAATTCCTCCACCGCCAAAAAAACAACTTCCGACCAAACAGACATCGTTGTAGAATATAATTCCTGCTTCTGATGTAGTCCTCTATATAGTATTTAGCAAGTATCGTAGACATTTACTCAAATTTTACTCTGCAGTTTGACCAAGTCACCAAATCTTAGCGCTGCTTAACTGTCAACTTAAGTCTTCCCGTCACGCTTGCTTTTTCGAAAAGCACCTGCTCCGGTATTGTTGAAATACCTACTTTGAACGTCAAGTTAAGGATACTAGCAGTCCCAGGTGCCTTATTACTGCCAAATTTACAGGAACCGTCGATGACTACATTGCCCGTAATAATTGGTCTTTCATTTTCGTTGCTTAATTTGTCATGTTGTTGTGTAGGCACACAAAGGTTTCACTAAAGCATCTTCAAAATCATTTGATGTTCTTATACCCCATTTATTCTGTTTATTAGGTAGCTCAAGCACCTACTTTTCTCTATGCCTCATTTTGGATGTTTTTATATAGATTTTATTCTTCATGTTTAAGTTTGTCAACGTGCCGGCATTTCCTTAACATTTTCTTTCTTCATTTGTGAAGTTTCGTTACTCTTCGGTGGTGTGAACGTCTTACTTTTGTTGAATTTCACTAATGATGTCATAAGAAGTTCCGAAAAGTCCACTTCCAAGTCAATTAAAAATGATTGTACCGACAGCGATCAAGATTCGCCACTACCTTAATCGTTTTCTTCATACCTTCATCGTTATATAGACACCGTACCAAAACTCGTTAAACCCGTTCTATTATTTCCTTAAATTACTTAAATTTGTACGCAACAATGTTAACTGACCTCAACTGAGAAAATTAGCAGAAAATTTACAAGTCATATATTTAAGACTAAACATAACCCTTCATCATTTCTGTTTAGATGACAAACTTTACTAATTCTATGAATAATTTTAAACAAACAACCAACCAATAAATAACAAAATGGAATTTATGAAATTTCCTAAGGCTATATACAATTTTCGTTTAAAATTGGTATAATAAACTGCCACAATTCTACGAAAGCACTCACACTCATTCCAAAAACGATAAATAATTTAATCCTTTAAAATTAATCATGCAAATATATAGAGCAATGTTAAATATTTCAATTAAACTTTTTGCAAAATTTAAAATACAAAAATGAAAAACAATTTTCATTTTTCCACCGTATTGTTCTATATAACCGACTAATCGATTTCGGATTCGACTCCTAATATCAAAAATATCATATTTTTTAAGAAAAATTGTTATTATCTATCAAGTTTTACATATATATGTATATTTATATACCAGCTTTTTACCATTTTATTTGTTGTTGAGGCACCCCAACCTTTTGATCCAAGCACCCGTCCCCCCGTATATTGAAAAACAAGTCATTCAATATTATTGATACCCAGCCATAGAGAAAAAATTAAAATTCCAATATGAAATAAAACGAGTCGAGTTGAGATCTTGTATAAAGAGTAAATAAAACAATAAAAAAAAAATTTTCCAAAAAGGAAAAATCTTTGTGATGCTATGTATATTTGTATAGTATGTATCTTTGATTTCTGGGAAGAAAGAGTTTTTGTTTTTGTGTTTGTTATGGGATTTTAACGTAAAGTTTTCGATTAAATTTATATCGAGAGACGATGATGATATTAAAATGTTATATTGAAATTGTTATACTCTTTAGTACGTATATTCTCGACTACAAACGGATCGGGACCCAAACACACACTCATAAGAACTCCGACACAAGCATAAGTATAAATATATATATATATATATATATATATATATATATATATATATATATATATATATATATATATATATATATATATATATATATATTATATATATATATATATATATATATATATATATATATATATATTATATATATATATATATATATATATATATATATATATATATATATATATATATATATATATATATATATATATATATACTCTATTCATTTTCATCGGGTACATATTAAAAAAACAATATTGGGAAAATATTTTTCTAACTTTTAAAAAAATTAAAAATTGTAAATTGAATTTTTTGTTAAACCTAAAAGATTACGACGCGAAATGATAATACGAGCGGGACGAACAAAAAATACATTTAAAATCCCTCTAGTAAAAGTATAGGATTATTTTTTATGTTGCAGATAAATATAACTAACTATCCCCCACTATAAAAAAAATTCGTGGAGAATTTACTGTTCAGAAGCGGAACCATGTGCTAAACAGATGGTTATTTCGTTATTCTTTGTCGTATATTACCATAACAACACGTACCCTTGCCATAGTTACCATTAAAATATACACAAAAAATTTACAAATTGATTTTTGTGTTGTACACAAGTTTTTGAAACCAACAAAATTCTACAGTGTGAAATAGTACGAATTTCCATTTTTCCACGTGAAAGTTTTTAAATAATTAAAATGTCAAAAAATTACCAGTTTATTGTAAATACATCGGGTAAGTGGTGTGTGTTATGAACTTAAAACTACGGTTTGGTCAAAAAACATAAAATTATAACAAAACATGTTCAATTTGTTATAATCGGGATATAATCCAGCTTCCTAAGCTATAAGAATGTGTAAAAGTAGTTAAATTATTGAAAATTTGGGTTTTTGCCATTGAATCGATAAAAACATAAAACATAAATTTCTACTAATGTTTATATCATATTTAGTTATTATTTTTGACATATTACCAAACACCGCACTCCATAGTTACCACCATAATAAACAAACAATTTGATGAATCAGTTTTAGTTTTATAGTGGAACTTATAAGCTAAAATCATTTAAAACTTAAGCTAAAATCTTTTAAAACCAAAATCAAAATAATTTATACGAAAAAATGTCAAAAAATTATAAGTTTATTGTGAATACATCAGGTAAGTCAAATTTATTAGTCTCCCGACACTTGATATACGATTTCAAGGCCATAGGTGAAAAAGACTTACTCTAAAGATTTGGTCTAGGGTTTAACCTTTAGGGTTAAGATGCTCTATGTTAAAATATCATTTTTATAAAATTCGACACATAAAAGGGAAATTTCTTAAATGTCCAACATATTGAGTCAAATTTTGTAAATATTAACAAATAAAGACCGCAGACATGTTAAAATAACCAACCGGTATCCCGCATTTTTGTATTTATTCAGTGCTCTTAGCATTTATAGGGGAAGCCCTATTTAACTGTCATTTCGACTCTATTTAATTATATAATCGTAAGATTCTTACGACTGGTAAATCCGATTGGATTCCTTTCGTTCAAAAAATCGAAATTTGTTGCCAACACCATCAACCTGAAGTTATAGGTGCCACCACCAATCTCGATTGCACTTATAGTTCGATTCCACTATAAAATTAGGAGTTACATTCTGGCCATTTCCAGAAAGAGTGGAACTTCGACGTATAGAACGTCTTGACATATTTTACCATAATTTTCTTTTTAAAACCTTTATGCCGGATTTTGTCAAAATGAGATTTTAATGATCTAAATTTTCTTTTTTATTTTACCGAATAACTAAAGCAAAACGTTTGACAGCTCTTAAAACCTTAGTCCTGTGTCCTGTCGCTAGACATAAGTATTAAAGAAGTCTATGTTTACACCATAACATAAAAGCTACCAAGTTTCAACAAAATGAGCTCCATTCGAATTGGACGTCCCAAAAATAGTTCTCCCCCTTTGCCTTATTCAATGCGCTCTCTTTAGAGTGTTGACAAATCTTTCAGCTCATCCGTTCGACATCGGGTGATAGGGTGGCCTTAAAATGTGATTAATTCCTCCACCACGATAAAATTCACTGAATTGTCTACCAACGAATTGAGTCCTGTTGTCGGTTACTAAAGTTTCTGGATTGCTGTTCTGTGAAAAGAATTCGCTCATCTTCTCGATGCAAGTCGTTCACATGATATTTTGGGCGAGTATATTTATTGCATCCGTGTTCAAATGTGCGTTGTGGAACCGTTGATATCAGCTTCCGGTATAGTTGCGGAATGACGATTCTGTCGCCACACATAACCAAGCCAGACGCAAATGACATTGGTCGACGTTGACTGTAAAACTGCGCCAGTTCGTCGTCGTTCGAAGTTTTTATTCAGCCAGTCTGATTTCAAATACTGAACGATTACCTTAAGAGTTTCGTTGCTCTTCATTTCAGTTTCGATAATTTTCGGCGTAATGGGTATCGATAGTTCTTTAATTTGTTCAGGTAATTTCTTCTTCTAGGGGGAGACAGATCAATGCCCACCGTTGAAGTTAATTTGCAGTATCCACGGGAATTCCGTTTCTCGATATCAAAATGCTGATAAGAGACTTGTGGTATGTTACTAATGTTATAGATGTATCTATGGACTTTTTTTACTACGTAAACAAGGGCAAGACTTTGTTTTTCTACTTGGCTGTAGTTTTCTCAGTCTTTGTTTTAGCATTGACGTTATTGCAACAATTCTTGATCGATCTGTGGTGATACCATGGCTATTTACGATCATTCCCAAATAACCGACTTCGTTGCGAAAAAAATTACATTTCATTAACTTCACTCAGAATCCGTATTCTTCCAATGGTTTAAAAAGTTGTTTGCGGATTGCTTTTTGATTCTCCTCGTCAATGCCGGCCTGCATAGCATCTATGACTTGCTGAAAAATTCCAGGCGGATTTAATTCCGAAAGGCAGGCAGTGTAATGTGAAAAGTCCCTTGTGTATGTTGATTACCAGGAATCGCTTTGATCTTTCATCAACCTCGATTTGTAAGCAAGCATCCGACAAATTGATTTTCCAGAATACTTTACTGCCAGCAAGTTGCGCGAACCTTTCTTCTGGACTTAGAAGGGGGTATGCGTTGGTCTCGATTCAGCCCAGTTAAGTAGCCAGCGCACATGCAAATGTGACCGTTGAGGCGTTTGACCGCGACGATAAGTGTCCTCTGAAGACTCAATCGGTGAAATGATGTCGAGTTTTTGAAGACGACCCAGCTCGTTTCAACGCCTTCCAATGCAATGAATGACACCGGCCACTTTGGTCGGTATATGGACGAACGTCCGGCATTATGTGGATGGTCACTTTAGCCTGTTTAAAGTTTTTCTTGGTGTATCCCTGAAGATGGTTTGTATAATGTTCTGGTCTTGTAGCTCGGATGACATGGTCTATTTCGTTTATTGAACGGTCCCAATTGCCTAAGCGTTCAATTTAATCTATGCCTAAAACATCATGCTCTGTAATATTTGTGACTATATACATTTAACAGGATATATACTTGCCCGATATTTTTAATACCCAATTCACAGTCGAATTCTGTGATAATGGAGACGCTGCTCTTTAGAGCTGATTTTATTCCTCTGGCACTGTATTTAGTTCCAAGTGATCCCAGAGTTTGCGATGTTTTAGTTCCAAGTGATCCCAGAGTTTGCGATCTGTATAGTTTCACGTTGGCTCCATTAATCTCAGCGTTGATATATTTGCATCGAGAAGTTATGTCACCATGTTTGGTGTCGTTGGTGATTCCGTTGACACGTAGATCATGAACGTAGAAACTTGTTGGCTGTTGATACTCTTGGCTTATTCAGTGGGCAATAACATTCTTTATGACCCACAGTATGATATTGATTGCACTTGTGTGTCGCAAATTGACAATTTCGAATGTATGCTCCTCGTCAGGATCATAACGGAAAACCTGCATGCTATTGGCAAAATTTTTCATTCGTTGTTTTGTACCACTTGGTACATTCACGGATTCACCAAGTTTTTTTACTTATTCCATTAACACACCAACCAAACTTTCCATTTCGGTCATTTCAATGAGAAAATTGTATCGTGGGTTCGAAATCTGGTCGTTTAGTATAATGTGTCTTTCCGACAATATTGGTTTTAATTTATGCAGGAACCGGTTTTTTTTAAAGATCAGAAATGGTCAAGAGTACAGATTAGTTATGGGATTCAGAGATATTTTTTACCAACTTCTCATAAAACAGAACCATTTTTAGGGTTTAAATATGGTATTTGAATTGTGTTTGAATTGTGAGTAATCTCTTTTATTTGATCAGAGAAAATGGTGACTAGACGGTAGTTTTCCATATAGTTGCCTAATTGGGAAACTTATTTATCTCTTTTTTCTTACGTATTGTCTTTACTTTCTAATCTATTTTCATTTCGATTTGTTAGAGAATTAACATAGTTTTTAACCAGAAACCCTGTAGCATATGCTTATAGCGTTGTAATTTCTCCCTGAAAAATAACAAAAGGATAGCTGGTTCCAAAATTGCGGTGTTCTCAATATGGTTGATCATAATATAGCGAGCATAACTCGTTATTTTCGACTGATTTAAATCACGTAACATTTTCTATTCTAGCGGAGTACTTTAATACATCACCACCCAAAGATGATTTACCAATTCATGAATTTCTTCAAAACTATGACGTTCACATCCTAGCGGCTACCGTACACGATAATTTAATTTATTTCACAAATACGATGCCATCGACCAACGATCAATGTTTAATATTTTATAAAATACCAAAAATTGGACTCACACCATCTCAATCATCGATTGAAAATGATGGCAATGATAATACAAAATCGATCGGATTATTAACGCTCGAGGGTGGTATCATTAAATCGATTTATAATTCAATGGCTCGAATATTTTCACCAAACATTTTAAAAAAATCAGATTACACACCAGAATTAGCACAACTGATTAATAGTTTGTATTCATCGCTTGGTACGTCCTTGGGCTTATCTGAATCGGGTGCCAATAGCGTTTCGGACGAGATAAGATTTTGGATGAAAAAATCTATAAATTCACCAACGCGATCGGATAAGGATCAAGCAAAAATGTTTGCTACCGCATTGTCACGTATCAACGACCAAATTTTATCGCTCGAAAATACAAATAACAGTTTGACACAATTTGATGAATTTTTGGATAATACGCACAGCAGTTTAGATGAAATATGGAAATTTGAATATCATTATCCACAAAATCGTATGATTGATCTGATGAATATTATATGTAAGAGCCAGTACGCCATTTTAATGAACTGAATTAATTCATTGGAATTTCGATCTGTTTTCGTTTTAGCTAACAACATACTCGAAATCTGTATCGAAAATATGTCAAACGAGGATGTAATGAGTTCTAATTCATTTCATATAAGTACGTTAATGACCCAAATCAATGACATTATTGAATCGTGGATCCAGATATGTGACACACTCACTCGATTATTTTGGCCAAATTATTCCCAGCATCAATGGATTGGAGAGTCGTACATACCGAATTCGGCAATAATGTTTAAATTACGTTTAGCTGAAATTCAAACAATTAAAAATCTGTACAAACAGGTAGCCTATCTATTTAATGAAGACGAAAATTATGTCAAAATGTTGTCTAAAATGTTTGTACCATTCAAAGGTAAGATTTCTTAATCACGATTTATTTATCTCGTATTTTGTGCTATATCCGTCCTAAATATAAACTTATCCATTAAAAAGTTGTTTAAAAAAGTTTTTTGACAAATCGAATAGATTTCACTGATTTTCCTTCACCCCTACCTCTTTTTCTATCTTTTCAATAACGTCTTAAACATTTTATAGATAATACGCTCGACAAAGAAATTGTGAAGCTCATTTTGAGCTTTTTTTTTTTTTTTGTTTTTTATTTTTCACGAAAATGGAACAAAAGAAAATTAAAAATGTTGCTGTTTAAATGGCAAAATGAAAATATAGTTAACTAGGAAAGTGATTGATAGACCAATTTGTTAATTTGAAAGTAGTTAAAGTAAATAGTCTGGAAGTGGGTATACCTCTTTATTGCTACACCATGATCTGACGATAATATGGTGTTACACTCGAGTTCATTTTGTAGAAAAATTAGACCATAATTTACCCGCCATTATATATCATTTACAGACACCAATATTTTTGACATCACAGCCATTGGATTAAACCGATGGAAAAAAGCCGTTAACACCTTTGAAAGTTTTCTTGAACCCATCGACGATGCTATAGCCAACACATTAAAATCTATGCTACACAATCATTTTGAAAATCCGCGTCAATTGATACACATTTTCTCTACGTTCGATATTATATCAAAACGTCCAGCGGTGCTCCAAATACTAACCGCTGAACGAGAACATTTTACTCAAACTTTAGCCACTTTGATCAGTGAACTACAAACCACAATCACCCAAACTACGGGCAATAAACAGTACAACGAAAATATTTCACCAATTGTATGGGAGTCACGTTGGATTAAAATTGTCGAATATCAAATTAGTGAAATCGAAAAAATTCTTTACATATGCAGCGATCGTAAAGAGTATCAGACGATCGAACGTCTTTTAAAAAATGTTAAAAATGATGTGGATGGTACATTAAAGGAAAATTTTCGCAAATGGTGCACTGATTCACTGGAAAGTGTTAAGCACGGCGAGTTAAAATTGCACGAAGACAAACCAGTCGTAGAGTTCGAGAAAAATGGCCGACAATATATGAAAGTAACTTTTAATCCAGATATCGTTGTATTCTGTAACGATATTCGAGAATTAGAAAATTTAGGATTTAAAGTCCCAATTGAACTTCGTGAAACGTCAACACATGCATTAAAATTTATTTCATATGCCCGATCACTTCAGCAAATTGCATGTTTTCATAATACGATTGGTGATCGAATGATCGTGTGCCAACGTCCGATTATGTTAAAAAATGCAATCGAACTATCGAATTTAGTACAAAGTGAATCTGTTGCATGGAACGATGAGGAATCGGTACGAAAATATGTCAGTATACTTCAAATTGCAGTAAATAAATTGTCAAAAGATAATACACTGCTCGTAGGGTATCATGAACAAATTAAAAAAACTGTAATCAAATTGATGAATACCGATCTGTTAAAACAAGGACAAAACTGGAAGGATGAAATGAGGCATCTTCGGGAATTTTTTGTTACACTCGAACGACAAGGTTATACTAATTTGCAGGCATTTAAATTGCACTGGGACTATCAATTGTATAAAGTTTTGGAGTACCAATACGTTTTAGGTCTAGCCGATATCAATCAAAAATTACCAGATATTCATATCGATCTAGTTTTTCGGCAACAGCAATTGCAATTTCGACCGACACTAGAAGAAATTTATTCGAAATACTATTCACAGTTGAGACGATTTATTGAGAGACCTTTATCCTTTCGTGGCTTATCCGATCAGAGCCAGCATTTATTTAAAATAATGGTTGAACGAAATCGTCACTATTTTTTTGGACTGTACCAGCACGGACAAAATTTAATGGAAAAATTGATACAATTCAAAGATAAATGGCTTTCAGCAGTTGCTATAGGATGTGTCGATATTGAGCAACTTTGTAATGTACATCTTACACATTGGTCTGATTGGGATCTAAATTTTAAGGCGTGCAAACAGTTTAGCCAAAAAATTGCACGCATTCAAAATTCAGAAGAGAAAATCGATTGTTTCGTTATAAATATATCACCACTTCGTTCGGATATTGAATTTATAGCGAGACGATATTGGGAGACTTTAAATACTACACTTCGAGGCTCTATTCTACAAAACATTGCAATGATTCAAGAATTTTTACAAACGGCACTGCAAATTTTGCAAAACATTCCAATTGATGAGACGGGAATTGCAGATGCTGGGGCAAAGTACGAGAAAATTGTAAATGAGTTGCCCAAAATGAGTGAATTGCTTAAATCAGTACAGGAAAAGGATACATGCTTGGCCGGGTGGTGTAAAGAACGAGTAACTTCATTGAATTCAATACTCCAACAGTGGGAACAGTTGCAACCACTAATTGATAACCATCATAGTGTACTACAACGTCAACTTGATATTATGAAGGATCATATTGAATCGCAGGTTGCCAATTTGTCCGAGGAAGTGGAAAAATTTGAATATCGATGGGAGTCTACAATTAACGAATTAGAATCAAATGACGAAACGGATTTAACGCTGTTCAACGAGCGTCAAAGTCAATGGATTCTAATCAAAGAAAAGCATGAAAAACTGTTAAATGATTCTAAAAAATTTAACACAAATTTGGGTGATGATTTTCAAACGAATTTCCAGCGAGTATCCGATTCGGTGGATAATAAATTTAAAGTATGGGAAGCATATCAACAATTTCAACAAGGATTAAACGAAATTGGCAAAGAGGAATGGACGGTATATCGTCGTCGACCATACACTCTGGTCGATTTCCTTAATAATTGGCAATCAAAAAGTCAAAGTGAAAATACGATTGTTAATACAAAAATTCGTTTACAAATTCAAAAGTATCAAGAAATTTTACCGATACTCCAGGCACTACAATCAGACTCGTTAGTCGAAAAACATTGGGCAAAAATTTTATCAATCCTTAACATTCCGTTAAAATCGTATCATGAAATTGAGTTACAAGAAATTTTAAAGTCGCACAATGAGTTAATTGCATCGACAACGGAAATTCAGGTAACAATTTTCATTTAGTTTTTCATGTAGTAAAAACAAATATTTTGTTTTTCGTTAAAGAATTTAGTGCGACAAGCATCGTCTGAACAGATTGTACGACAAGCTCTAATAGAACTAGAACAATGGGGGGTTACGGCCAATTTTAAACTAACATCGCACATCGATAGTAAAGGTCAAACGGTTATGTTGATTAAAGATTTTCAGGATACATTAAATAAAATTGGTGACAATCAGTGTTTACTTCAGTCGGCAAAGAATTCAACTGCGTTTGAAGCGTTTTCCGATCAGGCCGAAATATGGGAAACTCGACTGAATAGTTTAGATCGGATTTTAACCGGATTTAATCAAATTCAACGAAAATGGATATATTTGGAACCAATTTTTGGTGCCGGCACATTAAAAAGTGAAGGAAATATTTTTCAAAGGATTGACAAGGATTTTCGATACATAATGAAGGAAGTTTTAAGTGATCCACGTGTTTTATCGATTTGTAAAATTCACAATATTTTAGCACTGATTGACTCATTGGAAATTCAACTGTCAAAGTGCCAACACACTTTGACTTCTTATATAACGGTGAGTAGTAAAAAAAAGCACAAGCACCGATGATTTTTGTGGTACAATCAATTTATCGATTTTTAATTTAAAACAATTCAGTCAAAGTACAATAGGTGTGATTTTATTTAAAATTGTTTGACCCTAGCACCTATAATTTAACATTCTTAAGGTTAACGTGTACCTTCGGTACAATATCGTATACCAATTGTAAAATATCGTCAAGCAACTTTCCTCGATTATTTTCGATTTCCACATTCATTTGTTTAATTTGTACCAGCACATCCGCATCAATTTTGGCAGACACGGCATCCGTCGAACCCATATGTTTCGCCTCAAACTCCTTAAACTGTCGATCTCGTTCTGTTCGAAATTTTTCTATTTCAATTTGAGCCTCTTCACTTGCCTGTTTCAAACGTTTTATTTTGCGGTTTCTTGCTTCAGTAATTTTAACATCTGCAGACTTTTCAGCAGTTTTTAGTTGTTGTATTCCTTGCGTTGGACACGCCATTTTTTACGGTTTAATGATAAAAATATTCAAAATAAATAAAATTTGATTAAAACAAAATAATTTAGTTTTAGCAAAACCTACTATTTTCACCGGGCATATTGGTAAAAATCTCAGACGGTTTGACGAGTGTATGCCAATCTTCGTCCTGTGTCATATATGTTGTAAATTTTATAATTTAAATGCTCAAATACTTTTATCATTTTTTATCAAGTTTTATTTTTACGTCACTCAACAAACTCATTCAAAATAATTTACACAATAAAAACAAACCCTTAGGAGATCACACTTCTAATAACAAAGAGCCACTATACAATGATTTTGTCTTACAATAAAATAAACTCACCACTCAATCAAATGAGAAAAAAAAAACATAAAATATATGAGTGCCATTAAGCTAAGCCTCATTAGTATATGGAAAATTGTGAATGTAAAAACTTTCAAAACATTTCAAAGCAAAGTACAAAAAAAATTATCATTGACAACAACAACAAGGATGACACAAACCACCTTGCATCATTTAATAAATTTTTTTTTTCATGTATTAACATTGCGCTTCTCCACTCAATTATTTACAGGAAAAACGAAATGCTTTTCCACGATTTTATTTCTTAGGAAATGATGATCTACTAGAAATTCTGGGACAGGCATCAAAAGAGATGATAATTCAAAAGCATATAAAAAAATTATTTCCAGGCATTCATCATGTACAGATTATGATACAAGGTATGAAAAATAATTATTTAAGTTATATTTATTGTTATTACTATTATTACTATTACTATTAATATATTTAAGATTGTAGATACTCGTCTTGTTAGCATGAGTACAGTACGCTTTAAAATTGCGTAGGCTACTTTTTTTCCAAAAAACAGTCAAATCGTCTAAATTATTTAATTTTTATGTCGTTCGAGTAGTAAATACTTTTTTAACCGATTAAACAATTTTTAGATCATACTGTACATTTCTACTTGGTATCGTCTTCTAAATATGTAAATTTAAGTATTTTTTATATCTACGTTACAGTACGAAGTATTTACTACACAGAACGTTTAGGAAAATTTAATGAATTTTATGTTGTTGTAATTGTTGTGATGATGGATTTTGATTATTATGTGTTGTGTGCTCTGATTCATGCATATTCGAGTGTCAGTGTGCAGACAGATATGATATACAGAATGGAATATGTTTTACATATATAATATCTTTATGTGTACCTGTCGAGATAAATTAAAAATTCGAAATGTGTAAGATTCGTATCATCATTAGAGCAAAAAAAAATTTTTTTTTTCATTTTTGTAGTGCAGTAAAAAATTTAATCGTTTCACTGCAGTTCGATCGTTGATAGTATAAGGTTTATATTTTGACTACCTAATTAAGTCAACCAGGTTATCAGTCTCCAGAGTAAATGTTTTGTATTGGTTCAAAATATCATTAAATTATTTTTTGATTGATATATTTTTTAGTATTTTAGAATTTAAGATTTCATTTACAAAAAAAAGATTTAAGCTATAATTTGTCCCAGTATCGAAAAAAATGCTCTTCAAGATATAATTCGTTGATGAAATAACATAAAAGCTCATATATTTTAAACTATCAATATTCAATCAGCACTTTTTAAGTATAGTAGGCTACTACTTAACTTGAAATTATTGATTTTTTAAAGCTTTCGTAACATATTTTAAATACTGTGAGTGTCAAAAATAAATGAAGCTTCAGGTAGATAAAAAGTTTCATCATATAACTTACAACCATTGAATTTTGTCAAAACAATACGGAGCTTTACAAGTTTAAATAATTTCAAAATAATAAATAGAGCTTTTATTTATTTATTTTTAGTGCACATTTTAGTGTCATTAAGCTTTTTAACAGTCTACAAGTGTATTTTACTTTACAAGAATGTTTGATAATTGTCACGGTTAATTATCATCACCTTTTTAAAACTTGAGGAATATAGAAGCTTTCTAAAAACAGAGGTTTTCGAATAAAATGATAACGTTTTCAAAGTACCTTCTATATTTATAAACACTAAATTAGAAAGTTTCATTTAAAATCGTTTAATGTATTGTCCGGTATATCTTTTTAAAGTTCTCTTTCAAAAATGGAATATAATTTTTTGGTTAGTGAAAAATATCGAACTCAGGATCGTGGCGTGGTAAGCAAGTATCTTAACCATGGCTATACGAAGGGTGACCGGTAAAACCGACAAAAGCTTTCAATTTATAATAAAAGCATTGTTTCATAGAAAATTATTATATATTAAAGCGAGCTCTTGTTCATTTTTAAATACAAAACTTTAAAATTTGATTATTCGATTTCTCAAGCTTTTCAACAGCTACTTAACAATGTAGAAAAACCGAACTTTCAACACAAATACTTAAGAAAAAATTTTTCAATAGTTTAAACTATAGTTTATATAAAGCTTTCGATAAAAAATTCCAAACACTTTGAACCTATAGTTTAAGTTTTCACAGTAAAAATAAGCTTTGAATTTATTGTTTTTCAAACTCACTATTCAAATTAACTTAGGAGGTGTTGAATCTTAAAATCTGGTAATACTATACTTCTTGAGGTTCGTAATACTATAAATTTCTAATCGAGCTTTTTTACATTTTAAATACCCCATTAAAAAGTTTAGTAAATTTATCTAATAGTTTTCAGAAATAGCATTTATATAAAGGCTTACCAATAAAACTACTTAAGAAAAGTTTGAACACAATAAAAAAGTTTTAATTAATTTAAACTTTCATATGTCCAAACCGACAAGAGCTGTCAATTTATACAACCAGTATTTCAAAGAAAGTTATTAAGTATTAAACCGAGCTTTCGTACATTTTTCAATACGAAACTTTACAATTTGAGTGGTCACATTAAAAATAAGCTTTTAATTTATAGATTTTGAAACTCATTATTCAAATAAAGCGAACGTGGCTTTGAATCTTAAAATCTGGTTATACTATACTTCTTGAAGTTCTTACATTTATAAATTTTTAATCGAGCTTTTTTACATTTTAAATAACACATTAAAAAGTTCAGTAAATTTATCTTTCGAACTTTCATAAATATGAAATTTTTCAAGACTTAAATATTTAATTGAGCTTTTTGTATTTTTAAAAAGAAAATCTGTTTGTAAGTTAAATTGCATTCTCTACACATGATTTAAAATCTTACGAAATTACGCAAGTTTTAAGCTGTACACTTTGAATTAAATCTCAAATTTAGAGTTTTGCTATGGTGTCTTATTAAATTTGAGCTTTAAGTAGATTTTAATAATTTTCTTGACTAACTTAATTTTTTTGAAATCATTCTTAAAACGATATGTTTAACAATTTACTGCAAATAAATCAGGGAAAAAGCTTTAAAGTTTCTACAACTTTTGAAAGCTTTCTTGTCCATTTTGATTTTTTGCAATATAAATCAATATTGTAGCTTTAAATATTGTAAGTATACATTTAATAATACATTTAATAAACATAACTTGTTTGGACACATAATATAAAAGTTCTAAATAATTTAAACTTTCATATGAATAAACAATTTTTCGTATTATCGAGCTTTTCTTCATTTTTGAATACAAAACACTAAAATTTTATTGTTCGATTTCTTATGCTTTTCAACTGCTGCTAACAATGTTTCCTACATGAACATTCCATACAAATACCTAAGCTTAAAAACTAAAAGTTTCGATAAAAGTTCCAAACACTTTGGTTAAAATCCGTATTAAACCTTGAGTGGGTTTATATATTTACACAGTAAAAATAAACTTTTAATTTATTGTTTTTTAAATTCATTATCCGAAGAAAGCTTAGAGAGCTTTGAATCTTAAAATGAAATGAAGTTTTTGTTGATTTTAATCGAGCTTACCAAGAACAACACTACTTACGAAAAGATCTGAGATTAAGTTAATAAGCTATATTTTACCTGTCATTAACAGTAAGCTTTAATTTTTAATAATTTAAAGTATAATTTTATTTTCGTAAAAGCATCTAAACAAGTTTATTTCCCCAACATTAAGCTCTTTAATAAATTATTTTTATATTTCAAATTTAAAAAATGTTGAAACTTTCACGTGACGCAATAATAAATAGTTTTATGATAAGTATTTCAGTAAACGCTTCTACATTTTAAATTAAAGTTTATGCAATTTTTTGAAGTATATATAAATATTCAATTGAGCTTTTTTCTGTTTAAAAAAACTATTAGTATTTAGTAGCTGTTGGTATGGTTAGTTGCGTTCTCAGCACATAATTTAAAATTTTACAAAATTACACAAAATTTAAGCTACACTTCTTCGAATAAGTTCTCAAATTTAAGATTTTGGTTTTTAAAATTTTGTAATATTAAATTTAAACTTTAAATAGATGTTAATAATTTTCGGGATAACATTATTGCTTTAAATCTTACTTAAAATTATGTTTATCAAATAAACATTTTCATTTTAAAAGTTTTAAACACTATCTTCAACTTCGGAAAGCTTCCTTGTCGGTTCTGATTTTTTGGAATGACTGTTCCTCTTTTTTGTAAGCTTTTGAATATTCTGTTCTAATATATTTTATTACACAATAAAATTAAGCTTTTAATATTTTCTTTTTTTTTATTTAAAAGTTTAGAGTATAACAGTTATATGTTAAAAACTTAGATGTGCCTGTTTCAAAATAAATCAATATTATAGCTTTTAATATTGCAAGTAAAATAATGGAATACATATAAATTTTAAAATACATAACATGTTAGAAAACATAATATGCAAATTTTAAATAATTTAAAGGTTCATATGTCTTAACCGACAAGAGCTTTCAATTGTATTTCATAGATAGTTATTATATATATTAAATCAAGCTTTCGTACATTTATAGATACAAAACTTTAATTTTTAATTGGTTGATTTCTCACGCTTTTCAACAGCTACTGAACAATTTTAAAAATCCAAACAGTCCACACAAAAACTTAAGCATTAAAACTGAAAGTTTAACGAATTTAAAACTGAAGTTATAGTTTAAATAAAGTTTTCGTAAAAAACAAAGAAAAATAAGGTTTTAAATTCATAGTGTTTTAAACTTATCATTCAAATAAAGCTTAGGGAACTTTGCATCTAAAAACTTGGTTATACTATACTTCTTGAAGTTGAAATAACTCTTAATTATTTAAAGCTATTTACTTTGTTAATGTCAAGACATAAGTTGTTGCATCAAATCATATTACCCGTCAAAGAATTAAATTAAAGAACTTCCGGAAAATTACCTTCAATTTTATCAGTAGTATAAAATTTTATGAATCACGATTTATTGCTTTAGACAAGTTCAAGCAAATTAAACCAAATACGTAATAATCTTAAATCTTCTTTTAAATCATGTAACATATATCCATAATTACCATTCTTAGAGAATTATCATAGGAAAAAAACGTTTAAAGGAGCACAGTGAATTAATATAAATGATGAATAAAATTTATCCAAGTACACAGCATTGAGTAACCCTCATAGAAACTATGCATGATTCACTGATCGCACGATTAACTTTTACACATTGTCTACGGTCTGATAAATGTGAATTAATTCATCGTGATGGAAGGCCATAAATACCCTCATGGAATGGTTTATCAAACAAAAAGGTTTATGAAACCGTGTCAAACGATTTAGTGATGTCAAGAAATTCGTAAAGCTATTGCTTAAGAAGCCCATATTGATTTTTTCTAAAAAAAATTTAACTCTTTAAAAACTTTAACAATCTAAATTTTACAACCTTTTCCAGTATCTAAGCAAAAACAGACAACGGTGATATTGATCTATAATTGGACATACTACAAATATCGTCACTCTTAAACAAAAGTATTACGATGGCTTGTTTCAGACTAGAAGAACAAAATTCCCAATAAAAAAAATTAATAATTTCTAATTATTCATTAGAAATACCATCAACTCCAGTGGAATTAAAATTCTTTAAGGACGAAAGAATTTTAAAAATTTCGAACCCTGTTGTTGGAGAAAGGAAAAAAATTTCACACTGCGGTTCCCGTTGGGAAATAACTATTTTTCCTTTAAACAATAATTTAAAATATGCCCGTTTTCAATGTTTTCACTAAGCAATTTTATAGGTGTCGAAGAAAAATGTTTGACAAAAAGATTCGTAATGCTTCCATCAGTAGAGCAAGTATTACATTTCGAATCTATCACAAATGGTTGGTTTTAATGCGTTTGTTCACTTCCATCTTTAAGCTACTATACCTTTTTTGAGTTTTAAGTTCAATGAATGTAGTTTTAATGTAGGTTTAATGCCAAGCCTATTTTTCAGATTAGTTTTATTACGCAAAACCGTGAGTATAGATTTAAATTCTGTGGCACTATAAAGGTACTATAAAGGATTTAAGCCTTAAACAAAATTTCAAATGCTATATTAACGTTATAAATCAAAAATAAATCTTGCCATGTCTTACTAGATAAAAGCTGAAATAAGATATTATAGTCTTTAACAAATCTAGAGTTGAATTTATTTTGCATAAAAATGTTATTCACACATTTGTGATCTCCCAGTACCTCCATCTACATCGGGAACCTGATTGGGAAGTGAGTTAAAGAGAATGTTAAGATCACTAGAAAAATAAATCAATCAATAACAATTAACTGCACAATTTATCAAGATCTAAACATTTCCTAATATAAACAATAAGTCCTCCACCAACTTAACATGATTCTTCCATCTCTAATCCATAAATATTTGTACCCTTTATCTCCTTTTACAATTTTAGCTCTTTCTAACATTTGTCGATAGTAAACTGAGAGACTCTTATTTATAATAATTTTGTTAAATTTAATATTAAACTTAAACTTTAAGTAGATTTTAATAATTTTGGAGATAAATATTATTTTTTTAAATTTGCAGCAAATAACTTTAAAATTTAATTGATCGAAGCTTTTAATTTAAAGTTTTTACTCATCATTCAAATAAAGCTTTAGGGGGATTTAAATCTTAAAATCTGATTATACTGTACTTCTTGAAGATATTGAGTTCACTTCAATTAAACATTTTTAATCGAGCTTTTTTTACATTTTAAATACCGCATTAAAAAGTTTAGAAAATGTATCTTTCCAAATTTCATAAATAGCAACTATATATAGTTTACCAAAAAACACTACTTTCAAAGTTAAATAAATAGTTGTTGTATTTTAAATTTAAAAAGTTTAGAGAAGTTTGATGGTTTCACATGACGCAATAATAAAGAACTAAAAAAATTTATAATATTATGATAAGTATTTCAGTAAAAGTTTCTAAAACTTTAAATCATTTTTCGATGTTTAAAAATTCAATTTATTTTTAAAAACAAAATCTATTAGTATGTCAAATTTCGTTCTCAACACATAATTTAAAGTTTTACGAAATTTGAATCTTGAGAGTATTAAAACCGAAACAGATGGTCTTACTATTGAAGCTGTTATGATTACAGAATTTAAAAGTTCAGTTATTAGAGATGTATATAGTAGCGCATATTAAGCACTCAATACATAACAGTCGAATACTCGTCTGCTACACTACAACTCAAATTTGAACATTAAATTTTAAAAATATATGTTTTGTTGGAAACTCGTATCTAGTATATATATAGTATCCACAAAATGATGATGTCTTCTAACGAACATAAAGTTCTATTTAAATAGATTTTCTTTCGTTTTTTTTTTTATCCTTTTAGATAATCTATCTTTTATCCAAAGTATATGTAGTGCTGAAGGCGATGAAATTAAATTAAAAAATATGATCCCGATAAATGATGTGCCAGTCGAAAAATGGCTGAATAATTTGGTGAATGAAATTAAATTTACATTAAAAGAGTTAATATTCAAGTGTTGTGAACACGAGAATAATTTTGATAGTGAAATGTTGAATTTGTATCCAATACAGGTATGTAAAACACTTTATTATATTAACACAGATGATACTCATCAACGAAAAAAGAAAATTTAAACAAATTACTTCCGTTTACGTTTTTTTTTTTTTTTAAGTTTTATTATATCATCTTCATCATCATTATAAAATCACTGTGATTGTTAAGATGAATCCCAAGATGTTACGTCTAAAATTTTAAATTTATAGTTAATTAATTGTATATGTATATAGGCATGTCGATCGAACAAACCGTGAGTGAATCTGTTCATCATCAATAAATAATAATAAATTTGGTTTTGCCAGATTTTATGACAGCCAGAATTATAATTTTTTAGTAGAAACAAAATCAATTTTCTCCCCATTAACGGTTTAGTTCGTGTCGGCATTTTTACCAAAGCCATCAAATCACCAAATCATCCCAAATTATTGTAAAACGATCCATAGAGATCGACCAAGTGAATTCTCATGTTTTTAAATTACAGGTGTTGAGCTTGACTAAATACATCTCGTTTACGAAAAAAATAGAACGAGCCATTACTTCGATGAGCCTTCAAGTATTACAAAAAGCAGTAAAGGTAATTCCAAATTTACTATAAATAAAGTAAAATGTGGCAATTTATTGTGCTTTTATTTTGATTCCAGGACGAAATTTATTCTTTAACCAAAGAATTAAATTCAATCACTGCAGTGACGGTCCAAAATAATTTATTGCAAATGAAAATTCGTTCACTTCTTATCGATTTGGTTCATCAAACATCGATCATTGAGTATTTGATTGAAAAAAATGTAACCAAACTAAACGATTGGCATTGGTTGGAACAATTAAAATTTTATGTAAACTATAAACTAAATAAGATCGTAATCAAAATGGTCCATGCCGAGTTTGAATATTCGTACGAATATTTAGGAAATTACAATAAATTGGTGAACACATATTTAACGCATAAATGTTATTTAACTTTGACCCAGGCAATGCAATTAGGTTTGGGTGGTAATCCATTTGGACCCGCGGGAACAGGAAAAACGGAATGTGTTAAGGCCTTAGGATCGATGTTTGGACGATTAGTGCTCGTATTTAATTGTAATGAGGTATGTAAATTTAGACTAAATGTAATGGTCAATTCCGAATTAAATATTTAAATTACATTTTTTTTTATCAGAAATCTCAGAATATATTGTTGTATTTTCGATATAGTCCTTATGTATGGATGACGTCAAATGACTATCATCTAAATGTCTATATAACCCAAAAACGATTAAATAAGTAAATAATACTGAAGTATATAGAACTTGAATAATCCTATTTTTATAAGTGTGGGTGCGCGTGTATGAAATGGGATGTGTAGGCTATATTTGCTGTAAATAGGGATTAGACATTCTCACTCCAACATGTTTCAAATTCCGAGAGATATATGATATACTAATCAATACATCTTGCATTTTAAAAGCGATGGAGTAAAGATGAGTGCCAAAAGGGAAAATGAAAACCTTAATTTTATAAACAGTATAGTAAACGCTTAATCTGGAAACCAGGGTTTACCATCTACGATAAAAATCCAAGGCAAAAAACGACGGAGTTGAGCCTTCGCCTTAGAAGCTTAACATTTGTAATTTTGTTGGGTCAAAAAGTACCTCAGTATTCTCCTAAAACATTTGTTCACAAACATGTGTTGCTTGTTATTGAGCTTTTGCATATGCTATCAGGTTTCACAGCCATAGAGCAACACTGATTTCACACATGAATTGAACATTCCTAGCTTGGTGTTTGGGAACGACAGATTGGGCTTTGTGTAGTGTGTTGTTCGTTGTTTCGGCTTTAGCTTTGTTGTTCCGTTTATTGATGTCTTCATCTGTTCCACCTGTTTTTTCTGGTGTGAAACTAAGGTATACGAATTCATTAACCTCTTCTATTTTCTCTTTGTTGATATATATCGGTGTTGATATTGGAGCCTCATCGTCTTGGTTTTCTTGATATTTATTTTGAGGCCAACCTCTTTCGCTAGATCTGATAGCTTCTGCACTTTTTGTTGAGCACTTTTCCTTGTCTTACTCCTTGGTTATTGTTGTAGGGATGCCTTCCATATAACGTTCCTGTGTATTGCGACAAATGAAAGCTCGAAGTTCACGAAGAGTGGATAGTGAATTCCATTTATTGAATTGCTCTATAATGAAATGATGCGTGTTGTATTGGTATTATAAATGTAACATCGTCCTGGTCTGAAGCCAGTTTGCTCTTTCCTATAAGTTTCGAGTTAATTGTCGGTGAAATTCTGTCCAGAATGATCATTGCCAATATCTTTGTACTTCTGTTGAGGAGGGATATACTCCTTCAATTTTTGCATTCTCTCAGCCACTCTTTTATGGAGATCGTTATGGTCAAGCCATTTTTCCATTTTCACAGTATTTTACCTGAATTCCATACTTCTGTTTTTATTGGTGTTAAAGCACTTGCAGTTGAGGATATGTACCCTTTGACTATTTCAGCTGGTATATGTTGCCTGTTCCTGAGGCCTTGTTATTTTTCATTTTAGCAATGATACAAGTAACTTGCCACTCCGTTGATTGATGGGTGTTGCTAGTTTCGTTAATGGCGCCATTTGTTAATTCAAAGATTTGTGTATTGTAAGCACGCGCATATTCCGGGTTGATTCAGCCTCTTCTGCTGCCTTGAGAAAATTTCCAGTGTATTGTCTATAACGATCATTCCTTGCCATTTTCTTGATTTCAGGTGCCGTATCCTCGGATTGATGTTTCATTTGCAACTTGAGTTGTCGGCGTTCTTCAATTTTAAAGTATTATCACCGATCCAAGGTTTGCGTCTATATACTTGGTTCCCAAGTATGTCAGTAGCTGTTTCGATATAGGCTTCTTCGACTTATTTCCACTGTTGTTCAATACTGATAAGGCTGCTTCATTGGTTTGAAGTCTGAGCTTGAGAGCTTCGCAAAATGTGTTTCTTGTATCGACATCTTTCAATCTGACGGTATTCAATTTCTTACGATTTGACTTGGTGCGCTTTACAACAACAGACTTTATTTGGAACTGTGATATTATCAGTTGATGGCCAATGCGGATGTTTGCACCTCTCTCTGACCTGACATCTTGTAATGACGTGAGAAACTTCTTTAGTTGATCATTAATTGATCTATTTGGTTCCTTGTTCTGCCATCAGGTGTATTTATGTTCATCAATGTGTATTTGTGGTCATTTTTATATGGAAACCTACTGCCTTCCTATCAACACAAATACACGCACTGCATCCAAGACGAGGCCTGAGCATATCTTTTTCGTTTCTAGAGTGCATTTCATAATATCTGTGATGTTTACTGTGATGTCTGAATTCAAACTGATAAGCAGGTAAAAGATCATTTTCTTCTAATAGGCTTTATTCTCTTCAGAAGTAATTTTTCAAACTTCTTTGATCTGTTTTTGGTTTGCCTTAAAATCATAATCACTTCTTCTGCTACCTTCCACTGCCTTGGAACGTACCTTAATCTAAACACAGCATTGTTATGAGTGGAATTTTGTGTATTGCTTTGTCTGGTAGTTCTTTTATAATTTTCCCAGTTATCAAATCATGACCGGGAGCTTTTTTCGGATTTAAATGTTTATTTCCTCTTTTAGATCACAGAGGGTTGCATTTTGTATTTCAAGTTCATTTTATCTGGGTACAAAATTAACATTTTCATTCGCAGATTGTCTTACTGCTAAGATCCCAGGTACCGTTGTCATTTAAAGTAGGTGCTGCCGAAGTTTTTGGTATCTTGATCGATTTTGTTGCTTTCCATAGAAAGTATTCATTATCTTTTTGACCAGTAAGTGAAGATAAGTATGAACCTATTGTTTCATTTTTTACTTTCCTGATAATAGATTTCAGTTTTTTACATATAGATTATATTAAGCTCGCTTCTATTTTCTGCAGTTTATTTGCACCATCGCTTATGTTGTTTGGAGATCTAAGTGAAGAGCTCAGCCATGCTTGCTTGTTTTATATTTACAATTAGAATTCCGTTTATTTTGCTCAGAACTTCTTGCGCGGTTTTCAATTTTTTGAAATGGTTTAGCTACTTCACAACCACGGTAATTTGCGAGGTGTTGACAAAACGAAGTAATTATGCCGATGTTCCGTATCACTAAAAATATCAATTACTTATCAGACAACCATCGTACTACCAAGTGTTTATTTAGTTATTTACAAGTAAATCAACAATAAGACCAACAACAAAAACAAATAAATAATATTTCCTACATCCTTAAAAAAGAAATGACTGAATTGTGAAATCTAATAAATCTCCTATTCCTTGTGACAAGAAATTTTTCCGCTCAACAAATCAAATCAATAAAAAATAAAAACCCAAATTAATAAAATATTGTATGTCCTGTCCGAAATACATGTAGTATGTGGGCATATCCCCGATCCCATTCTCTCGCACAAAAAACAAAATCCTATTCAATTCGATATCCTTCCATTCGCCATGTGTATAGAATATGTACCAAAACCACCTTACATACGAGATGGAATAACCTTGCAAGTATATAAAAAAATAAAAAAAATAACGGAAAATCCTTTTTTTTTCTTCCCCTACTCTTGGTGCGGAAAATCTATACACACACAGAATATTGATACAACAGCAATGGGATTAATACTATCCGGTTTAGCAAGATGTGGTGCTTGGGGTTGTTTTGATGAATTTAATCGTTTAGAGGAAACTACTTTATCCGCTATATCAATGCTTATTCAACCGCTTCAACAGGCACTTAAAGAAAAACAGGAAACTGTTATAATATTAGATGATCCGGTATGTGGCGTGTGTCTATACACATCTCTCAATAATTCAATTATAATTTATATACGAAATTATTTCACAATCTTAGATACCATTAAACCATCATTGTGGCGTATTTGTGACTCTTAATCCGGCTGGCGACGAGTATGGTGGTCGACAAAATTTGCCTGCTAATTTACAGGCACTATTTCGTCCGATTATTATGCAACAACCTGAACCTAAAGAGGTATGTCAAATTATTAAATTAAAAAAAATTCAAAAATGTAACGTAAAAAATATCGATACAGATTGCCAGAGTTCTACTATTTGTCGAAGGATTTAAGAATTCGGAAATTATTGGCAGCCGTATGGTTGAATTATTTACACTGGCGAATAAAATTCTATCTCCTCAGCGTCACTATGATTGGGGCTTGCGTGAGTTAAAAACTGTTCTAACCGCATGTGGTAATTCACTTCGCCAGCTAAATCAGTCGAACCAAGATTTATCAAACAACCAAGAAATCGAATTAGCCGTCCGATCACTTCGTATGAATACCATGTCTAAATTGACAGTAGCCGATTGTAAAAAATTTGATATGCTGATTAGTGACATATTTCCACGGTGTGAAATAAAATCGTTAGCCAACGTTGATTTAAGACGAGCTATTGCAGATGCACTTACGAGTATGGGTTACCAATCGAATGAAAGACAATTGGAAAAATGCTTAGAACTCAACGAACAATTACAGAAACGGATGGGTGTGGTAGTAATTGGTCCGCCAAATTCAGGTAAAACCACTTTAATATCCGCCCTAAAACAAGCACTCACTTCGTTTACAAAAACCATACGAATTTATACAATATCACCAAAATCGATGACACGAGAACAACTACTCGGTAAATTAGATCCGGACACGCGACAATGGAATGATGGTGTACTAACAACAACTGCAGTTGCGGTTAATTCTGAACCACAAGAGATTACATCATGGATTGTGTGCGACGGTGATGTGGATCCGGAATGGATTGAAGCATTAAATTCTGTGCTTGACGATAATCGGCTATTAACGTTGCCATCCGGATGGCGGATCCAATTCGGAACCAATGTAAATTTTATTTTCGAAACGCACGATTTATCACATGCATCGCCCGCAACAATATCGCGGATGGGTATCGTTAATTTAAGCAAAGAAGATTTAAATCCAGAATATTTGATAAAATCATGGCTCGCACGACAAACAAATCAAGAAATGATGCAAATCTATTTAGACGAATACTTGAAACGTTCCCTTGACTGGATATGGAATTCGGTCGAAAAACCCATTGAATTTGCATCGAATATTGTGCTTATCAAATGTGGACTATTCCATATACCGGATACCGTTAAGAAAGAAGAATTTTGTGTTGGACTATTACGTGGACTAGGTAGTGTGCTTGACTATTCCACATGCAATGAATTTGCACAACAATTAATGTCATGGGCCGATATTTACCTACCAGACCAATCAAAAACTGGACTATGCTTTTATAATACATTTCGTGATTCGATCGAAATTTATCAAACGGACGAGACCTCGAGTAATTCACTTATCAATACTGGGACGGTTAAAGTGTATTTAGATGTCATCAAAAACTTTTTGGCTACTGAAGAAAAATGTGTTTTTCTTTTATATGGACCAGCTGGTTGTGGCAAAACGTTAGTAGTATACGATACGCTTTACAAATCGAAACTATAATTTAATTTTCTTTTATGTTGTGGATTTAGTTTACTGTTAGAGAATGCTGTTACAGAATTTCCAGGATATCAGTTTATCACAATAAAATGTAGTGCACAATTAACTTCAAACTACGTGCTGTATATTTTACGACAAGTAAGTTAAAATAAAAAAAATTAAAATCGAAAATTTGCATTTTCTATTTTTTTTTCCTCATAATATAATCTTGGTTGTGTGCCACGTGATTAGCATTTTAACAGAAATAATTCATTTTGTTGTGACTTTTTATTTCAGAATTGTTTGATCGTGTCGGGTGTACGTGGCCGAGAATATAAGCCACGTTCAACAAAATTGATTTTGTATTTTAAAAATATTGATCTATGTCCCGTCGATAATTGGGGGTCGAGTGAAGTTATCGAATTATTACTGCAGGTATAACCTGAATTAATGTAATTTTTAAAATCATTTCTAAAAAAAAATCGTTTGGTTTTATTTGTTTAGTTACATCATCGAAATGGATTCTATTCGGATAAATTAGAGTGGATAAGTGTAGCTGGTTTGCAAATATGTGGATCGTTTTCCAATGCCAAACAGAATTTATTGTCACCACGATTTTTAGGAATTACGCGATTTTTGGTTGTCGGGTAAGTTATTTCGGATTTAGATTTTTATATTGTTAAAACTGAAAAGCTTAAAGCTCCTTTATTTAACGATAAGTAAAAATGTAAAGTTCATTTATTTCCCCTTATTTTAGACTTGTCCACTTTTATTTAATCAGATAACATTAAGCAATATAACCTTTAAAAGCTTACAAAATTTTATTTTATTTAGTACTTAAGTACTAAAATTTTATTTAGTAATTAAGTTTATTTAAATTTCTCAAAATCATAAAAACGTTAAGCTCAACTTTTGCTAAAACATGATTGAAAAGTTCTTGGTCTTCAGTTACTTGAATATTGGAAAGATTATGGTTGGTGAGCTTTTAAACCCTTTAAAAGATTTTAAATGTACAATAAAATATTTTGAAAAGCTCCTAAATATAAGTTTAGAAAACATGAACGATGATAAAAGAAAGCTCACATTTTAAGTTGAAACCTTATCTTGGAACTTAATATATACTCATTCCATAATTAAATGCTGAAGAACTTATAAGCTTTCTTTGAAATTATGTAATTTAAATTGTGATAAATTTAATGACTACCGTTGTAGCTCTATAACGCTCTTTCATATTACCAAAGTTTATATTTCTCAAAAAAATTAAAAAACTTTAACCTCAGATACTTAAGCTTCCACATTTAAAATCTAACATTTAAGCATTAATATAAAGCTTTTTAATATAATTTTAGAAAAGATTTGCTTTGACATTGAAGCTTTTATATTGAACCTTCTTATGTATTATAGAGTATTAAATAAAATTGGTAAAAAATGCAGTTCTAGGTTACCTGAATTAAGCCTCTATTCATTAGTGATAAAATAAATAATTTTAAAATGTTTTATTATTTATTTATATTTTTATGTCATCATCGTAATTAAATAAAAACATAATTGTTTAAAAAAAATGTATATAAAGGTATCCAAATAAAAGCGACATGCAATCAATAATATCACATCAATTATTACCAATTTATCAGAAATTTACAAAATCGAAAAAAATGACAAACATTGAACGTATTGTTGATGCAATAATTAATTTTTATTCTGAGGTAAATATTATATTAACAATTTATTAATAAATTTTTTATTAATTAGTAATTATTTGTTCACCCGCAGATGAAAAATACATTTCAACCAAATCTACAGACACATTATGTTTTTACACCAAAAATGGTAACAACTTGGATACAGGAACTTGTTAAATATCCAGATAATTATTTACAACAGGTATGTATAGATTATCTAGTTAAAGTTTTACTATTTTAAGATTAACTATAGCCACTGTATTTTATTCGTTGACATTTCCCAAAAATTTCTATAAGTACTATAATATTTTAAAAGCTCAATTTTAAAAGTTGAAGGAAAAGCTTGTAAAATAAAATTTGGAAAGCTTTAAGAATTTTCTAAATGTTCCAGCAACAGTTATAAAAGCATACAGTTTACAGTTTAAAAATGCTTAACATTTTTCAATGTGTTCCAGTAAAATTTTAAATATTTTATTTTCACATGAGTGCTTAAATATGATATAAAATATAGCAACAACTTAACATCACGTACGAAATATAAAACTTTTCACCATTAATAACACATCAATCATATTACCAAAACAAAAAAAAATCTCAAAACAGGCCCACCTGCAAACTTTTACGAGTTCTGATTTTCTTTTCTGTACAAGAATTTTACCCCATTTTCTCAAACCTCTTATACGCATAAAGTTATAAGTGTTTCTCATTTTACGTATATCCACATATCATGTATAACTCCTTCAATCAAAATTGATTAGTAGGGCGTATGTGCGCTGCATGTGCTTTTTGTGGTTTATATAATTTTTTAAATTTATAATAAATTGATTATGTTTATTAATCATTAATCGTTCCAAGAATTTTAATCAGAATAGGAGTGGATTTAGTTTTTTCTAAACAGGTATCAAAAGCTCTTTCATTAAATCATAAAAAATATCCTTTAAACTATTTAGTTTTTTAATTTCGAAATGCTAAAATTAACATTTTAGACAGTAAAAAACCCAACAGCATTATGACAACTCTAAAATATTTGGTGTTTTTTGATACAAAGTTTTAATCACACAATTGTTAAAAGTTTAATTTAGATGTAAAAGTTTTAAATTTTATGTTCGTACTGTCTTATTAACTTTTACTAAATAGTATAGGATGCTTTTAAAAATAATGAACTGCAAAAAGTAAGGTTATTGGAAAACCGAGCTTTTATTTAATACTATTTGTTGATAATTTAAATTACAGTAAAACTTTCTATAAAGAGCTTTTTTTATAATCTTGTTTCTTTTGTGCTTTTAATATGTATAAATCCATTAATTACATTTAAATTTATTACCATATTAGAAATATTTACTGTAAAAGCTTAGTCAGCTTTTTTAAAATTTTAAGCGTTAGTTTAACAGCTGATCTTTAGTTACATTTTTTGGTTAGAGTAAACCAATTAGCTTTATTGAAGTTTTTTTTACTATTAATTTATGGCTAAGCTCCAATATTTGAGGAGCCTTATTTCAATTTTACATTTATAAATTTTTTATTTTTACACTTGTTCAACTTTTACAAATTTATCCGTTTTTATACCGTTATATTCATTCTAATAAACTCATACAAATCTTGTACACATCCATTCCCATTCGCAATAATTCAGTCAAATTACTGGCACACATAAGGACATCAAACGTTTGTCTGTTTGATACAAACGTTTTGCATTTGATTATCAAATGTTCAATGCCCTCTACAACCAAACAACTTTCGCATAAATCATCCTCAGCTAAACGACGTTCCTTAATCACTCTTTCTATTGTTCGTATCATTGTAGTGTCTCCTTTATCGGCATATCGGTTCTTTTGTTCCCCTCCAGAACTATTATCCTGTCCCTTCATTCATGACCATCTTGATACCATCCCACATTTCAATCACCTCAGCATTCATTATAAAGATATCATCTGTTAGTCTCATCGTTTTCTTTTTTTTCATTGAGGGAATGAATATTCCCATATCCTCTCGGCCCTCACTTATACTAGCTTCTGTACAAAATAAGTCATTTGTATTCTTTTTAACGCTTAACCGATAACTCGTTTTTTTTTTGGTCTCCAAAGTTCAAACATACCACAAGATTGCTTTGAGGAATTTTCGGCCCCACTTGTCTAATTTTGGTTTTATAAATATTTTTATACATTGTTGAGAATTCGAAGCAATGATTCGTTTGCTTCTTAACTAAACAATTTAATGATTTTATAACTCACTCGATTAATTAATGGTGCGGGTTTTGAAGTATCAAGAACCCTAATAAACTCCTCCCTTCCAAATTCTACGCTCCTTTTATTCATTCTTATCAAAATTTGCCGGTAACTCTCATTCCTGGCTACTGCCTATATTATTCTCAACATGTATCATCATTTGCAGTCGTCCAGAAATCATTCTACATTCATACACACCTTTTAAATTCACGCAAAGCTATCCGTTTCCTATCATACCAAAACTGAATTTTTTCAGTTTTCTGTTGTCTACATTTATCCCTCCTAAATAAACATTGATCATATAATGATCCTCACCCAAATTTTCATCTGTTACATTCCAAGTGATGGCTGCTGGCCCTCACATTTGCCATCCTTTTTGGCCTCACATCGCACAAGATTACTAGGTTGGAATCCAGAACAAGGTCAGCCAACAATCAAAGCACTTTTACTATTCACCCAATCTAAAAACTTAACAAAATCCTTCAGGGCTTTAGCACTATCATTAACACATTTAACTGGAGGCACATATATACTAATGAGTAACAAGATATGTCTTAATTTCGAGTTTTGGCAGCGATGGTTTCAATATACTCAAAACTGGGGAGATCTACCGTTGTTAGCATGATATTGGTTTGCACCAATATTGATTGTTCCACTTCCCAAAACAATCGACCCTCGGTCTAGATAGGAAAGTATAACAATTCATTTGAAACGTCCTATTCTCATGCTCCCAAGTTTTACTCAAAAGCAATGCATTCATATCATTTTTGGCCAGATTACACCGAAGCATATCGCTCTTGGGATATATAATTTGGACAATTATCTGCCCAATGTTCAAATATTCATTGGATCTTACCGTGTTCGTCCGGTCATTTATACATTCAACCATTTTTGCATTGTTTATAGTTATTATTAGCTCGTTTGGATTATGAGAAACGAGTGCCTCTTAGATGCCGCTATCGCCTTTTCTGGTGTTGATGAGGTGCCGCTGGCCTGTTTTGTTGTAATTTTTGATTCTGTTGTTGTTTTGTTTTTCTGCGTCTCGATTGCTTGTTTTTTATTTGGTTATTTGTCTATGTTTCTGTATTTTGTCGTAACAAGTCGCTGTGTAATTGTTTTAGTTACCGGCGTTTCGGCTCATATATATTTCTTTAGCTCTCTGAAGTAGATTTTCCTCTCTATGGTTTTGATTTTAATTATAGCCTTTTCCATCTGGAATGTATGGCAATTATAGTCGAATGTAGTAAGTTCTGTTTTACAATTTGCATATACTTGATGGGAATGCAGTCAATACTTTCATGTCCGTTCGGTATTACTTTTGCCAATTTTGAATCAACCAATTTTGGGTTTGCTCAAATTTAAAACTTTATGTTCTTCAATCTTTATTGGAATCTCAACCAATTTCGTTCCTCTCATTAATTTGTTGTATCCATCCTCTTTGTTTGTAAGAATTAAAAGATCCCCACCCCGTGATCGCTGAGTTTCTTTAAGCGATGTTAGCATCGAAAAACCCTTTTCAATAAGAAACGGTGAGACTCCAGAGACGTTTTTTTCTGGCACGTACGTCTTTTTAATTGCCAAATATTTTTGTTCTTCTTTGTTTTCTTCAAAGAAATTTGTTCGTCTTTTAAATTTATTTTCTTTTAATTTAAGGAATCCTTTCGCGTCAACGAATGCTGTAAGCCTTTTAGAACTCATTTCCAGCACTTACGTATACGGTGTCTTTTTTTAAATATGTACAAAACATCAAAAAATTAAAAATTTTAGTCTTGAAAAAAAAAAACAAAATAAAAACAAATAAGAGTTTTGACGCTTTTAAAATCTCGGTGTACTTCGATTAAAATTTCGAACAAGATTATTGAGCTTTATTGAAGTTATTAAAACTTAAATAAAAAGCCAGAACTCTAAAATTAAATTTTAAGATTGAAAAGCTCTGTAATATATAAAAACACTTTATGTATAAAAACAGCTTTTTGAAGGGAGAGCAGTTTTAAACTTTAATCTAAATATCTAATCTATATTTTAGATAATGTGGACATAAAACTAAACTAGAAAATAAATATTTATCACCAATCGGTTTAAATTATTTATAAACAAATTTTAAGGCGTAATATTCGACGCAACATTTAAAAGCTCTGAAGTTTAGAAAATACTAACAATTATTCATTTTGAAAGATCAGTGAGCTTTTCGTAAGATCTAGGCATTACTGTCTTCCCTCGTAAAAAACGTCTAAGCATTGTGTTCGAATAGTACGCTCACTTGGCATTTTAATGTAATAAAGCACGCAGAGTGCTATACGTATTCGGAAAACCCAAAATTTGTTTTCCGATTTTAAGAAAAAGAAACCCGCTTTCTAGCCAGCGTAAAGCAGGCACATCTCCCAAAAGAGTCATTGCCATTTTTACAATAATATAGCTGACGAGAAAATTTGTTTTCAGAATTAAAAAAAAGATTTAAAAGTTCACAATGCGTGTTTTGCTGAAAATGGTGGTTTACTCAACACTACATTTCTCATATAGTTTTTTCATTTGAAACTTAAAACTATTTAAATTTAAAAGCTTGGTATGAGCTTTTTAGGGTTCGACAACCAATCTATATTTTACAACTTTTCGACACAAAACAGAACTAATGTTGAGACCTTTTTTAGTTCGTTATCACTTCTACTGAGGTAACGTATTTATTGAAAAAGCTTCCTATTTTGATTTTTTTTATAAATTTTAACAATTTAACTTTGAATAATTAAAAATAGGTCCTATTTAAGGGAAGTTATCATTATTGCAAACTATAAAACGGGAATATTACTGGCTATTTTATTTTATATAAAAATAAAACATTATAGGACTGAAGATGAACATAAATTTAGGGCCGTCGTAATCTAGACGAGGTAAATAGTTGTAAATAGTTTGTTTATAGGGTATATTTGTCGATAGGGTTATATTCATAAATATGAACCACAAATTCATAACAATATATAAAAATTATTATTACATAATTTAATGTTTATTTGTTAAACTTCAATAAGCATTCGATACTTAAATTATTCGCAAATATATTTCACTGTATGCCATAAAATTTTATTAAATAAAATATATAAAAGCTCGGAGAGCTTTTTTTGTTATTGTTAATATAAATATATACGATTATCGTATTATTGTTATTTTATTTTTGGGAAGCAACAACAATAATCGTAACGTAATAATAAAACAGTATTTAAGCATTTGGATAACGACGATTAAGTGAATTTTCAATTTTTGGAATTTTGTTTTTATTTCTAGGCCATTTACTACGAAGCTGAAAATATATTTTGCAATCGATTAATATCGAACGATGATATTTTAAAATTTAAGGAAATTATTTTCACACATTTTCGAAATTTATTCGATTATGACGAAATTGTAAGTTGTTAGGCCATACACAAATTTGTGTACGGTTAACGGTTCAATAATATGTTTAATCCGAATTTTAGCCTCATTACTTTATACCGGCAAGTATCAAGTCAACTGCATTGGATTATGTAGATGAGAAGTTATGGAACGATATGGTGAAACGGCATATCGGAATTTGTGGTAAGTGTAACACATTTTTTAGTCGCAGAATACCATAATTAGTAAAATAATATACACGGAATCGATACAGAAATGGGTAACCTCCATTAAGTTCGAAACCCAAAGCTCGTTAAAGTCACTCAACCGAAAAGTAATTGCTAAGCAATTTAAACTTTAACTTTTCTGTGAAATTTTGTTATTTGTCAAAAGTTGAATTATGTACCTTCAAATAAAACCATTCATTTGTAATTAACAGCCTCCGAAGATATTATAATCGAAAATCCAGTAACAAATGAGCTTTTATCAATTACTGCATCGGTTTGTCGTTCCCTATCGAGAATCCGAAGTAATCTTGTAATGTGCGGACCAATTGGTTCAAATCGACGTGAATCATTACATCTAGCATGCTCGATACAGCACATCAAAGTGTATTTGACGCAACAAGTACGAAACTATGCCTTAAACGATTTTTACAATGATTTACGAATTGCAATGCAATCATGTGCACTCGACAATCAAATAACCGTGTTTTTAATCGATCATAGCTTGATTAGCTATCTAAAAGATGTGATGAAACCGATCGAAGCAATTTTAGAAGGAAGTGAAATTTCAGATTTATTCGGCGATGATTTAGAAGCCATTGCAAATCCGTTACGGAATGCTGCCCAAATGGATGGATACCCAGACTCGTTAGCATCGTATTTTTTAAAACGAGTTCAAGATAATCTACATCTAGTCATTACGCTCGAGAGTACATCGTCCGAAATTATCGAATTGTTTTCGAAATATCCCGCACTATATCGGAACACTGATATGATTTGGGTACAACCACAATCATCCGAAACCATTGAGGCCTTACCTAAATTAATAATAGATCAACTTTCGGCTGTAAATTCATCGATTCCAATTGTAAAATATTTTTCGGATATAAGGACGATGCCGGGCGATTGGGCAACATCACCATACCGATTTGTTCAGCTGATCAAATCATATTTCCATACGTTCGATAAATTTACGAACGGTATTAAAACTAGACACAGTAATTTAGAAATTGGTATCGAAAAATTATCGACCGCACATTCAGTGGTTGCTACATTAAAATCTGAGGCGAGTACGCAAGAAGAAGCATTAGCCGAAAAACGAAAATTAGCCGGACAAGCGCTTGAAATGATTTCATCTACAATGCGTAATGCGACCGACCAGCGAAGCGATTTGCTCGAACTAAAAAAGAAAACGCAAGATAGTAGTGAAATTTTAATGGTGCGAAAGAATGAAATCGAACTAGAACTTAAAGAAGTAGAACCAATTTTAAAAGAGGCAAGCGCCGCTGTCGGACAAATAAAAACCGAAGCCCTATCAGAAATTCGTTCGTTACGTGCACCACCCGACACAATACGTGATATACTCGAAGGAGTTTTGAGACTAATGGGAATTCGAGATACTTCATGGAACAGTATGAAAACTTTTTTGGCCAAACGTGGTATAAAAGAGGATATTCGGTCATTAGATCCGGGACGGATTTCACCCGAAAATTGTGCTCAAGTAGAACAATTGTTACACACTAAATCTGATTCGTTTGAAATGAAAAATGCAAAACGTGCATCAAATGCAGCAGCACCGCTTGCCGCCTGGGTAATCGCAAATGTTAAATATTCTAAAGTGATGCAAAGTATCAAACCGTTAGAGCGAGAACAATTTCAATTACAAAAAAATTTGGAGGAGTCCGAAAGTCAAATGAAATCATTAGTGTCTGGACTAGATGATGTGGATGTTCGTGTCAAGGAACTATCTAATCAGTTGAATGGATATACACAAGAGGCGGCAGTAATTGAAATTAAATTGGACGAAGCACGAAAAACGCTAACGTCCGCGGAGACACTGATCGAAAAGCTAAACACAGAATATGTTAGCTGGAGTAAACAATTGGAGGAAATAAATATTGAGCTAAAGACTTTAGATCGCAAATCATTTTTTGTTGCACTATGCATAACACACTTATCGCATTTGTCACTGGAACAACGAGTGTAAGTAGTTAAATTTTAAAGCTGGCAATGGATTGAATTAATTTAGTTTCGTTCCAGATTCTATCTTGAACAAATATCATCATCTCTGAACATTGAACAATTTACATTGGACGATGGCAAAATAATTACCGATCAAAATAAATTGGAATGGGAAACGATGGGTTTATCACCAGATACCCAATCTATTCAAAATGCCGCAATTCTAATTCAACTACTCGCATTACCGTACGGTACATGTCCTATACCATTGCTAATCGATCCGACCGGCACATGTTTCCAATGGATTCAATCATATTTAGCGTCCGATAATAAACCATTTGAAGTCACATCCCAAACCAATGATCGTTTTACATATCAACTAGAGTTAGCAATACGATTTGGAAAAATATTAATTATTCCAGATACACACACAATATATCCGCCATTACTTTCGGTTATTACATCTGAACGCCATAGTCGTTTTAATAAAAAACAACTACAGGTCGGTAATAAATTTGTTGATCTACACGATGATTTTAAATTAATCCTTGTGGCTAAACAAGTTAAATTATCGCAAGATATTGCTTCATATATAACACCAATTCAATTTACAATTACAACATCTGGCCTAACCGATCAATTATTATCGAAAACAATTTTATTGAAACGTCCTGATTTGGAAGAGAAACGTATTGCACTGTTGAAGAACGAAGGTGATTTATTGAAAAAACGTTTAGAACTACAAGATAAATTATTATATGAACTATCGACATCACAAGGTGATATACTTAAAAATGATGTAAGTATAATGGAGTAATGCATGTTGTGTTCTATAGCTTGTTCTAAACAGAAAGCTTTATGTTTATGTCATACAAAGCAATTATTGCAAGTAGTTTTTTATGCTTTTGCTTTATGGAAGAAAAATGTTTTTTTAATGTATATATTTTGAACATATGCACACACGTCAAAAGTGGTAGAAGATTATTTTTCAATGAAAATAAAACATTAAACAACATTAACATGTAAAACGTCAATTCAACATGTACATAATATGTGTTATCTATATATAGTGTATTTATGCTTTAAGTCGACATTTGCATATAAAATAATATTTGTTTTACTTCCAGAAATTAATTAAAACGCTGAACGATATAAAGGAGAGTAGTTCTTCAATTGATAAATCACTTGCTGAATCGACCGAAGTTCGAAACAAACTTATGGGAGACTATAGCCAATTTAAGGAGCTTTGCAGGTAATTGTCCTTTATATATATAGTATATACAAATTTAATAAATAATAAATTTAAATTCCCCATACCTGTACATCAATATGTTACATTTCTATTCACATCAGTTGTCATGTGCTAATTCTTGTGGAAGAATTCCCCATACGGATTTTATATGGAAAAATAATATGTATTTGGATACAAAATGATCTTTCATCCATGAAATAAATTAATTTTATGTCGGAGATAATGTGTATCAACTGTATACATAAAACATAACAAAATAATGTAAATAATTTTGGGGCTAATTATCAACCTGAACTAATTATTGATATGCTTAAAAAATAAAATTTAATATTCTTTAAATTAATTGAAGTTAAATTAACATTTAAATTTACCACGAAAGCTTTATGTTCCCGAATCATTTTTTTGCAATTTGGGTGGCATTACTAAATTCCATGGCGTGTTATTAATTATAATTAATTAATTAGTGAAAAGTAATAATCATTCCGATCATCATAGGATCTCAATTTCAGTTGCTCTATGTTCTAACTAGGCTTACCACCTTTGGAAAATCCCAGAAGAGGACAGGTAAACTTTTGCTTTAAACACTCCAAAACATGTTTGGTAAGTCCAAAACATCCACGAATCCATTTTGGCAAATCTTCACTAATGAAATATCTTGATAAAGCTGGCCAAATAATTATAGTTGTATCTATACCAGGCAATAAAGACAACCTTCTCGTCGATATGTGCCGAAGAATTACTTTAAATTCAATTTCCGAGTAGTTCAAAATTCAATCTAATTTTGTCGACGTTAAAAACGTCGTAGGGGCGTTAAAAACGTTTCATAAAAATAAACTTTCATTAAAAATCTACTCTCTTTATAGTTCCTTGGTTTCCGGTGTTTACTATCGAACATCTCTTTAACCGCAGCTCGATTCATTTTCTTAACAGCCATTTCTTTCAGTTCATTGAATTCAGCAATTGGATTTTTGTCTGTAAAGGCGCGAGTAATAATTTGTTTTTCAATATACTCATCAAGTTTTAGATCAAAACTAAATATTGTTGCAAATTTCCAGTAGTTGAATTTGGTATGTTGTTTAATGACCATTGCAATTGAATAATGTTGAAATCCCATTTGTTGTCTTTTTCGCATATAGTAGCCCTTAGCATAGATAGTATAGTGCGGTTATATCTCCTTTCAATTGGTCATTCGCTCTCGGCGTTGTGGTTGCGTTCATCTGCTTTATGTCATTGTCTTCGCAAAAGCTTTGGAACAACTTACACGTATAAGCGTATAACGAAATGGCCCATATCCCATATAGTCATGATTTAGTTAGGCGATTCTTCACTTGATCATTCTAGGACTGACACATTTATGCGCCCTGCGTAAGGCTTACAAACAATTTGGCATTTATTCGCCATATAATCGTGGAGTATCTGTCGTTAATCTGCAATTTGATGTGGTCGTTTCAACGTAATAAATATTTCCCTAAGATCTTCGTCGTTCAACAGGTGCAAGCTATCACGCTCATCGTGTTCCCCATTAGTAATTTTATAAATATCTAAACTGGCCGGATGCATCAGTTCTTTTGTACCGTTTGTATTCCAACACAGCACCACCACATGCTTCATTTGTACTCCTGGCCGATATTCCATGAAAACATCGTAATCTGAAAATTTTAGCCACCAGATTGAAAATTTTGGTATTAAATTTTTTTTGTTGAACAACTTTGTAAAACGGCGAAGGCTAAGGCTTTTAATTCGTATGAATGGTACTTTTCTTCACATTGGGTGGTCTGTCTATTTAAATAGGCCACAGGTCGTCTTTTTTATACTGAAAGATTTACAACAAAATTCCAACTAACCATTTCGATCAAGCATCGGTAACCACTTCATGTTTTAAATTAGGGTCAAATATTGCTAACGTTTTGCGATTCACTCATTTAGCATAAAAACACGGTACCGCGCTTCCAAAGTTTTTCAACAATATTAAAGTTTTTCATGAACTTTCGAAAGAATCCCGTCAATCCCATAAGATGTAGTCGTATCTGAGTTCTGTTCTTCGGCTGTATAAAATTTACATCGGCATCTGGTTTTGATCTTCCGGGTCTAACTCGTGTTCCAGACACTTCATGTCTTAAAAATTCTACCTTGCGTTTGAATAAATTGCTATTTTCCAGGTTAAGCAATAAACTACTTTGGGTATTACTTTAGGATGGTGTCTCGTATATGACCGTATTAGCGCTTTTTCAAATTTAATCCTTCATGTTCTATGATGGTTGTTCATTGCTGGTTTCTTTAGTCAAAGAATCTTTTATACGTACTGTGTCACTATAATCCATTTTGGGTTTGATACAAGCATGATGTCCACGATATTATCGGGTGTCAAGTCTCCGACCTTGCACATTTAAAAAATGGGTTTTCTGTATCGTCATTTGCTGCATCTCCATAAATACATGAACGATCTTCCAGCTTCCCAATCGTGTGCAAATATTTACAAAAATACCCATGACCTGTAAGGAATTGAGCCATTAAATAGTCTTTCTGTCCATCTCCCACGCCTCTCGTCTTGCCGATTCCTCTACCAACACAGCATCACATGTTCGCTGGCCACCCTCTGTGCTTCTACGACGCAAAGTTCGCTCTTAGTGTTTATATTATTTTCTTTTCCTCGGCCACTATATTGATTGGCGTCACGCCTGCGATGACCAGAATAGTAGGTTTAGATGCTGTTTTATATGAGCTACATATTTTAAGGGCGCCACGACGGTGTACCGCTGCTGTTTTGTTTCGGTATTTTTCCATTTAAGAATGTCTTCCCATATTTCACAGCCGTACAAAAGGATAAAATTAGTTACCGACATTAGTAACTTCCTTTTCCTTTTTTTTATCATTAAGAATAATGATGAATCCTTCACAAAAATTGAAGAATTTAATACATGCATACTGTTACGTGGAATAATTAAAGTTCTATTTGGTGTTAAATTGGACATACCAAGTTTACTGAACAAGTATAACGGAGTGCGCAATTTTAGTAATTTATATATTGAAAAGCAAATCCGGAATTTATAATATTCAATAAATGAGCTTCCAAATACATTAGGCAGAAACAACGAAATATGATCGAACTGCAGCCTTATAAGCATTAATAAGTATGTCAATATTGTACATACGCCAAAAATAGTTTGTGCCTTAACTCGTAAGAAGCAAAATTTGTGGCTGTCTATATAAACATCGGATCTTCCCATAGGTTTTACCGCATATTGAATTAACAAGTTCTTCCCAAGTCAAACAATTGTTAATCAAAACTCCTAAGTCATTTACACAATTACTAAAAGGAATGCCTTTATTGCATACGGTAACAAATGGACGTCTGAATGTCTCAACATAATGTTTATAGACAACCATCGTTTGTATTTTTTTTTTTTGGTTCAATTTAAGATTATTCAAGTTGGTCCAATTCTATATAGCCACAACGTTTTGATTTATGTTTCTAACAAACTCATCTAACTCCTTCACTGAACAATTTACATGTATTTGGACATCATCAGCGAATAAATTATGTTTATTGATTTAGTACTGTGGGCAAATCATTGATATAAAGTGACAATAAAAGTGATGCCACAAGAAGTTATTGTAATATCCGAATAAGTTTCCTGACAAGATACAATAAATTAAAAAGATAGTTTTCTATTAATTTACAGGCAGTACTGAGAAAAGGTGGGTCACAGAATCAAAGACCTTCTGGAAATCTAATAGGACTAAAATAGTGGCACTAGCCGAGTTAGCATTCCGCCACATGTCATCAACAATATGCAGAACAGCTGAAGATGTACGATAACCCTTTCTGTAGGCAGACTGGAAGTCATCTAACAAATTATGTTTATTCAATTGTTTAGTTATTTGATCCTTCAAAATATTTTCAAATACTTTAGAAATACTAGGAAGAATATATAGATCGATTATCAGTTTTTGAAAAAGGAATTATTTTGGCAAGCTTCCAAATATCAGGGAAGTTTGATGAGTAATCCTGTAATTGATAATATGCAAAACATAACTATGAATAACAGGAAAAATTATTTTAAGAAATTTAATTGGTATATTGTCCAACCCAATACTTTCACTCTTGACTAAGTTAATCGCTTTTTCTAATGTTAAATTATCAATACTGCTAAAAGATAATTCAGAATCTCTGGGTTTCGTCTGAAGATAGTTTGGATTGCAATCGTTTCTTACAATATTATTATAGTTAATACTAAACTCTTCACAGAACTCATTAGCAGAAAATTTGAAATCCAGATGATCGCTTTTACTATCTACAACCAATTTTATTTATTAACTTCCAAAATTTTCCCTGTGACAGTTCGAAACTAAATACTCGATTTAAATAAGCAGCCTTTTCGTTTTGAATCTTCACAGTAATCCTATTACGAATTTTTGTGTAACTTTGCCAATCTTCAAGTTTTTATTGGTTTTCCTCATACTTCTTTAGTAAACCAAGGAGGCTTATTTATTCTAGTTCTAACATTGCACAGGGGTACATAGTTTTCAAACAAATAAGTAATAGCTTATTAAATATATACCCAGTTTCTGATTAACAATGACTCAACTCAGGCTGAGAACTAACTGCAATTCAAGCTGATGTTGTTGAAGCTCATTGGCGTTCCAGCATAAGTTATTAAGGTATTTACACTTTTCTTTGTTAAGGGATAGCTCGCTTATTGCGATACTGAAGTCATTTTAACCGCACGTCAAAAGAATTGAGCAATAACTTGGAGTGTTTCATTAATACTTGAAGTGATTGTTTTTTTGATTCGGAGCATTATTAGCTGTTACTTGCACATATGTAAACTTACCATCTATACAGCTGCACTAGATGCAACTGCAGTATTTTTACTATATTTCATGTTATTTAAGTGATAATTTTGTCTTTAATTCTCTGCAATTCAACATCTACTCTGTTGATACTGCCTCTATAATGATAGCTAAATGATCATCTCCGCAGTGTACATATTGTACTAATGCTTCTTTTAATTTATTACAAGATGTTGTAGGGTGTTTCCAAGGCATTTTACGCAGTGTGGTTCTTTGAAGCTTGGGTATGCTTTAGTTGCTTTAAAATCGTTTGATCTTAGATCATCAATTATTTTTTCTGGTTTAGATGTATGATGTAAATTTTTGGCCATTACTCGTATAGGCCTGATTTGTTTATTTTCGTAAGTGTGCCAAGCATGTTTATCTTCATTTAACATTTATTGAGATCTTCATATATTTCAGAATTAAGTGGACTATGGGCGTGTTCCCATAACTTTCCTTTTTGTTCTTTGACTCTTAGCTCGAACCCACTCAGTTTCTCTGAATAATTCGTCCTTGGAACTTCTGGATCAGTTTGATAGTTCATTTTTACATCTCCTCTGAGAATTTGTATATTGTAGCATTAAGTGCTTTGTTTGTCTAGATTCCGCTAGAGCTTTAAATAATTCCTTAATTTCAGCGCTTTTATTATTTTCTTCCTTAGTATTACTTCCTCAGACGTGCTGAGTTTTTTTATTTAGACGAATATTTTTACGAATATGTCTCAGTTCTGATGGATAAATAACATCCCCAGAAGTTAGTTTATTTGGAGATAATTCTATTTCTTTGATTGCATTTGAGCTTGTGACTCGATTTTGGATCAGTTGATGGAGAAAAATTTGGTGGCATTTTATTACCCCATGCAATGTAAGTATTTTCTAATAGACAATAGATTGTCTATAAGGGATCGATCTAGTGTTTGCCATCTTTAACTACCCTACAAAACGAATATCTTGATATTCGTCGACGAATATCTTTAAATAGTTGTAAAACTATTTGTGTTAGGGATTCTTGATTAATAGCTAATATGGTTTGTTAATGTATTTATGTTGGTGTATATGGATTCCATGCTAGAAAGTGAGTTTAGGTCCCAAGTCAAGTTATTATCGATTTAACCATGGGATGATATGCATCCGATTTTTCTTCGAGCCGAAGTCGAAGGTATTTTAGTGGTTTGATTAGAAATCATTTATGGATTCTATATTAGTGAATTTTGAATAATTTTGAAAAATAGGCCTATCTAAATAGGCGATTTCTACCGGGAACAAAACAAGTTGGTTCATCGGAGTGATTTAAGTGGATGTTATTGTTTGAGGTTTTGGTATTATTGAGAATGTTTCCACAGCTGTTGGCCATAGTATAATACCAATTACGGTGCTTTACATTTAAGTCTCTAGCTATGACTACTCGATTAAATGATTTGATTAAAAATTCTAGATCTTGCTCAAAAGATATTGTGTCAGGTTTAGTTGGAGTGTTTTAAACAGGTAGAAGAGTTAATGTTTGGTTATATAATTCTATATCTACGGAAATACTTTGAATTTTACTCCGCGGAATAGGTACTCGCCACCATTTGTTATATTATTATAGTATTTGGGTTCATATAAGTGTTCTATCATACCTGTGGATATTATGATTGCTATATTGCTAATAGCAGAATGAAGTTCTTATCTTGTCCAATCCTTGTTTTCGCAAGCATAACTATTCTTGGTTGATGGCCTTGGGTGAAATTTTCGAACTTCACTTTCTTAGAAATTATGGAGCAAGGATTCCATAAACGACACTTCACTCTTTTTTTGTTGTTGTCAATCATCATGAATCTATGTTGATGACATATAAAATATGGCGATGTTTATAGCCGCTTGATGCGTTAGCATTGATAACTTAATTATCGTGATGAGCTTCTTTGATTCTTCGATAATATCCTTGACATTCGGGATTTGCTGAAGTTCCTCTACTTGTGCCTTGAGTTTGGCAATAGTTTTTCATTGTTGTTGGTCCTCACTACTGTGGCGTAGAGCTGTTGGAAGCTTTTTAGGAGGTCTATATACTAGTTTAGCTAATGCTACATTTATCAAAGCCATGTTTTTGCAAGCATAATTACTTGAATAAAGTTTTTGAACTCCACTTTCTTAGGAATTATGGAACAATTGTTCCACACTTTTTTTGTCGTAGTCAATCACCATAAATCTATAGTAAATTCATGTGCAATTCCTGCGTTGATTTGAAGATTTTATTATCTTGATGAAATTTTTTATATCTCCGATAATACCCTTGATATTCAGAATCTACTGGAGTTCCTCTACTTGTGCCTTGAGTCTGGCAAAAGTTTCTCTTGGTGCTGGTCCTGAGTACTATGGCGTTACTGTTGGTAGCTTTTTGGAGATTTATGTACTAGTTTAGGTAATGCTACATTCATTTTCCAAAAATTAACAGGTGGTGCTGGTACATAAGTTCAAAAATTAACAGGTAGTGCTGGTCTAGGTGTGATCACCGTTTCTTCTTTTTATTTTACTCTTATGCTGTTGTAGAGTTGGTATAGGCACTATATCCTTTGTAGTTTGCCGCATGATTCTCGACATATTTCGCTGTTTCTATATTTGTTGTTGCCCCTCGCGGCGTCCTTTCTCATTTAACTCCAGGCATTTGATGCATTTCGTGGTACGGTTGCAGTTTGATGCTACATGCCAGTATTGCTGGTAGTTGAAGCACTGGGTGAACTCCATTACTTCTGGTGGAAATGGTTGCCATTTAACTACACAGGTACATAGCAATCCACACTTTTCTTGAAGTTCCTTCTAGAAAATCTCGTCACAAACTATGGAAAGTTTAATTTTGTTTTGCGGATTGAAACTGCTTTTACCGCACCCGTCCAGTGCGATTAAGAATTTTGGCCGTAAAATTACTAGCCCCGATATAAAGCTCACACATTTGGCAACCAGCAACTATACTTCTTCCATTTTGCAGTCCACAATGAAGTTAAGAGTTAAATCAATTGTTAAATCAACAATATCGAGTATAGGAGTAACGTTATTTTTACAGTCATAATATCGTAGGGTATGCAAGCAGGAGTAAAAAATTTCAATCTCGTTACAGATCTTTTTACAAGATCTTTTACAAGATCTTTCAAGTTTTTGAGGTTAGCTTAATCGAAATTAGTGTACGCTACTTTATCCATCAGCCTAAGTGGTGGCATTTTATTACCGCAGTTATTCAAGTTTCTATATAGCTTACTTCCATGGTTAAGTTTTAAACCTCTCTAGATTTATTAGTTTGTAACTAGATTTATTAGTTGACTAATATTATTGGATTCGAAAAAGGTCGATGATCTATTACTCGCGCTGTAATTCGCCTATGGCGATTTTATGATACTGCTTTATCAAAAAATTCTTTATGTTTCAGCATGGCATCACAGTTCTATATCGGAATCAACAAAGTATATTACCTATCGATAACAACATTTTTCAAAATATTTTTGAACGTGCTCGAAAAGGATGAGGTAAGTTTCTTATGTTATTTTGATAAACTTTAAAGATTATTATCTTATTACTTCTAATAGGATTTCAATGTAAATTTAATATTTCGTAAAATTGTACGCGTAACATTTACAAATATAAGCCGTTCAGTTGTTAAATCACAGCACTTAAGTTTGGCGCTGATCACATGTAAAAATGCGTTTCCCGACGAAATTCCAGATAAGGTAAGTAAAACGATTTCTTCTTGTAAGATTCATAAAATATATTTTTATTTTTATCACGTTTTTGTTACAAAAATTATGATTGTTAATTATAATTATTATACATAAAGGTATAATATATGTTATTACTAATAATTAATATAATCTAAAATCAAAAGAAAACGATAAAATGTCATGATAATTTATTGCTGATCTAAGATATTTACAAACATTCTATTTATGGTACTGATGTTGAATTTTTATTAGGACACCAAATCATATTGTGTTATGTTATACAAAAATTTAATTTAAAAAAAATGGATTTTGGAAGATGGGAGAGAGTGTGACAAAATATTTTTAGCCACATTTTAATATATTAAGACGACTTCTAATGAGACCTTTATAAACACTTTCTCTGTATCAATCTTTGACAATATCAATTACAACGTAGTCAAACTTAAACTTATCCGTCGGTTGAAAAAACCAGGCATGTTTTGTAGAACTTTTCTCAGCCAAAAAGTAGGAATCATATTTTCAAAGGTTATGCGTTTTTCAATAGTGAAGATATCCTCCACAATATTTGAAAAGCTAACTCGTGATCCATTGAAATATTGTACATAACTTAAAAGCTTTTTTAGCTTACAAACTACATTGTTGGCTTATCGAAAGCCATCTGCTTATCTCATCATCCAATTTTTGTCCTTCTGGTATAGAGTTTTCATATAATATATTTCTGCTGAATATACTAATTACCCTATGATCTAAACAAATAAAATTAAAATTAAATTTATTTCATGCAGGAATGGGAATCATTTGTAACCAATTTCATGTCATCCGATGATACAGGCGATCAATCATCATATCCAAAATGGATAATCAAAAAAGATTTAATTGCAAAAGTTTCATCGTTAAAAAAGTTTCATCCTAATTTCTACAACAATTTGAACTTGAATGATGAACAAATTTGGATAAGTTACGTTAACGATAACAATTATAATGTTAACAGTAATAATAAAAATGAAACGGATACATTAAAAATTCCAGTGCAAGTGACGGAATTTCAAAAAATTTTAATATCACAAATTTTTCGGCCCGATCAAATGGTACACGTAATGATGAAATCGGCATCAAAATTGCTTGGTGTAAATACGCTTCTGATGCCACAATTATCGATACAACAAATTATCGATGATAGTCGCAATGATGAACCAATACTTTTTATTACACTGTCGGGGACGGATCCGATTAAGGAGTTAAAAGATTTTGCGATACAAAAATATGGTCCAAATCATTTTATCGAAATGTCAGTTGGTAAGGATACGGAAGACAGAGCGATTCAATTAATTCGTAAAACATCAATCGATGGTCGATGGATATGTTTAAAAAATATTCATCTACTACCAAAATGGTTGAAAAATTTGGAAGCTGAACTTTTTTCACTTCAGCCACACAATAATTTTCGAATATTTTTAACATGCGAAACAATTAAAGATTTTTCCGATGTATTTATGTCCAAGTGTAATAAAATTATGTACGAGGCACCAGATGGTATCAAAAATAACATACAACGATTATTGCAACAATGGAGTGCCATGTTACAGACTAAACGTGATCCAAAAATTTATAAATTGTACATTATCTTATTTGTACTAAATGCAATATTGCAAGAGAGACGATCGTTTATTCCTCAAGGTAAGTTATTATGTTATAGATGCATGTGCTAGCAAAACATTCCACTTTGATTCGTTCTTCCATTCAGGCTGGTGTAAATGGTATGAGTTTGGTGATTCCGATTTACGTGCTGCTATCGATTTTATAGCTTTACTGGAAAATACAATCACAAATCAAATGGATTGGTCATTACTACGAGGATTATTTTTAAATATAGCATATGGTGGTCGAATTGATAATGGCCAAGATCATATTGTAAGCAAGTGTACATTATTAATATTTTTTTTTTGTATAAAAAAACTAAATATTATTTTTATGGCTTACAGATTCTTGTCCAGCATCTCGAAGATTTTTTCAATCAGCAAATTTTAAATAGTCACTGGACACCAATAGGTTTAAAAATAAATGTACCACAAACAACACGTATCCAAGATTATTATACTATGATAGCACAAATACCTGATCAAATAAGACCAGAAATGTTTGGTTTATCGAAATTAACAAATTTATCTAAGGATCTATTATATTGCCGTAATTTATTGAAGGAACTAAGGATAGCACATTTTCATACCAACGACAATGCAAATTTTGATAAACGTATCAAGCCAATACTTAGTTTATGGAAAAAATTAACCGCTGTAAGTCACCATTTTTTAATATTCGATAATTGCGATAATTTTTTTAAATTTAGTTTAAATTTTTAAAAAAGATTACAAAGCTGATAAAATTATTATAGTAACGATAAATTATTTGTACTAATCAAAGGCTACGAGTTCGATTCCCTCCATTTACTTATGCGTTAAAAACGTTCGATGGGTTTGACTCAAATAATATTCATTTATAGTAGTAATAAGTGACCAATAAGGTCTATCAAGATTAGTTGTCGATCTGGTCGATTATCATAATTTAAGTAGATAATTATTTTAATTCATCATTTTATGATTACAGAGCACAGATCTTAGTAATGAAATTGATGAAAACACCAATGAAATAGTCACACCATGGAAATCATTTCTAGTATCTGAAATGAGAACTGCAAAATTACTCTTCGAGACAATACATTCGACCTTAACGAACATACACTCGGGTCTTAAACAATTTGACTTGATGCGGTATGACGAAAAAAAATTAGTGTCTACTTTATGTGAAAATCAAGTTCCATTGAAATGGCGTAAAATTTGGTCCGGATCAAAATTAGCTACCGAATATATGAAAGCGTTTATGATACGTGCCACACACACTCAAAAACGTTTGGTTGAGAATAGTAGTGTACAATTTTGTAAGGAAATTGATTTTGCGACCGTTTATAATGTGGATGGATTTTTCGGAGCCCTCAAGCTGACCAACGCACGCACTATAAATCAGTCGACATGCGATTTGAAGTTATCTTTGGTTTCGGATTATGGTAATAATTCCGGGACGATTTCGGTTAAAATACAACCTCTGCTTGTGAGTTTGAGATTTCCCCCTATTGAAATTGGTGCAACTAACAGTACTTTTGTTTACCGATTTCAGATAGAAGGGGCACAATTCAAAAACGGAAATTTGAGCTTATTTAATGATTCCGTGACTGACTCGCATACAGCACAATTTGGGCTAACATTTATCTATAATGGTGGCAGTCGGGTAAAATCATCAGAAACGGACATATATGACATACCTATGTACAACAATGCTTCGCGAGAAAATTTAATTCTCAACATTCCAGTGCCGTTAAATGGTGATCGTAATTCGATTATATATTCCGGATGTGCACTTATTATACCGGATGTACCACTGAATTAAATATAAAAACACACACGAAAAGTTTACTTATCAAAATTTATTTTTTACTAAAAATTATAATTTATTTAATGATCTAATTTTGTTCCTTCTCGGATTTGGGACGATCCAAGTTTCGCACAATTTGTACCGTCGGTCGCTGTAACACTTTTCGTGAAAGTCTCATTACACCCGAAACTGGATCTCGACCAAAATATTTAACTTGAATTTCTTGGCCTAATTCTAAACCTAGCGCTGATGGATGCGCAACTTTTCGGGTATCCAATTGAGAATTGTGCAATAGTGTTGGTGGCATTGTAGGATACAGTGTGACCATAACACCAATATCTTTAAGTTCAACTATTTTAGCTGTGTAAATACCGCCAAAATCTAAGTTTGGTGCTCGATCTGATTTTAAAGTATTTTCGATAAATTCTTTGGCTTCATCCATAGCAGATTGAGAGGGAGCAAATACTGAATACGTGGTTTCATCTTCAGCCGTCAATTGAACGCCGGTTTCATAGAATAATTTTTTTATGTTAAAACCACCTGATCCGATTAGTCGTGCTCTCTGGTGTGGTTCTATGGTTAATTTTTCATTTACAGGCCATGAATCTTTCTTAACTTTACGCGGACTCAAAATACACTCGCCCATTATATCAAGAATTTTACTTTTTGCTTCGGTCGCTTTTTGAAGAGATTCCATTACAATTTTTAAGGGTATGCCAGGCAGTTTGATATCCGCCTGAATAGCAGTAATACCTTTTTTCGTACCAGCTACTTTCATATCCATGTCACCCATATAGTCTTCGATTCCAAGTAAGTCGGTCAAAATTCGATAGTCGAGTAAATGTTTCGTATCATGGTTTTCGCATTTTGTAACTAGTCCAATAGCGACACCAGCCGCAGGTGCCGAAATAGGCACTCCTGCGTCCATTAAGGCTAGTGAACCACCACAAACACTAGCCATTGAACTCGAACCATTCGATTCGAGTACTTCGGACGTTAGACGAACCGTAAATGGATAATCATTAGGTAATACTGGTAAAAGTCCTTTTTCGGCTAAGGCACCATGACCTAATTCTCGTCGCCCTAGAGGACCGATTCGACCTATTTCTCCCGTTGCATACGGTGGAAATTCATAATGTAAAAAGAAATTTTTAGATTTAATTCCAGTATCCAGAGCTGCTAGCGTATCTAATTTTAACGCACTTTCTTGTGAGTCTAACGAAACAGTACAAAATACCTGCGTTTGACCCCGCTGAAACAAGGCCGATCCATGTAGTGGTTTATGCAAATCAACATTACATGTTATTCGCCGCAAATCATCCAAGCCTCGGCCATCACATCGCAAATTATCTTCAAATATTAGTTCTCGGAATGTCTCTTTACAAAATTTATTAAACACCTCAGAAATTGTAGCGGGTTCCGCTTCCGGGAAACTCGACCAAACTTTATCTAAAACATTGGTTCGAATGGCATTCACTGCCGTGTCTCGACTAATTTTGTCATGTGTAGCATCCCGAAAAGTTTCTTTTAAGCGCATTTCGCACATCGATTTGACAGCATCGATAATTTCCTGAGAGGGACTATTCATACTATTCGGCTCTAGTATTCGTTTTACTTTGCCATAATGTTTTTGTAATTTTTCTATGCCGGATATAATTAATTGAGCTTCGCGTGTACCTTGCTTAATAGCTTTAAGTAAATCTTGAAGAAGGACAACGTTTCCTTTACCTTCCAACATCACAACAAGATTTTGTTTGGTTGCCGAAACAATGAGATCAAGAGTGGATGACTGCAGTTCCTTACGGGTGGGATTAACAATTACTTCGTTATCACATAAACCTAGACGCACGGCTCCAACCGGCCCATTCCAGGGTATATCACTTAAACTAAGGGCAGCGGATGCTGCATTAATTGCTTGTACATCTGGCAGGTTTACTGAATCAACAGCTAGAAGATTACATACTAGCTGCGATTCGTATCGGTAATCAGAAGAGAATAAAGGTCGTAACGATCGATCAATAAGTCGGGCGGCAAGGATTTCTCGCTCAGAAGGGCCTAATCAAAATGAAAAAAATTAATTACTGCTATTGCATTGGTTATTTATTCGTACCTAGTTCCCGGCGTAGAAAATTTGTAGGAATTCTTCCAGCAGCAGCTGACTTCTGTCGATAATCCACAACTAAAGGTAAAAACGAACTACTCGATGGTTTATCCTTAGCCACGGCTGTCACCATTACTGAAGTATCACCAATCGTAGCAACCGCACATCCGTTTGCAAATCTAGCATATTGTCCGGTCGATATCGATAATTCACGACTAAAATATATATTATATAGTGCTTAGATAAGATCAACATTCTATCAAATACAACATAACCTCACTATTCACTTACCCATTCGAAAAGGTTATATCGATCGAAGGAATTTTTGATTCGCCATTTGTACTACTAAAGCGAAGAAAATTATTTCTTTGGTTTACATGTAATTTTGTTATGAGTTTATTAAAATGAGAATTAAAAAGCATTTTATACGGCATCTCATTGCATAAAAATTAAATTTTGACATTTTATCAAAACCGTCAGATTTGACGTTTATTAAAATTTTAAATGTACTAGACTAATGAGTGTGTTTATTAACGTTGTGCTAAAATAGAGTTGATACGTAGTTTTGTTTCTTTCATCATTCGGTTGGGAGCCGCTACATAATTCAACGATTAAAATTTGTTGGAAAAACAATAAGCCATAAATTTTGAAAATTTTATATAGCACATTTTTACAAAGTGTTGTGAATATATTGCTCAACCCAATATTAAATAATTTAGTACAACAATTAACAATCTAGTCCTACACTTTTCATGATAAAACGTAAGTGTCAAAAACGTGTAGCGGACGTCTATTTCATAAACAAAATTTAATTTTTGCATTTTCTTCTCTTCCGCAATATTTTTTATAATATTTGCTGATTTTGAATTAAATTCTATCTCAAAATGTAATTGATTCGTGGCCTATTCGTTTTTATAACAAATTAGATATATACAGTGAGATTTGCGGATAGTTAATTATTAAAAACGATTTGGTTTGTGTAATTTGTCTCACGGTTTAATGGAGCAAACGATGACAACCAAAGAGAGCTTTCGACAGCGGCAAGAAAATGAATTCGAAGTATTACAGGTGGGTGCAAATGTGAAATTGTTAAGCGGTTCTGTTGTAGCAGTAGTTTAATTTATTATTCTACTTAAATGTTTGTATAGTCTATTTTCGGAAATGATGTACAAGACGTGCGACCCAAAAGTAGTATTTGGCGTCCTTTGGAAGTTAAAATTGCACTAACCCCTCAAAAAGGATCGTCAGGTTTACAGGAAGCTTACACAACTACGAATTTACATGTTACATGCGTAACAAAATATCCTAAAGTGTAAGTTGTGTGTTGATACTAGATAACATGTTCGAACATGATCCCTCCACAAATATAAAAGTATCTGTAACGTTTTTTTTTGTTTTAGTATACCAAAAATTGTGCTAGAAGATAGCAAAGGGTTGTCAGACGTCCTAATAGAGGAACTGACAAAAGAGTTGGAGAAACAAGCCAATATTCTCAAAGGAGAGGTTATGATTTTTGAGTTGGCTCAAACAGTACAGGTACATGCGAATTTAAAATCAAATGAATTATAAAATAAAATTATCCCTTACTTAAGTAAGGCTCCATGGTTCATTAAGTTTTTAATTGAGCTTTTTGGTATCAACTTTGTTGGATAGGGCTCATAAATAAAATTCTAGACCCAGAATGTCAGCCAACTTATCTAACAATGTTGATTAAGTGGCTGCCCTTTCTGGTTAGTTTTATATACGTTATTATTCATTTAAACATTTTCTAGGCATTTCTACACAAGCATAATAAACCACCGGCTGGCAGTTTCTACGACGAAATGTTGCTACAAAAATTAAAGCGTGATGAAGATTTGCGCAACATGAATTTAGTTAAAGAAAACCAAAAGCGACAGGTTTTACGAGATGAAGTATTACGACGAACAGAGATTCTCCGTAATGAATCGCGAATTCGACGTCAAGATACGAGACGAAGTATAAGTGAATCTAGTCCCACTCATCCACGAAATTCAAGTACTTCAGATAGTTCTGAGGGATCAACTGCATACACCCGTAGTCATATATATCCCAATGAATGCACTGAACATCGGACGAGTGACATACTTTATTTCTCGAATGTTGGCAAAAAAATTCAAAAAGGATGTTGTCTAGGACATTCGCAAAAGGGATGCGTTGCTTTCAGTGGAATCGATCTAGAAACCGGGCAATTATTGTACATAACCGAATGGCATATTAAATATTCGCAATTAGAGGCAAAATGTGCTGCTCATTGTAATCGGGTACACGAATATGCTAAATGTAATGAACATGGTGTCGACGAAGTGATCGCCAATATAGAGAAACAGGTTTTAAATTTAGCACAACTCAGGCACAAAAATTTAATACATTATGAATGTGTTCTCTGTATGAAGAAAAAGGAAGGTATCCTTGTCTATTTAGTACAGGATTTTGTATTAGGCACTAGTGTATGCAGCATTTCAGCGTGTCTCGGTTGGTGTGCCGAAGGAGCGAGCATGGTTGCTCGAGGTGTATTAGACGGTTTAATCTTTCTCCACAATAAGGGTGTATCACACAGTTTATTGTATGATACAACCGTGTTCCTGGATAATTGCTTATCGATCCGCATATCGGATTTTGCCCTGGTGCCATATTTACAGGAACTGAGTGGAGGACAAAAATTTACTAAAGGAGATTTACCTGCTTTGGGCGCGCTTATAGAATCTCTCTCACCTACCCCACCGTCTGCCATGCGAGATTTTATTGAAAAATGTAAATCAGAACGGACACTTTCTGCATCCGATTTGCTTGAACATCCATTTTTACGGCCCGTCCTTTTAAACGATGTTGTTAAACCGGACCAACAGCTTACTATATCAGATCGACCTATGCCTACTTATATGCCGCACATGATGAACACACCAATCACAACGGGACGATCGCGACTTCAAACCGAATTCGAAGTACTGCATTTTTTAGGTAAAGGCGCATTTGGTGATGTACTTAAAGTACGAAATATTTTAGACAACCGCATATACGCTATAAAACGAATTCCGCTATCGGCACGTAGTCGACAACTATATAAAAAGATGACTCGAGAAGTTGAGCTATTGTCACGGCTGAATCATGAAAATGTTGTGCGGTACTTCAATAGTTGGATTGAAAGTGCATCACTAAGTGATGAAAATACAAAACCAAATTTAGAATCAGGTGACTGGTCAATAAGTCATGAGAGCCGAAGTAAACGGATTCCAAATATTTTAGAAGAATCGGAAGACGATTCGGAAGATGACTGGTTGAATATTATTCCGAATACGGTTGATTCAAGTTCAGATTGTATCGAATTTGTCGATTCGAATGGAGAGATTATTGAATCTTTGAACGATGATGATTTGGATGAAGAGTCGGAAAGTGACGAGCAACAAATTCGTCCCAAACCCATGTTACAGTACATGTACATACAAATGGAATTTTGTGAGAAGAGCACTCTTCGAACGGCCATTGATAATAATCTGTATTCGGATCTTGATCGACTGTGGCGATTTTTCCGGGAAATTGTTGAAGGGTTATCACATATACATCAGCAGGGCATGATACATCGAGACCTAAAACCCGTTAATATTTTTATCGATTCACGAGATCAGGTAAAAATTGGAGATTTTGGACTAGCAACCACAAGTTTCTTAGCACTTCAGAGCCAGGAGCAACAAAAACTTAATCGACCTTTAGAAATGAGCGATACGTTAACGGGTAAAGTAGGAACGGCACTGTATGTGGCACCTGAATTAACTGATAATTCAACTAAATCCCCGTACAGTCAAAAAGTGGATTTATACTCACTAGGTATTATATTATTCGAAATGAGTTTTCCACCAATCAATACAGGTATGGAACGAATACAAATATTAAACGCGCTACGATCGTCATCTATTAGTATGCCGGAAAACATGAGCAACAACGCGACGTATCACCAGAATGTACAAGTAATAAGGTGGTTGTTACATCATGATCCTTGTAATCGGCCAACCGCCGAAGAACTTCTTTCATCAGAACTTGTGCCACCAGCTCGATTGGAGGCGAACGAACTACAAGAAATGTTACGACATGCTCTAGCTAATCCACAGAGCAAAGCATATAAACATTTAATTGCACGTTGTTTAGCACAACAGAGTGATGTTGTACTGGATCTCACGTACCACATGGGACTAGTGCCAATTTGTTCGACATTCGAATATATAAAAACCAAAGTAGTTAACCTATTTCGAAAACATGGTGCCATCGAAGTGGTTACCCCACTTCTGTCGCCATATTCAAAAAATTGTCTCATCCATCACAATGCTGTACGTCTCATGACCCATTCCGGAAATATTGTATTTTTACCGCACGATTTACGAATTCCATTCGCCCGCCATGTGGCTCTAAACGGAATTAACTCGATCCGAAGATATTCAATAGGACGCGTCTATCGAGAAAAAAAAGTTTTTAATTTTCATCCAAAACAATTATACGAATGTGCCTTCGATATAATAACACCAAATCCGGGTAATTTACTTGTCGATGCTGAATTACTTTCGATCTCATACGAAATAACACATGAATTACCGGTGCTGCGACAAAAAAATATTTCAATTCGAATGAATCATACGACGTTACTGCGAGCAATTCTATTATATTGTAATGTTCCTACGAATAAATACAATGATCTGTTTGCCAATCTCTTAGACTATATGGACGGGAAAATATCAAAATTTCAGTTACAAACAACTTTGAATCCGATTATGCAAAATTCTAAACAAAGTGCTAGTATTTTATTGGATCTACTGCAAACGGAATATCCATTAGGAGGACCGCGAGGTTCTATAAGTGGATCGAATTTACGGAATTTAATTAAAGGACGAGGAGAAGCGGCGTCTCTAGCAAAAGGAGCGATACGAGAACTCGAA
>OY744477.1:170524802-170559802 GCA_963556175.1 Tipula confusa
TTTCACATTTTCACATGCAAATCGATAACTTTAATTTCATCCGCATTCGTTAACATGTCCATATGTCCATTTGACATATTTATTCTCATCGGTATGGACTGACCATGATCCATTGAATTTTCGTTTACAATCATTGATATATTGGAACTTTCATCGTTTGATGAAGCTACCGTTCGTATACAATCCATTGAATTTTGACTACACTCATCCATCATTTCTGATTTTAAATCCATTGGTGATGAAATTTGTTGATCATTTTGGATTGTTAGCGAGCGTATTTGTTTGAGATGGACGGCGCAATGAAATTGGTAACGCAGCCGGTGGTGGCATCATGCCAGCGTCAATTTCACTACTCTTTTGTTCTAACGCAGACGAATTCCACAACGATAATGAATTTTTATCATTACTTTCATTTCCATATTGTATATCTAAAGGAAAATTAGCGTTAGTATTGACATTTGAAATGGAATATTATTATTCGTTATGGGAATTAAACTAGATAAAAAAAAAATAAAAATCAGCAGCCACCTAAAAAAATATTCTAACTAAACACAAAAAAAAATTATAATTTATACTAATTTTGAACATTACACTCAAATTAATTTTCCTTCGTTTGAAAGTTTTGAATACATAAAATATTTCGTATTCACGTATTTCGCGAATTTAAACTATACGTACATAATTTAGATGTAATGTAAAATTTATGTTCGAACTATTTCCATGTCATATTGATATGTACGAGCGACAAAACTCGTTTTGAGCTTTACTAATAACGAGAACAAACTATTTTTTTAGAGACACACAGACTCGTATCATTCAAGAATATGGGAATGGTTGGAACAGTCCTAAATTTAAAATTAAATTATAAACAAAAATCAGGTTACTAAATATGTAACAGCATTCCACCTAAAACACATTAATTTTTAGCATCAAAATGTCGAACGATTTTGGTGGCCAAGTTGGAAATTTGTAGAAAAATCTGCGTTGGTGATTTTAAGGAGAAAAACATTTTTTTAAATGACTTTGTTTTTTTTTTCGGGTAACCTAAAGAGTTTCAACTTAAGCGAAAATCATATATTGTAAATTAAATATAATATAATTATAAAAAATATAATATTTAGTTTTATAAACGTGCAAAATATTTTTTTTTTTTTTTTTAAATTTATATTTTCTTACAAAACAAAATCAAAAAAAAATATATTATATTTAAGTGGTTTTTTAAGAATAAAAAGAAATTTTTTTTGTTTTGATAATTTTGAATTTTTGATTTTTAACCAGTACCCGAAAATTGAGGCGAAGTGTCGCATCCTAGTCCGCGTAGGCAAATTACTTAAAGTTGATGTATTTTGGTGTAACCCACACGTCCATTATCTATATATATATATATATATGCCACATACACATAATCGATGATGAGATCCTTTCAGCATCACACAAAATCGATTTTCAAATATCAGTTTGTTTTTTTTTTATCACATTTTAATTTTTAAATTAATATTTGCGCGTGTGATTTTGTTTAATTTTAATTTAATTATTTTTTTTATTTTATTTCGTACCTATAAAGCTAAATAGGGAAGAAGGTAAAGAAAAATATATCTGGTTTTAACGTTTTGTGATTTGATAATTAAAAAAAAAAAAATTTTATAATATTAATTTAATAAAAACAGTTTTATTGATTTACTTTAATTTATGTTTGTCTGGCCAACATTAGAATCAAGTCAGAATTTTATGAAACCATTGGTAAAGCTACTGGTCAAAGTTTTATAAATTATTTCAATATTAATTCTTTTTTATGGCTAAGCCGTACCTTAATAAAAATCAGCGTTCATCTATACCTCATCTCTAATTATAAAAAATTACTTTACTCTAGCATTTTTTCGAGTTTTGAAAACAGCTAATTTTTAACCGATCTACAAAAAATATGAATTTTAAATATGGATTTTTAAAAGTAACGATATCATTTGACCGTCTATAGACAACCAAAGGGTTGAAATAAATAGATTAGACGAACTTTCCCGATACACACAGACCTTTAAAAGAAACGGACACAAACATATTCAATTCGTTAAATATCTCTAATATCAAAACTATACAGAAATCTAAGAAAATAAATTTAAACCGGCTACATCAGTAATGTAATGATTAAACTACATTCTTGTCGTGTCGTTCTATGTCGTGTCAAAAAAACCTTTTAGAAAATTACCTCTTTGACTATCTATCTTTAGTTTGATTTCAACTTTTAGGCAACATTATTTAACATAAAAGCAAATATTTTTAAGGTAATTATGTTTGTTAATTTAGGTTTGTAATTTTAGGTTTGTTCGAACAAAATCTCCGAATAATAATTTTATAGCTACCGTAAAGTGGATTATTATTTTTAAAACTTTTGAAAATTAATCCTAATATTCAATTTAATTTTCATTCAATTTTAAAACTAAAAAAATTATTATTTTTACATTAAAACACAAGTTCGATTACATTTAATTACTAACAAATCGATAAACCGCATTCCATTTCTAATCGTAAGTAAATTAAAAATGATAAATTAATATTTAATCGAAATATAATATCGAACGATTGTCATCGAAACGACGTTTAAAATAATTGTTTAATTTAAACAAAAAATTCCAAGTGTAACTAGTTTTATGTTTAGCCCATCGATGGGCTACCAAACCACAACGATATAGTATCGAGGTCATAAACTTCTTTTACTTGTAAACAACAACAGTAGAACACTAACGAAATACTGATAAGCAATGTAAATATACACAAAACAAAATTACCAGATATCAACAAAACAAAGAATTACTACGATTAGTTGAAATACGCGTGCCCCAAAATAATTGCTAAAATATTTTTTTCTTTTGCATTAAATATTAATATTGATTAAAAATTAAATTTTCAGAAGGATCAAGCCCATATGCTAATGTAACTTGAATAAATATATTTATAATTGTAAAAGAATTGTCTTAAAAATTTCCACTAGACATAAGATCAAAGATTGCAACACAAAAAATCGGTAAAAACTGGAACGATTTAAGGGTTATCAGTTCGTCGACACCCCAGTCTAAATATATAATATTATGTTTCATTGAAAATATTGTTGGGTCTATAATTAAATATATAATTGATAGGCACTCAAGAATTGTTATCGAAAAATGTGTATGTCACACCAAAATATTCAATTCAATTTAACAACTTAGCAACCATTCATGAATTTTTTGGTTTTTTGTGTTGAACGAGCGAAAATATGTCGATAGGTTCGAGTGGCTTATCAAGATGATTAGATAATCAATTAACATTAAAAGTTGGTTTATAAAACAGATTCGATATTAATGGTATAACTTGATGTTAATAGTATGCGAAGAGCCTATGTGACATAACTAGCCCATTGGGAATTTAACCCAACCCAAGTGTCAAAGCCTTAACCACTAAAACCATTAAATCTGGCCCAATTAAACGTGGAGTATAACTACAAATAATATAAATCGAACGAATAATAACTACGAACGAATAATATAAATCGTCCAAAATGCCAACTTTCGACCATATACCCGATCGTAAAATTCTGACTGAACTTTCTTTTGTTGCTTGTAAACTTATAAACCAATAAATCACAATACGTTTCAAAACTAAAATTATTTTAATTTTTTTTAATTAAATAAAAATTAAAAATTTATTATTTACTCTCTTTCTCTTTTACTCTCTTTTCTGGGGATCAAGACTTATTAATAATTCTTCGAAATACCCCAGCGTTATGTTTTTGAATAACTTTTTTGTATTTTCTCGTTGCGCCAATATAAATATAGCAAAATCAAAGCTCGTCTAAATATTTTAGGTTCCGTTTATAAAATGTCTTGCGACATAAAAAAAATTAATTTAATATACGATGAAAAAATTCGGAGCTTCAATTTTTTTACTGGCCAAAATCCGGGTTCTATATTGTATTTTGATTTGGTCAAAAATAACTCATCCTCATTTTTAAAATTAAGCTTAAAATTAAAATAGGGAAATTAAGATGATTCCTAAAATATTGAGTCTATTATTTAAAAATAAATGAAAAAAAAAAAACATTTTAACAAATAAAGTAAAAAAAATGTAGAACATTAAAGAAATTGTTGAAATCTTAAATTTAATTAAGACAACAAAATAATAATAATCTGTGAATAGGAGAGTTTTGAGTTATTTTGACCAATGTAAATCAACTTATAATATTAAGTTTATCGTCGATATTTTCTTATATGAGCAGGGGGACGAAGACAAGACGAAGTTATGCATGCACACATTATTAATTGTAATTTGATTTATTCAAATTCATCGTATTTTATAATAAAACTCAAATCAGAGCTGATTCCAAACCCGAAGATCAAATTATAACTCATAAGTGATGTATGTTTTAGATGGGGAATCATGTTTTAAAAACTATTATGGTTTATATATAGTTTTCCGTTTCCTTTTCATTTTCAAAATCATAATTTTTCGTTTTTTTTTTTTGTTTGTTTTTTTTTTTTATTATTATTATGATGAAAAGGAAACTTATTTATAATATAAATACCTTGCGGTGTTGTCAATTGTAATGAACCATGGTTTTGTAATTTAACACTGTTTGATGCTGTTGCCGAAACTGATAGTATACTATAGGAATCATTTGGAAGATACACGAAATTTTGCGATTCACTTTTTTTACCACTTGACACGATATATATCTGAACTGTAACACCTTCGGTTATATCCTGATTGAAATATGATGGCACTATGCATACGAGATGATTCTGAAAATAAAATAAAAATAATTCGTACTCTGACAATCATAAAATTAAAATAAAATAAAATTACCGGTTGTAAATACTCTTTATCTGGTAATACGCTCTCCTCCCACATGGGATGAATATTTCTTAGACCAGTTTCATTGTCGTATAATTTTTGCTCTTTAAATATAACGCGTGAATCTTTAAGGAAATTTTTTCCGATTATAAATAATTCTAGCCCGCCGTTGGCAGGACATGAGGTAAGTGATTTTTTACAAATTTCCGGCACACCAGGTGGTTGGGCTGTAACATAAAGAAAAAATATACTAATGAATATTGCAACTAAATAATCTAATGCAATTAAAAATCTTACTGCAAATTATTTGTTGTGAACACGATTGCAGTAATTCTGTATTTCCTTCGTCACTCTCTATCTGTACTCGAAACACCATTCGACATCGGGTCGATTTTTTTTTATTTCGCGGTTCGGCCTGATTCGGAAAACGAAGTTCAACATCAACATTTCGTTCTTTTAGAATACCAACACAGTCACAAGTGACCATCATTTCATTTTCTGGTTTTAATTCTATTTCAATATACATTGTACCATCAACTTTTTTTTCGATGCATGGTGTTGAATTTTTTCCCGACACTTTACACGCTTGATAAAACATGTGCGGTGTAACACGGCCAATATCGGTACCAATGAAAACTTGTAGTATGGCAGATTTATTATAACCAATTAATTTGACAACAGGAAAACCGTTTCCACTACGATCTTTAACGGCGCCGCGGCTTCCTTCTGTTTGGTATCTAGTAAATTCAGAAGAATACAGAAAAATTAATATTATCTCAGAATTCAACAGATCAAATATAAAATTATCAGAGATCACTACTTAAGTGGCATAAAACTAAAAGACTAACTAGCGAATCCGTAAAAAATTCGTTTTACTTTGTTAAATGACATTTTTTTTTTCATTACCAACTGAATTATTTACAAAAGATTTTATATATTTTTGCAAAACTCTTATAAATGCCTTGTTTGTCGAACAAACAAGGCATTTATAAGAGTTTTGCAGGCTCCACCCCAACATGAAAGCTCATAAAAAAGAATAGAATCCACCAGATCAAAATAAATTAGCCTTAAAAGATTCAAAGGATAAAAGAGACGTAAAACGTACATCTCCTTAGATACCAATATAGTTATGGATTTCATGCTTTTAAAAGCCACAGCAATAAAGCTTCTTTAAGAGGGTAGGTAGCATGGTTTACTCTATCAAAAGCTTTAGTCATGTCGATCACAAGGGCTGATGACTTAAAGCTTCGATCAATACTCGCACTAATCTGTTCCAGGACTGATAAAATTTGTTTTGCAAATTCTGCTTGTTCTGTGTTCTTATTCTCTATTTTTTCTAGAAAATTAACCATTCCTCTATTTATTGCCTTTTCATAAACGTTGGAGAAAAGAGATTAGCGATATGTCGATAGTTATTTAAACATGATTTCTTTTATTTTTAAAAATTGGGATAACTAACTACAGCTCGTTTTAGAGCAGACGAAAAAATCCCTGAGTCGCTGGTTGGCCCATAGTGAAAAACTCCAAGAAAACTTCATCAATTATGTCATCAATTAATTTTAGTTCAATTTTTAATCGCTTTAAAAAGAAATTATTTGAAAATATTAGCCTGCCGATACAGACAGATTATTCGTAGTAATTGAGTAAAAGCTTATGTTAAAATTTAAAATGTGTCGAAATATTTAAAGTGAAATTTAGGATTTTTAGTTAGCAACGAATAAAACGAAACAAACCGAAAAAATTCAATAACGATTTTGCAAAAAAACAGTTTACTGATAATCTAAAAGTTTGTGCAGCTTCAATTTCTTAAAACTCAAAATTGTATAAAATTTAATTAAATTAAAACTAAATACATACCGAGCACGATGCTGTTGTTCGGGTTGCACCAATATATGTAGTTGACTTTTTCCATCTTTTGATATATTTTGATTGCCTTGCGCCTGACATGGCGTAGCAACACGTCTCTGTTGTACACGATACACATTACGGGTTATATTATTATTTAGATGCCTGAAAAAATAAAATATATAAACCAAACCAATTTAATTCAATCAATTTAGTCAAGTGGCATTATGTTGAAACAATCAATTTTGATTAGTAATAAAATAAAAAATCAAATCAAAGGAACAAGCAGTAAACATATTATTATATTATATTCAAATGTATGTACAGTATGTTCTATAGAACATTTTAAAGGTGTCGTTAAGCATATTCTAATTCTGTAAAATGTGTTAAATTACATTACGAATTTTAATAATAATATATTTTTTTAGTTTAATTGATTTTATAGGTTGCGGACATTATAAATAAAAGGTTCAACTAGCAAATGAAATCAAATGAGATGATCATAATATTAAATCTTTAATGTATGCGAAAGTTAGACGAACAACTAGTTTAATAGATATTACTGCGATAAATAATTAATGGCAGCAGAACATTAATATTTGGATTAGTATTTGTTGATTAAACCTTTAACAAATGTAATACTATACCGATAAGAATCACTAATATCTAGAGCAGAAGCTCTCAAATCTATAACAGTTCTGCCATAGTATGTTAATATATTTTTGAATAAGTTTCGCTTTGACTACATTGAATATTTTTACTGTGGTTCATGACGTATATTCAATTTAACTTTGCCAAATATTGGAATGACTTAAATCTCTTTTAAAAGCTATTAAATTTTAAAATAATACATTGTTGTTTCTAATATCTTCTTAACGTCTTGGTCTAATTTAAAAATTAATAAAATAACATATTTTTCAATTACGCGGTACACAATCTTTTTGAAGCAATTTATAGAATTTTATCTGTATCCTTTAAAGTCAATGCCGTTGGATTAAATTTTATTTGCAATTTTTGAAAAATAAAATATAATCACTATGTAGTCCCAGATATCACACCTAAAGTATTCTATTGATCATACTGTATATATATACATATTTATATGTAAATTTAAACTTTTAATTTAATTAAGTTACAATCGTGCAAATTTAATAAAAATAAAAAAAAAGTAAATAAATAAAATGAATGATATGAAAAAGATGATAAGAGTATATTTTTGATTTATATACGGTTGGTTTTATAGAAATTTATTCGTCTTACTTTGAATGATTTATGTCGGCGTCTGCTTCTTTCACATTCATCGGTCCATCATCCTTATTTCGTTGAGCTAACATAAATGAATCATTACTGCAAGCATCATCACTATCTATATCTATATTATTATTGTTATTATTATTCAGATGGTTACTCAATTTTTGATGTTTTGAAATATTGTTATTGTTATTACCGCCGCCGCCGCCACCGCCGCCGCCAGGCCAACAAACATTTCTAGCAATATTATTGCAGTCAGTGTTTAAAGTCCTTTGTGTGTTAAATATTAACGGATTTGATCTAAGTTGCACAAAAAATGTAAAAAAGGTAGATGAAAATTTTTGTTTAGTATCATCAAGGTTTGTTTTTTAAAGTATTTATAAAAAAAAAAATATTATAAACTATCATCTATACACAACTATTAAAAAGGACTATGTGGTTTGTTAAGTACAAACTCTCTACACTTATAAACATTGTTTTTAATACATTCTAATTGATAATAATTAAATACGGTTGTTAACCTTGGTGAAGCTACTAAATTTTTACTACCAAGCATATCTCGGCAGCCAAAGTAAATAGCAAAATATGAAATCATCTCAAGTTTAGATAGTTTTATCATTTTTATGAAATGTGATAATTATACGCGGAAATAAAAAAACACAAAGGCGCATTCATTCTATCAAAGCTTTTATCACTAAAAAGCTCAACGTTTCATTTCAATTTATGATATTTTTATTTTAATAGGTCACATCCGATGAACAAAATATGTGCACACTCGCGACTACTTGACATTATTTGATAATGAGAAGATTATCTCAAAGTTTCCTTTGAAAATGAATTGTGCAGTCAAATAACATTACTGGCTGAAAAGGGGTTCAATTGACAATTTCACGTAAATATCGAGCAAAGCAATTCGAAGACCTAAGTTTGAGGCTTGATAGCAAGAGTCCCATGATCATACCAATAATCATTAGTGCCACGATGAATTATAAAAAATATCAAATCCTCCTAGGACTGAAGGCCTTCTATAACTTAAACACATACACATTTAAACCCTACCTAATAGACCTAATAGACTACTGTATTATTTTCCATAAATGTCCAACAATTTTAATGAACGCCGAAAAGTGTCAATGACTTCTTTAATAAACTAACCATTTCCGAATGTAAGAATTTAAACCCACCTAAGTGAAATGCAATGATTAAGATATTCTGAAGAGTAAATATGAAAAGATATAAATTTAGAGCAGCACTACAAAGTGCCCCTCTTAATATTAAGTACGCCATATTATACTAGACCGGTTTTATCATGAATTCATTACTATATACAGCTTTCAAAATTTATATAAAAAGGTGTTTGACCAAAATATTATCAATTGGACAAACAATTTAATAATTAGCAGACTGTAGCCAATAAACCAAGCAAATGAAGAAAATAAAACACAATTTCATTCATACAAAATCCAAACATTGATATTGTTGACAAATCACAAGATCTACAAAATAACTTCAACATTTAACTCTTCAAAATAATAAAATTGCTCACCAAAATATTTGCTTAGTTAATTATAGTCCATCACCAAAAAACCATTACGATATATTATACATGCACTACATTATACTGAATCAATTAAATTAACTAATTTGTTTACCAATATATACATATTGTGTTCCAAATATATCACGTGATTTATATATTCATTAGAGAAATGTGATCATCATCAAATTATAACAGCTAGGATGAGTTTTTAATAAAAACTAGTAAAAACTGGATAAACCAAAAAACGGAAAGCTAAATTACTTCCAATTAAATCATAACAAAAATTTTTTAGGATAGACGGTTATTACTAAAACAAAATACTATAAAACTGGCACCTGACAATAGAGACAATATAGAGTAAATTCTCAAATTTACTTGTTGATAAATTCGTAATTTTAATCCTACTGCGTTTACATGGTTAACAGACATGTTACTCAGAGTAGTATTTTCAGAAACCGAAAACCCTATAATCGATGAGAGGTTCTGCCCCAATCTAAAGTACTTTACTTAGTTACGTAAATGGGAAAACAATAACCTACATTGATGGAATCAGAATCCACTCAAAACTCGAAAACCAATCAAAATACGTAGGTGTGTTTCGATTGAGGTCGATACACTTGATAATTAAATAAACTGAAATTCATTCAACAATTTTACTAAAATTTCGCCAATATAGGCACAAGTTGCCATAAAATACTGGTATTAATTAGAAACTTTACAAATAGTTATCATACAGAAATAGATATTCCAATATAAAATAATAACATATTTTCATGGAAAAATGCATAATGCTATAGAAAAAACATGCGATTATGTTATCAAAAATTTGCCACCTTTAGCAATTATACATTATTGAACTTTAATCGAAATTGATAGGATCGTAAATTAATCGGTCACATGCGTAATTTGAACCATATTATGAACAAGTGTGAAAAGTTAATTGTTGTCTAAAAAAAACATTGTAATGGAAATATTTTAATTCGATTTTTATCATGTGAAATACAAAAATTTTAATTACAAACTTATGGATGTTAATTTAGGTCAAGTTGACGCTTCCTCTTATTTGACCCATCGATTTATCAACATTAAACTACGTCATTGAACCGAATCTGAGATATAATCATGGTTATATGTATTCGTATAGAAATAGGGTTAACATATCGAACGGGCCTAAACGTGTAATTTGTCGAATGGCGGAATATAATAGATCATAGAAGAGTATTTGGCCATTCAAATTGAAAATTGTAAAGAATTAGATACAATTATTTACACAAAATACCAAAAATATAATTATTACTTGTACTAACCTTGAATCAAAATTACAATATCGTTTCATTGTAATCAACCGGGAGAAATGTCCTTTGGGACAATGACATATAAAACTGGTTCTAAGCCTTTAACACGATCAAGTATTAATATTACAACTAAACAGTAGAACAGAAACATTAACGCGTTTACAATATTTTACAAGAGCCTATTAATTATAAACGACCGCGTTTCGACCACTTTCAATGAAAATCCAATTAAATCTAATTGAAAATTATCAGAATCTGTAAATACTTTCGCTTACGCACTAACGAAAATGATTTGATAACGGTTAATACTGGTTTTTTGGTTATCTTTTTCATCGTAACGCATATCATCAAACTTGTTTTGATTTTATTCGCACACACAATTATGCCGCATAGAAAATATCGTATTTACTACCACCAATGGATCCATCTATTATGTTTCGGGCAAATTTCATTGATTAGGAATTTTAAACGCCATCTATCGTTTTTTAATATCATCTACCACAATAGCTAATCTTAAAGATTTGAAACATGTTGTTGTTGGTAACTATACGAAATTGCTCCTAAATTTGGTTAATACGAATAACTACGATTTATTTAATATTGTTTAGCATTTAAAATAATTTCACTTAGAGACTAAGTCCTCCGAGTTTTCGATACGGCAAATTGACTAGGGACAGCTCGCTTAATGGCTTACGCCTCGGCAATATAGTGGGTTAAAACCCTTTATAAGGGTAAAGCTATAATTATTGAATGTAATTTACAATAATCATTACATTCGTCACGTACATTCTAAACCGAATAACATACATTATCAAATGCTTTTGAAATAATGCTTTTTAAGGAAAAATGTCTGACATTTTAATCAATTTGCTAAGCGGTTTAGCTAGAGGTAATGACTGTTTTAAGCATAATCGATGGTAATCCATCAGGCCCAGTTGCTTAACATGGGTTAAGAGATCTAAGAACTTTAGAAACAACTCGAGATCGAAAATAAATTTTAGGCATTCATAAACATTACTGTATGCTGGTGGGGATTGGTTGGAAAGAAAAAGGAGGGTCGACGCAGAAGCAAAGTGAGACGCTTTATTCCCGCAAACAATTGAACATATCCACCTGTTTAATATCATGGCTGTAAAAATCGTACCCAAGTGTCATTGTTAATATTAAAATCTCCCAAGACAACCACTTCAGACATTGGAGAGATCTGATATATCTTATCAATTGAACTTGAAATTATATCAAATTCGTGACATGTCTCTGCATTTTGAAGATCTGGACTACGGTACAGAGAACAAATAAAATAAAATGAGAATGAAATTTAATTTCAATCCACAAAGTATTAAACGCAGGATTAGAACTAGGTAAAATAAATGTTGAAACATTAAAGTGGAGATCAGTCCTTCAAATAGAACCCCTCGATGTGGAACGAAACAGTATATTCGCGAATAAGTAAGAGACTTGAACTTCACCTTAACTAAGAACGGCAGGTTTGGTAAAAATGGAAGCCCGAACCTTTGTAAAATGAATCTCTAAATTAAAATCCATTTTACAGTCAAAAAATAAATCAAAACAGAATGACGTAAACAATTTTCGGACCGATTGAATATAGACATATTATTGTTTTATTATATTAAAAACAAAGTCCTTGCAGAAATGCACCAAAAAGGGCATTGCATAAAGAGATATTGATAACATACATTATCAAATGCTTTTGAAATAATGCTTTTTAAGGAAAAATGTCTGACATTTTAATCAATTTGCTAAGCGGTTTAGCTAGAGGTAATGACTGTTTTAAGCATAATCGATGGTAATCCATCAGGCCCAGTTGCTTAACATGGGTTAAGAGATCTAAGAACTTTAGAAACAACTCGAGATCGAAAATAAATTTTAGGCATTCATAAACATTACTGTATGCTGGTGGGGATTGGTTGGAAAGAAAAAGGAGGGTCGACGCAGAAGCAAAGTGAGACGCTTTATTCCCGCAAACAATTGAACATATCCACCTGTTTAATATCATGGCTGTAAAAATCGTACCCAAGTGTCATTGTTAATATTAAAATCTCCCAAGACAACCACTTCAGACATTGGAGAGATCTGATATATCTTATCAATTGAACTTGAAATTATATCAAATTCGTGACATGTCTCTGCATTTTGAAGATCTGGACTACGGTACAGAGAACAAATAAAATAAAATGAGAATGAAATTTAATTTCAATCCACAAAGTATTAAACGCAGGATTAGAACTAGGTAAAATAAATGTTGAAACATTAAAGTGGAGATCAGTCCTTCAAATAGAACCCCTCGATGTGGAACGAAACAGTATATTCGCGAATAAGTAAGAGACTTGAACTTCACCTTAACTAAGAACGGCAGGTTTGGTAAAAATGGAAGCCCGAACCTTTGTAAAATGAATCTCTAAATTAAAATCCATTTTACAGTCAAAAAATAAATCAAAACAGAATGACGTAAACAATTTTCGGACCGATTGAATATAGACATATTATTGTTTTATTATATTAAAAACAAAGTCCTTGCAGAAATGCACCAAAAAGGGCATTGCATAAAGAGGAATAAGTATTCCAAAAAATATTCAAAGTAAACAGGCCATTTATTTCCCTTATCAAATGCTAACCATTGTTAACTGTCTTATGTGCTGAAACTTTTTGTTTGTTTCCTCAAACTTTAGTGTATATATTGAATCCTTCTATCTTCTTTAGCGATAGTTTAATTTGTTTAATGAAATAAAATGTTAACTCAAATTAAATACCGTTAGATGCTTTGCAAGATGGTTTGCCTTAAAATACCAAAGATTTTGAAATTTGTTACCAGTTACTGAATAAAATAGCGTTGACGAAGCTCACTTCCACTCATTGTTTGGCCAATATGATGCGTCCTAAATATTTGGACAAACCTCTTAGTAAAGATTCAAAAAGCACGGCAGATGGATGAATAAACCATATTTTTGGTACACTGGTTGGCATTTAAAATCCAAGATAAAGTATATTTTCCAAAATGTATGATCAAACTGGAGAAGGTTGACAAGCTATGCAGAAAACAATAGCAAAAAATATAACATGCAAAAAATGATAAATCTTCAAAGCTGCCTGTATATTTCTGTAACTATTTAAGAGCATTAATGAGCTACCCATTAACTTTGGCTACTATTGAACTAGTATTTTCGACTAAGAAATTGACTTGGGTTTGAAAGGGCGCTATCTCTAGTAAAAATTAATTGCCATTTAAGATGTGAACCACAAGACTGATAAATCGAAAAATCCCGAGCTAAGCTTTTCTAATCTCCTAAACAACCCGAAGAAGATAGGCCATTGTCAAAATCCTGCCAAATGGCGGCTTTCTTCTCAGAGATTGCTGTATCATTCGTTTAAAATCGAATCATTCTACATTCCGAACAAAAAGCGAGATTTAATTTCCAGATTGCGTATTTAAATTATGCGCGGGCTTTGATAAACCAGGTATAAATCCATAAAGCTCTGATTAACAATGCCCGCGAAAGTACTTATAAAACAAGCATAAGGCTCTCACATTAAGCCAATGGGAAAGAGAATCAAGATTAAATAATAATTTTTTGTCCCTAATCATTTGGGATGCTCGATTTTGGAGCCCCTCGATGGCAGTCGAATGAGTTTTCGGTGCACCAGCCCAAATATGAGAATTATACTCCAACCTGATTATTATATAGGTATTGTATATATTGTAAGTGTTTCTGATGAAGTACAGTTAAAACTTACATCGTCTTAAAAATCGAAGACATCTGCCTTGGTCGTACCCAAGCTGGATTCGCCAGTCAGAAAATACGGCGAATAGCCAATAGTTCGGCCAGAAAAAACACAGGAATAAAATTTGTTAGGATTGAATTTAACCATTCCATTCAAGAATAGGTCAATACTATATTGCGTAAAGCGATCCTTCATAGCCAGTTTTTTTGCGGGTACATCGTTTCGAGCTATCAATATAGGAGTATATTGGATTGAGAGTTGATGAAAATTACGCCATCCACCATCACTTGAATTTTGTGGCAAAGAAGAAAATTCTCAATTCATAAAATTAACCAACTATGAAGGCAAACTGCTCTCAATTTGCATATCTAACCATTGTACCACTCGCGATCAAATGCCTGTGAGATATCGAGTGCAATGACTTGTGATTCACCAGATTGATGAATGCTCTTGCCCTGAATGAATGTCCTGGATGAATGTCCTAAAAACCATACTGATAATCGGAAATAAGATCATTATCTTCTCAATATTTCATCAGTAGTACTTTGGAAAGCACCGAGATGATAGCGATTGGGAGATAATTGCCGTTTTTCGGCACCAAGATGTACGTTAGCAGTTTTCCAGGTTGATGGCAAAATTCCAGAAAACATAGATCGGTGGAACAAATATGATAGTGGCTTTGACAGAGATTTACAACAATATTTGAGAGCAATTGGAGGAATACCAACCAGACCTCCTGACTTATCTGTTTAATGGTTGTGTTAAATATTCGAGCAAGGATATAAGATTTCTCTTGGGCAGTAGAAAAAATAGCGTCCCCACTTTCACAGGGGGTAAAGATGATTTCCTACTATCCAAGAAGTTATCCTCGACTTTATAAGCAAAGGACCAAAAGGCCTGATTGCTAAAATGTATTATATTTGCAATCCAGCTAAATTGACTTTGGGTCCTTTGAAAATTACATTAACCTTATGTATTTAAGCATACTTTTTACAGTTAATCTAAATAAATGACTCATTTCAATTTTTCAAATCGATATTCAGTAGCTAAGTTGAATGAACATTTGCCAGAAACTACTCACACAACTTAAGAAATTTTATTATTTTCCTATAAAATAGAAAAATAAAAATCGAAACAATACAAAAAAAAAACTAAATAAAATGATATAATAGTTTTGTTTATTTACATAAATATAACTACATATTTAAATATGTGTTTACAAACAACGAACGAACGAACGAACGAATTGAGATTATTGATCAGATTATCAATTTAAATGAGACTTGCAAGTCAACATTTGTCTCCGTTGTGTGTTGATTACGATATAACTAATTATTGTTGATGTATATCACTTGCTCAACTTAATTTCATAATTAATCTTTGCTCTATGACTCTGGCACTATTGTAATAGTATTATAGTGTAAAAACTATATAGGTGATTCGATATTAATTGCATATATCTTGCTTGTTTTATTTACCTAAGTTAATTGGTTAAATGCTTTAATTGGTAAAAAGATATAGGTAGTCGTCAAGATATTTTTTAGGAATGAGTATGTATGTATCCACACACACATTTACTTATATATATAGAAACTATATACATATTTAAGTAAATACAAAAAATTTTGTGTTATCATTACAAATCCTCGACACACTACACAAAATGTTAATGGGTTTATATAAAATATAAAAATTTTGTGTAACCAGCTAAAGTATATTTGCGCTATATAAAAATAACAAGTTTTATATTTTTTATAACTATGTACTACTAATAGTTTATGGGCAGGGTTATATTAAAAGTTATTGCAATATTTACATTTAAATCAAGGAGTTAGAAAAATGTCTTTCCCATTTATATTATACATATATTATTTATGTTAATACGGCCAACTAAAATTCAAAGACATTACAATCAAAGTAATCTAGGTAATAAATGTGCAGGATGAGTGCAGCAATGCATCATTCAGATGGTAAATGAAATGGAACGATGTAATTTGGACATTTCAAGAGAACTGCGAAAGATTTGATTGGTAACCGACCGTGGTAAAAAAGGTTAATGGAGAAACGAATCTATAACGTATAGACGAATCTACAGACATTTCTACTACTATAAGCTTCTTAGTATAGTCGGTCGAATCCGCGTCAATAACAAGATCCACGATTTATTTTTTGCGCTCATTAGAGGAAAAATGTTATGCGTTTGGAATTTACAAGTGTTCCAAGCCATTGTGAACACATTAACACATATGAGCTAACCATGCTTGCAGAATTTTAGCAAAATTTGTCGAGGGAACGTCCCATGGTATTTATAATTTTATACAAAACAGCCCAAAAGGAGTTGGACTATTTGCATATTTTGAATTTCTAATCAAGTTTTTTGTTTAATTTATGTGAATTTTTTATTTTTTATGTTGTAGGGGTGATAGTCTATAGCCATGACTACCATGGTTTATATTCCAACTTTGTAACTATATAGAAACCAGTAAATGTGTCTAGTATACCTCTAAGTGGTAACATCCGGGCAACGATGGAATATTCATCGGCTAAATACTAGAGAGGAGCGCAATCAATATACTATAAAAACGCAATGAGTGAAACAAATAAGGAAAAAATTATCACTCTCTTCGGAGATCGGTCTCACGGATTCTCAGGGAGGACAACCTGCCTTACTAATAATTATTACAACCAATCCCAAGATATGTTAGCGAATAATGATAATACTCAACTGAGTAAAATAGAAAAGGATGTTTCATATTCAAAGGTGTGAGAAGTTACCTCGATCTCTTACGAAAGAAAAACGAACTGTTGCAAAAGAACGCTGATATCTTTCTAGAACTGAGAAAAAGTGTACATTGAATTGTGCAAAGCCAATAAATAATACACTGGTCGATTCTACAAATATAAACAAGCAACTGAATTAAACAATGTATGGATTTCAAATATAATTAGAAAACCAACCATTCGGAAAAACAAAACCGAAGTAATACGACAAAAAGTATCGGAAACTCCTTAAGAGGAAATGGGCAATTTGAGTTATGCTCAAGTATTGAGGAGTAAAATAAATGAAAGTGAAATTCCCCAAAGTGAGGTGCACAGCAAAAGGAGGTAGCGTTGTTATAATTAGGAATAACATCGACCATTACAAAGAGCTGAAATATGAATCAGTTGAAATACAAGCAACTTTTATTAATGTTACGAAAAATAATTATATAAGTGATGTTAGGTTTACTGCCCTCAGAAACACCAATTAAAAGAAAAAGATTAAATATGAATTTTTCAGTAAACTAGGAAAAAGATACATAATTGCAGGAGATTTTAATGCAAATGCCCAATTGGGTTCAATGCTAAAACAACTAAAGGTAAAGAATTCCTTAAAGCTGTCAGAAAATCAGATAGTGAACCTTGTCAACTGAAAAACCTACTGGCCTTACAGATCAAAACAAAATCCCAGACTTAATTGGTTTTTTTATAATCAAAAATTTATCGATGAACACAGACTCGAAAGTCGAGACCTAAACTCTAATACTTTTGACATTATGTGAATAAATTATGTTATGCAAAAAGAAAGAAATCCAAGCCTAATAAATAAATACGCTAGTTAGGAATATTTTAGGCAGTCCTTAGAAGAAAAAATTAACCTAAAGGTTCCATTAAAAAACGAGGTGCAGATAGAAAACGACGTTCAACAGTTAAAACCCCAAAAATTAAATATAAAATAAAAGGAAACCATTATCCTAAAGAAGGTAAAGAAGTCTAGGCAGAAAAAGAAGAGTGAGAAGAATATGGCACCAAACAAAAGCTCGTCAATATAAAACTAAGTTGAATAATCGTACTCAACAGTTAAGAGAAATCCAAAGAGTAAAAGATGATCAGTAAAGATGATCAGTCAATCAGTAACTGTCTAAGAAATCCAAATAATGATAGCAGAACTGATATTCACTTTGGAAAGCAACCAAAAAAATTAGAAGACCAACAATGCAGATTCCTCCAATAAGGATAGAAGGTGAAAAATGGGCTCGAAATATCAAAGATAAAGTTCAAAGTTTTGCGGAACACATCGAAAAAATATTCCCATGGTGATCAAGCTTTATAATCTCAAATAATAACGGGGGAATCTGAAAAGAAAGTGAAGTCCTATTGACTTCACCAAAAGAAGCCATGCGTGAGGTATGAATTCGAAAAAAGCTTCTGGTTATGATCTTATCACTGCAGAAATTTTAAAAGATATACCAAGCAAGGCTCTAGTTAAGCTCCGCCTTATAAATGCAGCATTTAGCATCAAATTTTGTAAACAGTTTGTGGAAAATTGCAGAAGTAATTATGTTACTAAAACCTGGAAAACCACCATACAAAACAACGCTATTGCCAGTTATATCTAAAAGTTCTTTGAGAAACTACTAATTAAAAGTTTAAATCCGATAATCGAAAGGAATAACTTAATCCCAAAATTTGAACAAAGTATGAAGAATTTAACCATAAGTTAAGAAACCTCTTGCCAATGCATTTCACTAAAATATTGGAATCTTATTTGAAAGATAAAATTCTTCAGAATTAAATTGGATGAAACCTATTTTGGATTTGAAGAAATGAAAGCAGGTTTACAACAGGACAGTGTATTAGGGCCGATTTTATATTTACTATACACTAATGATCGGCCTGAATTAGAGAACGACACAGTGGCGACTTGTGCTGGTGACACTGCGGATTAATCCGCAAAAGATGGCGGATTAAACTGAATGAAACTAAATCAATTCACATAAATTTTACCAACAAACGAGTGGAACGTCGTTTTCAATAAATCGAGATATAATACCGTATGCGAACACAGCTAAATATCTACGCATGACTCTAGAATGCTAAACTTAGATGACAGGTATACCTGTCAAGGAGAAAAGAACTAAAACTGAAATATAGAAAAATGCATTGGCTGATAGGCGGACACTCTTTTCGATCATCTTGCAACAAGCTGCTACTTAACAACCAAATACTGAAACCAATATGGACTTCTGGTGTTGAACTTTGGGCTTGTACAAAACCGAGCAACGCCAAGATCATACAAAGGTTTCAGAACGGGTACTACGGAACATCGTCGAAATAATATGAAAAAATCCTGCTACTTAAAAACCAAAAAGATAAGAGGAGCAAAAAAGTAAAACGTTTGGCTTTCAACCAAATAAATGTCATGATTGACTTAAATACGACAACAACATAAGATAAACCTTATTATACTGTGGGATTATAATACACAAGATGATAAAAATATGATATCTTAGAAGAGATTTTGAATAGAAAAATGTATCATAGACTCATTCAGAACACGAATGAGATGAATGTCATCTGTATTATGATAAGCGTTTTGAAAACTTTTAGCAATAAAATGCCAAGACACAACAATATAATTATTATATATGGACGACGGCGGGTTAAAGACAAGCAATCAATTAGATTATCCTACAGTAAAACCCTAGCATTATATGTAAAAATTGCATGGGCAAACAATTACTAAATTAGGTCGATTATCGTGGGATTTCCTTATTATTTTGTTAGCTTACTGACCTCGGTCACTCGCGAATTACGCACGTTTTTCGGCAACAAAATATATAAAATAACCACAACAAATCTATAATATTTTTAAATAATCCACTTTATACTACTTAGTCGTGCAAATCACATTTATCTCTATAGATAAGAAATTAAAAATAAACTTTTTTAAGTAAAAAAAAGAAGGAAATACAATATTTTCGAGTATGAATAAAATCTCTTTGCAGTACAAAGTAAGTACATAATTTAGAGATCATACGTGTGTATTATCAAATAAACGAATTTTTAAAGTTAAAATATTTTCGTGCACTGACTTACTGAGTACGAAATAGTTAACAACCAAACTTAATTAGGTATAATGTAATTCATTACCACCTAACCAGTTTAAAATATGTATGTATATAATAGATATTGGGCTTTCGGCTATGTAGAACTCATTAATTTAATATTAATTTTGTGTTATCATTCAATTTGTATTTATGACTGTGTCCTAGGTGTGATAGCGCATACAGATTTTATTATAAGGTCGGCGACTAAGTTTCAACAGTATTATATAGTAGTTACACAGTAAGAGATGAGTAAATGATGACGATTTATATTAATTGATATTTAAAATGCAATATATTTATATAAAAATGAAAAACACTACACAAAAAACTATTTAGCAATATAAAAACAAACTTACCTTATCGTGGCAGAGTTAGCTCGATTATCGAGACACGAAATATTATTATTTTCTACATGTTGATCAAATCCAAGTCCACTGTCATTTGAATTATCGCATGGTGGCAAATTAGATCGATTCAAAATTTTTTTACCCGATGTAAATTTACCCGGACTATGTTTTGCTATCGAACTTAATTTACCTGGCAACGATTTGCCAGGATGTCGTTTTGCCGGTATCCTTAAAACTTTACGATGCGTTTTAGAGTTTAGGGCAGTTGTACCGACTGTCATTTTTAAGCCTGAAATATATATCGTATATAAGTATACGATTAAGATTAGATAAATTTTCATATAAATCTTAGCTGCGTATTGCCTTAAATTTTGCTAAATGTGCTAATTTTTTATTTTTTTTTTTTTTTGCATCAAACGTAAATATTTGAATAAGCGGATAAAAATTAAAGATAACAACGAGCTATGTGTATATCGTGAAACAGTTAAAAAATTTGCACCAGATTGGTAATTTGTACACAGGAACGCTTTGTTCAAAAAAATGTATATCTACTTTAATCAAATATTTACATCTAGATTATCTTTATAGAGATTACCAACGGCAGACAAATACTTGAAATCGTATGTAATAAAAAATAATCTGTGATCACCCAAAATTGGTCGACCACGAGAAAATGACAATGAATATTCACAGACTAGTCCAACAATTTTGATCAGTAACGATCAAATAAGTAATTTTAATCGTTCTTCTCATTTCAGTAAGAAAGCTAGAATAAAATAGAGATCGCGATCTACAAAAATTAAGAACTATCGTCCCATTTATCGTGGGTTTTCAAGATAAAATATATCGAATACTCATTATACAAAGTACAATAATTATTGTATGCGGTTTACTACTTAAAAACCACTAAACTAGCAATATTTATAAAACGCCTTAGGGGAAAATTTTAATTGCTTTATAGTCGTTAGCTTCTACAGCTTCTAAGTATTAATAAAGTTTCCGAATAACCTTGAATTACCCTGATGCACAGGCGTAAGGTTTACGAACTTTTTTTTTTCTTAATAATGATATTCTAATATTATTCTGATGCGGGAAAATAGCGTGACACATTTGCCAATTAACAATTATTATCTTTATTTTCAGTCAACTGTAAATCTATTCTGCCTTAATGATTCATAAAGATTTTAATCTTAACTGCTTAGATGACGTCGCATCATAAATTAGTTTGCTTTCAATTTATTTCGGCCGTACCTTTGATGAATGATTTAATCACAAAACTAAATCATTTAAAACAATTTGAGTTGAACAATTTTTGAACGTTGGGCCCTAATGTGTTCAATTCAGCCACAAGTGAATTTAAAAATAATTTGACTATCATGAAATTTGCCTATTGACCAAATTTAAGCTACACAAAAATCTTTATAATCAAATACTGGAAATATATATCTATCTTGAAATTAAACTAAGATAATACCGATAATTTAGGTACATTTTGAGTTTTGCTCACATTGCAGTTTTGTGTACTCAAGACAAATATTAAACTGTTTAGTTCTGCACAAAACCTAATCTGAATTGAGCAACATATTGTTTGATGGTTGACAGATTTAGAACTTGGGTGGTGTGGCAGATGGTTCAGCCCCATTGATCATGCATTCGGAACTGTAAGTTATAGTTGTGTTCATCAACACAATAATGAAATTTAACTTTTACATCGATTCTCGATTGACATCTATTTGGACAAGCCATTATATGTATGTTAGGACACGGTTGTGGCACTTATTGGCCCACTGTTTATGATGATAAAAAATCGTCACTCAATTTTTAATAGTAAACAACAAAACGATACAACCGGCGCACGCAGTCATAACAAATACAGCGAATGGATGAAACCACGATTAAATTCGTATTTTTAACAAGAAAATTCCTTTATTTCTAATCATCAAATAATTTTATTGGAATTCGAAAAATAAACAAAACGAAGCCGCACTATAAATCAAGCCTAGCACTTTTTATGTATATGTATGCGAATTATATAATCGCGTTTACAGTTTTAATTATTGTCGCGTCATAAATTTTGTGCTACATACAGATAAATGTGCGAGAGATATTATTATTATAGATAGTCGTCAAGTCGCGAGTTGATTATTTTATTTTTATGTTTTTCTTTAATTATTGCGAGGATGAATGCACAAAAAAATACAAAAAATACTTGCCACTAGCTGTTCGCTGAATTTTCCCCTTTCCCTTTGACGGTATTGTAACCCTCTTATCCAAATTCGAACATTTCAATAACATTTTTATATATTATATATTAAATTTTTATGTTTAATCACAGGAATTCACTTTCAAAGCATAACACACCGACCAAGTATAACAACAATTCTTAAGAATTCTGCCTAAAAAATTTATGAAACAAGTTATTTGTTGAATTACGACAACAAAAAATTAAAATAAAAAATCTCTACGAAATCTTCAATCACGTCTTTTACGTCACAAGAATTTACAATAATCGTCACACTTTATATAGCTTATTATAAACACAAAATTAACAATTAATTATAATAAAAACTTTTTTAATAACAAAAACTATATATTTTTAACTATTTAAGCACTACACAATTTTTTTTGTATTATTTATTTTGATTTAAGCAAGTTTTGTTGCCATTCCGTATTCTGATTAATGAAAATACGCGATAATCGACAAAAGAAAAATGGACTTTAGCTGCCATAATGAATTTTGTAGGAATGTACTAGAACTTGTTATGTGTTCGGTAATTATAGTTTTTTTTTTAGATTGGGTGAGTTCTGTTCATCTGGTAAATTTATAAACAATCTTTTGACACTTGATCTAAAATTTTACAAACGAGATATTATAATGTCATTAAAAACCACTCCAAAATGTTTGGTGTGCGAGAAAACGGAATCGCCAATGTGGCGGAATCACGAGGCTGGCGAAATTTGTAACGAATGCTACGAGAATACTGTAGATAATTTAAAAAATGAAGATGATGCAGATAATGGTGGTGGTGGTTCAACCCAAAATCCTGGCGATGAAAAAAAAGTACGTAAAAGCACAAGGAGCACCCGGTTCAAATCAAAAAATAATACCAACAGTAATAAAACGATACCAAAAGGAAAATCGAGACGATGTATATTTAAAAAGAATCCAATGAAATCACCAGCAATATCGGTAACAACCACGACTTGTGATAATCTTTTTTTTAAGGTAAGTAAACTTAACCAATTGAAATTTCCATTACACCTATTAACTGTTTTAATTATATATTAAACAGGGACAATATTATCAAGTCGGTGACATCGTTTCGCTTATGGATAAAAACGATGATGTTTACTATGCCCAGATCCGCGGACTATTGACCGATACATATTGTGAAAAATCAGCGTTTATAACATGGCTTATTCCGACACAGGCGAGTCCACCGCCCAATGACAAATTTGATCCAAGCACATATTTAATTGGTCCAGATGAAGAGTTGGCTCGCAAACTATCTTGCATGGAATTTGTAATGAATGCTCCAAGTAGTTACTATTACAACAAGGATAATCCTTTTCCGCCACCAGATTCGTATATGAAACACCACGATTCAAATATGAATACTGGTTTTATTTGGCATAATTTAGGATATTGAATTGTATAAAGTTGTATTTGCATCAATAAAATGATTTTATTCTATTTTCTCATTTTAATTATCGTAAAAATGTAACAGCCATCCGGAATTTCCAGCAATGCTCCAGTTAAGTAATCTACCGATTCATAAACATTGGTGGTTGTAAGGAGAGATTACTTTTAGGTTTACAATAAGGTGCCATTGGAGCACACTATTCAATCAACGGTTAATTTATTTCTTCAGATCGTCAAATTCCTGTATGAATTGGCCCGCGCAATTCATGGATAAAACTTCAGTGTAGTTTTGACTCAAATACACTTTTCTGTTTATCAACTTATACCTATCAACTTATCACTTATACCGATGTGGTATTGTTAGATAACAATAATTTACTCACATTAATACAATTTAAGAGTTCAATTAAGCGTTGATAAAAAAAAAATGGAAACACAAACTTTAAAGTTACAATCAGGATCACATTTAACCTGACCTTGTCTAATCTATTAATTACAAACGTCGCACATAATTACACCATCATACATCAGAAAGTATCTACTCTCTGATTACACTATAAAATTACAATCACATTTATTTACATGTCAACAAAATTATTTTGTTAGGTCAATTAATTTTTTGCTTAAAAAACATTTTAAATTCATAGAAGAATACACGATATTTTCGATATCCCACCGTGTTACGATATTTTATATCAGTTCCATGGATTCGATCCATTAAGCCAAATACACCAAAACAATTATTAAATTTTGCATGATGATAGTCGTGCGCTTCTGTACTTGGTAATATCGGAAAATGATATCCCGAATGATCGTTTAGCGTCGTAAAAAGAACAAAATTTAACCATATCCATGTTGTAAATAGATGACTATTTAAAAATGCTTGTCCCGCTGCTACTGGAATTATATTACTAAATATATGCTCGATTGGATGACAATATATAGCAGAAATTGCAACGGGTGCAGTCCATTCGTGATGTTTTTTATGGATAGTTTTGTAGAGGAATTTTGTGTGTAAAAGTCTATAAATAAATAAAAAAGTGGAATATTAAAATGAATTTAAATTACTTAAAAAAAACTATCTCACCTATGACTGTAGTAGAATACAAATTCATAAATAAAAGCAAATAAAAATTGTGATGCTATCACAGCAGTAAACGATGGAAGTGTTCTAAAATCTACATCGTCCAAACCTTTTGCCTTCCTTATATAATATCCAAGTAATGCCATTCCACTTCCGACCACTAATTGATTGAACACCACCGTTTTCATTAATTTCTTCCATTGTTCTCGACTAACTGGTTCTGATTTTTGAATTTTATATTTCTGTACCCAATCGGGACGTTTTACATCGAAATAGACATACATCGAACCATAGCACCAATAAAATAAACTTGTCACTAGTAACGTATAGACAACGATCAATTGAAATGGATCTTCGCCCGTATAATCCAGAAAAATATTCCAGTATCGTTGGATACCCGATTCAATTTGCATTTTTTTTTTTTATATTATGCACTACGCGCCTTTTAAGTTCTTTTGATTTGACGACTGACTATCAACTAAATGAATTTAAATTTGCCTCTTTAAAAAATTAATGAACAATAACAGCGCATTTCCAACTGTTGATTAGGAAAAACAAAACAAAAACATACATACAAACACACTGAGGAATTTTTGCATTTTTATCAGTGTACATACATACTGATAACGAATACTGCTTTATATAATATAAACGTTTATCACTCGGCTATATTACTATATAATGAACTTATCACAGTTATCTGTTAATTATTTTTTTAATACACTAAAACTGAGATGTTTTGTTTTGGTCTTTTGCGACAAATTTAAAACATTTAAAATTAACCCTTGAATGGGGCCATATAATGCGTTTGCAATAAAAATATTTAAATAAAATTTCCAAGGCAATAAAATTAAAACGTGACTCGATTCATAATACAGGTTGTATGGTGCATGAATATTGAATTCAATAAATCATATAGAACGCACTTTAACCTAACCGAAGCAGTGAAACTTTCAACACGAACATCATGTTCTTCTATTTTATGTTGAAACGGCCTTCGAGGTTTACTAATTTTTTGTTTTACATTTTTTACTGAAGAACTGATTAATGTGGTCAGAGTTATTAATAAAAGTTGAAACCTTATAAAAAGCTTGTTTGACTTTGTTGAAATTTTTATAAATGTGAGTCACCACCGTAATTATACTAACAAAAGAATTGCACCAATAACTAAATTTAGCCAAAAACTACGACATTAAACTTGAATTTTAATTATAATCTTAGATCTTATGCGAAAAGACTATACACTAAAATGTAATAATTTATTTCTACCGATTCGTTATTATTCATATCACAATTAGAATTTATAAAACGTAGACATTTGATATATGCTGTGCACTGTTCGGTTGATGAATTTTAACTGATATATTGTGGTAAATCAGTTGATATATATACCATTAATAATAGACCAATCGAAAATGATTTCAATAATTTTGTTATTGATTATCATAAAATAACACAGCAGCAGATAAAAATTTATCAAATTAATTTCCATTTTTGTACATCTGACCCAGCAGCTTTAAGTGTGATTCGTAAATAATATTTAGTGCTGGATTTTTAGCATTAATGCAAAGTTTGAACAGGAAATGGTTTAATTTGATCTATAATTGATATCTTTGACTTCTTATCTATTTTTTTTAAAAAGCCACTCCACCAACTGGTCCCACAAGCTACAGAATAGTACTATTTATTAGTATCTATATCCGTACTGATGGATCTTTGTGTTCATTTCAGTGCTATTCGGAAAATTCACATTCTATAGTTCTTCCGTTATATTCAACCTGTGTGAATTAAAATAGTTTAGTACAAAAAATAAATATTTTCACCATACCAAGTTCCTCATCCTGGGCGCCAATATTACTATTATATATTTTAAACTTACTTACAATTTACATTTATCACTGGTACATTAAGATTAATTTATACCCTAATCAATATACTAAAAAGCTACATTTTTTTTATTGTCCATAACAATTTATAAATAAAATGAACATTATTATATATTTAAATAACTTTATATATAGGGTTTAATTTTTATTATTTGATATATTCTCATCCGTATTTTAATAATAATATATTTATATAAATATAACTTTTTAATAATATATTAAATATATATATTTTTAAATATAAATTAACCATTAAAATAAAACTTAATGTACCAATAATAATGAAAATAATTATCATTATTTTATAGGCACTTAAATAAAATAAAAATAGTTTATGCATTCAATTATTTTAAGCTAATTAATTATTTATAAAATTTGAGAGAAAATAATTTTTGTTTTAAGGTAAGAATCGGTAATGAGTTACAATATAATTTAAATTCTATTAATTGGTTAATATAATTAATGGGACAAACAAAAACAAAAATATATAAATAGAAATGTCAAGACCTAATTAATCACAGCTTTTATTATTTAAGATTTAAATCTTATCTATAACAATTTCGTTCATAGATATAGATGCTATAAAATTTAGTTCATGGAACTTATATATTATAAAAGATTTTCCGTTGGATATTGATCGAACTTAAAATTTTATTCAGCGCAATTCGCCATAAATAACTAGCCAATTATAAATTACGTCAAATGTTGAAATTATATCAGCAACGGTTTAACTTTCACACAGCATTTCCCAAAATTAGGAATAGGATAACATTTTTCTATACCTAATAATACAGGAACTTTTTAATTGTTATTTGAAAACAGCAAGTTGTTACTTTATTTTATTTTGTTTATATTTTAAATATTTTTCCGATTGTGGCATCGTTCTAAATTCGACCGATCAAAATCCAACGAGTACGGATCATGATACTTTTTTTTAAATATGTATGTAATATGATTTTTCAAAGCTCTAGCAATATGCGAATTTATTATATTCCTTATTCACATTATATTGTTATATTAGATATAAATATAATTCTTAACTCATTTAAAGGCCAATTATTAACTATATAATAGGTATTTATACAAATAAGAGCAAACACGTGGTTATGTTGCCCCATATTGGGCGTCAATTATATTTAACATTTTATTTAATTAAAAAAAGGATTTAATTTTTTTTCATAGACTATCGACTACGGCCTTAATGATTTATATTCGAGACTAAATTCGAATTAAAACTAAAAAAACTTTTCTAAATCATATATATACAGACACAATAAAAAAATATTATTTCTATACGAGATTATAATATAAAAATATTTTTAAATTAATTTAATTTTATTTATCTAATGATTATATTTAATTAATACTATCTTTTTTCGTTATTTATAATAGTTAAACTATTTTTTTTAGTACAATGGGGGTATATAGAAAAATATAGAGATTTGATAAAATAAAATTTTGTGACCTGATTTGGTGACAGGTTTTATTTTTTAAATATTAATAAAAATAAATAAGTCTCATAAAATAATATCAAACCAAAAAATAGAATAAAAATTCCATATTTTATCTATTTAAATTATAATTTTAATAATTATATTCTAAGTAGCTTTTTCAATAAATATAAAATTATATTTAGAAAACTACTTAAAAAATTATAAAAATAAAAAAAATTCAGAAAAGCTCACCCAGTTCCATGTTTCCCACTTTCGAATAAACCTTTTTTGAAAAAAGGTGAAAGTTGAATTAAATTTATTTTGGTTAGTCCACTGCCATCGTTTCCCTCGTATAGCGGACTTTGTGGTATTTTAGCGCATATTTGAAGTAAACGACGAAGGTAAGTTTCTAATTGGCGACGACGTTGTTTTGCTACCGATTCACTGTTCGACGAAAATATTTCACGACGCGGAAATGGTATTTGTGCAACCTTCAAATAATAAAATAATCACTCCAATGCCAAAACAACCTTTTAGTCAAAATACTTACTTTCTGTCCATAACAACTTTTCATTTGTAAATGTAGTTCTCTAAATCGGCTATATCGCCTTAATAAAGTCCACCTTGAATCTGGTAGATTTATTCTAATTTCATATTCGTAATGTGTTTGCTTTCCAGCCCCACGAATTATGAACGTAGGTATAGCTATTGTGTGCTCATTTTCTATAAAAGGGTAAATAATTAAAACTCAAATAAAGATAACTATTAAACAAAACATAGTTGAATCTTAAACGTACGATAATTGCCTCTAGGCTGTAACGGCCTATTTAAACCCGTACCGGATTGATGCATTTCCGTTGTTTCGCTACTGCCAGACGAAATATTAGGATAGTTATGATTATCACTAAAACTATCAGCTATACTTGGATGCCGTGAACCTTCTTCTGGCGTTGTATCACACGGTCCTTTCGAAAGCTCTAGTTCCATTTTTAAATAATCTTTTTGTAATTCTTGTAATTTTTCAATTTGCTTATCAACATCTTCTTTATTCGAATCTTTTTCCAAATTTTTCATTATTTCAGCCTTTTGTTGTTCGATTTTTTCGTGCAACGTAGCCATTAGGTACTTGTAGTGTGCGGAAGCATTATTGTCGTAGGAACTACACGATTCACTATCATCGTTAATTTCTTCGCTCGAGCTTTTATTACCATTTGAGGTAGTCGATTCGGTCGACGACAATTCATTACGAATTGGAATTGATGACGTGTGATCAAGCATTTTTTGTGTAGTATCAAGGCATACACCACTATCACTCATTAATTTTTTGTGATTCAATACTAGGGGATATGTATCAGAGGAACTGCTAGGTGATAGGATCGAACAATCAGAATTTGCTGTGTGGAACGTATCTAAATTGTCAGGATATTGGTTGGGTTCTTGATTCAAATTTAAGTTTAACAATTTTTTACGTTTCTCAAGTTCTTCTATTTGGGCACGTTTTTTCTCTTCATTCAACTCATTCGACTCTCGATCAATTTCAATCAATTTTTGGTCAATTTCAACAATTTTTTGACTACCATCTGCCATTACGGATTGTTTCTCATTTAGTGTCGATTCGATCCGATTTATATCGTCGCGACTCTTTTTAATCGTATCTTTTATAAACTGGGCCGACGAGTTGTCTAATGATTTAGAAATTACTAGGAGTATTTCACTCGATTCTTCAATAGGCATTGTCTCATTTATTGTCATATTTAGCTAAAGAAAATATAAAATTTGTATTTTAAATTTTTATCTATAATAGATAAATAATAGTAATATGAAAAAATAAAAATAAAAAGCTTTAAAATAAAATACCTCGTCTAATTTACCACATTCTTGTAAGTTTTGAATCTCTTTTACGATAAAAACGAGAAAATTTTGCTTTTTTATATCGAGTTCGGATTGAATTGTCGTCAATTGCCTTACAATTATGTCAACCTAATGCCATCATAAAATTACAACATAAAATGCAAAATCATAAAAAATTATAACGTAAAATAATACAAACGATAATTAGTATTTTATAGTTACCTGAACTTTTTCATTATCTTTTTCCCATAATAACATATCTTTTCGCGCTTGTAACTCTTTTTCTTTACACTCGAGTATCGCTAACTGATCTTTTTCATCCAGTTCCAAACGCAATAACTCTTCTTTCAGTTTTGTAACTTTTTTTTTATATTGTTCATGCATCTGTAATCGCTCAAACTTTAATTGTCCCAGTGCACTTTCGATGGTTTCTAAAATTTTTCGATTTTCACTATCGGATTCGGTTTCTTCGCGCGTCGAATAATCAATCGATGGATGATGATAGTATTGAGATTTATCACGTTTATACGGCGAGGTAGATGAGGTATTGTCATCGTCGTGTTGAAAACAAAAATTTAAATTTTCTCGCGAAGCAGCAATAAGTGATAGTCGCGATAGATCTAAACGAGACCTACTTGGATCTTTACGTAATTTAGCCGCTTCTGCTGGATTATTAAATCGAAACATGTTAGTACGACCCAAAAGTAATATATCACCTTGACAAATCGGTGATGGTTCTTCGATTTGATTTGCGTTCAACCAACATTGAGCCGATGGTTTTGGATATATTATGGCATTACCATTTTTTAATATAATCGAACAATGTTCGGGCAATATACCCATACCACTTAGAACAATATCTGGTTGTATGTCTATCTCGTCTGTACCAATTGTTGTTTCACCATCTTTTAAACTGTACAATGTAACGCCTGTACTTACATCATCGTGAATTCCAATTAAATGTGGAATTTCTGAATCGAGTACAACGCCAAAACCAGATTTTCGTAGACCAAGTGATTTCTGTTCACGTAATATTGATTGTGCTTCACGCCATTTTTCGGTCCATTCGTCGGTTAGCGCTTTTTCTTGGGCTTCTTTTTTTTGTAAATCTTCCAGCACTTTAAGTGATGATTCAAGAATGACTTCACTCTGTAAAGTGGTAGGATATATAAAAATACACGATTTTTTTTTTTAAATAAATTCAAATAACATTTTTCAATTTAAAAAAAAAGCTTGACCATTTTGATATTTTTGTTGTACGTGTAAACATAAAAGTTACAACTAAAGCATAGACTTTAAATCATATTAAAAGAAAAAGTCCAAAGTGAAACATTTTTTTGATCAAAAAATTTTGGATAAATATAGCTTTTACCTTTCGTCAATTTGGTTGGCGGTGTGTGCAAACAAAAAAATGCTTCGCATTTAGAAAAGTTAAAAGCTAACTTTGAATTCTTACCGATAAATTTAAAATAATCCCTTCCGTTAGTGTATGATTTTTTATCTAATAATTAAATTTATATTATTAGTTAGTAAAGAGCATAAAATAGGGGCAGAGATACGCAAAATATTAATAGTAATTTAAAAAAACTGTAAACTGTAAAAGATCTGTTCGATCTGAATTGGTAACAAAACAATTGAATGTATGGTCTGACATTCTCAGTAAGGATGAGTTCCAAGGATATGTTATACAAGCAAAACTTCATTATATTTATCAAATGATGGACGCAGCTTCAGCTAAAAAAAAACCTATATTATGCAGTTAAAGCTATTTCGTTGAAATTAAGAATATCGTAAGCTACTGAAATTAAGCTTATCCCAAAACTATAGGATTATTATTTTCCTGGATATTTAACGAAATATCATCCAGTAAGTCATTGTTTGTTTGTCATATTTCTACACTTTCCAAAGATAAAGTGGTAACGAAGTTAACGAACGTATGGGGAAGTATAAACCGGAACAGTTAAAGCTAAATTAAAGCATTTCGTGTTAAAAAGAAATTATATAAAAAAGTGCTGACCTTAAATTTTGTTCCTAATAGTTACGATCTAAATATTAAATAGACTAACATTTGCTGTAATGAATTAAATGTGCCAAGCCGGATGGGTACCATAGATCAACAGCTATTTATAAAGCAAATTTTAAAAAAACTAATCAGTGCACACCTTACCCTAGTATTTCGTACAAATCTTGGTTTACGTTGATATCGTGTTGGTTGCCGTACGATCACCTTAAGAAGGTAAGTAAAATAGTAAAATAAAAAAGTAGGTAATATTGTAAGCGATTCAAGGAAATATTTTTAACATATTGTGCCGCATCATGCACAAGTGATTAAACACAATTTTTTGTATCCTGGTATATCACACCCGTCCCCCACATATATTAGTTATTAATTTTTACACAAATAATATTAAAAAAATAAAAATAATTTGTTCACGGTTCGTTTCGTGTCGATGCTCATTCGTCGTGTCATAGTTTTTTTTTTTTTTGCTAATACTACTCTGCAAAGAGTCTAGCTTTTTCTTCAAAATAGATCATAAATAAATAATTTTTGCAACTAATCTTAAGATTTATAGATGACGTCATGACACAATATAATGATTAAATTACTAAATAAACTTACCGATTCGTTAACTAGAAGTGATTTAAGTTTGTTGATTTCTTCACGAAGTTCTCGAATCAGTTTAACATTTGGATCTTCGTTGATCGTTGGTTTGTTAATGATGTTCTTTGCTCGATTTGCATATCGTAATGTACTTAACGTTTCACTGTAGTTACAGTCGGCAGGTGAAATTGCTGCTATCATGATTGTTTTACTATTACCGCCCAGGCTGTCTTTAAGTAGCCATGTTAGGATTGAATCACGATACGGGATGTACGAAAGTTTTTTACTTGACACAACGGCATTTGTTTGATCAGCTAATGCTGATATTACACTTCCCAGTGTGACTAGCGATTTATTTATATGAGCACCCTCTTTTAATCGTTGCCCTGTGGCTCCTGTGGCATTGGCTCGTTCACTAGAACCATACAAATGGATTAGAATTAAATGTATATGTATCTTATATAAAATAATAGTAATTTAGACGTACCTTCCAGCCAAATCGACTAAATGGATTTTTGATACAGTTTCGCTCGGCATATCATTCCGAAAGTCAGCCTGTACAAATGTTATCGTAAATATAGCATGACTTCGACTACTTGTATCGTTCATATTGGTGCTCGCGGTCGTACGTAAATTATTTCCTCGGTATATACATTGCTACAAAACATAAACAAAGCATAATAATAAGAAAAGGTTGATGACCTTGTTTAAATAAATATTGTGTGAGCTCTTCACAATGACGTACTTGTATTTCTGTATAATCCGAAACAGGATGTTGTGATAGATTTTCTACATAAGGTCCTAGTACACGATGTTCGCGTACTTTGAGATTGTGTCCCGAATTATCGGTACCCAGCAGATCTTTTACCTTTTCATTGTATATTTCTAAATAACTAACGTGTGTTTTATATCCTATTCCAGTATCTTCGCCTAGCTGCATTCTAGCAAATAATGATTTACATATTCGAGGTATTAATCCCTGCATTTCGGCTGTCCCCATCATTGTAAATGTTTTGCCACTCCCCGTTTGTCCATACGCGAAAACACAGGCATTGTATCCTAACGTAGATGAGAAATATTTGAATATAAATTGTATTCTTTTATAGTTTATGCTTCTATCTACCTTGAAAAGCGCACTCAATTACATCGGTTCCTAAATCTTCATACACTTGATCCTGCGTCGCATAATTATCATCAAGATGATCCATTGACTCGTATGAGTAGTCAAATGTAAAATCATTGAATTGGTCCCGAGCAATAATGCCTCCTCGTGCTGATTTATAAAGCCTAGTTTTCTTCCCTTCCATCTGAACGATCAGCTGGGAACCCATATCAATTTCTCTGTATCATAAAATGACGAACGATTCGAAATTAAATGTATATATCACTAGCATAACGCCCACTAAAACTACTTACCTTTGATTAAATGGACGAACCCGTACAGCAACTTTTAATGAAGCCATAGTTGACTCAATTTTTCGTCTTTTTCACTTCACTTAATTCGTGTTTTAAGACCAAAATAATTCGTCGTGCCCCACCGAAAAAATTTATTTCGTTGCGAAATTTGCATTGAAATCATACGATCATCTTATATGCACTTATGCGTTATTCTTAATACTACAGTAAACCATTGCACTACCATTTTTTATTTATTTTTAATATTAAATTAAAGATAACATAATAGAACTGCGAATTGAATATAGTTTGTGAGTTTTCGATAAATAGAAAGCCAAATTCATACAAAAACAAAAGAACGTCGAATCGTCGATGCAAAAACTGTCAAAATTG
>OY744477.1:170564802-170566847 GCA_963556175.1 Tipula confusa
ATATAAATATATAAATATATAAATATAAATATAAATATATAAATATATAAAATATAAAATATATAAATATATAAATATATAAATATATAAATATATAAATATATAAATATATAAATATATAAATATATAAATATATAATATATAAATATATAAATATATAAATATATAAATATATAAATATATAAATATATAAATATATAAATATATAAATATATAAATATATAAATATATAAATATATAAATATATAAATATATAAATATATAAATATATAAATATATAAATATATAAATATATAAATATATAAATATATAAATATATAAATATATAAATATATAAATATATAAATATATAAATATATAAATATATAAATATATAAATATATAAATATATAAATATATAAATATATAAATATATAAATATATAAATATATAAATATATAAATATATAAATATATAAATATATAAATATATAAATATATAAATATATAAATATATAAATATATAAATATATAAATATATAAATATATAAATATATAAATATATAATATATAAATATATAAATATATAAATATATAAATATATAAATATATAAATATATAAATATATAAATATATAAATATATAAATATATAAATATATAAATATATAAATATATAAATATATAAATATATAAATATATAAATATATAAATATATAAATATATAAATATATAAATATATAAATATATAAATATATAAATATATAAATATATAAATATATAAATATATAAATATATAAATATAAATATATAAATATATAAATATATAAATATATAAATATATAAATATATAAATATATAAATATATAAATATATAAATATATAAATATATAAATATATAAATATATAAATATATAAATATATAAATATATAAATATATAAATATATAAATATATAAATATATAAATATATAAATATATAAATATATAAATATATAAATATATAAATATATAAATATATAAATATATAAATATATAAATATATAAATATATAAATATATAAATATATAAATATATAAATATATAAATATATAAATATATAAATATATAAATATATAAATATATAAATATATAAATATATAAATATATAAATATATAAATATATAAATATATAAATATATAAATATATAAATATATAAATATATAATATATAAATATATAAATATATAAATATATAAATATATAAATATATAAATATATAAATATATAAATATATAAATATATAAATATATAAATATATAAATATATAAATATATAAATATATAAATATATAAAATATAAAATATATAAATATATAAATATATAAATATATAAATATATAATATATAAATATATAAATATATAAATATATAAATATATAAATATATAAATATATAAATATATAAATATATAAATATATAAATATATAAATATATAAATATATAATATATTAATATATTAATATATTAATATATTAATATATTAATATATTAATATATTAATATATTAATATATTAATATATTAATATATTAATATATTAATATATTAATATATTAATATATAAATATATAAATATATAAATATATAAATATATAAATATATAAATATATAAATATATAAATATATAAATATATAAATATATAAATATATAAATATATAAATATATAAATATATAAATATATAAATATATAAATATATAAATATATAAATATATAAATATATAAATATATAAATATATAAATATATAAATATATAAATATATAAATATATAAATATATAAATATATAAATATATAAATATATAAATATATAAATATATAAATATATAAATATATAAATATATAAATATATAAATATATAAATATATAAATATATAAATATATAAATATATAAATATATAAATATATAAATATATAAATATATAAATATATAAATATATAAATATATAAATATATAAATATATAAATATATAAATATATAAATATATAAATATATAAATATATAAATATATAAATATATAAATATTATAAA
>OY744477.1:170569547-170923641 GCA_963556175.1 Tipula confusa
CAGACTGCACTGAAATATGAAGAATTTTTTTTCTATATATATTTAACAAGAGTGCATCAGTAGTTCTAGCGAATTATAAAAATTATCGTAAAAAAATGTATAAAAAATGTATAAAAAATGTATAAATTTTGGTATGTAAGCAAAATGACATGAATACAAAATAAAATACTACAATATGAATACTACTACCACAGAAAAAGAAACACAATATATATCACTATATACGATTAGGTAAAAACAAAAATAATTGTAGATGAACATAAACATTACAATTACATTTAAATTTGGCCTTGGACAAGACGATTAGTATGAAAAATTGTAATCTGATAATAATGTACACAGAGCAGATATAATACACCTATCCCTCGCTTAACGAAAACTCCAATTAATTTAAACGAAATTACGCTAATTAATTTTAAAATTAACCAAAATTTTGGTTTACGTAATAAAAGTTTGATTTACGAAATAATTTTACATAAATATTTTACTTTTTTGATTTCATTTTACAAAATTTCGTTTTTTGAAATTTTAATTTACGAACTTTTTGTGAACGAATTTATTTCGTTAAGCGAGGGATAGGTGTAAAAGCATTATCATCACCAATAAACAGGTTATTATGCAAAATAACAAACTCACCAATTGTATATACGCAATAGTATTGGTTTTTAAATTAATAATAAAATTTCCAACCATACCATCCCAATAGCTGAGTGTATTAAAAGTCTATACACTTGTACACGATATAAGAGTGATTACAAATGAATGAAAACTTGTATCGGTTATTGTAGGTGTATGTTGCTGTAATTCTAATATGTACTATTTAATATTTTGGTAATCTGATATATCCAAATTCGAATACCATACAATGAAGTAAAAATCATTGAAATTAAACCCGAAATAACACTATAGACATACGCTTATATTCTATAACACCATAGCAACTCCAGTGTGCTGCCGTTGAAGTGCAATCTGCACTTCAAAGGTTCCCTGAAAACAAAATCAATTAACGAACTAATTGCTTTTAGCGGTAGACAGTAATAAATATTATTAGTTTCCGCCTGCAATTTACAAATTAATTATTCCATACTGCTTAATTATACTGTTGTTAATATAATAAGATAATTGTTATAGCAACATCAATGTTATAATATTATAATATGCATAAGTGCATATGTCCATAAAGACTCATTTTACAACAATTTGGATGATCTAATGGGAGCCATGCCGGAGCACGATGTCAGAATAGTAATTGATGACTTTAATGCTAGAACTGGCAAAAATCAGACTGACTAATGTGAAAACATTGGTCCGAACTCCCGACACGATATAGCGATCGATCATGGAGAAAGAATGATGTGCTTTGCGGTTGCGCTTGACGTCATTGTGGCTAGCTTATTATTTTCTCATAAAAATATCCACTTCATGGACACACCCTCGTAAGAGACACCTCGAAGTCAAATTGACCATGTCTTAATTAAGGGAAGGTCTCGGGTGATCCAAGATGTCAGATTTTATCGGTCAGCTGCCAAATTTGTAGGTCAGCCCACCAAATTTGGTGGGACTATATTTTCGAACTTGTTCGAGTAGTATGCCAAAGCGAAGTTATACTTGATGAATGAAAAGTGGCCGCGTTGTGCCTTGCCTTAAAAATGGAGATCGTACTAAATGCGAAAACCATCGCGGCATAGCTCTCCTTTGCACAGCATACAAATTACTATCAGATGTTCTGATAGATGTTCTTGGACTGCGAACAAGCCTATGACTCAATCCATCTGGATAGCTTATGGTTTGCAATACGCAATGGATTTTAGTAGTGGTGAGACCACACATTTGAAGGAATGACAAGTTTCCGATATTTCGGGTCCTTTTTCACTCATGATAACTTTGTGGGCGGGGATAGTAAAGCACGTCTTATTGCTGGCAATCGTGCTTTGTATGCCTTACGTCCACTGCTAAAGTCAAAATACCTTGCAAATTCCAACAAGTTGAAGTTGTACGAGGTGTTAATCAGACCCGCGAAACCAACTGTTTCGCGGTTCATTTTTACGTAGCCAAATCGAGGACGCACGAATACAGGTTCGCTTTGCATATCCATCTGCACATTGCATTGCTCCAACCAGCCTGTACTGACATGGACGATGGTTGGGCCCATGGATTTTGCACTCCAACTGGGGATCATCACTGTGTTCATCGTCATCAAGTGATGAAAAATCCCTTTTTAAAGTGATGAAAATCTCTGTTGGGATTCGAACTCGGTATCTCCCGCCCAAACACCACAGCTGTAACCACTGCGCCAATTGCTCGGTAACATTAAGTTACAAACGTAAAAGCCAAGGGAAACTATGCAATTCAAAATAGCTACTTGCAGTTACGTTCATTTTATCGTTAAACGCATGCTGCAAAACCTACGAATTATCATCATGCTAGTAAGTTACTATATTTCACACAGCAGCATTTTGTTAAAAACAATTTTCTTATTTTACATAAAAACAAATATTTTTAACGTCACGAAATTTCGCCATTAAGTACATCACGTGGATGCCAACAAAATTGTTTATTTTTATTTATGAAATGCAAAATTTATATTGTGAGAATGAATACGATTTTCTAATAAATTCGCGTTTTGTTATTCAGTTATTTAGAATAAATTCGACGAATTTAATGGTAGTAAAATTATTTTAAATTTTGAAATACGAAGCTATGAAATTTACAAGTGATGAATTTTTTGCGGGATATGTCGGAGGTAACAAAGTACGAAAAACATCTCATGTGTTGATTGAAAGAACTTAGAATTGTGAAATATATTTTCGCTCATAGGTTGTTTCGGTGTGCTGGTTGGTCATCCATTGGATACAATAAAAACAGTTCAGCAATATACAAATAAACGAATATCAACTACATGTTACGATATTATTGTTAAAAATAATGGTGTAAGTATTTTTGTGAACCAATTTCCTTATTATTGGTATACATGTATGTAGTTTATAATGTCACACTTTTGTTTCAATTCTTGTGTAGTAATATCAAATTTTGAATCGATGCCAGACTTTAGTTAAACGACACAAACAATTTTATTATTAATTTAGTTTATGTTACATTACTGGTTGCTTGATAAGCTTCTGGAGCTTATTTTTTTTTGTATTTTTCCAGCTTCGTGGATTTTATCGGGGCATGTTTTTTCCATTTTTTGCCCAAGGTTTTCTTAATTCCATAGTATTTGGTGTTGCTGGTAATGTAGAACGTCATCTTGAAGATCAATGCAAAACTGTTGAAGAACAACAAAATTCACATGCTCATCATGTATTTTTGTCGGGATGCGCAGCTGGATTTGTTGCTTCTTTTATAGGATGTCCGGTTGAAGTGGTAAAGGTACGCCAACAAACTCGCCATTGTTTGACCCAACATTCGATCGGATGTCTTAAACGAATAATGCGACACGATGGATTTTTAGGTTTTTATCGTGGCCTAAACGCAATGCTGTGCCGTGATGTTTTACCATTTGGTGTTTATATGTTAGTATATGATCAAATGTTTCTTGTACTGGACAAATTGAGCTGTGCTAATGCTTTGAAAGCGCACTACGATTCACGCCACGAAGAACAAGAGAGTTTAGATAGGTACTATCGGACGATAGGCTCGATATCAGGCGGAATTGCAGGTGCGATATCCTGGATTATATCGGTACCGTTTGATGTAATAAAAACAATTTTACAAGCCGATGATTCAAAAAAATATACGGGAATGCTACATAGCATGACGGCAATTGTGCGAGTAAGTATATGGCATCTATCCAATAATTTTCCATCACTTAATTTGTATTTGGTTTAATCCAGAAACATGGCTGGAAACGTTTATTTGTTGGTGGTAAACTGCTAGTAATACGAGCCCTACCGGTTAATACAGCTACATTAATGGGATATTCGTATTATATTGATAAAACAAAACGATTGAAAGAACGGGATTAGAGATTATAGAATGGGACTATTTTATTTTATTTATTATTTATTTGTTCATACCAATTTTATATAATTTGACTTATATCAGAAATAGTTTAATAAAAATATAATAACATTTTTTTATTTGATATTTCCATCAAGTACAAACTTACCAGAACTTTATTGTGGGTTATATTATTGCCCCTTGAATAAATCAAAGAGGAGTAATATTTAATTGTGGGGCAATAGATTTATTTTGAAGAGAAAAAGAATACCAAGTTCTTACGCAACCATGCTGCCCTGAATATTAAAAATATTAATTGATGTGTGTAAATAGCTAACATTAAGGCGAATTAAAATATTTTAATGAAATCATATTTGGTGTTTAAAAATGAACTTTTTCCCGTACACTCCGTTTCTATTCACATAACTTTTTAAATATTTAGATTACCAATTTTCCGGATCTCCATATTTTTCTAATGTTTTCAAATATCTTATTGGTGGAATTGTTATTTAAATAAAAATATTTTTTCTCTGTAACTGCCAATCGATTTCGAACTACATATTTCCAATATGTAGTTCGAACTTATCAATCTGACAATATCTGGATCTAAATATCGTTCCAGCAGTAATATACCAATAAGTGTAATTTTAAATCGTGTGTTTAGCATACTGTTTTAGGTAATGATTTTTGTATTATGATGATTTAAGACACATTTCTAGATGTCTATTCGTTTTTGCATGTGATTCAAACCATCATTATTCATGATATTGTAATGGCGTCGGTTTATACATATAAGAAAAATTTGCACCGATTAGATTTCCTTTTTCATTATTACCTTTGCGTAAGCATTTTGACCAAAACTTAATAGTAATATTGTCTTAACAAACACTTGATAAATATTTAACTACACACTATTTAAAATAAATTAATTTATATTAAATTAATTAAATTGTATTTAATTTTTAATTTAATAACATATCACGTCCAATATACTTGTATAACGGCTTTTAAATGAATTGTCAAATTGAGATTTTGGAAAGTTTTTTTTATTTATACCGTTTAGAAGAAAACAAACCAATAGACAATTCACATGGAAATTGAAGTACTTTTCTGTTTGATGGTTTTTTAAATTTTTTTAAAATTTATACATAAAAATTTAAATATAATTAGTTGAAAAGTTAATAAGAAGTAATTAACAGTTAAAATCCTATAATAGTTGTGTGTACATACTGCGATAACAGTATTTTAAAATTTTAAAGTATTTTAACATATAATTTTTTAATCGTATAATAATTTATTATACATTTGGTGCCTAAATGGTTTGAAAGAATTAAATATGGCAGCACTTATAAAAAAATAAAATTATACTATTCTGCTTGAATGGTACAAAACGTTATAAAATAAAGTCGAAATACGCACGTATTTTTGATACCGAATTATAAATTTCTTGTAATTAATAAATTTAAGTGTATTAAATAAAATTTAAATCTTGGTTTTATATAAAATAAAGTTAATTGTGATTTGACGATTAGAAAAATTTCAATTTTCTCATGAAAATATTTTAAATTTTCCGTTAAAAAGTGTAGACCTTTCAGGATTCGGATATCATCAATGGACTACCATCGACATTAACGTTGAGCAAATTCATTAAAGTCTATGCAATATAGGGAGATGACAGACAACATACTGTATCGAATTCCTGATGAGATTTATGAAAAATTTTTTAGGGTTAATGTTTTATTAAATCGGTTACCTTCCCAAGAAGAATCGGTTGTTCGAAAATCGGATAGCTCAAGTGATGAGGCTGAATCTAAAATAATTGATCAAAGTTACGAATATTATATTGAAAATAAGTATATTTATAGTGAGAATATAAATTGTGTGAGCGCTAACATGATTACACGAAGTTCCTGGAAAAAAATAAATTCGAATCTGTCGACAGATTGTCTAATTAAACCACTGGAATCGATACCAAAAATTGTTATCAAGAAGAAATTCATAAAGCCAAATGGTAAAATAAAGGTGGGAAGCTCAAAACTGGTTAAACTTAATAATAATAATCCCAAAACCTCATCGGTAAACCGTGCTAAAAAGGAAATAAAACGAAAACGACCAATTCAGTTGCCGAAAAGAAAAGTTCTAAAAGTAAGTTGTAATAATAAAAATTTTTGTCTGATATTTTCAAATTAATAGAAACCTTAATTTTAGCCACAAGCTTCAACCATTGTTGAAGATAATGCTGTTACAATTATGAATGATTTAGTGGTCCCAAAATGTGAGGTCCAAAGCGCAGAACAATCAACGCGAACCGTTGAAACAGGATATTCATCGGCAGCTGAGAGTTCAACCAATGAACCGACGTTAAAAAATACAGAAGATGAAATTTCAAGACCAATCCTTAATTATACACTAATCCCAAAACCGAAAAGAGGTCGACATTGTAAAAATTGCTGCTTGGATTTTGTAATATTGCCACCAATCGACCTTACTGTACCTTATGAAAAAAGGACTCCCATCGTTAAAACAACTAAAGGACGACCACGAAATAGTATTGGTGCCCCCAAAGTTATCAAACCTAAACAGAAACCAAAAGTTTCTGAGGGTGAAAAAAAACCTCGCAAGAAATATGTGCTTAAAAAAAAATTAAAAGCCTTGAATTTAACAACTCCATTAAATTCTGATCTACCAGTAGTAACCGGTAAATCATTACCCATTTTAGAATGGCCGCAAGATGTGACACCAGCTATTTCAGTCAAGGAAAAATTAATGGCTCATGATTTTATGTGTCGTGTACCACTATCGAAAATCATTCGTATTCCGCGAGTGATCAAGGTTCAAATACCTTCGATCAAACAGCAACATCATTCTCAGCAGAATACGGAATTAAATAATAAACATATAACAAATGCAATACAGCCAGAACCTGAACAAGAACCACCAACTGTTTCAGATATAAATGCTATACCTGAATTTGTAAAAGAAACGACAACGGTTGAATCGATAAATGATTGGTTTCCTACTGATCTGGACCTATCGTCTTTAAATGAGACAAACTATAATCAACCCGATATGGTATTAGAAGATGAATATTTTCCAAAAAATACAAGTTTTACAAGCACCCCATGTCCTAATCAAACCAATCAGCCTATTGAAAGTTACATGGCTGACAAACTAGCGACCGAAACATTGCCAGATATTAGCTTTGGATCAACACTTTTTAATTACACCGAACCTACAGATAACTTAGTAACTCCAATAAAACTACCACCACCACCGCCACAGTTACATTATTCCGGATCAATCGATAACCCTGAGCTTAAATCCAAACAAAATCCACAAATCTTGGATTTTAGCTTTAAACGGCCACTCACTAAATTTTCTCAAACTACGGATGCGTTTAATAAACAATATAGCGTTTCTCCAGCTCCGGAACCTCTTGATTTATCTTTTCGTAAGTGCTTATCACCAACTCAAATTAAAACGTGTAACCCACGCAAATATACACCAAGTTTATCACCACAAATGGGTGAAGATGTCCTATTATTGGATGCATCGTACCTTGGTATGGAATCCACGCCGCCGTGTAATTCAAGTGAACGTGTTGAAAATAATCCACCATCGTTGGATAATGAGAAACGGGTTGGCAACCGTAAACTAGATGATTTCCTCTGTGATATGGATGCTATAGCGCAAGAACAAGATCAATATAATCCGACAAATTCACAACTGATTTCAGCGTGTCCGTGAGTACTCGTAACAAAACATTAAACGAAATAAAAATATAATGTTAATTTTTTTTTAAATTTTTAGAACTCTGATGATTAAACAAAATTATCGACCACCAATTACTGACATCGAAAAGCCGAATCAATTACCATACAACGGTATTTTGGTTACAGATGTACCAACTTTAAATCATCGCATTAATCAAATATTTAATTTTCCATGTTTTCGTTTTTTGAGTGGAAAATGCTTTGGGATGTCTTGTAGATTTAGTCACGCACTTATAGAGTCGCGTGTACTACAAACTATTCTTCAAACGGAATCGATTGCTGTTATTAATAGATGCTACAATTTTACCGTTAAGTATGATATACTTTTTAACAAATATTTTGATATGTTTTGCTATGTATTTGGCAAAAATCAAATGATTGAATCACTTACCATGATGATAAGACAATGTGAGCGTGGTGATCGACCAATTGGATTTTATCGTCATATCATATCCGGACTAGTTTTGTGTAAATTAGATTACCCCGCCTGTTATGCAATTTTAGTTAAAAATCTTGCTTTAATATCATCAAAGACAATTGATATAATGATTCAGATCATGCTTGATTTAGACGTCGTTTTGCAATTCACAGACAAATTAGAAAAATTTTTAAAAACGAATTCGTATCGTATTAATATTAATCTGTTTGATCGAATGCTTAACGTAGGCAAGTGCACCAAAGATCCGGAATTGATTAGAATTTTACTCGAAACAATTAATAGTTATCCGAGCGATTGTCAAAGGCGTTTGAATTCATCGATGTTAACCCAATTTTTACAAATGGTTCGGAATTTACAGAAATAGCACTGGATGTGCAACATCTGGCTAAAAATAACTTGAAATATTTGAAAATTTTTGCTTCTCTAAGTATACAGTAATTTTTTTTTTAATAATGCACATAAATAACTAAAGATTTATTTCTGAATAAAGTGAAAACAAAAATTTTAATGATTTTTAATTTTATAAAACGAAATTTTGAAAAAAGTTAATTTAGTGAATACGCAAACCGAGCAGCGTAAGTATTGCATCTTAACGCGCTTTGTACGTTGGCTTATAGATGGACGGCAAAAATTATAAAGGTCATGTGATACTACACTTACATCAAAAGATACCCTACCAAAAAGATCAAGAAAATATGTCTGAATCTTCAGTTCTCTACAGTTTGTAAGATAAAACGGAATGCTTAGTTACAATATAATCAAAAGAGACGAACAAGCTTATCAGATTACTTTTAATTTTAATAAAACGAATACATAGAGGGAATGGACGGAGCGGAGCGGTCGGACCCATTGTAACCGTTATAATTAGGGTAGAATATAAGATAAGAACATTCGCCTTTTAAATTGGCTATCTATTAACATCACAACTTTATACAACCAACTAAACATACCTAAAACCCTTTATCTTATACTAACTAAATAGTCATCCTAATTAAGAGTTGCATTAAAAACTAACTCCAAGTCCTTAACAGTATTTGAAAAGGGAATAAGAGAACTGTCAAGATAACACTTTGGAAAGTAGGAAGAATCTAACGTTAAATTATTATCGGCTGAGATTTCTTTGCATTTTAACTTAGCCCATTGAAAATTGACCAATTAAATATACTACTTAAGTCATCAGTAATTAAGTAATATTTCTAGTAACGGAATCCTGATCTAAACCACTGTTTCTATATTTATGTACATAATCGGCAAAAATGTAAAATGTTATTAATGTACATAAAGAATAATAAGGGACCCAGTACTAAACCATGAGGTAAGCCGGAAGTGACAGGAAGGAAATGAGACAAACGGTCACAAAAATACTGCTTGAGGTAGTTGAAAATTAAATTACCAGACGAAATTAAAAATCTAAACCGAGTATTTTTTGTTATTTAAAGAATCAAATGCCTTAGAAATTTCTAACAATGAAAATGATGTTGGTTCTTTATTATCCATATTACGCCTAATGTCATCACAATTTTCTAAATTTAAATGAGCCTGAATTTGATTTTAATGATTATCTTAAAAGACTAAAAGATAGAACTTAAAATACTTATTGGCCTGTTAATGGAACAATTAATATTAACTTTAGGGATTAGAATTATCTTACTGAGCTTCTACTGGTCTGGAAAGAAGAGGATGTGAGAATAAAAAAAAATAGGTAACATGCGTTATGAGACCAAAGGTCTAACTTTTCTTACATTTTTGTTATACTAGCCTAATAAAACCTACAACCCTATTACGAGCCTGTTTATATTCGAAGGGACTGATTACTGGAATATTTTTTCCATAAATGATATTTAATAATCCTATCGCAAATCGCATTTGAAACATCCTGAGACAACCAAGGGTGAGATTTCGATTTACGAGTACTGGTTTTAAGCGGTGTACACATCTTTTAAAGACCGAACTAATATAAGAGTTGAAACGTTCGATTTGATAAGTAGAAGAACTAAGGCAAAAAATATCTTCCCAAAGAATCGAGTCGCAAGCTAAATAAAGACAGAAATCATTTAACCTAGAATAATATCTAAAACAAAAACATCTTGACTTCCGAGGTGAATAATAACTCTCACAAAAACTAAAAGACCGTGAGGTGAGCCTATTCCGAGGGACTTTTTTGTCATTTGGTTAAACTTATTGCCTAGATATGATAATGGCGTCGTTTTATTTATTGGAAATATAAATTTAATAACTCTAATACTATTGTTGTGACCAACATTTGATTAATGCCTATTTAACTTTAAATTTGATTATATTAATAATAATATAAAACGGTTTTTACAGGCTATTACTGGCCCGTACCGATTTAACATTCTGGCTCCATCGGACAGAAGACAAGCCGTTCTCTACCTCGAAGAGCATTCGTCGCCGACAACAACATCTGCCAAATGGCGCTTAGGATCGGCTCGCACAACGTGACCGAGCCAGCGTCTTTTTATTTTTTGAACGAAATCAGGAATTTATATTAAATTCTCACACCCATACATATTTTGACTTTAGCAGCGGGTGTAATGCATAGAAAGCACGGTTGCTAGCGACAAGACAAGCTTTAATATCCCCTCTCACACAATTATCAGAAATGACAAGGGACCCGAAAACTTGTCATTCCTTCAAATTCGTGGTCACTTCTACAAAAATCCATTGAGTCTTGGTCTCTAAAACCAGTAATCATATATTTTGTTTTGGACTCATTGATTTTGAGACCAACAGAAGCTGAGAACCGTCCAATCTATCCAATTACACAGATATCATCTGCATATGCAAGAACCTGGTTGGACTGACAGTACAATATGTTGTCCTGAGGTGTTTCATTTTTACGAATTATAACATGAGATTAAAGAATATCGGGGACAGAGCAGCTTCTAGCTTTGTACCCCAGAGCTAATTGTAAAAAATTCCTGATAGCTTGTTCTCAACTTTGAAACAACATTGTGACAGCATTACTGTCATTTTACACAAACGCACATATTTGTCTGGTATTAGCAGATGTTGCAAAGCCATAAACTACTTCGATAGATTGAGTCACAGGCTTGTTGAAAATCCTAGAACACCTGATATAATTATATTACTCACATATTAATCGGTTCACTATTTTTATTCATTGTTTAATTATCAATTAAATAAATTTTGTAAAGGTCTAATAAAATTGCACGCAAAATAATTATGTACTAATATAACTGGTTTCACATAAATTGTTAATTGACACAAAAATAAAGTAACAAAATTTGGCTTTTATATTTTTTTATTAAATGTTCACACAACACACAAAACGATCATGATACAATCAGCGCAGCAATCAGACTAAATTTTAAGGGAACAAATAATTACGTAGTAAAAATTGTATTTTAAGCCAACCCTCTAAGCATGTCGAAACCAAATCGTAACGCAAGCGAAGGCAGTTTTTATTTAAATTTACAACAAAAATTGCATAGAAATAAATTGAAATTTACGTAAATTAAATTGAATTTTTTGTTAACAGAATTCCCACTTAAAGTCGATTTATAATTTATAAAGAGCGGTGTAAATGAAACGTAGATTTTGCTAATGATTAAGGCAAATGCTTCATTGTGAAGAATTTGCTTCGTTAATACCTACTTCCCTGTGAAGCATTTACTACTACTTGAAGCAAATACTTCACTTTTGTTGAAGCTAGCCCCGCAGCAACATCTTAATATCTTTTTAAATATTAAAATACACTATCTATTATTAATAATTGTATTTTTTCAGATGAAAATGGCTGAGTTTATACATGTTAGATCTATAAAGATTTACAAATATAGTTTAGCGGTAGAAGAGAATATTGTTCTAATTAAATTAAATTTAGATTGAGTCATTTTATAGGAGAACAGACTAGAGGGCTGCTCTGACAAATGTTCAATAAATCGAAATTTTTTGAATTTTTGTTAATCGATGGTTACAGGTAGGCGTCGATCAAACGACCGTATAAAAAACAGTTGGCTATATCATTCTAAAAATAGTAAAGAAGTTGAGATTGTGGATTAGATTTCCTCAAAACGAGAATGAAATTGAACGGGCTAAGGCCAATTGAAATACACCAAAAGTAAATGAAAATAGGAAGGGATTTTGGTCTATAATTACCAGAAACTTGCTTATTAAAATTGAAAAGTTTGGCCACAAATCAAAAATTCTCAGAAAATATCAAGATCGAAAAATAAATTAATTTTCCAAGCACAACTCTGATAGTTCTATTTATTTTTAATTTGTTTATGAACTATCCACGATATTTATTAAATGTGATTTGGCTCTGAATTTGTTTTATTAAAATTTACTAAAACAGAAGCTTACGACGCTTGGTCGAAACTTTAATATTAAATAAATTGATAATTGTTATTAAATGGTTCTTAAAATTAATGCATTAAGTTCTAGTTTAATTCGTATTACCTCTTAAGTTCCTCAATGATGCGTTACCATTCCTTTAGCTCAAGTCCGGGTTTAACATATTTTACTGGTTTAACTTAGAAAAACATTAATTCTATCATTGCAAAAGCTTACATTAAGGTCGGTTAAACCATTAACCTGCATGTGCCTTTTTTTGTTCCATCACTATGTTCAGTCTTTTATATATTTAAATTATGATTATGCACAATCGCTTTTACTCTAGAATATGCTTTCCAGAATTTCAGATATGATATGCAGTCGTGACTCGATCGTGTCCTCCATATTGATCCTAATAAACTTTGCACTTACGATTTTTTTTAACAAAAACAATTTTTAAATTTTATAATTTTTTTTTCTTTTAATTTTTTTTATTTATTTGCAATATCAAACTAAAAATGTTTTTGTTTCATTTTTATTTGTTTTTTTTTTTTTTTGTTTTTTTAAATTTTCACCTTCATCTTTCTAACATTCTTTTTCTTGTTTGTTTTTATTTTTATAAAGAAATTTAGTTTATTTTAAATTTAATTTAGTTTTTTTTTTATTAAATGTTATTTAATTAATGGATTTGTTGTTTGATGCATTTCTTCAGTTGTTCAATTTTTTAAATTTATTATAACACAAAATTTATTTACGTTTCTGTTATTTTTATCGTGTGTGCTGTTTTAAAATTCATGTTTTGTATTTTTTTTTTGTTTTATTTAAATACAACAAATTAATTATTATATTAAAATAAAAATATATATAATATATTAACAAATACAATATTATATTATTTTTTTATTTATTAGTATATATATATATATATATATATATATATATATATATATATATATATATATATATATATATATATATATATATATATATATATATATATATATATATATATATATCTAAATATATATATATATATATATATATATATATATATATATATATATATATATTTATATATATATATATATATATATATATATATATATATATATATATATATATATATATATATATATATATATATATATATATGTATATATAAATATATATATATATATATATATATATATATATATATATATATATATATATATATATATATATATATATATATAAATATATATATATATATATATATATATATATATATATATATATATATATATAAATATATATATATGTAAATATATATAATATATAGAATAGTAAAGATTTTTTTTTTATTTTTAGTTTATTTTAAAAATTAAGAATTTATTAGAAAAAATGATAATTAAATAAAAATAAAACAACCTAAAATTATAAAGAACTGGGATCAACCGAAAGGTGTTAAATCTGCGTTTTGGTAATTACATTTTATATCTTATATAATTCTTTCTTTAAAATTTAAATACCATTTTGTTTTTTATGTAGTAATATTGTTGTCAATGACATGTTTTTATGAAATTTAGTTTAATTAGATTCGAGATAATTCACAAAAAATACTAAAACCCTGTTTTATTATATTATTTAATTATTATTTGTAAAAATGTATATGGAATTAAAAAAAAATGTAATACTAGAAGAGTTCACGAAAATGATTTAGCCATATGTACAAACGAAATAAAAAATCATAATTTTAAAATTTTAGTTCGAAAACATTCCGTACTGTTATTTTTCTAGTAAGTTTTATAATCTCTTTATATAATATTCAATTAATTATATAAATATTATATAAAATATATATATATATATATATATATATATATATATATATATATATATATATATATATATATATATATATATATATATATATATATATATATATATATATATATATATATATATATATATATATATATATATATATATATATATATATATATATATATATATATATATATATATATATATATATATATAATATATATAATTATATGTTACATAATATATTGTATTTGCTTTTCACGTTATATTTTATAAATTATAGTGGAAAAAAATAATAAAAATTAAATAAAAACAAATTATTTATTAAAATTTTTATACAATAAAAATTAAAATTTAAAAAAATAAATTTCTAGAATTAGTTTTTATCTACCATATTATTAAAGATTATCTTTGTTTTTTTTTTTTTTTTTTTTTTTTTGATGAAATTATATTATATATTTATATTACAATTAGTTAAACGTGTTTATGTGTGTTGTTTATGTGAAACTATATATTTTACTTATTTAATATATAAATTTATAAAAAAACACAAAATAATAAAAATTAAAAAAAAAAAAAAAAAAAAAAACGAAATATAAAAAAGGTATCGTACGAATTGGCTACGATATGCGAAAGATACAGATGCAGCCAGTCAGTTTGTTCATCGAATTCATAATTTAATGCATATTATTGTATATAACGGGTTTTGTTTATTTTATTTACAGCACCACTATAATCTATAAATTTTGTTTAATTTTCATTTTTTTTTTTGTTTGGAAGCAACTTACAATTTTATTTAATTAGTAATTTTATCTGCTACTTTTTGTTTTTGTTTGCGAAACACTTTTTTTATTAATAATTTTTTTTTTAATTTTTATTATTATTATTATTTATATCAATGAGTTGGTAAAAGTTAAGTAATTATTTATGATACTTTTAACTATGTATGTACTATATATATTTATATAATATATATAATATATACTTACTATTATTTAAATTTCAAATAAAAACTTAAGTAGATAGTTTGTTAATTTTGCAAATAAAATAACAAATTAAAAAAAAAAAAAAGCCTAACATTTATATAAATAAATTATAATTGTGTGTTAATTTAGTACTTAACATTTACCAACTAGGTAGAACAAAATATATAGACCAACAAATTAAGAAAGGCATATGCTTTTTTTATTAATTGTATTTTTTTTTTTTATTATAAATTTAAGGTATCGAAGATTTATTTACTTTTTATTACAATTGACATTTACTTAGAATAAATAAAGTAAGCGCGAATTTAGAAAAAATAAAAATTCCTAAATTATTGGGGAAAATGTTCAAAACGCATGTTATATAGAAAAATAGTAGTGCTTATCGATTTAAATTAAAATATAAACTTTAAAAGTATTTGATTAAAGCAAGAAAAAAAATTAAAACTTTTTGAAGTTTGATGTTTTTTTTTATCATCCACGATACCTTTTTTGTTTGTTTAGTTGTATATAATTTATATATTTCTATTTATAAATATTTCAGTTTAATGATACAAATATTTCAATTATTTTATTTATTTTTTCATAAAACTACAACATATACATTTTTTTTATTACGACAATTTTTTTTTTAAATCAGTAGTTAATAGTTATACTATTCTTGTTTTTTTTTTTTTTTTAATTTTTTTTTATAATTATATAATTTACTCAATTGTGTGTTTTATATCAATAATAGTTCGGCTATTTATGTTTTATTTATATTATTGAATGAGATGACAGCAGCAGTTATCATTATTATTAATAAAATATTAATTTCTGTTTTTTTTTTTTAATTTTTAGTTCTTTATTTATTTTTTTTTTTTATAATCAATTTGAAAGTAAATATTTTTTGTTTAGTTTCATAAATAATTATATTTTATTATGTATTGTATATTTATATAATTTATATGTTATTTTTAGTTATATAATTATTTATTTTATTATTTTTTATTTATTTATTTTTTTTTTTTGTTTTGTTTATTATTTATTTATTATTATGGTTTATCAGTACTACATCACTTATTCACACCAGAACCAGTTCCAGAATTCGATAATGCTGAAGTACCGGATGCTGTTTGATTAATTATACCACCCACGCCACCAACACCTCCCGATACCAATGATAAATTATTATTTGATGTTGCACTTAATGATGCGGCTGCTGCTGCGGCAGGTTGTTGTAAATTATTTTGCGTTAAATCATTCATTGTATCATCGCTTAAATTTTTATTATTATTTGATCGGCTACTAATCTCAAGTTCAGTTAATTTTTTCCAAAGCTCTTCACGTTCCCGTTCTCGTTTTTTTTCTCTGAAAGGTTGTTATGGTTTGGGAGTAAAAAAAAAATAATAATAATAACACAAATATTATAATACAATTTGTGTAATATCATGATAGTTTTGTGCCTAAGAAAATAAACGGAATGGCTTAATGAGGATGATCAATATTTTGGATACGAATTAGAAACAAAATTAGAGAAGCTTTATTTATTTAACACCTAAAGAGGACAAAATATATTTGTTTAAAATATAAACTTATGGCATTGAGCAAGATAATCATGGAAACTAAACTCTTAGCAAATATAACTGCTATTAGAACTGAAAATCGTCTATAGAAGCAAAATGAAAATTACGTAAGCGTCAAATTTGGATAAATTAATTTTTAAAGTCCAATGAAACTAGTCCAATGATCTATAAAATGCGATTATTGAGTTTAATTAAATTTAAATCTTATGTCGAGTGCCGTTTTAAATTTAATTAAAAATTTATTTAATAAGCTGCAAAATAGGTCGGACACGGCGCATGAATGGCATATTCTAAAAGACAAGACAATAATTCTAAATAAAACAACTAAAATAAACGCAGAGATCACTATCGGTGACGATGGCTCGGTGGTCTAGAACAATACGAAGAACTAGCTTCGATTCGAAACTGATGGAATTAGATTGTCGATACGGTACAGATCAGCAATTTTAATCTTTCTTGTTACGTGACTAAACGAAGATATCACGAAAAAAAATAATTGGCCGTCCATCTCATTTTTATAAGGTTGATAAACTGATCAATGTAAAACTACATTGAAAAAGCGAAAGGCACTCAAATTAGAAAGATATATTAAGACAATTTTCTTTTTTATAATATCAACAAAACTTGGAATTTAAAATTTATGAATAAACTTTTAATTTAGTTTAAATTAAATCATTAGAACACTTACTTTTGCCTTTCAGCTTTATAACTTGCAGTTAAATCATCAAAAAGCTTTGAATTCATTTCCATAAACGTTTTAAGAACATTGTAGACCAATGCGACAATTGTTTGATTCCAATGTTCCTTACTTATTCTATATAATGCTGGAAACATTATTGGCATAATAACTGCATTGTTTTCTTCAATCAGTGACATAGCATATTCATTATTCCAAAAATATAATGCCCGTTCAGCCACCTAGAAAATGTGTAAAACAATAAAACGAAAATAGTTAGTTTCGATTATATAAAAATCTACATTTAAAAATGTATACTTGAAAATGTGGACTGGATACACATTTGGCAATCTGTCGAAATAATTGCTCCTGTATTCTTGCAAATTGGGGTGGTTCAATAACATCTAATATTTCTTCGATTTCGCCTAAAAACATAACTTCCTTTTGTGAACAGGTTTTTGGCCAAAATTTTAGTAGACCCCTTACAACTGGCTCAGTAAGGGATGCATCCTTTTCAAGAAATTGTACTATACAATAAGCGAGCTGTGCATGATACAATGATAAACATTTTACTTTGTGAAGTGGTATTAGAACTTTCACAAGAAATTGTTTATGTTCTGCCTTTAGTGGGAGGGCAAATCCATTTATTATACTAAAAAATTAAAATAATTATATTATTATTTAAAATATTGTAATTTGTAAAAAAATTATTTTTTATCATACCTTCCCAATATTTCCAGTAACTCTCCAACACCATTAAAATGTTCTGTTTCATAAATAAAACGTAAGAAAATATTGTTTATTTGTTTTCGTATGAATGCTCGTAAGCCTAAAAATTTTCCATAAATACGATGTAAGACAGTTTTCAAAAAATCTCTTTCCCGTGGATCTTCAGAATCAAATAATTCAAGAAGCTGAAATAATAAAACAAAAATAATCAAAATCTAGTACTATAATCTAATATCAATACACACCCTTACCTGTAATACAAATTTTTGATCGATCACTTTTTTACCAATAGTTGCCTGAAATTCTTGGGATTCTAAAAATCTCAAAAATACTTCGTAAACTAGTTGTAAATGAGGCCAGGATGCTTCTAATGTAGGATCATCTTCTTCGGGATCAAAGTCAGGATTATCACTCGGTGGTAATGTTCGAAACAAATTACATGATATCTGTATATAAATTATAATTTAAAATTAAATATAACAATATATTATATTTGTGACTTGCCATTCGAATAATCTCCGGATAAACAGGTTCAGTTAAAACTCCACGTCCATGTGTTATATATGTTGATAAATCATTCAATGCAGCTCGCTTAATTTCTTTTCCTTTTAAATCCGATACCGGATCCATAAAATCAAAACAAACACAACATTGTCGTAATTTTCTTATAAACAGATCTTCCTGTTCTGAGCTAGAACACTCTACTGAAAAAATAGAAAACATAAAAATATATTTAGCTTATCATTTTAGAAATTTAGTTCCTTATTTAACGAGATATGTGACCTAACGACTTTGGCACGTGTAATTTAATAGATTTAGGTCAAGTAAAACTAGTATAAATTGAGATTCTGCTCTCGATTGTTTCAAACCTTGGTGTAAAAGAACTACGTGCAGAGGTTGCACATCATGATCGAAGACAGTTCAAGAATCTGTCGTAGGTCTTTTTATACGCCTATATTAAAAAATTAACTTACCTCGTAACGAAGGTAATTGTTGCAGTTCTACATCTTGGGAATTTCGATATCTCGACGAACCTTGAGATTTTTTGCTTTTCTTTTTGAGCGAGCGTTTTGCAAATGGATCAATACGATCAACAAATGTTCCAGATGACATTGTGTTGTTCTGTTGTTTAAATATTTATTTTATTTAATTGAATATTTAATTTTTGTTTGATTATTTATAATATTAATAATAATAATAATAATAATAATGATTTCTACTATTGTTTGATGTTTTGTTTATTGTGTTTATGCTTTACTTAATATCTTAATGTAATATAAATATTTTTGGCTATATAGAAATTAGAAGCATTAAAATTCTTGGATGGATTTAACCATTTAATTTGTTTCCTTTTTTTTTTTTTTTTTTTTTTTTTATTAATTTTCTTAATTAATAATAATTTTATATTATTTAAATATAGATTAGGTGTGTCTGTTGTTTATGTGTTTTTGTATTATTTATTTCTAAATATGAGTTTTTAATTTTTATTTATTATATATCACAATAATTTTAATAAATCAATTAAGTGTGTGTAATTCAATTTTAGTTGCTGTTGATGTTAAATTACACACATTTGAATAAAAATTGATAGTAATTTATTAATTTTTATTTATTATTATAAATCTCTTTAAATATTAGCGTTTCTTCACTAAATATTTTTTATCTGTAACGAGAAAAATAAAAATATAAAATTAATTAATCTATAAAATACCTTGGGAAAATACTATAATTTGTTAATTTATATACATTTTAGCGATTTGCAATTTTTCAATTATGAATGCTATATTACTTAAAATTAAATAATAAAAAAAAACATTTAATGACGTAAATATTTTCATAAATAGAAAAAACTCTTTATTAGCTATTTTGTTTATGTTAGTGGAACAGAATAAATAAACAGTGGAAGTTGAACAACGTTTAATCGGATATGCATTCAAATCATTTTGACGCACTACAGTGGACAATAGTGTTCAGGGGAATAAGATTTTTTTGAAATTTTTTAATGTTTGAAAAGTAGTAATTTTACTAACACTACCAATTCTAACAATGTTTGCAACTAGAGTTATAAGACTAATTAAGGAAAATTACCACAAACCCAGCTTTAGGTGATTTCAGTTGATCTTAATTGTAAGTTTCTTTCTAGTAAAGATTTCCACTAACATTGAGGTTCTTGGTGTTCAATAAAAAATACAACACACCCATAACGCCTATAAATAAAAACTTCTATATTTCCTGGAAATATTTATAACCCTCCAACCAGTGCAATATACTGTAATTTGTAGTATAAATTGAAATTAAGAGAAATAATTAAGACAATTAAGAATTCAACGGCCGGAATGATAAGTAACCGACAAGTGATGTAACTACATATATGACATACATATAGTTTAGTATTTCGAACAGGAATAACAATTAGTTTAGCCCAGCAATCCATACCGGTCTAGACGAAATTGGGATAAAGTACCTAATTAAGTAAATTAATGATTGCACGATCATCACCAGATTAATTTTGAAACCTAACCAAATAAAATTAGAATATTTAGATCGATGACTAATTTTATTTTAATATAAATATGCATAAATGGTGCGGGAAGATGAGTACACGTTTAATAATATGTACATAGTTCAAAATTGTATGCTCGCGAAGAAAAACAAAAAAAAATCAATTTGTTTATATATTCGCTATTCATAGTTCGATAGATGTTCTAGTAAAAACGTGCCATAATTACATTCTAACTCAATATCGACACCATACCTCGCGCTCTTGTCGCACACCAACTTTATATAAGTAAGTATTGCACTTGAGTAATCTGTATCTGTACATATCTAAAAGATAAGAATATCATTAAAACCAAAAATATGGACATTTATAGAAATTCGTAAGTTTTAAACTAAATGGGCTCGAACATTTAGAATGCCTTTGATGTACTCATCCTTTGATAAAATGTAAGCCAAAATGCATTTTTTTTTATTTTATAAAATCTTGACCTTCATTAAAGTTAAACTATCGAATAGTGGCTTAGAGCCGAAAATCAATTGGTTTGCAATAAAATTTGCAATGGTTTTATTTTTTAAATAGATAGCCACACTAATAATTTGGTTTACGTCCAAAATTGTACCATAAAATCGAGAGGAAAATGAAAATTGAATCTATCGACATAAAGAAAAACGTATCTCATAAATATTTATATCAGAAAGAAAAATAAACATTAGACTAAACGAACTTTGACATATTCACAACCAACAAAAATGTGTTCATGATAAATATCCGAAACTTAAGTTTCTGTTGAATGCGTTTAAACTTTTTGAGGATACAAATACTTGTATCTTGTTTTACAGGATTATTGTTTTCTCAATATATTTAGTCTATTTTTAATGCCATCATTCCATTCTGGGGTCTATCTTATTTTGTTACCATTCATCGAGTTAATTTTACAATATTCAAATTATACCGCTAATCCAATCCTTTGTAAATTAAAATTATTGGTGGTATGCTTATAAAACAAGTAACAGCGATAGGTCTATGAATTCGCAACATGTTTAATAAAACGTTCCTTTGTAGCAAGTAGTCTATATGTTATCGTACATATAAGAACTTTACTTATAAGGCCGTGAATTTTGTTTATTGCAAAATAAATCAACTGAGATTCTGTCGACCTTGAAAATACAAAAAAAAATGATTCGTAGCATCTTTGGAACTATCCTTGTGACACATTGCATATCATAATACTCTGACTTGCACATAGCAAGTCATACATTATATCGATTCAAAAATGATGGCCATCATGATAAAGATAGGTTCCATCATGTTTTTATTGTGCACACATCAATTGTCACATATATTTTATAGTGGATAAAACAAGACTTTTAAATTTTATTCACTAAAAAAGAGAATAAATTATAAATCCTTATTTTATCCATATACTCGATGCCATGATATCATTGTTATATAAAATAATAAAAACGGTTTTGTGTATTTTTGTCTCTAAATAACAGGTGCAATGTCCCCACCATATTATATCTCTGGTATTTTATTGATTTGTGTAGATCCAATTAAAAAAAAATCAACCAACCAAAAAAAATTTATATATAATATGAAAACTATTTAACCTAAAATATAGATAGATAGAAATGTTGTTAAAATATTAATTTACATGATATTTTAAAAGAAATGTTGTTTCTCACCAATAAAACAAATGTAATTTTAGAAGACATTTTGCATTCCACTTTTTCTTTTCATTCATAAATTTTTTTTTATATTTTTCTTGTGTCGTTGTCGCGCGAGTCCTCGTCTCTCGAATTTCTTCAATACACAAAAATTATTTACATCATTATAATATCAAAATTATTATATCATATTTGTGTATTATGATCACCAAATAGTATTTTTTTTAACTCTACACACGATAAATACAAAAACATAAAACTAAAAAAATAAAATTAAAATTTTAATCTCAAAATGGCGACAATCCTTTGCAATTTTTTTTTTTTTTTTTTTTTTATTATATGTCAATTTTTTTATTTAGACGGTCAATTTTTTTTTTATTTAACTCTGTATTAAAACAAAAATTTAAATGTGTATTGTATACATATTTAAAATGAACAAAACCACCCACATATAAATTATATATATTTTTTAGTATAGGTTTTTTGTGTAACGAAAAGAAAATTTTTTCAATTTTTGGTGTAAGACAATTAAAAAATTTATTCAAATTTTATTTTTTTAAGGAAAACTTTTCTTTGGTGAGAGCCGAATTTTGATCGAAAAAAATTTCCCAGGTGATAAAAATCTTTACGTCATTTAAATATATACAAACATTTCTCAAGGTTTTGTGCGACATTTAATGTAAATTATATGACTTTATGTTGATTTTATATTATATTTCATTAAATTTAATCGAAAATTTCATTATAATATAATATTTTACACTTGAAAAAGGCAAGTTAAGTTGGTTTCAAATCGAAGACCGAATTAAAGATACATAATTCGATCGGCTGCGAGGTAGATATATTGCCACACTCTCACGCCCAGTATGTATATTGAAAAAGAGATAGATATATACAATTTTAAATTTTTATTCACCAAAAATACTCACCAAATTTTGTTCAATTTATAATTTTTTTTATATTTCATTAAAGGTATTTATAGTAAAAATATTAATTAACACAACAGTTTTTTACTATAATACAATATATGTAATATATATTATTATTATTACAAGAAAATTGATCGAAATTAACTTTATTCGTATTTAAAAATCACTGAACTATGGCCACTTATAATTTTTTTTTGTAACAATACCATAATAATAAAAAAAAAAAGTAAAAATACAAAAAATATTATTTAAAATTATAAAACACAACAGAAATTAACTTGCGAATTAGGTATATTATGTGTATTAATTAAATTACGCACGGTTTCTCAAAATTATATATTCGGTTTATACTTTTGATCGAATTTTTCGATTTTAATTTAGATTGGCGGACATTGGGCTGTCATAAGAATACAGGCCCACTCGATATATTTTGTATCCATTTTCTATTTTCACACACTGAAATAGATGAGAATTTTTTTCGCCGTGTATTTGTGTTGATATATCCAAATAGAACTAAAACATTTTAAATCATATGTAATTTATAAAACAATTTATATTTTAATCCACTATTATTATTGATTAAAAGTCAATAAAATTGACCGATTAAAATGCGGTGATAGTTTTTTTTCGTTTCTCTTCACAAATAATATTCATTCACCACTCACAGTAGAAGTATTTTATAACACTGAACGGCTCTGTGTGTATATAAAATTGTGTGTGTGTGTATTTGTGGGGATACGAGAATTTTTTTTTCGAGGCGTCAAATTCACTTCTTTTTAACACATAAAACTAAAAATTACTGTATAACTAATCAATTATAATAACAAAACTAATTAATAAAACGAATTAAAATAATTCATTTAGATATTTATTTTAATATATACTAACAACACATTATAAAATAAAATTCAATATTTTTAAATTTAATAAGTTTTTTTTTTGGTAATGTCGTATCGATGTTGAAACTTTTTTTTTATTCTGCGATTTCCGTTTACGAAATACGCACATAAAAAAGATGGCCGCGATTTTAATTTTATTTCAAAATGGTAATTGGGTGTGCAGCCAAATTTAGTACTATTTGTAACCTATAATTTTAACTTATTAGATTTAAATATCTTCGATAATTCTCGCGATTCTACTAAATTTATGTATGAACCACTTCTATATTTCATTACATTCTAGTTAAATCCAATAATTATTCGGAATCTCGGATGATTCAAACTTTACAACACAAATTTTACTCAAGTATGCAACCAATGTACCAGTGACATTTGAATTACTACAATAATTTAGTACAAAATGTCATTATAATATAAATTACATAATGATTTTAGTACGAGCCGAGATTATATTATATTTAATGTAGATAGCGTTGTACAGTAGAAAAACTGTATTTTTATTCACCACTAAATTTGCAGCCATCATTATTTTTTTACAACACAAAAACTCGTTAAACTAAAACCTCCATTTTTAACAGACTTAAAATTATTATTTTATATTGAAAATTATAATGCTATAACTTTACATATTATATAATATTATTTAAGATATTTTAGTTTATTATCTAATTAACTTAAAAACTATCGTGTTTTTTTTTAAATAAGATTAATTAATAGTTTTCCGAAGAGAATAAAACTATTGAATTTAAAAATTATTTTATATATAAAGATATACAGCATATTATAATATGTTTATTATAATGCTCCCAAGGCTCACACCAAAAATAAAAGAATGTAATTTATTTAAAATTAATGTTAAAAATAATCAATAAATAGTTTTTTGTTTTATTATACTGGGGATTTTTTTTTATAATATTTACAATTCTTGAAATGTAGTTAAAGTGTGTTTCGGTTATGTACAGAACATTTTAAACAAATTTTATTTTACTAAATCTGTTTTACTATCAATACTTAATTTTTCATTGGCACTTAATACAAAAATTGGGGAACTATAGTCTAAATATTTATCACCGGTACCCAATGATTTGTTGGGTGTGAGTTTATTTTTGCCACGCTTTAACATAATATAGACGACAAAAATACTTATTAAAAATGCTGACCCAGTAGCAAACACAAATATGATCATATGGAATGTATTTTCGGTGATTCCTAATGATTTTTGTGGAACAGGAAGATTTGTATTCCGATGAAGAAAACGCGATTGAGTTATATCAGCTACTAGTTTACGATTGTAGAGTAATAAATTATTTGAACGGACGGTTTCTTCGAGCGCAAAAGCTGTATCGATTTTATTATCGTCGGATAGATCAAATCGTAGCAAAACACTACCATCTATATTTTCGTGAACCCGAAAATTATCCGGATTATAGCCTAATATAATTTTAACTTCATTTTTAAGAACATCGTACACATCTTTTAGCGAAATTTTCTTTGGATTATTTAAGTGTAGCTCCACTTCGACTAAATCGACTGGTGTGTATAAACATTTTACAGTCCCGGGACGGAATGTTGTGGTGTATGGTAGTTGGTTTCCGGCTGAATCGACACACCAACAAATATCACCGTTACATTGTGTTGGCAAAAAAGATCCATTCTGATCACATTCGACTGGAAATGATGCAGACTGTTTTAACGCATTGCATCTTGTGACGGTGGCTACAATTTTTTTATGCTCGTACATTTTTTCCGATTTGCTTGATGGTTCGATTGCATTCACCCGATCTAATATTTTCTCAGTTGCGGTTGAAATAATTTCGATCTGTTTTTCTACCATTTTTTCACTTGTTTCCATTTTCTCGTCATCAAATATATCGTTTTCGTTAAGGATTGTTATCTGTTTGATAAGCTCTTCCATCACTGTAAAATTGAACAGAAATTTAATAATTTCATATACTATAATATATTTATGAAGCATCATAATTACCTGGGTCAGCTAATAAAAACTCATCATCACTATCACCCATTCGGCGACGTGCTTGTCGATGGTTACACTTTGGTTCAATACCGCGGGTTAGAGAACCTTTGATTGGAGCGCCCTTTTTATCAGCACACCAACACACACTCGTTCCACTTGCTTGGCTGGTTGCATTAATTTGTGCACTTAAACATTGAATTGGACTCCATAATCCAGTATCTTGATCACATTTTGGCGAGAACCAGGCTACTCCTTGGCCAGCACGTTTTGCAGCCAACATATTTTTAAGTCTTAAACGTTCGCATTGTGATAAAACTGGACAAACTGACTTACAAGCTGATTCACTATGGAACAAATTTTTACTCTGACACAAATTCGACAAACTTAGGGGCACTAAAATCGATACACATTTATTTTGTTTCGGACTAAATTTCCATTTTATAATGTCATTTAAACTATCGCTCGACTTCTTGGCGACACAATTGTCATTTATTGATTCAAAACAGACATCTCCTAGAATTTACACAAACAAAAAAAAATTATTTAATTGAAGATATTTAAAGATTATCGCGCAATCGCTTACTTGTTTTAGAACAGCAAACTCCTTTATTAGTCATGGGATTCAACTGGCACGAATGTGTGGTTGGGCAAAAGTCTGCTTCACTTTGTGGCCCACAGCTTACTTCACGTCCATTAAGTTTTAGCGGTATCCCTTCGGTGCATAATGAGTCTCGCACTGGCACACAAAGAGGTAATTTTGGACATGGCGAATCAGTACACTCAACTTGAGCTAATTCACAAACTTCTCCGCCAGGACATGAAATTTCTTTACACGGATCACGACATTCACATGATCGACACCCGGTTTTATCAAGAAGATAACCATGCTCGCATGGCACACACTTTCTTAATGGACACTCGACTACATTTTGAATTGTACAATTGATGCTATTCTGATTATTTCGTGTTCCCAATTTTTCATTTCCTTCTTCATCCACACACCAGCAGATATTATCTGGTCCACATTGAACTTCTTTCCAACTTCCATTGTTTTCATCACACTGTGCGATATACTTTTGTTTAGCCGGAATACCTAATTCCACACTTTGGTGTATTTGAATGGCACGTAAATGTTGGCACGCCGTCTTTAACTGTGGCTTTACACATTGAGTACCACAGCCATTTGAACAACATCTCATATCACCTTCACAATGAAAATCTGATCTGCATTCATAATCACAGAAATCAGCACCAGAACCATCGTTACCGGGTGGAACTAAAAATGGACATTGACCCGGTTTTCGTGGTAAACATGCTGGCACTGGTGGACAATATTCTCCTTCACATGAAACTTCAACTGTGCGACACTCATATCCATCACCACAACTAACACTGTCGCAAGGATCACGACATTCGCACGATGGGCATTGCGTGTCCGGATCTAGTATAAAACCATAATCACATCCCATTCTGCATGTTAAGTCTAAGCATTCGAGCGATTCTTTTAGATCGTTACACATCAATTTCGAGGTGTTTGTGCTTCTGGTCTTAGGAATTTCAGTTCCAAATCCATCAACACACCAGCATTCTTCAATTTCAACTTCAACGAGGTCATCATCAGTTGCGTGTTTTTGATAACCGCGAGCAGGTTTAATAGGTTGATCTAAATTTTGTAGCTTAGAAGTTGAGAAATCGATTAATTTAGCATGTCGACTGTCGATATTCGGGTCGTCAAAAATTCGCGATGATAGTAGCTCGGCAACAAACATTTCTTCTTCATTATTTAATGGATTTGCTAGTTTCTGTTTCAAAAAATCAAATACATTTGCTTTACCGTAATCAGATCGGTCACCAGAATTGGCTGTATCGATTCGGTATAGTTTAACATTGGGTGCTTGACGTTTTTCACGTTTTTCGTTATTTAACAGTTTTCGCATTTGCCGAACATTTTGCTCCTCTAAAATTCGTTTGTGCTCCTGTTTAGGGATTCTCAATTTTTTTGTTTCGCACTGGATCGATTCGTAAATTCCGTTTTTATCACATGCTGGTGAAGGGATGGCTAGTTTCATACCTTCTTCCGTACCTTCCATACGATCGGAGAAGTCACGTAAATATTCACACACTAATTATAAATAACACAAATTATAATTAACCAAATCAAATTTTTATATATAAGGTTTAACTCACTGGACTGTTGGCGATCTGCTGAATCGTCATCGTGCTCATGTGCTAACGGGCAGCAAACACTTCGAGATTCTCCATGTAGTTTTGTGCACATAAAATCGGCTGGGCATACTATCGAATTGTTTAATGTTTTTTCACTTTCCAGCGGATCAGGTTCAAAAAATGCACGAGCTTGGCCTCGCGACACAATATTTTCTGATCGGCAAAAAACAACTTCCGAAGTACTACTATTCGTTAAAGGTGTGCCAACTTCACATGGATTTGAGATAGCAATGTCTGGTTTACAAATTGGTTCCGATGCGCACAATGACGAGCCTGAGGTACATTGAGGATCATGGGCCACTTCACAATGTAATCCGGTTGCACATACAAAACCTTCACATGGATCTGAGCACTCACATGTTGCACAACCATTATGATCGACTTTGAAGCCATACTCACAAATGGCAGCACATATATTCTGATTACATTGGTTGTCAAAACTACGAGCATTTGATCGGCCTAAATATTTTATGAATATAGAATAAATATATATAGTAACTAAAGTAAAAATTTCACATACCATTCGGAATTTTGATATCACTACAGTCGACCATATTAGCCGCCCCCATTGATCCTTTGATTTTATTTCCGGAGAGTGTGTTTACACACCAGCACACTAATCCATTACGTGAACATTGACGATTCACAAACATACCATTTACATCGTTACATTGTGGAATATAACCGCGGCCTTCACGTTCATTCACTGATAATATTTCGGATAGAACACGAGCCTGATGGCACGCGGTCACATTAAATGGTTGACGACAATTTGATCCACAACCATTATTGTGACAACACTTTTGCATATGAGGACATTCTAGATCGTGGCCACATGGTGTGCCACACATGAATCCTGTATTATTTGATGATTCCACATCATCTGGTTTTGGGCATGAACCAGGTTTTTGTATTTTTAATGAAGCCGGACAACAGACACCATAATCATTACCCGATTGTACTAAGCATTGATATAAAGGTGGACATGTTGGTTTTCCTGGATCGGTACCACATAAAAATGGACGTGCGGTATCCGAAATAGATAGTGGTTGACCAGCTGGACACAAATCAAATAAGCTACGTGCTTTTTTACACGTTGGAATCGGAGGACATGGTTCTGTTTTACATTTAACTTCTTGTAGTTGGCACGATAGTCCACCGGGACATTCGATACCCGAACACGGATCACGACATTGGCATATTGAGCAACCGGATTTTAAATCTTTTGCAAATCCAGATGCACAATACATACGACACGATGATGCCGGACATCCAGACTCGGGTTCCGTACAATTAACATCAGCCTCGTTAGTTTTTCGTGTACCCGCTATTTCGATACCATACTGATCGACACACCAACATTCCGTCCCATTTATTTCGTTTGAACATTGAATCGGTTCAAATTCACCGAGCTGTGAACATTTTGGTATTCTAACTCCTCGACCATGATCGCCTAGCGATTTGGCTCGTCGATTTTCAGCTACCTGTAGATGTTCGCAAGCTGATAGTAATTCTGTAACATAAATAAAGAATAGGAGCTAATAAATTTAAAGGTCCAACTGTATATACATTTTCATAAGATTAAAAAATTATTAATCTTTGCATTCCGTAAGATAAATTGCAATAACTGTTAAACGAGAGCTAATTATATAAAAAGGTATTTAAGTCAATGGCAAGTACAAAAAATACTTTCAAAAGTTTTATGAACAAAATGATTGATGATTTTGTTGAAATCTAACAAAGAATAGAAATTAATGTATATAAATTTACCATAACCATACTTCCTTCTAATATTAAATAACAGTTTGATTGTACTTATTTTTAAGACGTTAGTCGAGATTGCAAAAAATGTTAAAAACTGTGTAATTAGTTTTCTGTTTTAACTGCATAAGTCCAGTAAATTTGTTTGCAAATAACAAATCTGTTGCTTGTCTGAATATTACTAAAGCCATGTTTAGCAATTATTCTACAGAAGACTTCGAATATGTTACCAATAACAGCTAAATGACATGTAACTTAAATAAACCAATAGACGCGTATTCAATAACCGGCCTTTAAAGAACTGGGAGTCCCAAGACACGTTGGCTGGGTTGTTATAACATTTATATTTAGTACAAAATTTTCCGTTTATGTACCTATTAACAAGTCGGTTCATTAAACAGTTGATGTTAAAAGTTACTTCCGGCCATATACGTCACTAACACAAATTAAATGAAAAAATCTATTAAAATAAGCAAAATCTGTATCATTTAAATAAAAATAATTTACGACTTTAATCATTAATAAAGCCACTAAAAAAATTAAAATTTCTTTAGAAAGTTTTATAATGCAATCGAAACGAAGTAGAAGACGATGGCGAAGAAACAAAAAAAAAAACTTTCATTTACGCAATAATAGCGCGCGCGATAGCTCTTCGGTCATTTTATCATTTCTATTTTTTTATTTAAACTTAAATTTTAATTTAATTTAATCGTAAAAAATGTTAATCAAAAATCAATTAAAAATGATTAAATACTTGTTTCAACGGTTTTGCGGTTCGAGTTCAATGCGCTTGCTGCGGGAGATTGTATAATTATTGCATTTGACTTTCACCTTGAAGACTATTTCCTGTAGAAATGTAAAACTAATTTTTAAACCTTAGACACAAGTATATATTTTTGTACGTTACTAATTATTGTAAATTAACGTGGGGTCGATTGAGTTTACGATTAAAACATATTTTTTAATAAAATTAATATTAAATAATATTAAAATTAAATTAATATTATATCGCTCGCAAGAATCCTGTTTCGATAAGAAACGATGATTAATTCATTCAACTTGTTTTAATTTTACTTTCCAGCGCTTCTATTTATATTTATTTATCCAATAACTACAATTTGATTAACTTTCTTTTATCGCAAAACTATCAAACCATATGTGTGCGTATTTCTTGTTACTCGTATGTCCGGTTATTCAAACGTGTTAGTTGTTTGTCTGCCCGTTTTAACGTATATTTTACTTATATATATTATTGAGTTATTTCGCTTTTTATTTCGCGTTTTTCGTGCAAGAAAGAGAATGTTTGGTGTGCAGATTTACAATAATAAACTATTTATATTCTTGATTGTTTAATAGTTTTTTTTTTACTACACGATATTTGACCGACTGACACACTGTAGAGTAACGGATTTTGATTTATTTTTTCGTTTTTAATTTCTAAAGTGAATTATGCAAGGAATATTGATAAAGAAATTTGCATATAGAAGGTTTTGTGGATTGGATTAAAGTTTTATTTAACTCTTATATTGTACTGATTTGATCAGAATGTGTATTTATATGTATGTTCATGTTTAAAGAATGGAACATGTTGTATTGAAAAATAAATCGATAAATATCTTAAGATGGGAAAAGCATATGGAAGATAATTGGATGGTCGATATATAATTTTTATAAAATTCGATTGCTTCCCAAATATGGCAAATACTGTATGAACCAGTTTATAAAATATGCAAATTTATATATCATGCCACTTTAATGTATAATGATGAGAATTTTTGTATGTAACATATTTCAAAACTGTGATCTTAACCTTGTTGAATCTAAATGTAAACTATAAATAATAGTGAGAATTTTTTTTCATAATTTAATTTATTATAATAGGTAATATCATTTATATAAAAAAATAAACGCGAAGACGTATACAAATATTAAAAATATATATATTTTGAAAGATCAACAAATATTTATTTAATCATCTAAATGTGTACACAAATATCTTACGATGAAATCATCTTAATACTTCTAAAGGTTAGGCTGAATTTATATACATATTAATGTATAAGATTTCACTTGTCGCGAGACATTGAATTTATTACCTATACAGTTCTTTAAATTTCAAGGTAATTTGCAAAAATAAAAACGCCACATTGGGCGCCAAAATATTTGACTTACCATTTTCACTACTTTGTACTTCATTAACGATTTGTAACACGATTATAAATAGTAATGATGCATTTTTAGTCCAGTTTAACGTATTCTTATGTTGATCATAAGCCATTCTAATAATTTTTTTGTTTTCTTAATTATTTTTATGAAATTCCATTTAATTAATAAATATTTGTGCACGCTATATGATGATCAGCGCAAATCTGTAAATAAACAAATACAATATAAAAAAAGGTTAATAACATTTGGCTAAACTTTCAATAAATAACCTAATTAATCAACAGTATAACAACAACTATATAATATAAAATGCTTGAATAAATAACTTAAAAAAAAGACCTAACGTACATGTACGTAAATTGCAATTATAATTGAAATATATCGATTAATCATGTCAAAAAACATAAAAAAAACCGCTTTCAGCTAAAGTGAAAATGCATTTATTATTATTGTTCATATTATATGAATAAAATCTTAAATAATTATCGAGTTGTATGCGATTGAACGTGAATATCCGATTTATATTTTACCGATTATGGCTGTTTGTTTTCATTTCGAATTTAAATATACTTTCATTGATGCGTTTGAAGACAAGTTTTTGTGAAACAACGATAAAAATAATTTCCTATAGCAGTGAAACAATTTTGAGGTTATGTTTTTTAAAATACAATATAGAGAGCTTATTATCTGAAATGTCAATTGAAGAACGATGAATATTCCTTTGATAACGTATACAGTAGTGTTTACGACACGTACATCACTATATAAGTGTGAGACAACAGTTCCTAGTTTAGATCCAAAAAATCCCCATCTTGGGCGCCAAAATATGTTACGTTTTATATTTACTGCTTTGTAATTCAATACCAAATTGCACCACTATTCTATGTAGATAAAGATTCTATATCGAAATGATGGCCGTTTCTGGTAAATAGTATTTTGTACAATTATCCGCCCAAGAAACACAAAAAGTTACTCATAAATATCCATCCACTCGGTTATATAAGTAAATAGATTCCAATATCCGGATTAATTACTTTTATAACAATTTCTAGTTTCTTGCACCATAATTTTGTATACTTTAGGCAATCGACCTTCATCGCACTATTATTGTCAACAATTGTTACAATTTTCGATGTATTTAATACTTAAATCGATGGTTATTTATCCGAGACATCCAAATTCGAGTCGATTGTTGCTCTATCGCAAAAAACATACAATTATGTTCTGGTAAAGTTTACATGTGTATACAGAGTGCCTATCTACTGGAGTGATTTTGATATCAATATAAACTAACAACTGACAGACAAGTCAAAAAGTCTAGAAAACCAAGCTGAGCTAAAACTTGAAGCGCACCCTGTAATATATAAATATCTACATGGAAGTGATACTGATACAGATCAATTAATGATTCTTCATCACGATACACAAGAATTTTAACAAAACATATATGGCTATAAAAAAAGAAAGTTGCTCATTTTTTTTTTTACAATTTCAAGACACAGTATACGTACGTTATCAATAGACGAAAAACAAATTTCATTTTCTTAAAGGAAATAATAATCGTAAAATGAAATTTGTTTTTGGTTTATTGAATTTCAATACATATTATGGGTAAATAATACTAGATGTAACATCATGTACCATATACCATAAGGATGATGATTTTCTCTTCTTCAACAATATACGTTTTCAAGTGTATCATATACGAGTATATTTAAAACGATCGTGTCCAATATCCAAATAATATTAAATTCATTCAATTGTAAATTGCAAATTTAAAAAAAAAGTCCCCTCCCACCCCGTCGCTATTTCCGATAAATTTGGTTGCTATATTTTATAATTCGCGCACGGATAAGCACAATTTTACATTCGTAATATTATATAGAAGTGCATATATGTATGATATAATAAAAAAAATGTTTAAGTCATAACTCATAAACCCACAAAATATCGAGCAAATTTCACAACAATCTCTTGCACATATAACAAAACTTTTACTTTGAGCTAACATATGTGTATTATGCGTGGTATATATATGGTTGATGATGGTTATTTAACATGGCACATGTTAATTAATTATTAATTAGTAAATAGCAATAAAATTTTACTATACTCATTTCGGTAGTTCATGTGAAGAAATTGGTGTAGTTTTAGCAGTATAACCAATTTGTGTATCCTTTATATTTACATTAGGAGGACAGAATGTCACCTAAACTTAACCATTTGCCTAATAGTCTTCAGTTTAAATTTAGCAATTTCCGGACACTTATAAAACGAGGTCCAGATTGATGAAGCATACTCTAAGACTGAACAGCTCATACAGCATTTTCAGAGTAATTGGGTCACAAAAATCATAACAATTATCATAATAATCATAACGAAAATGTTCATATCAACAGCAAAGGAAAGGCACTTAGCTCTTTCAAAACATTTAACCATATCATTCACAAATATGATAAATAACAGTGGGCCGATATGACTTCTCTGAGGAACACCAGATGTTGCGCGATTATGATAAAAAGTACGATGAACGCTGGAACAGCCAGTAAAATCCTCACAAGATAAAACCTCAGAGAATAAGAGTTTATTCGAAAACACCAAATCTAGGTTTCCCACGACTATTACTTATTCGGTTTATTTGGATAGCAATCGCATTTTCCTCTGTTGATGAAATCTTCGGACTGAAATCTCTAACAATCACAATATGATCATTAGTGCATACTATAGAGGCATCACATCTGACATTTAATGAACATAAAAGCTCCAACGATTACAATAGATATGTTGGCAATCTTAACACGAATTGCGATTGCATCAATAGCAGGATGACGAGCAAGTAATACACCTCCACCTTTAAGGCTGGTGTCGAAGTCATATTTATCCTTTCTATAAACGACAAAATCGGATGGAAAATACTCTTCGAGAGGTGATATTTGACGGATTTACTACCACAGACTTGGAGGACGTAAATTCAATTCGTCTTTTTTAACGTTTCTTGATTCCCTGGAATCAAGGACCTGATCAGACAACCTCCAAGCCATATAACCGGTGCGAGGAGCTCCTGAAATGTATCTTTATTCACAGTGACTTTGAATGAGATAAACTGTAAAGTGTCACAGGAATATTCAGGGGTCACGGATTCTTCTGAACCGTCCTGGTGCCAGTTATGTAATCTTGAAGGTTTGTCTCACATTTTTCCGAAACAGCTAGCTGAATCCTATCTAATCCACCTCTGACCAAGAAGTTACTGCCCTCTTTCACTTCGGGTTTGGATTTCGGTGCTACTTGATGGTTAATTTATTTTTGAAATATTTGTAATAAAAATCCGTCTTTTCAATAGTTTATCAAACGCGTTTATGTCAACTGTCGGCGAGCAAAATAATTTCGTATCTGCAGTATGTAAAACATAGCAGCAGTGCTTTAATTATGATGGGTGGAGTTTTTCGGCGAGTATCGTCATTATCTTCTGGGCATCATAGAAAAAAGATATATGTACCTCTTAACGCATATTTCAGACAAAAAAAAATTGAATCACACAAATAAATATTTAATTAGGTTAGTAGTGCTAATCTAAGAACCGGATGGCGGATTAAACGGTGAAATTTTGTATTTTTCAGAGATATCGCATTTGTACAGTGACCATAAGTTGACAAGTACTTCATGGACAAAATTATAATTAAAGAAAATATACATCTAATGAGACATCTTTTAAATAAAACAAGCACTTGACAAAATATACGTACATATATTTGTCGTCTCATATCTAAACAAATATATGCATCGCGTCTGTAAGAGATTTAATATTCTTTTGTTTATTAATTCATTTATATAGAAACATGTAATGATAGAACCATAATTACTGGGGGGATGTATACAAGGACCCGTTTACATATGACTATAAGTACGATACAAAAATAATTTTAACCTCCATGAACGCGATACAATGGTATATGAAACAACTTTCATTTAGTATGCTATATGGAATGTACTTGGTATACATACATGCATTATTAACATATACAGGTGGCCTCCTGATTACACGATGTTTCTATAACATTGTTATTTTTTATCGAATATATACTGAATACAACTACATAGTGTGATTGTGTCAACTCTTTGATGTTAATGTCGAAAAAGTAAACGGTTGCAAGCTTGAATATCTTATTGGGACTCCCTCCGTATCTTTCAAAAAATGACACCTTTTCCCGCTATATTGGGACATTAATTTTAAATAATTTTCTTGTTAAACTACTGCTCGATTTTAAAAAAGTGGCTACAAGTTGAGAATTCAAAGTACTGTAAATTACTAGCCAATTCCTTTTTCCCATCATTATGGCAGAATTCGTGTATTATGATAGAAAAATGACTCGACTTTTAAAGCTATATACGAAAAAATTCAGTCTTTTCAAGTTACATAACGTACAAACTGCATACTCCAGTTGAGATCTGACTTAGGCATAATATAGGGTCTTAATTGTCCCTATATCGTTAATATCCCCAGTCCAATGTCTTACCTTTATTGATGGAATAACACCACGTCGCTGTAGGTTGTTTATATATTCTTGCAGTCTATAAGTGTCGTTGATGTTCTCCACAGTTTTAAATATTTTGAGCTCGACGACAAACATTAGGACTTTAGAATTATGGATTACTACAGTGATACCGTTAGTAAAATAATGAAAATCTATGGATCAATATGGGACCCTTAAGGTACACCAGAGGTGACCGCAATTATTTCGGATCTTTTGTTTCCTATTTCGATATATTGAATGCGGTCGACCAGGTACATTTTACAAAACAGCTGCAGAATCTAAATTTATACAAGAACTCTAGTGTATACATATAACATCTGCCTTCTTGTGATTTTCAAATTTTTTAATCGTGCTGCTGGTAAATTCCGTAAGTAGTTGTAGTAGATCTTTTTGGCAAAAAACCGTGTTGGCCTAGTGACTTGTATCTAAATGAAGCTAGAATACCGTTCTAACCGCATCCATATCCGAAAGTTTCTAGAGCCTGGTGTATATAATATAATCCAATCCTATGGGCGGTATTTTTATAGACCCATTTGTGTTACCTTTGCTTGGTTTTGTATATTTATGGTTGTTCATAATTATAATGGCTGAAACATTGGTTACAGATTTTATATTTACGTTTACTAGACTTGGAATGACATTTCAATTTTTCTCTGTAACACTTGTCCTTTTGATTTTTGAAACTGCAGACTGCTGAAGTTCAATATAGTAAGTCGTTCGGTTCTGGTGACTTTTTAGACTGATTTCGCTCTTCAGAATTATTTCAGTAGAACTGTGATACAAAATGGCGATAATGATTTTTCAGATTTAAAATTCTATCTCTATACCATTTACAATAACGAATAATTGGCTTAGATTTGTATATCGACCATTGTATCGACTAACAGACACTGAGTTTCCGATGACATATGATGCAGAAGTAGAATTTCGTCTACTTCTGCATCATATGTCCATCTAATTGAAGGTAAATAAAAATCACCAGTTATTGAGATGAATTCAGTTGGACTGGCCATGTTGTTAATTTCTACGATCATTCGCAGCATGCAGTATACGATGCTAAAGGTGAGAGTGGTGGAATATATAGCAGGAAACAACATTTTTAGCACACAATTTTGTGGAATATTTATTTTATACGTTATATAACCATATTGAATTCCATTAAATGATTTGGGAGTGAGCCTTTGAGCATAAACATAAAAGTCACATTTGACTGAGCTGTAGATGTGACTGACAAAGAGCCATTTTCTTGGTTGTACTATATAATACGTATATTGTAACTATCCATTATCTCCAAGACAGATTCATTGGTAAATTTAGGTATTGTTGATTGGAAGAAATTCCTGCTGTGGCTTTCAGTGAAAGAAGTGGTTGTATTCATTGTTAAATTTATTGCCACTATACGTTTGAATTACGTTTGACTGTTGAGTTTTGCCAGAAACTTTGAAATAAGACTTTTACTTGAGAGACTGTGACCTTGTGGCTTTTACAGTTTTAAGATCTACTGATATGGCCTGAATGGCACTCAACAGAGATACATTGGCTTGTTCAATTTTGTTCCAGCATTAGAAGAATTTGTAAATGCTTGGATTTCACTCATCAGAGTAACTTCTGTTTGTTCTACCCTTTTTATTTCACTGTCAATTTTAGAAAGTGAACACTAGTATCTACCATACATTCCGCATAGAACCATCGTAATCCAGGTACAACAGGTTGCCTACACTTCGGCAAAACGACACATACTGAAAAGCAAAGTCACATGGAGTGCTTTGACATGAATGCAGTAACAATTAGCCACGAATCGAAATAGTACAAATTAAATAGCTAAATAGTAATATTTCCTTTAGTTCTCCAATGTGTTTCTAATGAATTTGGATTTGGTACTATCATCTTTCAGGGCACTAATGTGCTTAGTTACATTTTATTAGCCACCTAAAGAATTTGTTCAGAAAAACCTCAAGTTTCCATATAAAATTCAATTGGCCCAAGAATTATTGCCGGGGAATGCACCACAACGGCTACCACATGCCAATAGATTAATTTTGCTTGCTACAGAAAATGCCAACTTTCTGAACAATCTGATTATGAGCGATGAAGCACATTTTAAATGTTTATTTGGAGTATGGAGAATCCGAGAACAGTACATCAGCGGCAATCAAATCCTCTCAGATGCTGTGTTTGGTGTGGATTTATGGCTGATAGAGTCATTAGTCTACAGTTTTTCGAAAATAAAATCGATCAGCCAGATATCGTCTCTGGAGCGGTACACCGGAATGTTGGAAAATTTTTTACGTCCGGTAGTTCTTAATAATCGTGAAATATGGTTCCAGCAAGATGGAGCTACAGCTCATACCACAAGAGAAACAATGAAACAATGGCGATTCTAGGAGAACTTTTTGATGATCCTACCTCGTTCTCCAAATTTGACGTCCCCTATTATAAGCATCCATATTTACTTCTGGTAATATAGTTGAACAGTTAATGAATGATTGTTCCATTAAATACAAACCAGTTTCTAGGGTTGCTGGATAAGTCATATACTTTAACTTGGATAAGGTATACTTTCTTTCGACCAATAACGTAATAAAAAACGACAAAATAGAACGTGTAATATTTCTTAGTTTCCAATATAAAAATGAACGTCAAATTTCTTGAAACCTAAATATGTCGCGGTATGCGAAGGTCACCTGTTTATGAATACAGTAACATTTTCACATATTTATATTTATTATTTACATAACATTAAATATGTGTAGGTGTTATATGCATTTAAAAATTTCTCATTTGCATATTTAATTCATGAAAAATATTTTTTTTAAAAAAGTGTCTAAACATTTTTTGGTGTATCTAAAGCCTATCCTGTTTTAATACACGTTTTAATTGTGGGTAACCTTTTAAAAATTTGTTATAATTTGCAAGATAACCTCAAGCGGGATATTATTAATCATGTTTTGTATTATTACTCATGAATACTTGCGGAATTTATAAATATATGAAGAAATTTTAAACCGGATACACACGCGAAGTCAATGAGATCAAAAGTTGAAATATTAATTAGCTGGAGCACATGGCTGCAGGAAGCAGGACATCACTATAATTTTATATAAGTTAGTATCAAAATTTCGATAAATTAAATTTAACAAAACCACCAGCAAAAAGTTAATGGTGATGCTATAAAAGACCAGAAAACACAAAATACTTGTTAAACCTACTTTCTTCTTTTGTGTTATTGTTGTTGCTATTATTATTATTATTATGTACAAAGATATATTGTTAAGATTTTTATAAATAAATTAAATTTTATTTAAACGCGTATATCGATGCGTCATATCATGCATATGTTTATATAACCAAAATACGTATACGCTTCAATGGGAATTTCGTGACGGAACTTAAAAAATAATCAACCACCAACACTGTATGGTAATAAAATTTGTATATAGGAAAATGAGTTCAAAGTCAAAGTTTTTGATTTTGAAGTAAGATTTTAAGGTGCTGATATTTCCATTGACGAAATCCAAACTATGCCAAATATTTGTAAACAATTACAAAATAATAATTTTACCACTAGCTATCATTAGTACGTTAATTTATTAATTAATATTCATACCTGCAACAATATGCTTAGTCGCAATATATCGATTGTGTCATATAGATATTTAACGTATGCCTCATATTGCCTTAAAACAACTTTGTCATCGACTGCCATCACCGCACACACTAATGAAAATCTATATTTGGTATGCTTATAAAAAGTTCTTAAACTTAAGCTATGGATCATTATATGTTATGTTCGCTGGGCTACATCTCAGTTAAATGTATGGCTTAGTTTGGCTAGACGAAATTTAGGTAACCGTAATTCATTTGCAATTTCTTTTTAAATTTAATTTTGTCAAAATATTATCTGTGTGTGTGTATTTAACCTCAAAAGCTACATAAAATATTGTCAATAAACACATGGTTAGTCACGCTATATCAATTTTTACTGGTTTTCTAAAAATGTTGACCTAATCTGATACACTTAAATAACGCTTCACTGCGGATATCGTTCATTTTAAGGTGTAAATATCAAGCAACGTGAACATTCTATAAAAGTTCAACGGACTTTAATTAACATTTTTTATGTTGTCTTCAGTTTAAGTTAAGAAAAAAATTTAACTCCAAATCGCTTATTTGAAAAATTGTTCTCGAATAATATTGCAGATTTATTGACATTTGAAAAAATTCACCTGTTATAACAATTTGTACATGATCGTTTCTTATGTCATGCGATGTTTTAATTTTGTGTCGTTTAAAATAACAGAGGATGAACACGTTGATTCCGCATTTGTAAATATTTTTGTGACTTGGATCGGTCAACTATGCATGTCACGAAGGTATTTGTCGATTATTATTGGCATAATGGCATCCAATCTATACAAGACGAACAGGCAGTGCAGACCAGGAAATATCTTAACGCACTCTGTCTATCATTACCGAACAATTCAACGAATGAAAATCACAATTACACCTACGCTTAGTAGACTTCGCTCCCTCTGAAATGGATATCCCGATGAAACTGTTTGAACTTGTCAAAAAAATGCTTGCTGATATAAAGTTTGACATCGCGCTATTGCTATTACTGCCTCACAGTACTAGGCATCGTCTCATAGTACCGGACAATGTAATACAAAAGCTGAATATCATAAGTCATAACAAACCCTTACATTGGGTGGTTTTTTAGAGGCGGAGAACTTTAAATTGCCCACCCTATTTTCTGTGACAGCCGATTTGACAATTGTCGGTTGTTTTGAGGTTAGTTAGTTAGTTAGTTTTAGGTGGCCGCCCAACAAAAGGATGAGGCATAGACACATATGGTTTGTAGCCTTACCACAGAAACTTCTCCGCACTACCCTACTGTAACCAATTTGAGCTTCTCACGAAGCAGTAGATATCTATAACGCTCAATTTACTGAGATCCATTAGATTGCACAGGAGGTGAGCTCCCAAAAACTTAAGTTTGTTTTAAGACAGACTAGGACAGGTGCATAACAGATGAAGTGTTCTTTCCTACTCTTCTTCGTCGTTACAGCTTCGACAGTAATCATGAAAGAAAACGCCAAATTTGCTGGCATGGTTTCCAATAAGACAGTGTTCAGTAATGACACCCACAACTGTGCTAATAGAGCTGATTAGACTTTTTTAAGTCCAGATTAGGCCAAATCTGCCTAGTAATTACTTATGAGGTGAAATTTGCCCATCTATCGTTTGCAATTTTGCGAGCTTCTTCTTTAAGGAGCAATTTGCATGTAGCAAGTGGTATTTCAATGTAATATTGAAATGCCCTGGCACCCATATAAGATGGATATTGAACTGTTCAGCCATCTCGTTAAGAGACGAAAGATAAGTCCGGGCTACTTTCGACGTAATACAGCCTGATTGTAAAAAACTTTAATAGCAGCTTGGCTGTCCGTAAAAATGCCAATATCTCTTACAGATATTACATGATACTTCATCCAGTCTATGGCTTTCTTGATTACTATAAGCTCTGCCTGAAAAATACTGATATGAACAGGGAGGCGGAAAGAGAGATTTACATTTAGTTCTTTGCACAAAACCCCTCCACCGACCTTTCCATCAATTTTCGAGCCATCTATAAAAAAGTTAATAAAGCGTGACTTTAAAACTGTTCCATTCACCCAGTCCTCTCTGGAAGGAATATCAGTTATAAATTTAACTTCGAGGTATGATGTCGAGATGGTGTAGTCGATAGATTTGGGGTATTTCTTTGTTCGTTAGAATAGATGAGTGTCCCATAATGTTACAGGACCACATAGAAATTGATTTTAGCGTTAAGGCTGCATTAGCAGCCACTTGCTTAGTCAGGATATCCAGAGGGATGAGATGAAAGAAAATCTCCAGTGCTTGAGAAGAAGTGCTTCTAAGTGCACCACTAATACACAAGATAGCAGTTGCACTTTCATCAGCAACTTTTGGTTCGCCACTGTCTTTAAGGCGGGCCACCAAACTATAACTCCATACGTTAGAACTGGTCTAACTATAGAGGTATAATGCCAATACACAATGTGAGGCTTAAGCCCCCATCCTTTTCCCATTGGAAATGCATTCCAATGGCATTTTTACAGGAGTAGAGTTCTACCGTAGCCTTTTTTACTCTTTCCAGAATATTAGGCTTCCAGCTTAGTTTACTATCCAAAATGAGACCCAAGAATTTCACTTTATCTGCCATGTTCAAAACAACTCCATTGAGAGTTGGAGGGTCAAAGCGAGGAAGTTTGTATTTCCTGAAAAAAAAGAACCAACTCAGTCTTCAGTGGGTTAACACTAAGACCACTACTATTGGTCCATTGAGTTAGAATGCCAAAAGCATTCTGCATAACATCTCTGAGGATACAAGGATATTTTCCGAAAGCGTCAATAGCAACATTATCTGCATAAGCCACCACTTTAAAGCCATTCCCTTCCAGGTTTAGTAACAGGTCATTTATGGCCAAATTCTAAAGAAGAGGGGGATAATACACAAATTTGAAAGTGCTTGCGTGATCGCCTCTGGTTTGACATTATTAAAGGTACCCTCAATATCACAAAAAGTCACTAAAGAGAATTCCTTATATTCGAGGGGCTTTTCTATAGAATATAAGAGGGAATGGAGAGCAGTTTCCACCGATTTTCCCTTACTATATCCATACTAAAACGTTGACAGCTTTGCAGGCTTAATTGAGCCTTTGAGGTAAGCCTCAAGTGAGTCACGATAGGACAAGTGGATTATATCTTACGTAGCCTAGCTGCCTCAAAGGTCTTCTGTATTTTATCACAAAAGAGTCTCCAGAAATTGCTTTTAACACTTTTTAGCACATATTTATACGCTTTGAGGAGCTCCTTATAGGGGTCCCAGCCCATGTCAGTTTTTGTTCTCTTCGCGATTTTGCATTTTAAGCGCATCACTTGTAGTTTATTCGACCACTGTGGTGGACGAGGTCCCTTTGGTTACTCTTTGGTCTACTAATGGGACATGAACTTGAAATAGCATCATTAAAAGCATTAGACCACATGTCATACAGCGCATGATACAATTATTTAATTAAAATAACATGTGACGAACGATAAATTTCAAGAAATGGCCACTCGTGCGATTTGACGCCATTATATTGTTTTCTCTCGGGATATGTAAATTCACATGTCGATGCCATGTCGATTGTTATTCAAGAAACAATTGAGCAGTTGAAAGCCGACATTCGATGAATAATTTTCAAAATACAGCCTGATTTACTGCGAAGAGTGTGTGAAAATTGGACCTCTATATTACGCCATGAACACACCTTTAACGGCGGCCTTATGTCCGAGGAACTTTTTGCTATTAATTTTATTTCAATTTAAAGTTCTCCGCGTCTAAAATAAAGCAGAACCTTATATATTTGGCACAATAATTAACTTCAATCACAAAGTCACAGAAGATGTTGAGAACTTCGTGTAACTTGGCTGCACTGAAGCGAAAACAAGCGGCACTGAAAATATTAATACATGTTCTACAAGATCTGGCAAGCATACATTTGGTCGAAACGTTTCTGGCCGAATATAGTCAAAAATTAGGAACTTCTGAGCCAAACACACAAAATTGACATTTATTGAATTAATTTAGGAAATGAAAGCAGGGCAGTTACTTTTTTTTGGCTCCTAGCGAATTATTGAAATAACTGGAATGTATAGGTAAAATGGAAACCATAGAACCTGAATCAAATTGAGCATAGTGTTTAGTAAAGTGAAGTACATTCTGGAACCATTAAGTTTTAATGGATGAATATATAAATTGGGAAAATGAAGACCTCATGATGTAAATAACATTTTGTGGAGATTATGATGGCTAAATATGAACTTCAAGAACTTTCAACTTCTAGAATATGAACGTAATGTCATGTTTTATAAAAACGAGTGGAAGTAGTAAGGCATATTGCAATAACAGATATAAGATTTTGACGAATACGTAATCTATTATTTTGATCACATATTTAGCTGAAAAATGTATGCGGCGTATTTATTCCGAAGGCCAACCTCATGGTTGGTGTACCAAATATCTAGAACAAACCGCAAATGCAAGTAGATTTGCAATGACACGTCCTCGATTTGACTGGCCACGTTAAAACGTAGAACGTTCGTTAGTCATTAAAATATATACCTTTTTAACAGGTATGATCGTAGCTGGCATTTTTAAGATCACACTATTATAATGACGCACAATAAAATATTTTCCACACCATAATGCACATGCAAATTATAATTTATCACGTCTATATGAAAAATCTCACGCTGCTACCAAAATTAAGAAACATAATATATATGGGTATCAAGTTTTTGCAAACAAAATTTTTGTTTGTTAGCTTCGCTGATGAGGTAAGCCCCGCGATGTATCATTTTTATATGAGTATATCGCTCCATTAATCGCGTAGATACAGTTGGAACTTTCTTTTTATACATACACGGTATATATAAATAATACAAGTGTAATAATTAGTTTCTTAAACTTAATAACGCAAAAAAATATTTTTAAAAAATTCCCACACAAAGTAATAAAGTATTAATGCTATAATAATAAGACAAAACGGACAGTGGCTGATTAGTAAACTTAACGTTTTTTTTTGCGTCTTATATTAACAGAAAACAATTGTAAGAAATTAGTCCAATGAAAGTATATATGTATGTACATAGATAGTGCGAGTATGGAAAGGTTTTCACTGTATATATGCATATATATTGATTTGGAATGTGAAGGGCAATTTAAATTTGAATATGTGTTAAAATGTAAGCTAACCAAAAAAAATCTTCCAATAAAATCATAGGCGGAACGAATTTTTACAAAAAAATGGAAATTACCCAATTTAAATAGATGTACATGGCTAATTTTTCAGCTAGAAGTAGATTATTAAGTTACGCCACATGGCCTTTCACAAATGAATATGTAATATATGATGTCACTGGTTATATAGCAGTGGTTTATTTACTAGACTATGACTTGACTTGAAAGCTCGATATTAGAACCAATTGGATCCAAATATCTAGGTATAGTACTAGAATTTTGGGAATCAACCGACAAAATGGCTGATGGGATATGAATCAAGTACAAAACATCAAAGACTTTTACGTAACAAAATAGGTATACAATTACCATTGGAAGTGAGATAGTTGCTTGACAAAAAAAAAGAAGACAGGGAATATCTGGCAAAGAAAACGAAATATCAGTCTTCAGTGGGTCTAAAAAAATATCAAAATCGACGCTGGGGTCTTCATTTGAACTTAGTTTTCTCAGCCAAGTATTTAGTCATCATACTTGATGCCAAGCATATAGACGAATCTAAACATTAAACACAAGAAAATGTAATGGTCATATAGGAAAGGATTCAGAGGTAGCATTACATAATTAACTTGCCCATAGTAAGTTACAATATGATTTGTAAATCAGTTGGAACAGCGTGTGACAAGAATATACAAAAGTTTCCAAATTAAATCGTTCGATTGTTTTTGGAATGACATGTGGACGTTCTTTATCACATGAAAAACCATTTTTAGTAATTCGTTCAGTTAGAGCGTGTACGATGAGATAGATTACTATAGCAAATCTAAGATTATTATAGATGCTGACAACCAACAGATATGCATACATGAGATAAAAAAAATATTTATTTACAGTCTCCATTCAGCATAATGATGAAAATGTACATAAAATCAATAAAAAAAAATTAACTATGTGATAAGACATCCCTATATATACATAAGAGTATGTAGCGTGTATATACCACCCTATAAAGTCTCCAGCTACGTTACCTGAATATTATATGTTTAGACATAGCACGAGATATAAGGTAATATAAAATAAATTAGTTTTTAAAAGGTTTATATATTCTCGTTTTAAAGTAAATATTTCCCAAGTAATTTACACAAAATATCCTTCACAACTTTATGGGACGGTTATAACGGGTGTACTAAATTGAACAGCATTCCTATATGAACCAAAACAGTCCACCAAACAAAACACTAACAAAAAATCCATTTTTAAATTAAATTTTGAACTCAGTGCTAGTTCTGGAACTTTTATGGCATAACTCCAGCTAACGTAAATTATGAATCCTAAACAAAATGAACCAAGCAAAAGATGTATTCGAATTGTTTTCATTTATTTCCCATTACAAAATTATCATCTTTCATTTGTGTTAGCATCGTAAATAGTTATAAAATTTACACTTAAACTATGTGTTGATGATAGATTAGTACACAACAAAAATAAAACTACAAACAATGGAAATTTAGAGATGATTTTTAGAGATATCCCTTTATAACTATATCAAGATTAGTATAATTTTATAGTAAGTGGGATCTGACTTGTTTGCTGGTATTTTAAAATACAGAGCCGGTTCAAATGTATCGCGAAATGGCTTGAGTAAAATCTAACTTAAACCAATATAGTCAATAGTCTAATTGACATTATTTTATTTGAAGTGGGGTAGGTATATTATGTAAGCTTAAAATCCCACACATTTCTTTATATCAATACACCATTTTTTTATTCAATGTATAGCCTCGATGGTAAATACATCCTATTGACTGACCTTCTTGTAATCGACCTTTCGATAAAATTACATTTTCAAGACTAGGTCGTCCCATAAACTTCAAGGAGCCCTAAAGAAATTCTATATACGTAAAAGTTTTTCAAAAATTTAAAAGTTCATCGTTTTTCATTATATAAGCACAGGTTGAATTTTTTTTTAAATACTTTTGTACAACCGCATAACTTATTCATATATGTATATAAAAGTCCTGATCATAACATTATCATTAAATAAACATAAGCAATTTATGTATATATGTATATAATATGTAGCTTACATTTTTTTTAAAAAAAAGTTTTGTATGCTGTATATGTTGTTGTGTTCAGCTTTCTCCTCTGGACAATGACTTTGTACCGAAAAGTTTTTTTAAACTTCTCTCAGGTTATCTTTTTTATTATAATTCCAAAAACTATTTTATTAGTTTAAAAGCAAAACAAATGAAACAGCTTCCCGTTCCCGTACAGCAATTTTATTTTTTAATCCTTGTGAAATTCACAAGAACTTAAACCAAGAAATTATAAACTTAAAATAAAAAACACAAAACTTTTTTTTTTTTTTTTTGTTAACTTTCACTTTTTTAATTTTTGTTAGTTTGCTTTTCCACTAAATAACTTTTTTTTTTATTAAAATATTTAAATAGTTTCGAGAAATTAAATCGAAAAAATTTCTTAAAATATTTTATCGATTATGTATCACACTCAACAATACACTCGATAGTAATAAATAAGAAAATCGATCACTAAAAAATCACTTAATAATTTAACAACAACAAATGAATATAATAACGACGAACTCGTTAAAAATTTTATTTTATATAAAATCCAACTTAAAATACGGAGCTTTGTTATACGAAAGAAAAAAGCGTTCTGTCGATGTTGATTGTGGTAAAACTTTAAAACAACTGTTGAAAATATTTTCTGAATATGATTATTTTAGTTGTGTCTTTCGTGTATATGTGCTGGCCCAAAAAAAAAAAAAAACGAACAAATAAAAAACCAAAGTTTCTTTCTCATATTTTGTTAACAATTCTCTTTTTTGTTTTTGTTTTCATTTTTTCCAGATAAAAAAGAAAATTACGTTTTTTTTTTCTTTATTTTATAAGAAGCATACAAATATAAGACGCATGCATATATTAAAAAAATAAAAAAATAATAAAACTTTTAATGAATTTCTTCTTTCAAATCTGCTATAGTATGTGCAATTATATACATTTTGTGTTATGTCACTTAACCCCTCGAGGCGTGCACGTATATGATTGATTGTGAGTCGACAAGACGTTATTTTTAATTATACGCATGCAACAAAACAAAAAACAAAAGAACTCGTCATCGTTTTTGAATAATTTAAAATGGCCGCCATTCGTTGATTTCAGGTAAATCAACTGTTCACCACATTTTAACATTTTGAGTAGGATTATAAAGTGTTAGGCCCCAATTCCCTTAATCATATATGGTGGTGTTCGAATTCAAAGTGTCCAAATTAATAGATTTGTTCTGAGTTTCTGGTGGTTCTCACTCTTTCTCTGTTCTGTAATGGCATGGACAGTAGATGGATTCAGCAGGAGGTCATAATTGTGTTCATCGTCATTATTTTTTGTACTTAATTATTCTTTTTTGCTTAAAACAGTGTCACTATAGAAGCTTTAAAAAGCCATGACGTTTTTACGTAGTAACAAAACTAGCATTCTAACTGGCCACTCAGTTCCATTTTTAAGTTTTCCATCCATCGTATATTTGTTAGAACTGCAACTACTAGAAAGCTACAATGTTATTTTGCCTTGCACTATAAGCAGATAGCTTTAATCCCACAGCAGAATAACGGGCTAGACGAACTTTCTAGTATCGCTGACCACATGGTGGGCGTTATCCACTACGAGTCACGGCCCCATGTCATATAAAATCATGTCATATAATCTGACCAGGGGCTTTACTGAGCATCCTGGACACACAATTCTAACGAACGGAGTATAAATTCGAATATCTATAGTCCAGCGATCAACTGACGAACACGATCCCGTACTCCTTCTATACTAGAAGAAGATCAGGATCGAAACACCGCTAAATCCGCCAGCATCCAACTCAGTGCTACTACCACAACAGATTCGGACACAAAGCCGAGAGTTGTCAGGTACCCTGTGATTTTTCAAATCCAGAGGCAAACACAACTGGAAACAACTATGTGCGGATAACAATTCCCCAAACTAGTAGGTCTCTCGGCTGGCGGGGAGGACCATAGACCTAACCATACTTGTCGCCTGTTTATAAGATACGTCAGAACAAACTCACGTTTTTGATAGGCATTGCGGCGCTGATATATCCGTCATTCCCTATACAACTTGTATAAACCACAAAACTTAAGTCAACACCGACTTAGTTTTGCCAGCCGCCAATTCAGCTATCAATATCTACGGAAGCAAATTGCGGCAAGTAGATATTTAGTCCCAGACAAAATTTTCACGATTGCGAACGTAAATCGTGCAATCTTTGTTCAGACTTTCTTAAGAAATACGGCTTACTAGTCGATCTTAAGTACAGGGAACTGATAAATCCAGCCACACATCTTTCGATCAATTAGTCACTGACACATGTGGATACATCATCGCCAAAGAACTTCTTGATTGACAAACCAAAAAGTTTGGATTTCCAACACATGATACAACTGGGTCTATGTCGGTAAACAATGGTTCCAACGATTCACCAACGAGATGGCCAAGGATTTCTATTTTATATTTGTCTACATTGACGACATACTTGTAGCCTCAACTTCGGAGGAACAACACATGTTTCAGTAACTTACTAAAGTCGAGGTGAGCATCAACAGTTCGAAACAGTTGTACTAGCTCCCTAACTTCCTTAGTTAAATTAACGGTTTTCGGAAGATTCCAGCTCCTTAATGAATCAGGAATATACAGCAATTTATCGGCATGATAAATTTATAGCACACGTTTATGCCTAGGATAGCGGAAACTGTAGCACCTCTCCACACCCATTTGGCTACTTTACTAAAGAAGCCCAAAACGCCGAAGAACTTCTTAAGGCCAGATGAATGTCAACAGGCATTCGAACAGCTAAAAGCCACTCGCGGTTTATAATGTCAATTACATTTTTTACCTTGAAATTCAACCTTGTCAGCTCTTTGTGGATTTCTTTAGGTGACCATTAATGCTTGCAGCACCATATCCTTTTCATGAAATTTTCCATGACCAGTACGCACATTTGCGGCTGTATGTCCTCGACAACTTCACGAATTCCATCTTTAAGGTATTGAATCGATTGTAGAGCATTGACATAAACCTTGTCATTCACGTGGCCCCAAAGAAAAAAGTCTGATCTCGGTGGCCAATTGTGATCACCTCTTCGAGAAATAACACGGTCAGGAAACTTTTTTTGCAAAATTGCGATTGTTTCGTTGCTTCTGTGGCACGTAGCGCCGTCTTGCTGAAAATAAACGTCGTTCACATCAATATCTTCCAATTCCGGTCATAAAAAATCATTAATCATAGCTCGGTAGCGCACCAAACAATGACACGTTGAAGATGGAGAGGCTTTTCAACAATCATACTTGGATTTTCTAGAGTCCCAAATGTGGCAATTCTGCTTATTAACGTAGCCTTCGAAGTGAAAATGGGGCTCATCACTGAAGATGATGTTTCGATGAAAATTCTGATCATTTTGATGTATTTGAAGGACCCAATCAGCGAAGATACTACGTTTATGGTGATCGACTGGCATGAGTTCTTGTGTTAACTGACTTAAGACCTAAGTCTTTATGCAAAATACGGTATAATATCGTTTGTGGAACGTCTAATTTCAAAGATCGACGAGGAACCGACAAACCTAGGTTTTCGTCAAAACTACGGGCTACAGCAGCAATATTCTCAGTTGTTCTTGATCGACGCACACGGTTTTGATTCTTCACATTACTAACTTGTCCCAACGGCTCAAATTTTTCCACCAGTTTCACTATTGCCGGCCGAGAAGGTGCTTTACGACGGTCAAAAAGTGCTTTAGTTTTGCGAACTGTGCGACTGCAAAATTTTCACCATTTGAGTAGTGAATTTTAACAATTTCAATGCGTTGTTGAAGCGTGTATCGTATCATTTTTAGTAATGGCGTAGTTTTTACTTGTCAAATGTCAAAAGCTGCCCTCGAATAGTAGGCTATTCAAAATGAAACTTCTTATTGGGTAACCCTATATAAATCAAAAGCTATAGGCAAGTTTATTAAATTTTAGTGGCTCAACAAATTTTAGGAAAAAATCATAACTGATGGAGAAAATTGATTATGTATACAGTCACCACTTTGCAAACAACGTGCTAATTGTTAATTGGCATAAAATATGCAAACCAATATTAGTTTATCTATATATACCAAGTCTATACTATAAAATGCAATTTATAATTTGGAACATGGCCAATTTAAAACCATTATCTCGTTTATATCCAGATAGATTTAGAATTTATGTGAGACACGTAATACAAATTTGTAAAAAACTTAAATAATTTAAACTGTCATGTATACTACATATGTTGTTATATGTGACATATTTTACTAAGGTAGATTAAGTATCAAAACATTTGTGCTTTGAAATTTGTTTTTACTTCGAAGAACATCTGCAATACTAAACCAAACTTGTAAAGTATTGGGTATTGCGAATCAGCAAAACTTTATTATTTGATAGCTTAATGTGGTGTGATAAACTATTTATTATTTTGTCACCTCGAGTTCTAATTGTTTTTGCTATATTGGTATATATCTGTCACCGGTTGCATGGCAGCGATGGTTAAGACATATAATTACAATTCCGCCGTCCTGGGTTTAATGGCGAGCATTGACCAAAATAATTAAATAAAAAGTAAATCATTACATCTTGCATAGGTGCATCGATAAAGGACGTTTACGGCTTCTATATCATAGTCAGGTAGCAAACGTAAAAGCTAACCACCAAAGTTTTTTTTTAAATTTTTTAATCCCTGCAATCTTTTCTGGGGCCGAAGCTCACCCAACTCTTTCGCGGTTATTTTAACGTCCTACTCTACGCCAACGAGGGCCAAATCGAGGACGCTCAAATACAGGTTCGCCATTTTTAAATATCCATCTGCGCAATGCATTGCTCCATGCCAGTCTGTACTGACATGGACGATGGTTCACTCCAACGGGGGTCATAGTTGTGTTCATCGCCATCACCGATCGTAATCAGGTGATGAAAAATTTCTTTTGCAACCCTCCCCCGTTAGGATTCGAACCCGGTACCTCCCGTTCCAAACACCGCAGCTTTAACCACTGCTCAGCCACCAAAGTTGTTGAAGAATTAATAGAGCAGCAGCTTCAAAGCAGAAGGAACGAAAGGATGGGGCAAATAGGTGATATCAAGCTATCTAATAACTGGCGGTTTGAATAAAGTGTACGATTAGAAAAATAGAAGTTAAAACCGATGTTCAACAGGTTAAAATGGAGGTTCAGCAAGTCGAACAAATATGAAATTAGTCAAATTAAAGCCTTTGACAAAACAACATCGTTTGGCATATTCAAGCTGCAATTTGAAACAACAGCTTCCAGAAACTGTTGGGATGAATAAAATCGTGCCGCAACGCTGATTGTCGCATTAAAAGGAACTGCAGCTGTGACTCTACAGATCTTTCCAGAAAATGAGCGTAGTGATTACAGTAGAGTAATGTAAATGTTTGAGCGTAAATATGGAGGTGATGCTGGAGATATCGAGAGGTTAGTGCATCTAGTGCGTTCCAACATGGCTCTAGACTACACAGAGAGAATTAAGGTCGATGCATTCATTGACGGTGTCCAAAATATCGAGACTAGAAGAACTGTACTGTTGCCTCTAAAAGCAAAGTTCGCAGAGACCATCGCCTGCCTATTAACCAACGAGACGGCATATTACATCATCAAGCCGGCAATCAAGATACGGAAAATTAAGATAGATAAACCAGCGATGAAAAAAGACAACACCCAGTCGTCAATGAAATTCGGAGATGTCAACCAAAAGATCAGATTTTCGAGAAGCAGAAACTGACTCCCACAAACAAATACCCAAATCCGAGTATACAAGCCAATAAATAACGGCAGAAATTAGTTAAAGATCTTATGCAGAAATGGAGAAACCCCCTATCCATTAACGGAAGCAAACGGAGGTGGATAGAATGGTAACATAAATGAAAACATCAGAGGTCAGTGATCGGTGATGACAATGAACACAACTATGACCCCCTGTTGAAGTGCAGAATCCTTGGGCTGAACCATCGCCCATGTCAGTACAGGCTGGCTGGAGCAATGCAATGTGCAGATGGAACTCAAATCGAACCTGTATTCGTGCGTCCTCTATTTGGCTGGTAACGGCGTAAGGTAGGACGTTAAAAATTAACCGCGAAAGAGTCGGGAGAGCTTCAGCCCCAAAAAAGATTGCAGGGTTCAAACACAAAAAAAACACCATAACGAAGAAGAATAGTTATCCCCTACCAAGAATCGACAGGTGACATTCGAACAGGAGCACTAGATTTTCAAAGTGAATACTGGCTGGTGAAAGTCGCAGATCAGGATAAAGAAAAAACCGCGTTCAATGAATATAGGCAATGGTTAATGGCATTTTACCGTCATGCTGTTTGGCTAGGCACAAAGTAACAACACATGGCATACACACGGATGAGAAAAAAATTTCAGTAGTTAATTCAGCAGACCGCAGAATCTACATGAATTAAGGAGATTAATAGAACTTTGTACCTTTTATCGGCGATTTGTAAAGGGATTTGCTTTTGCCAGTTAGGAACGGATCATGGCGTCTTGAGATGGTTATTGTGGGCACACGACCATGCCAAGTAGATTAGAAGCATTGCTGCCGAGTGGAAAACAAAGAAAACATCATCCACTTTACGGTTTTATCGGTAATAATGAAATACAGAAGGGGCGCCGACCAGCATGGATTGAAATCGCAGACAAAAGTCCAGTAACAAAAGCATATTGGGTTCAATGGGATAGTTTACGGATCGAAGATGGGTATCTAAATCTGATTTGGCAGAGTTCAGACGGCCAGTTGACCCAATCATTAATAGGAGTACCTAAGGTTCGGATTGCAGAGATTTTAATTGAATGCAATGAACGTACTAGTGCTGGCCATCTAGGAATAAATAAAACGCTAGCCAAAATACGAGGAAGATTTTAATGGTCGGGATGTTGGAAGTCAATAGTACAAAGGTGTCAAAATTTGGACCAATGTATGGCGGTTAAAAGGCCCGCTCGAAAAAGTCGAGGTACAATAAGGCAATGCAACGCTAGGACCCTATTCGAAAGAATGGTGATGGATGTTGCGGGACCGTTTTTAACCAATGATACTGGAAATAAATATGTACTGGTAGTAATGGATAATTCAGAAAGGGTGGGAAGTATATCCAATACCAAACTAGGACACAGCAACTATCACGAATGTTGTGGTGAACAATTGGATCGGACGATTTGGGGTACCGATGGAGGTTCATTCGGATCAGTGGCGTAATTTCAAGTCATGTAATTTCATGTACAGACAACCTGAAAGAAGAATTAAACGAGGTACATCAGTTTGTATGAGAAAAGATACGACTTTCCAGTGATAAAATGAAGATTTTATATGACGTTTACGAGTCAATAACAGAGGATTTGGAGAGGGATAATTAGTATGGTTACACAACCCACAACAAAAGAAGGGTGTATCGCCAAAGTTACAGCCTCAATGGAACGGACCCTACAAGGTTATAACAAAATGATGTCATATACCGAATCAAAATGGAGCAACGAGTATAACCTAAACATAAAGATATGGATAAGTGGATCAGGAAATGTGAGGTTTCCGCTGTCAGTAAAAGAAAAAAAACGATTGATATTGTTGACTTATTTCCAGTATCGATTATTTTAGTAAATGGCCTGAACAATATCCGAATGTGGACAAAGAAGCTCGAAAATTTGACGACACGTTCGTAAATAATTAGGTTCACATATTAGCTGTACCACAATATGGCGTGACCGCACAGTAAACAGTAAACAGGTTAGAGTTAAGTTCCCAAAATTTCATCAAAATTGGAAAGGACCAAACAAAGTCAATTAGCAGAGTAACTACTAACTTTATGCATAACAAGCAATGGAATGACATCGAAACACTTGGATTTACTATATATAACCAAACCAAGAACCAAATGTATCACTTACAATTGTGAGAAAATATTACAAGAAACGCTTCAACTTAGTTTGCAGTTCAAAAAATCTGAAAGATATATAGCAATAAACATAAATTTATCAGACGCATTTATCGTATCAATAATTTTATATGCACATTTTTCACAATCTGTTAATTTTTGGATAAACAGTCAATCAAGTTAACATAAACAAACCATTACCAATCAGCTAACTTTTATTCTAATTGAATTAAGCAAGTAAACTATTCGTGACTTTAGTCAGATATCGATTTATTGCGATCAAGTGATCATTACTAGCTAAACTATGATCTGTGTGATCATATAAGTTCTTAAAGTAAGTGATTACAACTTTATAATACGGATATTCCATCGTAACAATGCAACCTTAAGTGAATTTCTGTTCACAATGATAAAACCCCAATGATAGTTGAAAGATGAACCGCACCAGTCAATCTCCACACGTGGTATAATAGTATCTTTAAAAGTTTGGCTCAAATGTTTGCTAGAATAATCGCTAAATAAAATTGGAGACGAACAAAGGTGTACTTGACTTTTGTAAGAAATAATATTATGTTTGGGATTTTCGATTTTTAAAGGGAAAGTTTTATGGAACGTTTCTCGACTTTAATCGATTAGTAAGTATCTGGAGGCAAAGTTATAGACATTTGCCCTTCATACAACATTGAAAATATGCTAAAGCTATATGAACAAAGATATATGAAGATTATCTAGTAATTTTGGTATATTGGAGGGCGAAACCATTGCAGTCGGATTATTGATACGTTATAAGCCAGTAATGGTCTGTAAAATTGTATAATAATGTGAAGTTAGCCCAATAAATAACTGTAATTGGAAGTTAAAATCGGTTTTCCGGTCATTTATATAAAAGTTCATGAAAGCGTGTCGACATTGATATAAAGGTATATACGTATGTTGGGGAGTTCCCACCTGCACTATTTATAGACAAAACATATAACTATGATACGTAATCATATTTATATACAGGCCATTAAATTGACTAGAAAATAAACTATTTTTAATTAGTTTACGTTACATTAAGTAATCAAAATTCCAAGCTGATTGTTTAAGCTACCATATATGATATTATCGTTATAATATATTGGCAATAAGCGAGTGAGGAATACCAAATTATTGCATATTCGTAATAAATTGTGTGTGGTGACCATGAATTCGACTAAAACTAATAACAAACACTATATAGTACCAAATATTATACATAAAGTTTCACTGACTCATTTTTGAATATGAAAATATATATATATATATATATAGGTATATGATACGAGCAATAAAAAAGTTATTGAAGCAAATTCGCGTAAATGAGGACATTGGTATTTTCGCATCTTATATCCTCTTTTCGTAGAATTTTTAGAAAGTTTAACATAACTTGATCCGCTTTTTGATGTAAATCGGTATTGTTAAAATAGTGAGAGTGCAAATTCTATGAATAATCAATCACCTGACACTAATCGTATATGGTTAAGTAAGTATATATATAGGGTCAAGGAACTGGCTTAAGCGGATTTAAAACTATTTAAAGTGAACTTGAATTTGTATAGTTACCAAATCACATATTTACGTATATGTAAGGTGTTTTCTGGGACATAATTTGCATATAACTTTTCATCCTTTAAACACGTACAGTTTTTTTTTTAGGTTTCTGATGGCAGATAGGAATAATTTTCATTTAGCTCATTTTCATTATGTACATAATATAAAAATTTTATTACGCTACATTACACCAATTTTGCTTAGTAATTATTTCTCATCCCATTTCCCTGTTTCCCAGCTTTATCTGCGCATTTAAAGTGATTTGAATAATTCGACTATTACCGCGGAACAGGTGATGGATATGATGATAATGTTAAAATTAAATACATATATCTGAGCATTTTTGGTACAATATATGAGCGTTCTTTGTAAAAAACATAACACGAGACATAAAAAAATGTGCAATCAAAGAAAATCGAAAATCTTTAATTTTCTTATTTTGTCTGTGTTATAACTTTTTATTGCCAAAAAGACGAAAATCCAGTTTTAAAACCAACGAAAAAATTTTTGTTTTAACTAAACTGGCAATGACTTTAAAGCAATAAAAATATAAACAATAACAGTAGAGGAATATTAAGTACTACTCAGGTTCTCCCTACTAATCTGAATATTTTAAGATTTTTGGTATTCTTCGTCTTAAGAGAGAAGGCGGATTTCCGTTTAACACACATAAGAGCCACTTAAATGTCTTACTCAGCAGTGCATACGTATATATGTATATGTTTATAATTAAAACAGTCAATTTTACTTCGAAACACCAAAATCAACCAAACACAATTAATTCTCTTCTCTTATTTCTTGCTTAACGCATATTAAAATACTTCTTACCATCTCTCACCTCATCACCCGGATCATAACGTAAAAGCGTACATATGAAATATACGATATTATACATATGGAAAAGAAATTTAACTAAAAAACTCTTTCTCGTGGCCACACACTCCTATACCTACATATTATGATGTTTTTTAACCCCTGTATGCATGATGTTTATTATTTATATTTAAAAAATAGGCAGAAGAAAAGCATAATTTTTATTCTTAATCATGTCAGAAGATCAAAAGCTTCGGAAAGGTTAACGTTTTTAGAACATGTGCAAAGAGGTGGCAAAATTTAGGCTGGTTTGAATAAAAATATAAAGCCATATTTCCGAAACGAACCAGCAACCTTTTCACCGCCTCCGCCAGATGAGTGATTCTCTGCCATAATGTAAGACAAAGATTAGGATGACGTGTGATCTCGATTTGGGGCACTTTCTATTCATCAGATATATCTTTGCTTTTCTACAATAATCGAATAAGGTCGAATAGTTTTAGAAAGTATCCCCTCCGAATGGTTGTTTGGGTTTGGTCTTAGGAGTTAAAGCTTTCTAGGCATACGCGAGTCTCGTAAGACTTCTCCCTAGTTTAGTTACGCCTCCTCGTGGCAACAACCGGGCAATGCATCCTAGAATGTAGCTAAGTAACGTACACAATCGTGCAATGGCGGATTTCCATTGCCCCAAGCTTTGGTGGGACAACATACGCCGAGAGCTGCGTGGCTAAGGGGGAGCTTAGTCGTTAATATGAGAACTTCGGATACCAGGCGACCTCCGGTTTAAATCTTGCCTTCCCACAGTATACCGATCTCTGCTGTGGGTGACCTTCATTTCTCGGGTACTCGTGGGACTTTTATGAATCCTTTAAATATAAATATAGAGTGTGATGCCTCTTTAAAAGCATCAACTTTGCTAGATCCTGTGCTGGATTATAATACAGGAAAAGATATGATGGTAGATGCCTCTGGGACCACCTCCAATGAATATCTTGATCCCGGGACAAGGGAAACAGTGAATCAGTCCACTACTCTTACAACGGGCATTTTTTGCAATGACAATAATAGTGTCATCTCACAAACATCGGCCTCAACCATTGAGCACCTCAACCATTGAGGTTGGTGTTGGGAACATGTCCCTCAACTCCAGTGAATGGATGAAGCTCAACTCTTTCGAAAGAAGGCGTTTTACAAAGGGGCTCAGGGAAGGCAAAACTAGAGAGGAAGCTCTAGCTGCTGCTTAGTCCAAGTGCCTGGTCAAAGCACCTCTGAAACATGTAGCAGCTACCCTAGACAGTAGGTCTGGTGGTAAGCGCGAGAGGTCTTTCGAGGTTGCTTTGGAATCCTTCAAATCACCTGCAAAAAAACTAAAAGTGAGCCTTCTCCGGTCAAGGGTCTCTTTCAGCCAAGAAGAAGGCAGTGTTAGGCTAGGCATTTTATCGGATGATCTCAGTGGCAACCCTCTCACTAGGGAGCAAATGGCAAACATACAGGTGTGTTTCATTGAACTTATCATTGAGACGCAAGGTCCAACCCATCAGCCTCAATTCCTTGGTTCCTTTCGGAGAACAGGGTGGCTTTTCTTCATTTGTTCCGATCTTTCTACAGCGGAATGTATGAGGAATAATTTTGACCGGCTAAGATCAAAATGTGGTCTAAGCATAATTTTGGTGGAAGAGGAAGATTTTCTTCGGCCAAATATAGTTAGAGGGTTTTTTCCACTTGGCAATCACTTGGTTTTTTCCAAGCTTGGCAATCGGTCAAATGAACTCTCTAAGTCCTATCGACCTATCAGTCTTACATTATTTATTCTAAAAACAATGGAACGACTGGCAGATCTTCATATCAGAGACTGGTTAACTGTAACCAGACCCCTTAATCCTAATCAATTTGCTTACAGAAAAGGCAAATCCACAGAGAGGGCGCTGCATCTACTTGTTACCAAGGTTGAAGCGGCTTACCGCTCGTAAGAAATTGCACTGTGCGCTCTTTTGGATATTGAGGGAGCTTTCGACAATACTGGATACGACTCAATTGCTAGGGCACTAACGCGTAGGGATAGATGATCCAACTAACCAGTGGATTAGCTCCATGATGGCTAGTAGGAAGATTACATCGAAATTAGGTAATGAATCAGTCACGGTTACGGCAGTAAAGGGATGCCCACAAGGCGGTGTCTAACAAGACAGTCCTGGTAACATTTACCAAAAGACGTAAATTGAACTTTGGTTCAATTAGTCTAAATGAAGTCTCAATGAAGTCAAATATCTGGGTGTTGTCCTAGATAAGAAACTGAATTGGAACTCTCATATTAAATCAACTACCGAACGCGCGGTCAGAGCCATGTGGGTCTGTAGGCGTATGTTCGGCAGGACTTGGGGCCTCAGCTCAAAAATGATTTACTGGATGTACATCATGTTAGTGAGGCCAATTGTCTAGTCAGCAGCCTAGTCTGGTTCACGGATGGATCAAAAATGGATAGTGGAATAGGCATTGGTGTCTTTGGGCCCAACAACAAAATATCGAAATCCCTGGGAACTTATCCCAGTGTTTTTCTAGCCGAAATTCACGCCATCGAAACCTGCGTCTCAACTATTAAGACTAACTTGGTCAAAGGGGTATCACTGGAAATAAGATAGCCGACGAACTTGCGCTGGCAGTCTCATCAGCTACACCAATTGGCCCTGAGCCTTTCTGTGGCATCCCGTGGGCCTCAGTAGTCTACAATATTAGTAAATGGGAAAAATGCAGTGGTTGACCTATTGGAACTGTATTCCCGGCCTTAGACAGGCCAAATCTTTGATCAGACCATTTTATCACAAGGACTTGGCGGTCAATTCAAGTAAAGGAAATATTAGGAAGCTAGTGAGTTTTCTTTCAGGTCACTGCAACCTGATATAAAATGAACCTGTCCACAGAGACGGGGTGCGCTCTGTGGACAGGTCTCTGTATAGAAGAGATAGAAACTGCAGAACACATACTATGTGAGTGTGTTGAAGAGAGGTATTTGACCCCGGAAAATTTAGATTGGCCTCTACAGGCAGCATTATCGCCTTTATTATTAAGGTAGAGATGATCCTGGACTAACAAATCCCAATAACACAAATGATCTTTCATGTCGCAGTGCTAGCCGTTTTGGGCAGGGAAAAAAAATCCCCTCCGAATATCAAAAGTTCGATGTTAATGCAATCAATCTCAGTGGAACGGTTCAACCCAACCATTTTTAACACATTGCTATTTTTAACAAGGGTTTTATATTGTTTTTTCCTGAGCTTCGTTCTCAGACATTCACAGTTAAATGTAAGGTTAGTTTTCCTATGATTCCTCACTTGTACGATAACTGCCATCTTAGCTATGGAGATAAGTAAACAACGTTTCCAAAAAGCCCTTTTCAAATTAAATTTATACATCTCAAAATAATTGTAAAACATGCTAAATGTCAACCCAAAATATATCCAACAACAACAACCATATTAAATTTTCCTCTACTTTTAAACACCATAGTTTTCCTATATGGTTAAGATCTATATAATTTTTTACCGTTTGAAACGGGAATCAGTTTGTTATAGGATACAACGAGATAAATAATATAGGTTTTCACTTACATTCAATTATACATTGTTTTAACGTAAATTTTTCTTGTCATTTTCACATTTTCTTTTATAACTTTTCCACGCACTTCAATATTATTATGGGTGAACACTAGTCATTGCAATTTTACATCAAATCAAATGCATTGTAGGGCAAATATTAAAAAATTGTTCAATTGCGTCTACAATTACAACAACAAAATAGCAAAAATAATATAACGCACTATTTAATTTATTTATTATTAAAAATTGACCTCACTTCGCTAGTAACGAAATTAATCGTTCGACATCTAACACGAGACTGATACAGTGATAACAAAACAATTGTTAATTTTAAAACATATAACGGTTTTGGAATCCGTTAAGCGATACAAATGCAAAACATTTGCTAAACCTGTTTTCTTCTGATAAGGCGAAATAAAAAATTAGTGTACTACACAATACATACACATGGTTTGTGTAAAAAGCACTCTTGCAACAGTCATAAAATGCATTTCACATTTTGAACTCCATCATTCGAATTTTAAAAATGAATTGGGTTTCCGGATATTCAAAGCAATTATGACGCAAAATTTTATTAGGCGCTTTCGATTGACGTGAATCAACAGAATTGAAATTGAGTTACTATTTAGATAACTCAGTTGCTATTCTTGATTAGTAAATAAATGATGGTTTGTGTCTAGGGTTTAATAATGGTTTATCTTTAATTGTTTAAATCTACTATATAATTTTTAACTGTCCTTAAATTTATAATAAACCATATTTTCATAGATCAATCTGTTAAATCGGAAAACTTTAATATAGTATACATTTTCCAGACGTCGTATTTTTCTAGATTTCGACTAACATAGCGAAGACACAAATTTAATTACAAAAAATACTTTAATCAATTTTCGTAGTTTTCTCGAGAAAAATCTAAAAGAAAAACCCAATTGTATCTATCGTAATCCATCCATGTACTGTAATCTGTTTTACGGACTTGCCCCGAGTTAGAAAAATTTGCATTTTAATAAGATACAAACATTTGTTAATTTTTAAAATTAGCAATAATTTTATATATATATATATTTTTTTAATTTATATAATATTTTTGTAGATCATTCTTTAAATATATTTTTTTTAAATAACACCTTTTTTAAAGATAAAATATATAACTAACAACTTTTATTAATTTTAATTAATATATCTATAGTTTGTTTTTTTATTTCTATTTAAATAAACAAAAGCAAAAAAATTAATTTAATTAATTATTTTTCCATTTTTTTTTATATACTTAAAATTTAATTGAATATACATCACTGTAATTTAATTTTATAAATTTTTTTTTTTAATTTTTACTATTTTATTTATATATAATAAAATAATATTCTTTTTTTAAGATTATAAATTTTAACCAGACAAAAAAAACAAACAAAACCAGAAAAAACAAATATTTTTGCGGTAATGAGCTAGGAATTAATTAGGTAAATTTTTTTATACACAGAAAAATAAAAAATATATATTTATATTAATTAATTAATTAAAAAAAAAATGTTTAAAACCCAAAAATAATTTATTTTGTTTGTTAATTATTCCTCATCTGAATCACCATCGCTTGAGCATCCGGTTATTTGAGGCCGCCGTGCAAATGGTGCTGATATTACTTGACTGGAATTTTTAGATATAGAGAGAGAGAGAGAGAGCACGTCTTGTAATTGAGTAGATATTCGAGGTTTGAGTATAATTTTAAGTACGTTCAGCTACTTACGCTATTGTTCTATAGTGGTTTAACCATTCTTCAAGCATTTGAGCAACGAGAAGCGGTCGTTTATGTAATTTTTGCTGTGCAACTAGTATACCACCTTCGGTCATACAAACATCTAACCATTGACGCATTAAAGCCTCTTCGCGACCCATCTATTAAAAATTAAATCGATTATAATAATTTAAGTGTTTTTCATATTGTTAGAATTTTTACTAAAATTTTGTACATACCTCAGATTGTGTAATAAAATGCATTGGAAGCAATTTATGTTCACAATCCATAAGCGGCAAAAATGTTACATCACGTGAATCATCCCGGGCACTATCGATACGGGAATAGCATTCGGTCGGAACTAAAGCACTAAAATGACCACGAGTATAACCCAAGGCGATTGGAGATCGAATACAAAAACTTTGTTCCCATAACAGAGGTAGGTAAATACCTGCAACGAATACAAATAAACTTATCATAGTCTCGTAAAAATGAAATAACGTTCCTTACCTTCAAATTTAGCATAACCAATGTCCTCCCCGCGGAAACTTTTCACATACTTGACACCATAAACAATAATTGGTCGTCTTAGGATATGCGCTAGCGCAAATATATGTAATTGTTCTAAAGATGAACCCGGTTGGCTAGCTAGTGATAATAATGTACTCCAATCTTCTTCCCATTGTGTTTCTTCGAGAGTAAACTGCATCAACGCTGCTTGCAACATTTCATACTCTTTCCAACGTGGATAAAATCTAACCAAAAATTGTAGCTTTATAATTTGAATGCATTTCAAAATATATATACATTTTTAACACTCACATGTGACCGGCCTCATGGAGACTATCAGATAGAGCACGCCTTAAAATATTATCACGATCAAAAACACCCCAAGTCGCTTGCATCGCCGAATCGAGCAAACAATCACCAGCACTACGATTCCATAACACCATTAATCGAGATCCTAGTCGAGCTGTTATTTCTAGTGACCAATTTAATGCGGGCGGTGGACTTTCTAACTGTTTCTGTGCATCACGATCTAATAGCTCTTCATACAATTGTTCCTGCACTGAAAGTGGTAGTTCTTCGATTTCCGCGGGCAATGCAAATGTTGCATGCTCATTTACGTAATGACAACTAAACGGAGGTTTTCGTATTCGAAGGGAGGCGGCAAAGTGTCGTCTTATATCGGACGCTAAATCAGGTGCTACATAGGAAGGAACACGTTTTATACCGGGACCCGATCCCGATATTTGTTCTAGTAACATGGGTAACATTTCTTCACGATGAAATCTAATTGCTAAATGTATAAGGGTTTGACCAACGTCGAAAGCTGAATTTCGATTTAAAATAGCAACCTCACTATTTGTTAATGATCGGCTAGGATTTCCACCACACGATAGATAAGCTTCAACGGCCCCAATATTATTTTCGACCACACCAATACAAGCAGTTAACCAACGTGAATCAACTTGCTTTTTGAGCTGGCGTATTCGACGTTCCTGAGATCCGCCACTATTTAGACCCGTATCTGAAGTGTCTAAAATAAAATAAATAAAAATGTATACAATTTTTCTATAGCTCGATCGAATTTCATTCATACTTAATTGATAGCGGTAAGAACTATTATTTCGTTTATTGGTTCGATGCACAACATTGGTGGCACAATTTTCATCGTACGAATCCCGTTCTGGTGATTTAGGACTTGTCGTAATCCGTTGTTGATTTTCGGAAAATGATTGTGTTATCTCTTTACCATCCTTAGACGTGCCACACATCGAACACTTAATACTTTTTGGCCAATTTTCGTATGTACATGTAACGCACGACCACTTTCCCGGAATTACGGCGGCCGAAGCATGATGATTTTCATTATTTAATGGACTTAATCTATTTGTTGCATCAGTCACCGCGCCACCACCCTTCATATTCGCTAAATTTTTCACCGAATTATAAGGACTACTATTCTTACGATTGTTATTATTATTGTTATTATTATTTCCGATCACTAAGTCCGGATCCGATCCATAAATACTCAACGAACTTATTTTATCTTTCACGTTATTCACGTTTAGATCAGGCTGTAGTCCATCTAATTTAGTGTAGCATTGTACGCAACGCGTGGCACGCGGCCAATTTAAATAAGTACATGCCGGACATGCCCATTTTATATCGCCCGATGGAAGTGATGAGCCACAAGCAATCGTTAAGCTTTTATTATTATCGATTGGTAAAGTTAAATCATGATCATCGTTTTCATTTGATTCCGTTTCGGATGGATGTGATGGACTTAGCCGAAATATATCTTCGTTTAATAGTGGTTTATTCCCTTTACACATCGTACATTTTAAAGACGATTGAAAATTCTCATAAGTACAATATTCACAGTTCCATTTTTGCGGGGGTGAGGGATCACACATTTTTTTATGTATTTATTCAAGATGTGATCTAGAAAATTTTAAACGCGGGTATCGGGGTCGGTTTAAGATAAATTTTGACGTGTTTTGTTTTGTTGTTTTTTTTTGTATTTTTATTTTTTTCTGGGACTTAGTTATTAACGGATTTAAGGTTCGTTAAATTAAATTTTATAAAGATAATTTTTTTTTCTTTCGTTTATTCATACGACTAAAATATATTTGTTATTCTACGACGGTGGCAATGGTGGCAAAATGGTTGATGTTTGGTGAATTTTTCGTAATTTTCATGTTAGTGAAAATTTTATGAGATTTACTATGGTGAAATTCAAAATCTGAAAAAATAAGAAAAAAATTGAAAAATAATAAACGATTTTTATACGACATTGCTGGATTGTATTTTATCTCGATTTTCGTTCGTCGTATCTAGACAACCAGAAGGAATAAGCCAAGTTCAATCGACTCGTAGAACGTTGCCTGTACTATTTAAATTTTTACTTCATAAACGGAATTTTTTAATCAAATTCATGATATCGCAATTTTCTGCGCTAGAAAATAATTCTCTTCCATATTATGCCGGACAAAGGGGAGCTGTGCCGTGATATTTGTTGCATTTTGAACTATTCTCCTTTCTTCAATATAGGACGTAGCGCGGTCTTTTACGAATTCTTAGAAAAAGCAGTTCCATAAAATGTCTTCCAAATTCCGATCACGTCGGAAGTCTCATAAACATTCCCGATTATCCATTAAAGTAGTGGAAAGTCTTGGGCTGTACACTTTCTAAGCAATAGTTAGCTTTTAGTCTCGAAAATCATTAAACCAAATAAAACGCTTCCTTAAAATGGCATATCCGCAAAGATATCTGATTTATTAAAAAGAATGTCAAATCACAGAACAATGTCAACACAAAAGAATTCGACGGAGTTCTTTTCCCAAAAAATACTTTTCTTTTTTCTCTCAAAATTTGAACTCAGTTTGATACAAATTATTTTCCGAATGGATTGAAATGAACCACCCCCTGACATGCCAGTTATGCCTTACCCAGCAGCCATGACAGCTGGCTAGGATTCAGTGGACCACTCATTCACTAGTCCGAATTCAAAAATGATTACAGAAACGAATACTAGAATAACAATTACAAGCCACAATAACGGACCCACAGAAATGATGTCAAGATAATATAGAGATTTCAATGCAAAAATTGGACCAGACAACGCCGACCTAACAACTATCATGAGTAAACAAGCATTAGACTCGGTGTATACACTTCAAGGTGTATACACTTCCTATCAAACCAACCATTTTTTAGTTTAATTCTTTAGCTACATTCACATCATCAATTGGTAAATGGTTTTTTCAATTCTACCACTTACTGCAGTCTTAGAGACCATCACTAAGAAATACTATGGAAAAAGATGTTTGCGATCTCAAATTACATCAACCAGTCCTAATTAGCATTTGCTGGTTCTTCAATATTCTCACGTGCTCCGGTATGGATCCAGTCAGACCATCAAAATTGTTTTGAATGTTTGGTTTTGAGATTAACGAAAGCCGAAAAGTGCAAGTGTCCCCTTAAACTATTAAATGCTCGGAATTAACGCAATTAAATTCAAGAGAGCGATTTCTTTTTATTCTCTACATTCCCACAGTGAATTCCTCGTATGATGCGTCCTCAATGCACATCTCCGCAGTCTGTATTTGACAAATTTCAACTACAGAATTTGACATATGCTGAACATTGAGTAAATCAGAGTTGTTGTACTTTTAAGGCTTCAGCTGTCCATATTCTGTGCTCGACAGCAAAACGACACTCGTCATCAAACCAATCATTTTTGGTTTGAAATCCAAAACACCCGTTTTTACCTGTGGCCTTAGAAGAAATCAAACACCAAGTTTGCTAAGGTCATCTCCACTTTTTGTCCATCGTGTTTCCAACGATACACGTTCCAATCTTAAATCGAGTATCCATAAACGTGAATCTTGTAAAATTTTGGCGGTATCCAGATCTGCTTTGTTGATTTTTGTTAAAAATGTTGTTTTGAGACTGCGGGTAGTGTGCCACAGGGCACACAGGGAATACTAACCAAAGATTTATTTGGTTCATATGAACGAAACCAGACAATAAAAAGAAGTTCAATCGCTCAAAAGGAAAACAACAAACACAAAATCTTCCCGCTAAACTACAAAGCCTCAATATTACCTATATGTAATATACAGTAAACGAAATGATCTTGACCTAATTTTTCACTTGTATTTGCTTCTGGTGCATCTCTAAAATTATTTTGGTGTCACAGTCACAGGCATACATATGTAACCAACCAACAGACACACTGTGTTGTGCAAAACTTACTATTCGCTGTGTAAAATAATTATGAAACATACTATTATTTTAACTAAAAAAAAAATACTATGTAAAAATAGTTTTCGTAAAAGTGTCATCACATAAAATAAATAAAAAAAGAAAATGTCTCAAATGGAAAATCTTTTTGTTTTTCACTTTTTTGTCCTCGTTCGGTTAATGTTGGTGCTGGCTGGTTGTTGTTTTCTCTCTACACACTCGTATAATTCACTTACTTTATACATTTTTTTGTTGTGTTGTAATTTTTGTACTGCATAAATTTTTTTTTCTTAAAATTTTAATTTAATATAATAGATGATGTATAAATAAACTTGTTATTACACTATTTTAAATGGATACACAGTGTTTTATTATTAAATTTGTAATTCTAATTGCAAAAAAATATTACGTCAAATTAAAAAGAATAGACATTTACATTGGAACTGTGAATTTTGATGTATAGATGAACGACGTTGCCGTTATACACTGTCTCAACTTTCTCTATTGTGTACAATATTTTCGATATCGAACTTTTTTATATTCGAAATATTTTTTACTGAATCTAGTGTTTTCAATTAGTTTTACTAGTGTGCAATAGGAGCGCTATAGATTTTGAGAAAAAAAAGTTTAAAAACCACTTTGATTAAAATTTGACAAGCGAAGCGCATACAAAAAAAATTTTGAAAGCGTTTTGTGTTTACGAATTAAATATATTCAATTTTTTAAGGATTTAAACACGATAATTACAAAAAGAAACTATTTTTTAACTATCGCAATTGTTATTATATAGTACAAATCATTTAATTTATTTATAAAAGGTAATTTGTTTGTATTTACATCATTACAGCAACAACAATGTTGATTGCGCGATTTATCGTGTCACTGGACTTCGGTGGCACACAATTTTTAATTATTTATATCCTTTTTTATTTTACAAATTTTAGATGGGAGGTTGTAGATGTTCGTTTCGAAACTGTGAAAATTCCACAGCAACTCAACCCGGTATGCATTTTTTTCACTATCCAATACGTGACGCGGAACGCCTAAAAGAATGGCTCGAAATTGCCGATAAAACTGAATTTCTTACATTACCAACGGAAAAATTAAAAAATAAAGTTATTTGCGAAAAACATTTTGAAGAACGATGCTTTATGAATATAAAACATGAACGTTTAATTAAAACAGCGTGTCCATCGTTCGTTGATGAAATGATCGAGGTTCCGATGGACGATATATCCGAGTACGAAACACTTACAATAGAATCAGTGTCGAATGGAAAAACGATCCAACACAATAACGAGCCGGTTGTACTAAATAATCGAAAACGGCCGATAGCATCGAATGATTTAAAAAATCGGTCTGAAAATTTTGTAGTCGACCTAAAATTGGAAGCACTTCATAACGGTGATTTGACGATAAGTTTTGAAGAACCAGCATTGAATGCGGCAAGTCAAAGTGCTCCGTCACCCGCAAAAGTAAAACGAAATTCTTTATATTCAACATCCGATTCGGGAGCACGTAAAGAAAATCGTATTTTAAATTCATCGTTGAATCTGTTGAACTCCAAATTTCCCGAACCAATAGTGCTTAATAATGCTAATCTTACTACCACCGAAATTCATAAGAAATCTCCTATTTCACGATCTCAAATGAAAATGGAAAAGAAATTATCGCCAATCGTTCATAATCCATCGCCGAACATTTTAAGTAATCAAGCCGTTAGTGGTTTTGATATTATCGATTTAAATAGTGCAACAACTGGTGCCACGTTCCAAACATTAGACTTTAGTCCGATTGTCGATGCGATAAACACCACGGTAAAAACGTTAAATGTGTTAGATAAAAATTGTTTCGAGACAAAATCTACCGAGCAGACAAACCACATAGTTGACATTAAAAAGGCATTGGCCGGAATTAAAACGAAACAGGATGAGCTCGCTAAAGATTTTAAATTTACCCAAGAATGCATTAAGCAAATATCGACAAACCAAAATGTTCAATTAAATCTATTACATGCGAAACAAAATCAATCGGGAACTGGATCATCGACTAAGGCCGAGAGTACGACAGTAAACAATATCAAGAGTAAATTCAATCAAAATAAAATTCAACTATTTAACGGAATTAAAAAATATTTGAACCCCGCAATGGTTGCATTACTACGTATGGAATTGTTCGGATCGAGTGAACGAGAGTGGAAATCAGATGAAAAATCAATTTCGGTTGAACTTCTAAATTTGGGATCGTCCACCTATGAATATATGCGCGATGAGTGGAGATTTAGACTTCCATCGAAAAAGGATGTTGAAACATGGTCGAACGATAATCTAGACAATGATGAGAACGACAGTGATGTTAATTAAGGCAGATTTTTTTTTTTTTGTTTTTTATATTTTTGGCTTAATATAATTTAATTTTTTGTAGATTTATAATAAAAATTTAATCTATATCGGTTCACATTTAAATATTATTACTTTATTGTTTAGCAGCCGCACGTTCCGAACACACTGATAATTCTGGTGGAATATGAATTCCAAATTTATAGATAATTTCATGTCTGTACGTCTCACCTGGTTTTATGAGTATTGATGGGAAATTATCGTGATTAACGGCATCAGGATATTTTTGTGTTTCAAAACAGAATGCACCATGTTTTAAATATTTTGCACCATCCTTACCAATTATCGGTAATTCAATTATTGAAGACTCGGCTAAACTTTCATTAACTGATTCTTCTTCTCCTTCTTCGTCCATTTCGCCACTTTTGGTTAACGCACCATTTGTTGTTTTTCCTAAACTTGATCTGGCTACCGATTTTTGTTGATTGCCGTTAACGGCTGCTTGTGACATACTATCACTCGAACTAGTATCTTCCGAAGGTTCTTCATTATAGAAATATTGGGTGTTGACTTGAGAAGGAGTGATCTGTTTAAAGCAAAGAATTAATTATGTACCAGCATTAGTATAACATGCTTACAATTCCTAATGGATCTGGCATATGATTTGAAGTATAAAAACCAACACCAGGCTGATCACTGTAAACTTCCATACTACGGCCACTATCTGGATGTAACATTCGTGCTACAAAAGTTAGTGTTTGTTCCGTACCTTGGGTAATACAAAAATTATCGTCGTATCCACGACATGGTACACGAGTCATTATTGGACCTAACTCCTTTGGTATTCTTAAATCATATAAACTTCCACCAACACATAGTATTCGGCCGGTTGGTATTAAATCATCGTCGGTTTCCGTTTTTTTATCGGCATTCACTGAAACAATATGCTTATAAAGTTCAGGATAGCCAGCAGCGTGTCCAGCCAAATTAAAATATGAATGATTTGTCATATTGATCGGTGTTTTTTTAGTTGTGGTCGCATTATATAGGATTCGGAATGAATTATCGGGTAGTAGTTGAAATGTTGCAACCGCCATTACTGTGCCTGGAAATCCTTCCGAATTGTCTTCGGACACATGGGTCATAACAACTTTTAAACCATCAACATACGAAACCCAATTACGTTTATCGAATGCGATATAACCGCCGTGAAGTGTATACTGTTCATTACAATTTGTGGACGTGTTAATAATCTCGTCATCGATATAGAATTCACCTTTATCGATGCGATTACATACACGGCCAATAGTTGCACCAAAATATGGATTTTCTTTACTCAAGTATCCTTCGATATTGTCGAAACCAAGTACTACATCTTCAGCATCGCCAAATCGGTCGGGTATTTTAATTCGTGTAATTGTGGCGCCATAAGAAATCACTTGTATCAATATATTCGATACCTTATTTCTCCAGGTGAAACGGCGAATAACTTCATGATGGTCAGTAATTGGATCGACAAATATACCAAATCCATCAATGGCCAACGTTATGTCACCCGATTTAGCCAATGTTTTACTATTGACCACCGATAATATTGTACTCATCACCGAACATTCTTCGCCCGTGCATTCTGAATTTGTATCGCCTGATCCAGTTTGTGCCATTATTAAAAAAAAAATGATTATTAAAAAATTTAAAATTGATTTTCAAATCCTAAAAGTTGAGTTGTCGAGATCGAAACGAAAGTATGTACTGTGATTTTTCATTAAATTTTTGGTAAAACAATTATGTGACAGGCCTACATTGAAAAAAAAATTATAAAAATATTTTTCGAAAGTGGTTTATTTAATCGGCACAGTCGAACATAGTGAAAAATTATAAAAAATTCATTCAAATAATTGTATTTTGAAATCTTTTAACTCCATGGACACTCCTTATCTTATATTAAAACGATGGCCGGGCCTATCACCCCAATTAAAGTTGCGTTTGCACATGGTGCAAATCATGTGTAAGCACCCTTCATTTTTAACGATAATAATCTAAAAAATCATATAATTACACATTTTTAAAGATATAATTTATAATGTGTATACGTACATTACACTCAGGACAGTGCTCAGCTTTACCGGATAACACCATATGTTCCAATAATATTCGTATTTCAATTCCATTTTGATCCTTGGTATAAAATAAATTATCCTGATACGTTTTACAACTAATTTTCGGATGAGTTGCTTTACACGAAATACAATTTGATGTGTGACACACTGGACAATTATACGCATAACAGCCTTCAGTAAAAATCCACCATCCATTACAGTTTGGTATGCAACATTGATATCCGTCTTTGATTTGACCTTTTGCGACGCGCAAAGATGTGTCTAAATGTCGACTGTACACTTGATATGATACGAGCGTATTAATTTCACAATCTTGTAAAATACTTGTGCATTTGTTATAGGGACATTTGATTTCTGGTTGCTCGTAACTTTCGATATACGTACGGATACAAATCAAACACACATTGTGCAAACATCCTCGTAATGTGACACCATTGTTCTTTTCGATCATTTCCAAACAAATTTCGCATTGAAATTCATCGAGATTTGGAATGAAATTATTATTCTCCTCCAGCTCGAGTAAACGGTAAAATTCAGGTATCACCAAATCATGTGTTCTTTTAATTGATTTATTTATTCGGTAACAAACAATGCATACGGCAGTATCACATAGATTATCGGTATATTCACAAAACTTACATGTCCACGATATAAACTCGTTTGGAACATTTTGTTTGAATTCACTGTTATTTGGATTGGCTTCGTCACAAGTTATATTAGTGTGAATAAGCGGAGACTCTGGACACAATGATCTGTTATTTTCGGCTTTGTCCACCAACTTTACGTTTTCAAACTCGACTTGGTCGCAGTCGATTGAATTATCATTAGAATGTTTCATTATGTCTTCATTATTTTGTTTAAATATTACTGGTTCATGCCCAATAATAATTGGATTGGATTTTAACATAACTTGAAGATTATTGAAATGTCCGCGCCAGCGTTTACTTTACCCTTTTGCTTATTTTGTCATAGACTTGTTTCATGGTGAACTAGATGTGTCGATTTAATTTCGAACATACAAATTAAAAAGTACTGTAGCTAATAATAATACTGTAGCTTATAATAATAAAGAATTTTATAATGTCATCATACTCAATGCAAGAACGTGTAAAATTTAAGGTGAAGTAACTATGACTAATCAGAGGTCATTGTCGGTAAAGATATTTAAGGCACATTAAGGATAAAACATTTGGCTTGCCAAATTTGTGTAAAGTTAATCAATTTGATATGGTTATCTATACATAAATTAAAGTCGACTATCTCGTCAAAAATTATAAACCTCAATAATTTGATAAAACTACAATTAAACCATAAGTTTAACAACCTTCCTACGGCGATAATCTATGATTAAATATTGCAAACAAATAAATAGTGGAACGACCAATGAAACGTGTCATGAAATTGTTTGCAACCAAATTTTCGAAAAACACCGTTACTAAAGAACTGTTTATACTTGTATAAACGGCACATTTTAAAAGCACATTTTGAACAACTTTAACACTTTAACATTATTCGTCGTTTACTGTACAAAATAAAACCAATACAACAAAATAAATTTATCACATTCTTGTGTTATCAAACAAATATTGTTATAAATATCGTTGGCATTTTCATTTATACTTCAGTCTTTGAGTGTTCAGCATCTGTAAATTAAATTATTAAGTGTGTGTAATTCAAAAAAAAAAAATAATAATAATAATATAATGGCATCGAGTAGTTCGAGTGACATTACGTTAAGTATTGATGAGTTTGGTACATTTATTGACCCGATTACCAAAAATCATGAAAAGATACATCGGTTTACGTGGACTAACAAACCGGCAAATATTTTGGTTCAAGTAATTTCATATGGTGCAACAATAACGCGTATTAAGGTACCTGATCGACACGGGTTTGCCGAAGATATTGTACTTGGATACGACAATATGGAAGGATATTTGGACAAACAAAATCCATATTTTGGAGCAACGGTGGGCCGAGTTTGTAATCGCATTGCTAAAGGACAATTCTATATCGATGGCGAAAAAGTTCAAGTTTCGACCAATTGGAATAATCGACATACACTTCATGGAGGATTTATTGCGTTCGATAAAAGAAATTGGGTGTCTTATGTGGATGGTTTAAAATTAGTGTTAACTCACGTTTCTGAGGATAATTCCGAAGGATTTCCTGGTATTGTAATGGCCACTGTAACGTTTGAACTACTTGACGATAATTCATTTCGTGTACTATACAATGCCTATACAACTAAAAAGACACCAATAAATTTAACTAACCATTCGTATTTTAATTTGGCCGGACACGCTGCTGGATATCCTGAACTATATAAACACATCGTTTCATTGAATGCGGATAAAATGACTGAAACTGATGAGGACTCAATACCAAGTGGGAAACTTTTAAATGTCGGTGGAACTCTTTACGATTTAAGAATAGCTACAGAATTGGGGCCGATTATGACGCGCCTCACTAGTCTTGGATATGATGATAATTTTTGTGTAACCCAAGGAACTGAACAATCTTTAACTTTTATCGCTAGGTAGATATTTATTATATATTTCCCGAGATGTACTTATCTTGCACTTATTACTTTATTTGACCTTTCAATAACAAACTTAAGTTGACATAACATTAACGATAAGAAAATACAGTTTAAATTCAATAATCATATTTTTAGGGCGGTACATCCAGAAACTGGTCGAACCATGGAAGTATATAGTGATCAACCTGGAGTACAATTTTATACCGCAAATCATATGCCGGATCCATTAGGAATTGTAAACGATAAATTTATATATTTTCTAACTATTTTGATATTAATTCAATATATTACATAGATTACACCAACTCATTTAAATACACAATATTTTTATGAGGATAAGGTGTCAAACAATCAAATGAGATCAAGTGCCACTAGTAAATCTGATGACATGGTCGAGTTAACATTACCGGAACCACCAATTATTGGTAAAAATGGTGCTAAATACTATAAACATGGTGCATTCTGTTTTGAAACTCAAAAATATCCTGATTCTGTTAACCATGTACGTTTATTCTAAATGAGTTTGGTTATCGATTTGATTTAATCTTTTTATTTTAGGAAAACTTTCCGACCACGCTCTTAAAACCAGGAGACACGTATAAACATGAAGTTATCTACAAGTTTGGAATTCATACTTAAGTAATCAATATAATAAGATAATTTATAATGGAATTACTTTAAATAAAATTTCTGCACATCGAATGATAGTTTTAGTTCATAAAATAAAAAATAAAAAATAACTGACACAAACTATGTCTAATAAATTTCCCCAGAACAGAGTTTCTTTACATTCTTACGGCCATTTTAATCGGTTAAGATTAACGCTATAGGTTGTGCCTGACACACATAAATACATACATAATATGTATTTTATCGGCGGGTTTTGGTTTGCGTCCAAGTTTCTATTATTTTTTTAATTTATTAAATGTATGTTGTACTACAATAAAAATACAAATTAAATTAATTTCATATTTTATTTATGAATTTTTTTGATTTAAATATATTGGAGTTTTCTTTTGTATCTTTGCTGTACGTTTTATATATTTTTTTATTTAGTTTATAGTTTTCAATGATTTCGTATAATTTATTTAAAACAAAAAACATTTTTATTTTTTTTAATTAATAGTAAATAAATTAAAATCATGAGTTCATAAAGAATTTAGATTTGTTTGCTTTTAATTTTATTTCAATTTTTTATTTTTTTTTATACAATTCTAAAACATAAAACTTAACACATATAAATGCAGTTTGATTATTAAACTTATATAAATATTTTATGTTTTAGAGTTTATGTTTTTTTTATGTTTTATAATAAAACTTTTATAGTTAATTTTGTTTTTTATATTTTATTTACAAATTCTGTTATTCTATTTTTTTATTTTTATAGTTATAAATTTCCTAAAAAAAAAAAAAGAATTACAAAAAAACGAAAAATTTAATTTATAATAATTATTAAATTTTAGAAATCACAGTTTGTTTTATATTTTTAAACAGAGATTTCTAAAATTAAACAAAAATAATAAAATTTATAATTTATTAAGCCAACACTCTGCAAATAAATTATTTATTGATTTTGCTTTGAAAAGCTGCGAACGAGTTTTTATAGATTGCACGGATACGGATTATATAAAAATTATAATTTGTCTTTTTGCGAGTTAATGTCTCGGTATGTAAATGGTTAGATCTAGGTTGCTAAATTAACATATGATATACGATGGATATAACCTGATAGGGTTACCAAGCACCAGTTATATTTTTAAATTAAAAAACATCCACCCTAATAGCTGGAGAAATTATGTAAATTATAAACGAGAAAATATATTTTATATTACAGAATTAGGTAGTTTTCTGTTTTATCAGACAAGTTCAATACTTCTGATATGTTCTACGATGACAGCATAATTTAAAAGAAACTTATGACAAAATTTTAATTGCCAAATTTATTTTTATCCATCACAAACATTCTTTTAACATAATATAATATAATATAATATAATATAATACAATTTATCTTGATATAGATTTTATGCAGCATTAAATTAAACTTTAAAAAATGTCTAAAACCTACTAAAATGTGTAATGTGTTCATTTTGATGGTTATTTAAATTTTTACTAATTTTGTACTCGATTTATAGTTAGTATCGTTTGTATATTTTTTTTGACTAGAAATCTATATCAAAACGTTCTGTTCATTTTTAATTTATTTAAAATTTTCTGTTTCGATTTATCAAAAAGCACCAGGACTATACATAATATTAATATATAAAGTTAAAAAATAATTTGTGTAAATAAATTAAATATAAAAAGTGTTTCACATACGCACACAAGCTGCACAAAAATAATATAAAAATTATAAACTTCTAACTATTTTTTGGCAACCTGTACATCTTTTATATATAAATATATATTTATATATATATATATATATATATATATATATATATATATATATATATATATATATATATATATATATATATATATATATATATATATATATATATATATATATATTTATATATATATATATATATATATATATATATATATATATATATATATATATATATATATATATATATATATATATATATATATATAAATTTCTCGTCGTTATTATTAAGAATCGGCAACCATTATACTTTTTAAAAAAAATTATTTTTCTTATATAATTATAGCTATTTTAATTTAAAAAAAAGGCAAAAGAAACCAAAAATTAAAAATCTTATACAACTAAAGTCTTATCACATCAAAAAATGAATATTTCTTTTACATAAATCTATAAAGTTATATTATTTATTGTAAAACGGAGTATTGTTGTTCAATTTGATTCATCATAATAATATTTCAACAGTTAAACAAAATCACAATTAACTATTGTTGTAAAATATAATAAAATTTACATTAATAAATTATTTTTTTAGTTAAAAAAAAAAAATTCACAAAATTATCAAAATTTGTTGTGTAAAAATTATAATTTTTTAAAAGCACAAACGAAAAATAATAAAATAAAATAAATAAAAATGAAAATTTTGTGAATATTTCTTTTTTTTCTTCTATATAATTTATAGATAAATCTTTGCAAGCTCTCTTATTTTTGAAACTAAATTTATTTATTTATATTTAATATAATTATATATGTAAAATGTATCCGACATTATTACGTGTGAGATTCATATTCATGTTCTCCTTGGTTTTGTCTCGGTATTTTTTTTTTATATCATAGTTATTATTTTTATAGTATTTATAACCAATTTTTATGTATTTAATTTTACAATTCAGATAAAAATTAATACTTAAATTTTAATACAATTAGATACAAATATATTCATATGAAAATATATATTATAAATTATTATTAATATATAAATTTTAAATATATATATTTATATATATATATATATATATATATATATATATATATATATATATATATATATATATATATATATATAAATATATATATATATATATATATATATATATATATATATATATATATACATATATTTATATATATATATATATATATATATATATATATATATATATATATATATATATATATATATATATATATATATAAATTAATTTTCTTAAAAATCTATATACAACTATCTGGGTGTTGACTTTGTTTCCGTTTCGATTTAGGCTCCTTTGGATGTTCTAACGAAGGCCTTCTTGCATTACCTAATGTTACAAGTGCGCTTGCTACAGCTAAACCAGCCGCCTGTCCCGGTGGCGAATGTTGTAATCCACCTGCAATAGTATTAGAATAAAAACCAATTATTATTAACTTCAAAATCGGTTAGAAAATGTAAAATGAGCGTTTTTCTATTTGCACTCAAAGTCAAATAAAACAAGATAAGATAAAATTAAAACTTACCAGTTGGCAATCGCACTAAAAGCGATAAAACAGCCGCTCTATTCCCATAACACGGTTCTAATGCTATCGGACTAGGACCATCCTACAAATAAATTAATGATTTTATAAAACTATCGCTTTAAATCTATTTCGGGTACAAACCTTTTTTCTTTTTTTATTTGCATTTGTTATTGTTTCGACATTAGGTGAAAACTCATGTCGTTCCCTGTTTTCTATTTCTACAATTACCTAAAAAAAAATAAAAATAAAATAAATTCCACATATCTTCGCATCTCGTTGGCGTAAGTAACATACATTCGAAAATGGTCTTGATGCCATTTGTTCCATTTCAACAAACAACCTTTGCCGCCTTCGATACATATCGTATCGTTGTTTTATTTTCCAAAGCAGTGCCGCTAACAGCAACAACATAAAGAAACACGTAGAAAATGTAATAAAAAATTGTTGCAAATTTAATTTTGGATATTGTGAGAATGCAATTTGAATCCATAGAGGTGGATGAAAATCATAAACATACACATAAAATGTGGTCGATGTTAAATTATTTTCGATACCAAAATGATAGTCCTGTTTCGAAAATCTATATCGAAATTGTGTACAATTTATTCCGGTGAATAGTGGTTTCTCTTTTTCGTTTAACGTTCGAATTGTTATATTCATTTTGGCTGCAACACTACAACTAATTATAAAGTCTGCATCAATGTCTGATTTAATTGGTGAATTACGAAAATTTATTTGTGTAAAGTGATGATCCTCTTTTTTCGATAGATTAAATGTAAATTGATAGTCGATTGTGAGATCGTAATAACATGAACCTTTTAATGGGTCACCGTGATAATGATTTGTTGCATCGCATTTTTCACAGTGATCGCCAATAAGTCCTTTGGTACTGCAGTAACATTTACCGGTTTCACTATGACACTTAGTTGCCTGTTCGTTGCATTGGCATTTTTCACATTTACCACCATTCACTGGATTACCCCAATACCCTTGTTCACATTTATCACAATTAAGTCCCGTTGTTAAATTACCGCATGGTTGTTTACACGTCGTATTATCGGGACATGTACTGTGGCCATTACATTGACAACTTGGACAATTAGTAAAATGCCATCGATTGTTTGAACACTCCATTTCGTCTTGTGGTCCACGATCACCGCCCAATAAACATTTTCCCATTCCGGTGTTTGATCCATCATCGCACCATCCGCAAGCCGGATCATCCCGACACTGTGAACATGTCTTATAAAATCCACACTGTGATTTACCTGTCATAGCTGCTCGACACCTGGACGACATCGTTGTCCATTCACGACACTGTCCATACGGAAAACTAGCAGTGTAAGCATTTTTATCGACACACCTCTGTTCATTTTGGCACCAGATACATTCCTCTTGTGTACAATTACCACAAGAAGTTAAAGCAGAACATGATGGTGGACATGGAAGATCATTTGTTTCGCCGATCGTTTTATTTCCGATCGCACGGCATTTACTAGTCTCGATGTCCCAATAGCAAAGTGGATTCGACGAACATATTTGGCATCCATGCAGTTGCAAACATATTGGACCCGCATCTTCTGGACATTGTTCCAACGATTTTGTACCGTTTAACATAAACGAATCTTCACGACATTTTTCTTTAGAACAAACTCCAGCACTGCAATATGTACATCCAAACGACGTGGATAAACAACTCTGACAGTCGACTATTTCGTTACACCGATTTAAATCCAAAATATGAAGTTTTGTGGCCACATTTCGGCTCTCTTTTTGACACACTTCGTAAACATCCTGATCTTTAAATAATATTTTCCTATGTGTTTCTGAAACATTTAAACAATGAGATCGTTGTACATCCCAGATACATTTAACACCCGGTTTTGAATTGAGGCAGGCCTCTGATTTTGTTAAATTTTCACAACTTCCCGGTGTGAATTTTAGCATATCGTTTAACATTTGGCCATCAAATCCGCCAAAAATATAAAGTGATTTTTCGAAAATCACCGCGGTGTGACCAAACCGTGCTAAATCGGTTCGTAAATCATTTGGCATTGATTTTGTGTGCCACGAGTCACACAATACATCATATACCAAAAGTTCGTGGCTATAGCATTTAGCACCAAAACTGTGCGATGTGTCATTATGTGTGTTACCGCCAAATGTCATCATTAAACCGGGCGATATAAAATTCGAAGTATGAAGATATCGTGCGGTTGATGCTGATGTTAATAATGTCCACGTCCGTGTTCCCGGCTCATAACTATATAATTTATTACTAAGTAGCTGACTACTTTCACTCTCCGATATAATTCCACCGTAAACATAAATTTTTTCAGTCAATGTATCGTATGCGGCACTATGGCCATATCCACCTTTCACGGGAAATCCTTTTGTTTGAACTATTTTCCACTCGCGTGTGCCAAAGTGAAATTCTTGGACTGTGTTTAAATACCCAAATTGTGGTGAATGACCAAATATTACTACCATATATTGGATTTTTTCTTTTTTTTCAGGTATATAGCCTGAAATAAGTGTTGCCGTGTGCCCGGCCGATTTGAGAGGACCACACATTGTATTCGTTATATTACACGGTTCTGTCTTAACAGTTATATTTTCCCAATTTTTGGCACTAATGTCGAATGTCCATAATTCACCACTCACTCCTTTATTACCGATTACTCCACCATACATAAATATTTTATCACCATAAACTACAGTTGAGGCTCCGTACCTCATCTCTGGCAGTACATCTTTTTCGTTATGGTTATGATTATGATATACTTCCCATACTTTTCCGTTAAAGTCGTACATTGTTAGTAAATTTCCACGTCCATAACTTTCACCCGCAATGATATGTAGTGTATCTCGAAATACAGCGGCCCCATGTGATGCGCTACCATGTGGTGTAAAGTCAGTGGTCGATATTGTTGACCAATACCCCAGTGCTGTTAATTGTGTGCAATCACTTCCCGCGTATCCAGAATTACAGGAGCACCTAAAAAATATGCTTAATTATTAAATTTCGTCAAGAGTCGGTAATAATAATATTTATCTTACATATGAGCTTCTCGATCACAATGTCCTCGACCCGTGTCGTACGAACAATTATTTGGACATTTTGGCACATGACACGCTTCACCCATGTAACTTGCATCACAAGTGCATGTTCCGTCTACACATACACCATGACCAGAACAATTTGAACTAGAATCAATTGTAGGACATCCGTTTACCTTATACGATATATTAAACCCAGACATATTATAAGCATCGTCACTAAAAAAATGAAGTAACGCTGAACCAGAATGTGCCACTACTTCTGGTACGCGACGAATAGAGAAATTTTGGTTATACATGAGACCACTGGAAATAGGAAAAGAAAATTGCAAATTATACATTTTCTTAAATTTATGTGGATTGTGTGTGTGTAATAGACAACAAAAAAAAATGTTTTTATCATAATTATTATGGTAGGAAAATTCGCTTTAAAACCTATCAATTTAATATGTCATTCTACGATTGAAGGTTCAGACAATGAACTGAATTTTGATACTTCAAGGATAATTTTTGTTATATTTGGTGAAGGTTAAATTTACAAACAACAAAGGATATTTCTTAAATCGAATGGAAATTGTCAAACGGATTATGAGATTAAATCATCACGCAAACCAGTCGTCACAAATCAAGAAATGAAATCATCATCAATATTTTAATTTCCTTTTACAGCAACATACAAAAATATAAAAAACGATAAAATTCCATTTAAAGTTCAACAATACATTGAAAATGTTTAATTCTTAAATCGATTCAAAATGTTATAACCCTATACAATTATATCGATATAACCTAATATATATGTTCAGTACTTACCTAAATACGGCCAAAAGTGGTGATTCCACACTATCCCCATCGTATACATACAAATGATCCCATCCGCATTCAGTTGCAAACTCTTCTAAATGTAATCTTATACTATCTGTCTTTGTTGAGATTGTGGGGCTTATTATTTGACTAGCACCACCACTAGACGTGAGTGGTTTACGTGCATCTATCAGCCAACTACATTTGACCCCAATTGCATAATTTTCAGCACCATCATGTATACTTCCAGATAATTCTGTTAACCTGTTTGTACGCGTTTGATATAAAAAAATAAACGGGAAAATAGTTAGATCTGTAGCTATAAAAATGTACAGTTGTTTTTTTTTATTATTTTAGAACATGATACAACATATTAATTATAATAAAACAGCGTCTGACGTCTGCATAAACAAAAACAAGTCATAGCCTTCGTATCAGTCCCATATACTAGAGATCTTTTATAGACTTGCGACAATATATTTTCCATGGCATATGGATTTTGTAAATAATAATTGAATTGTTATTTACCTAACTTTTCCACCACAAAATTGACATTTCGAACCTTGCCAACCATCAGCACAAATACATGTCTCATTTTTACAGATTCCACCATTCATACACTCACTTGTTTCATTACATTTACAACTTATTTCACTACATAAATTTAATAAAATTAATAATAAGGAAAACACTATTATTGTTAAATGTGACCATTTATGACGTGATTTTAATTTAATTATGAGAAAAACAAATAATTGTGAAAATTTTGCCATTTTGGTGGTTCGAAACCATTTTTGTTCTCACTACACTAGATATATATGCAGAGCAGAGTGAAAGATTTTTTTTATGATCTTCTTTTATTTTTTTCGAGCCTGCCAACTACAAGAAAACATAAAAATTCGATTTATCGTCGTCAGGTTGTATTTTTGGCTGTGTTCGGTATGCAAAATGTAAACAATACGACTTTAAATTTTAAAATGAATCGATATTTTAATTTTCTATTAAAAAACTATTTTATTTTATTGATTTATATACATAATTACATTTTATCATCTTTAATAAATTTAAATTAAATTTCTAGCCTTATTTCAAATCTGTATATTCTTAATTGAGATGCTTAAATCCAGAGCTTGCTAGTAGTATCAAAACAATGATGAAATAACATATGATTTTTGTGCTAAATTAAAATGTTATATTTACGAATTAATTCAGTTAAACAATATAATAAATTGGCATTATTCTATTGTACCGAAGCCGCAGTATCTAATTCTGGTATAAAATATACAAATACTATAAATTTACCAAAGACAACATTTCCGTTGAGGTTAAGTATAGCCAAAAGACTTAACATTGAAGAAAAAATAATTAAAGTAAATAATCAACTCGTATTTATAATAGAAGTAAGATAATTAATCAATCAGTTTATAGGCTTCACTAGGTAATCTATATAAATGGCAAAACAAAAATCTCACGGAACCTGAGTTTGTGCTGCACGATGGACCACCTTACGCAAATGGGGATCTTCATATGGGCCACGCTATAAATAAGGTAACTCATTTTATAATTAGTAACGCATTACTTAATGACCTTTTATTTTAGGTTTTAAAAGATATAATAGTCAAAAACCAAATCTCAAATGGTCGTAGAGTTCACTATATCCCAGGTTGGGATTGCCACGGCCTTCCAATTGAACTCAAGGCTATTAAAAATCAAAAAATTACTAAAGATTCAATTACAATTCGTAAAATCGCTAAGCAATTTGCTCTTCAAACGCTTGAGAAGCAGAAAACTGCTTTTATGAGTTGGGGCATTACAGGTGACTGGAACTGTGAATCAAATACTTACCGAACATTTGATCCTGCCTATATAAAAAATGAAATTCAAATGTTTTACGAACTATATCAAAAGAAACTAATTTATCGTGCCCTTAAGCCAGTTTACTGGTCACCGTCATCTCGGTAAGCACAAAAAAATCTTAAGTTCCCTACAATGCCATAACAATATTTCACATTACAGAACTGCACTGGCTGAAGCGGAACTTGAATATAATAATGAATATGAGAGCCCAAGTGCATTTATTCGGTTTAAGATGAATAAAGTGCCAAGTGAATTAAGTTCTGTTGCGAAAAATGATCCAATATACAGTATTATATGGACTACGACACCATGGACCCTGCCTTCAAATCAAGCTGTGTGTTATAACGAGGAGCTTAACTATTCCGTAGTTAAATTCAATTCAGATGAAAATCTTTATCTTATTTCAACGGCATTGGAAAATTCTGTGTCGGAAAATATCCAAAAACAATTTGTACGAATATATGAATTTTCTGGACGACTTTTATCAGGATCAACTTATCATCATCCAATTTCCAATGAAATTTTACCTTTTCTGAATGCGTCGCATGTCCAATCAAATAAAGGTACTGGTTTGGTACATACAGCTCCCGCACACGGTCCCGATGATTTTCTAGTAAGCCTTAAAAATAATATAACAACTAAATGCATTGTAAACGAGGAAGGGATATACACAAATGAGGCTCCCGAATTTTTAGTCGGACGAAACGTATTAAACGAAGGAAATCAATTAATATTCGATCGAATATGTAACGATATCGTACACGTTAGTACAATAAAACATTCGTATCCCATTGATTGGCGCACGAAGCAGCCAGTATTAATCCGAGCCAGTAAACAATGGTTTATTAATACAGAGATTCTAAAATTGACCGCATTGAATCTGATCGAAAATGATATTGAATTTTATCCAAAAATTAATGCCGACATTTATAAACGGAATTTGACAACACAAATACTTAAACGACCATATTGGTGTATATCGCGACAAAGGTCTTGGGGTGTTCCGATTCCCGTGTTTTATAATAAACGAAGTGGAGAAGTTTTATTAAATGATCGAATTATAAATCGAATTAGCCAATCGATTGAGAAACATGGTGGGATTGACTTTTGGTGGACTAAAGAATATTTTATTACAAACGAAGATCTAAATGAATTTAGTTTGACTATCAACGATGTTGAAAAGGGTCAAGACATTTTTGATATTTGGTTTGATTCAGGAATTTCATGGTTCAACGTGCTCAAAAATAATAAAATTGCTGATCTATATTTAGAAGGAGTCGATCAGTGTACTGGATGGTTTCAATCGTCGTTACTAACGAGCACAGCCGCACGAAATAAATCTCCTTACAAAGCACTATTCGTGCATGGTTTTGCCGTCGACGAGCATGGCCATAAAATGTCAAAATCGGTAGGTAATGTCACATCACCTAATGATATAATAAAAAAGTATGGAACAGATACGCTTCGATGGTGGGTGGCAGGACACGCGGTACAACATACGCATATAGCGGTCAGCACAAAATTATTGGACAGTTCGTCTGAATCGCTTCACAAAATACGAAGTGTGTTAAAATATATCCTTGGTGTAATCGAACCCAATAAGACGGATCATAATTTAGATGAAACCCAACTCTCCATGCTAGATAAATCAATGCTTTATCGGACCCGAGAATTTAATGAACAGCTCGATACATTATACAGTCAATACCAATTTAATCGAGTAACTGCCGGCATAATAAATTTTACAACAAATGACATATCGAGCAGCTATTTACATTTAATTAAAGATCGCCTTTATTGTGGGTCGGACATTGAATTCAAAAATCTTCAAATAATCCTGAAGTACATATTTTTTATACTTTCCAAACATATTTGGCCGATTGCACCATTCTTAATCGAAGAGATTTGGACCTACTATGATAAACTTCCGTTTTATCAACGTTCTGATATGACATTGGATAATATAAAAAAATATCAAGATGCCAGCACAATCATTTCTAGAGTTGAAGAGTTAGCTCGGATGGTTAATCAAAAGTCGAATGGTCAAAATACTTGGAATTTCACTGCTGATATTTTGTGCTCAGAACAAAATTTAGCGGTACTTAATACCGTCCATCCACCCAATCAGGAGTCAGACTCTACTGAGTTATGTGAACTACTTCAGGTGGCCGGGATAAAACTAGTGAAAGATTTAAATGTCAACGAGTTTGATGTAAGATTAACACCTTGTTCCAACGATATGTGTCCCCGATGTAGGCGATTTAAACTTGATCAAGATCATAATGTGGTTTGTAGGCGTTGTGGTACTGTGCTTAAGACAAAGTCTTGTGATAAATTAGTTGCTGTGAAAGCCTGATTTAGAATATTTTAACCAAATTCATAAGGGTGAGTCACTCCAAATAAAAATACCCCATTGTCTTTAACAATCTTTTTTATTTATTTATTATTTACAAATTAAAATTACAAAATTACAAACTTAAATTACAGCTACCTAGAATATTTGCCAAGTGTATAGTAACTGCGTCACTTCGGTCGATTGCCCCATTTTTAATTAAATAATTTTGTATTTCATCGCTATTGCTGTGCACGGATGTTTTAGCTAGACCGAGAGGATTCCGATTTAAACTACAACATCGATTTACACTAGCCCCGTGCGACACTAACATTTTCACAGCATCCAAATTATTATTTTCGATTGCAAAATGTAGTGGAGTTTTCATATTAAAATATTCATTAACGGTTTCGGCAAAATTTGCGGTATCGAATTCAATTGACTTATGAACAAAATCTAATTCATTCTCGGTCAACGATTCATTACACACGACTTGATGATTTGGTAGTGCTTTCGATTTGAGCAAAAGTTTAAGTATATCGTTTTGTTTGGTGTACGCAGCTAAATGTAGCGGAGTCATATTAAGAGGAGAATTTGTAGAATTCACATCGATTCCGTACTCGATTAGGAGACGGCAAATGGCTAACGAATTATTTTCGATAGCCAAATGTAACGGATTGTGTATATCAACGTTAACGCCATAGCTAAGCAATATTTTTACACTGTATTCATCACGTTTTGTGACCGCGAGTAAAAGCGGAGTTAAATTAGGATTTTTAGTGGGAGATATGTCATAATCACATCCAGCATCAAGAAGCAACTCGATTAGTTCGTAATTTTTATTATCGATCGCTATATGTAAAGCGCTCATATGGCAATGGTTTAATAAACTCAGATTACATTTTCCGGTGTTAATCAACGTTTTAACCACATCAGTGTAATTGTTAAACACCGCAATGTGTAGAGGGGTATTTCCATTGCCATCTTGAACATTAAAATCTATCAAATTCAAATACTGAGTCAACAGAAATACTATAATGGTAAGTTGATTCTCTTCAACTGCGATGTGTATCGGTGTTTTAGATTTAATGTTGCTGGCCATCAAATTCGTCTCGTTCACAAAATTTATTTCGTCTAAATATTTTAATATATCGAGGTGGCCGTTATACATTGTATAATGTAAAATATTGCTGCCTAGGATATCGGTCGTTTCGATTATTTTCGTGTATTGAGAATTTTCGTACAGTAATTTCAGAATATTTTCCGATTTTATAATACTGATTAAATTCGGATGGTCGATCATACCACCACCATTTATCATTAGTAACTCGGACAAGATTAGATATGAATTTGATTTGATAGCGTTAACAAGGTTCGCGTTTATAATTTCGTTATTATTGTATTTTAAGATAAGAAGTACAGTATTATAGTTGTTATGCAAAATGGCAAGATCTAATGGTGTTGCACCATTTTTATCAAGCTCAGTTAAATATCCTAGATTTTTATTTAGAAGTTGCCTAACGATCGGTAAATTATCGTCACTGCGTAGACAAGCTAAATGTAAAAGATTTTCATCAGACTCAGTCTTAAGCGTATGATCACACGTGTTAAGATTAAGCAAAAATTTGACCATGCTTTCGTTATTAAAGTATACTGCACCGTGCAGTAGCGTCAACGACTTACCATTAAACTCGTAGAATTTATTCACGTCGAACTTAATATTTATGTTATACAAAAAACTTTTTAAATGATCAACTCCGCTTGAATACAAACAGGATAAAAATAATAAATTAAACGTACCGATTATGTTCATGTCGTTCGAATTTTGAAAGATTTCGAATAAAAATTTAACGATATTTTTATTACTATGCATCAGGCTCAGTAGAAATCCGTTCGTTTCGAATGTGTTAAGTCCGATTTTGATTGTGTGTAATTTTAACGGATTACTATTTTTTTCGACTAATGTTTTAACGATTTCAAGATCGTTATTTAAAATGGCATGCAGTAACGGTGTCATATTCATAGTATCGGTCAAATCGATGTATTGTCCTTCATGTAATATAGTTTTAATCATTTCGACCGAACCAACATCGACCGCAAAATGCAATGACGATTTTCCGGTCAACGGGTCTCGAATACCTAAATTTTCTTTTTTTATATTGGCCAGGACTAAATTTTTTTGTTTCAGCATTATAAAGTTATGAAGTTTTGAGACGGTGGACTCAAGATTTAAATCATAATGAGGGTATCGAGATAAATAGTGTCGAATAGCTTTATTTTCGAAACTTACACCACGAATATCAGCTTCTTTCTCGATATGTTCCCGAAACGAATCGAGATCACCATTTTTAACCGAAATATACATTTCATTTTGAACTGCCAACCATTTAATAGTTTTTTCCTGTCTTCTGATTAAATCTTTTGCCAATATTTCAGGTGCTTGTTTTAATGTTGACTCGAAAAGCTCGGACCAATTCTGATCTATTAGATAGTGGGTCAAATTATATTTGATTGAATAATAAGGTGTTTCGGATAAAACATCATGTAGAAGATCACCTTTGGTTAAAAATGTGTATAGTGTCATACCACAAATGAGTGGGGAATTTGAATCAGCGATAAATACATCAGGCATTAAGACACCGGCATCCACGAGGATTTCAAATAATTTAATTGCTATCATTTCTAATGAAAATAGTTTTTCACTATCACTTGTGGTACAGGTTTCAAATGCTGCCATCGTATTTGTAAATTCTGTTTTAAGCTCCTCCATAGTTAGAATTAGATTGCTTTGATCATCGTTATAGATAATATCAATTACCTTGTGTACCTGTATTATAAGTTCTTTTTCCAAAGAAAGATCTAATATAAAATCTTTCACCAGATTACGCTTATTTAGATGGTTAAATTTCGATTTAGTATAATGATCTGTAAGTCTGGCTATGAAGTCTGCATATTTTGAATTTTCTTTTAGCTTAGTATCACCATTTCGACCTAAGGCGTTATTTAACTGCCGCTTTTCATCATAATTTCTTTTTATGGAAATAAATTTAACCAAAAAATTGCCGTATTCTGAATCACTCAAATATTCTTTGAATTTATTAACATACTGTTGATAGAAAAGCTCCTCAACGTTTAAAGGTTTGTAACTGATAGTTTCAAATCTCCGTAAACGATTTAGTACGCCACATTTGTATAACTTAACAACAAGAATACTTAAAATCTCCGGATCAGGCACTTCCACTAGATCGTGTATGATATTCATATAAACCGAGTTATTTTGACTAAGCTCAGCTTCGAGATGTTTAAGACAGTTTAAGGTATAATTAAAACTGTCAGTACTATCGCCAACCTTATTTAACACAAACATATTCCAATATTTAAATTTATGAAGCTCTCGATTTCCGGTTAGTTCGAATAGTTTATCGTCCGCCACCCTATCGTTGATCGACTCGAATATATTTTGTATTTCTGCATTCGTAAAGTTTTTAAGAGTAAACGATAAATATTTAAAATTCCGACGCTCGTACATTTTAATGAAATTCATTATATTCCAGAACCGTTCGTAATTCAAAATATTCTCACAACATTTCGCAAACTTTAGATATTGTTTACAATCGCGCTCGCTACGTTCAGGCCGAATATATTTTAAAGTTTCAAAAATTTCATCTGTAAAATATTTACACGCCGAATTATAATCGAATAAATTATGAACGATATTTGCTACCCGATCGATGACCAGCGCATCAGTGGCTGTTTCTAAAATATGTACACTACTAATGATTCGGTTCAAGTAAAACATATTTTTAAGATTTTCAACTGCCGTTCCGAAATTTATAAATTCCAAACAAACAGTTTGTGCATAAAATCGTTTGCAGTCCTTGTCACGAAAAGTCGCTCGCAAATTAAAATCATTTAACATCGTAACGAATTTATCAATGAATTTAAAAAATATTTTATCATTTAGCAACACCGAATAGAATTTATCGTACTTAGGCAAATTTTTTACAGCTAATAAATAGATGTAGACAAAAAATTCTAAATCATTCCACGGCACAATTGTGTCGAGTTGTGGTAAATAATATTTAACAATTCTGATATTTTCTAGGATAAATTTAAGATTTGGATATAGGAATGCTCGATCGGCGAGCGTTTTATGATACGCAGGTCCTCGACACTCGTTCAATTTAACTAAAAATTCACTTACGCTAGTTAGCACTTGGATAAAGTATTGTGTTCGTTCCAACGAATTATCTGTGTAGCTCGCATATGGAAATTGGCATCGGTGATCACCGTACACTAATCGAATCGATAGTAGACTTTCTTCGATGTACTCACACATGCTGTTCGAAATTGGGACTTGTTTTGAGCGTAATTCGTCGTATGATGTCGATAAAATTGATTCAATTTCTTCGCTTGGTGTGTGACGATTCCTGAACACAAATTTTAACATGTTTAACTCGTTGTCCCGCATCAAGGAGTAAACGGTTCGATATAAACCTTGTTTTGAAACGAGTTCGCTCATTACTTTACTACAGTCTTTGAACTTTTTAGTGTTGTAGAATTTTTTTGCTTTATAAAAACGTTCCGGATTGAGTTTATTGAAGGCATAGTAACCGAATGGTTGATCCATGAAGATGTTTGGCTGGTGTGGATATAGGGCTTTCATGGTCTTAAAAGTTTCAATTTCTAAAATGAACAAAAATAGTTTATGACTGTTGCAGATACACTTAACTTAAATTATCACTTTTCATTCACAACTATTGATAGTAAGATTAGCAACGTACAATACAATCTAACCACACAAATAATATCGTTACAGAAACTCACCGGGTTTTAAAATAAATTCTATGATTTCACTTTGTTTTGGATCTGGATCAGCATCAATCTTTCGCATTCGTGATGCTACAAAACTTGCTTGGGTCATTGAATTATCTGTGGAGCGGTAAATAAAATACCCACGTTAATAATTTCATACATAGTGAGAATATTTTATCGTACTATACAAACCTATCATTTTTTTATTTTGTTCATCCTGCCCAGACGATTTTCTACCCGACATGATTTTATCACGTATTTTATTCACCGATTTCACGTAAAATTAAATTTTAATTTATAAAATTGCGTAAAGAGTTATGCGAAATTGTGAAATGTATTTGTTTTGTTGTCAAATGTCAAAATAATTGTGCTTTCATAATTTATGGTTATGGTTAATTTTTGTACCCTATAAACCATTTTATGGTTAAAATTATTAAATTTTTATAGTTTTTAAATAGATTTACATTATTTTTACTAATTCGAGAACATGTTCGATTAGTGAAATAAATAGTTTATATACATTTTATCGTAATCATTTCGAAAATATGTAAAAACTTGCCAAAATTAAATTATTTTTATAGCAACATATATAATATCGGGCAATACTGACGGGTGCGGCATAACTTTCGTACAATTTCGCGATATCTCGTCAATTGTGTCATTGCCATGGTTCGGGTCGGTGTGTAGTCGAAGAGGTATCACATCATCATCATAATTTTGTGTGTGTACTGTGGGTGTTGTGCAAACGAAAAAAAAAATAATAGTTTTATTTTGTTAGATGTGATTTGGCTACAGAATTATAAATAAAAGTAACATTATTTATCATTTACTTCTGACATTAAATTATTAAATCGTGTATGTGGTTATTAAATAAAACAGTAATATTTTATTTTAGGTGATAAAGTGTCGAAAACGGGAGGAAATGCTTTTGCGTTGTTAAAAAACCGAATCGTTCTATAATAAAAACCAATTTATAAATAAAAAATCAATTAAACAATTTAATAAAAATACGAAAATAATATAAAAATTAGTTGTAATCTATAAATAATAAAAAATGGGTAAGTGGTGTCGAATAAAAGTGTTAAAAATTAAATTTTAGTGTCTTACGAAAGTGTTCCCTAAACACTAAGGAAATCAATATTTTGAAGGACTATGTCAATATATCGTTATGGAGTCATTGAATTTAGTCTCACATTCGAATCCCTAAAGTTTTTCAACTTCTTCTTTAACTATTATAACACGGCATTTCATATATGTGTTTGTTTATTTTATCGCATAAAATTTGTTATGTAATTCAAGAAAATAACGTCATCTCTTCAATAAAAATTAAAAGTAGATAAACTTTTTCGTTGTCGTCAGTTTCGAAATTAATGGAGGATTTGCTGCTCTAGCTAATTACCGATCAACTCATCATTATTATTATTATTATGATGATGATGATGATGAAATGACATTGCCATCCTAATAAATTAATAATGTGAGCGATCTAATGAATATGGCCTTATTATGTTTATAACAATCTAATTAACAATTTGCGAATAATTTAATTACTTGAGAATACTTCTGAAGGTTGTCACTTTAGTACTCTTCATATACCAATGGTTTTGTTCCATGGTAGGGTCATTTACATTTGTGTCCTATATTATCACAGCGGTATTAAGTCGTTCACATCAACAAAGTTTGCACACGCAAATGCGGAAGACAAAGGGTAGCCAAGTTATTTATTGATTTCCAGAGATGTAATTAAATAATAGTTATTTAGGAAAATGAAACAAAAATAAGATTGGATGCTAAGAATGATTTTTCAGGATTAATTACTAAGAAAAGGTAAGTCGGGTTTCAAGAAAAAAAGTGGCCTAAAATCAACAAAGTCATAAAAATTCTATAGCACTTAAGCTGCCATATTAATAAAAATAATAATAATCGGATTTAACAGGCCATTGCTGGCTCATACTGAATCAACAATCTGGCTTAGTCGTATTGTTCTAGACAACTCCAAGAAGACAAGTCGTTCTGTGCCTCGATGAGTTATCCTCACCGACAGCGACAACTGCGCCTGCCAAATAGCGACTCTTCTGTGATCGTTGCACCATCCGTTTAGGATCAGCTCGCAGGACGTGACCAAGCTAGTATACTTCTTCAATTAATGTAAAGTTACCATTACTAAAAACCATTGCGTCTTGGTCTCTAAAACTTGTGATCATATTTTTTGTTTCCTAAGACTCCTTGAATCTATGGACCGAACAATCGTCCATGCCAGTATAAGCTGTCTGGAGCAATGCATCGTACAAAACGATATTTAAAGCGAATCAGTATTCGTGCTTCCTCAATTTGGCCGGCAACGATGTAAAGCATGATGTTAGATTAACCGTAAAAGAGTAGGATGACCTTTGCCCCAGAACAGATGGCAGGGATTTAAAAAAATATATATATACATATGTATATATTTTGTTTTAGGCTTATTGATTTTCAGACAAACAGAAGCCGAGAATCTGCCATTCTGTTGCCATTCAGTCCAATTGTACAGATATTGACTGCATATGCTAAGGCCTGGTTAAACTAACGGTATAAGATGTCACGAAATATAAATTCTAACATGGGATTAAAGAGTACCGGGGACATAACCATGCCGTACACCAGGGCTAATTGCAAAAATTCCTAATAGCTTGTTCTCAACTTAAACACAGCATTGTGACTGCACTGCCGTCATTTTACCTAATCGCAAATTGTTCAGGTATTCCCAAATCTAGCAAAACAAACCATAAGTTACTCCGATGGATTGAGTCACAGACTTGCTGGAAATCCAAGAACACCTGATGAAGAATCATATCATCGAAAACACCTGATCAGTGGATTGACCGATTCGGACGAAATCCTCCTTGCTAGTCACCTACAATTTCCTCCGCCAGGGGATTGATTCACTCCAATATTATGTAAGACAGTAATTTATATGCTGTGCAAAGGAAAGCTATGCCGCGCTGGGTAACGGTGCTTTTTAGTCTCTGGTATAGTAATATTTTGGCTGAAAACTTTTTAACAAAACGTCATCACCTGTGTACACAATTCAGGATCACCATCTATGCCAGAATTACTTGGGTAGAAATTAAAACTAAACTCCTTAATTATTTTAAATAGTGCAAAGAATTTTTTTAATACGTTTCATATCTTGAATTAAACTTAAGTCACATATTGATGGTTATCTTAAGTTTACCACAAGTACTTAGGTCTTTGCTAAAGATTAACTACTCGTAACTGCTCATGCAAAATAGTTAGAGCAGTTACGAGTACTTAAAATTTAGCAAAAACACTCATTTAAGTATAATTATAAGTACTTGGGGTTGTTGAGTGCAAAGCAACTTATATGAAGGCAACATCAGGATTACAGTTTTAGATACTAAGTAACTCGGTAAAAACTTAAGCTGTCAAATGACGACTCACACTGTATAGTGATATTTATCAATTTTGTTAACCTAAATTAGCGATTCTCACAAAAGTATAGACTTAAGTAAAATAATCATGTTTGAATTAGTTATAAAAAGTGTTAAAGAACTAAGCGATTACAGATTATTAGACTTAAACTATTAGCCGAAGACTTAAGCTGTCAATTTAGGATTTTTTAAATTGAACAAAAATGTCCTCACTTAAGAAAACACTTTGACAAAATTTGACATTTAAAGCTACTTAATTATTTTAAAAACTGAAATGATACGACTTTATACGTTTTATATATTGAATTAATCTTAAGTCACATATTGACGGTTACCTTAGGTTATCACATAAGTATATATTAAGCAAAATAATTGTAGGTGCTTAAGAACTAATAAGTAACTGTTATTTTCTAAGAATTTTTTTTTAAATTTTATATCTTGGATTGAGCTTAAGTCACATATTGACTGTTGACATAAAATTATTGAACGCTATATATTATACGAAGTCACATTTAGGATTACTGTTTTGATTCTAAAGATACCAGGTAGACTTAAAATGTCAAATTACGAAATAAACGGTTTATTTAATAGTTCCACATAATGCATATTCAAATTAGTTATGGTAGGAATTTTAACGATCTGAGTTAATTAAAGGGTGATCATTAATTAAATTATCAAAATAATAAATGGTTTATCGTAGGTTATCGCCTATAATTATTCGTTTTTTATTACACTTTCATGAGTTTTGAGTTCACAGATATTTTCTCAAGAATCTACCTAACCTATATATATATATATACCGTTTAAGGGAAATCTATACATTTTCATTTCCTTTAATTAAAATTAATATTTTCAGATTCTAACGCCTTTTATACACTAAAGATTAGTGTAATTATTTGATTTTTTTTTATATTCTAAATCTAAATCTAAACCTTAACCAATTATTTTTGATAGTTTTGTATAGTAATTCTAAACTACTGTAACGCTATATTGAATCAATTTACTTTCTGATTAAAAAAAAATATAATCTCATTGTTTGCGCGTAAATATAGCAGCGTTTAAGTTCAATGTATTGTATATTGGCCTAGTTTTCTAAAAACTAAAAATTTTACGAATAGTTTTTTTAGCAATTTAGTGTTTTGTAGTTTTATTTTGCGAATTTTACCATATCAATATCCCATATAGATATTATGCGATTTTAGTCAAATTATCGCCTACATTGTGATTGTCCAGAATTATCGGGTCATAACCAAAATATATATGTACATACTTACTATAACTATAAGGTGAAACGTTATGAAAGTTAAGCTCCGCGAACAATGATTTAATATATTCAGCTGATAATTTTGTTGTTGTATAGTGTGTAATAAACTATTTTCTATATATATATTATTGTGGTTTATAATATATTTTTGTATATTCTATATTGTTATTGGAGCGATATTATTACACTGTAGTAAAAGTAATTGAAAGTTTTTGTGTTTCTAAACTAATTTGATATTTTCTGGGAATTTTAAGGTGATTCCGGTCATATATTATGGATTTTCGACGTTTAATTAATTTCGTGTTAAGCATAACCAAGAGTGTTTTGTTTATTAATTGTTTAATATTTATTTTAAAATGATACGGCTTAAGGTTTAATCTTTAATGGTTTCGAAACTATTTAATTTAATGCCTTACGAAATTTCTTTGTATCGTGTTTTAGAGTCCTAATTTGATTGAAACGTAAAATACGGAATATTATTTTGGTATAAGTTAAAATAACTGTTTTGGAACTTCCACCTACAAACCGACTTTTTTTTTACCTTTGAATATTTAGTTTTAATATACGGTTCTGTCGCTATTAAGGCCATTTCCACGTTTCAATGGCGGAATGCCAATTTTCTGTGTATTTTCAAACGAATATCATATCTTATTTATCTAGATGAATGATGATATTCAACAGTTTTTTTATCAATTTTTTTTATATTTTTGCACACTTTCATTCTACATTGAATCTACTCATTTCATAATGTGCAATTTAAATTTACATAAATGCTAACTGCTAATTCACGGATATGGATCGTTTCTGTTTTATTATATGCCAAAGGAAATAAAACCAACTAGATTTATAGAAGAAGACGTGTTTGCATATAATATCTAAAACAACAATTTACTATCTAACAACACTCACACTATCATAGCAGAGAACATCAATGTGCGTAGCAATCTATGGGAAATCAACAGCAAAAACGACAAGCTTGGAAAACAATGAGCAGAACTAATATTGAGAAGTGGTTTTCAATTATTATACAATGAATAGACATCACTGCTTGCAGATTATGCATAGCAATATATGTTGGAAGTGTATCGATGACTAAAGTATCTGACCATTTACCTATACAAAATTCCTTAAAACTAAATCACAATATGCTAAGAACAATAACAAACTGAAAACAAACCTAACTTTCCCGAGACAATAGAAAATAAGAGCAACCAACACAATCACCCAAATGTACAGAAAAAATTATTAAGGAATCATAAACTCGAAACAAAATATACAACATTTGATGGAACGAACACATCAGCAAAAATATAGTGGATTACTTCAACCACATTTGGACTATGCAAATTATTATCCTTATACTGAAAAAAACCAAATGTAAAGCAATAAAAATCCTAAACAAAGACGATATGGTCACCGCTATCAACCAATATGACTTTTAAAATAACTATAAAGTACACTATCTAAAATATACAATAAGGTTATAACTACAGGACCCAACCAGTCACCTTACATAACATAAAATCCTTCCCCACAACTCATATGGCTTTAGACCTGGGTACAGTATAACGAAAATACAAAGCGCAAATTCTAGTGGCAACAAATATCTCAAAGGCCTTCAATAACGTTAACAAAAACACGCTTATAGAAACATTAAAAAGGAAGCAGTTCCCATAGCCGTCATAGCCATTCTAATAAAAGCGAAAAATGGAAAGGAAGCAAAAGAAGCCATTACAAACAGAGTTTGAGAAAGTTCAACATTTTTAGCAAAAATAGACGATACTCAACTCGAAGAAAATAGAAGCACAGAAATATAAAACAAACTATCGCTAGCACTACACTACAAAATCCTATTATTGGAAATTCACTGAATATGAACTTCTGAAGTTCTTGATGATAGCATTCCGGATACAACCATTAATACTCCGGGTTTTAATATTTTAAGGCTGGACCGAAAGCTTAACTTTAAGTTCGTTCGACAGCACTGCGCCTTATTGTTAAGCTTAATCAATAAATTAAGCCTCGAGCCTATTAATAATAAGCTTACAAAAACAGGAATTTTTTTATGAAATTTAAGCCTTTATTGTGAAAAAATGTTACAAGATTTTTTATTCAAAGTATTGCCCATCGCTACCCACTACTTTTTTTCCCATCTTTTTGACAATTTATGGATTCCATCCCAGGAAAACTGCGCCGGCTTGGCGGCCAAAAACGAATCGAGCCAATTTTCGATACCTTGAACTGAAGTTAAGCGTATTCCTGATAGGGCATTCTGCATAGATCGAAATAGGTGGTAGTCGGAAGGAGCAAGGTCTGGGCTATAAGGCGGATGAGGTAGAATTTCCCATTCGTTATCCTCCAGGTAATTTTTGACAGGCGCCGCAATATGTGGCCGAGCGTTATCGTGGTGGAAAATGATTGACTCGTGTCTGGTCGCATACGTTGGCCGCTCTGCCTGGATTTTCTGCTTCAATCGGATCAATTGTTGACGATAGAGTTGGCCCCGTGAATATTCGGCTTTGGTGTCGATGGGCCGGCCTCGCCTTTCTTGACATACGCTTTTTTGCGCTTGGGATTATCGTAATGGATCCATTTTTCATTGCCAGTGACAAACGACTTCTTTTTGTGGCAGCATTTCGGACATGCAAAATCGTCTTTCCACGTCTCTTGGCTTCAACTCGTATGGCACCCAATTTCCCATTTTTTGGATGAAGCCCAAAGCTTTCAAACGTCTGGAAATTGTTACTCGATCAACTCCCAAAGATTCTGCAAGTTCTTCTTGCGTTTAACATGAATCTTGTTCGAGTAATATCTCTAATTCTTCATCCTCAAACTTTTTCGGCTGACCAGGACGCTCTTTGTCCTTGATGTCAAAATCACCACTTTTGAAGCTACTAAACCACTCAAAGCACTGTGTTTTTGCAAGAGCATGCTCACCATATACAAATCCACGAACAAACGATGACTTTCAGCTGTAGTTTGGTTTGCGAAAAAGTGACTCAACAAAACTTCCCGCAAATGCTGTTTTTTTTCGCAAATTTGATAAATTTTCCGTCGTTTAAATCGGTTGAATGTGCACAATCAAAACAAAAAGTTTAAGCTGATTTTGATAGGTATTGAATAGGGATTTCAAATGACATGTATGTTCATGATGTACTATAACGCATAAACAAGAAATGACATCTAGTATCAAATTCCGGGTTTTAATGCATGTAGAATCTCAAAATTTGTTATCTATATATAAATCAGCGTACAGATTAAAACAATAAATATTGACTTTTGTAAGGCATTTTGATAACATCGATCACCCAATCTTAATTAGAAAACATCATCATAATTTCAGGTTTGCGATACCGGCTTACCGTTTAATTTTGGCATACTTGTCTAATCGCTCACAATCAGTTAATCTAGACTCAGGTATTTCAATCATTTGCAATACTTACTGCAGGGTCCCCCAGTGGTCGGTCTTAGGACCGTTTTTATTTATGATGTATATAAATGATCATCGTATTGCGGACGATTTGCAAATTTATAATTTTTGCATCCCAAAGGACATTTCAAACAGTATAGCAAAAGTTAATTCGGATATACTTTCAATAACGCAGTAGTCTGTGGTAAATAGACATGAAGTAAATAGTGGGAAAACTCAGTGCATCATAATATCACCTACTAATCGTTCTCACCTTAATTTACCCAAAATACATTTTAATGGTATTCAGATCGATTACACTGATTTTGATGTCAACCTTCGACTCCAACTAGTAAAAACTTATGTACTGTCTCATCTGATGTACGGCAATATTATTATTCACTAATTTATTGGTGGGTTGGTCTCTTGAATAATTTTTCGAATTTCGAATCAAAAGTATCAACAACCCACTTATATAATGAATAAGTTATTAAGATCTGCAAATCGTCGTAGCCCGATATTGGTTCCTGCCATACACGATTAGAATAAAGGATTAGCATATTGAACAACCTAGCTGTGATAATAAAATTTTTTCGAACGATAGGCATGCTTCGTAAAGAGTACTTTAATCATAGCACGATAAGTACCTATCTTAACTATTACTCTTAATTAAATTACTAAGCTATTGATATCAAACGATAAATAGTTACACAGGTGATTATGAACTCAACACTGTATGACATTGAAAAACGTTGCGTACACAAGTAAAAGTGTTTAAAAAAATGTATGAGTAATTTTAAACATACAACAACATATCGTGAAGTAAATAAATTGTGTTTATTCAGAAAACCAGCCAACTTGTATGCTGTTCATATCTGTATATAATAATATATTATATAGGCATTAAATACTACACACAAAATGATTTATTTCAATTAAAAGTTTTCATTATAATATGCACGATTTTACACGATTTACACATAATTTCATAATATTTATGTCAAACCAGTTGTTGTATGTGGAACACGTTACAAATGTATACATGTTCGATAAGGGCCAACCGCATCGATTGAAGAATTTCAACAAACGATTACTTGCAGATGGGTATTATGAAATTTTACGATTTCGGAATTATTTAATTCGCCTCGGATTTTTGTATTATGATTTTTTTTGAACTTCCGAATTGGCTTTCTTTTGATATTTCTGCTTTACTATATTTATTCTATAAATTCCTTGGACTATCCTAGACTATTTATGCGGAAAACTGTTCCACTTTGAAAGTATAAAATGTAACATTTTGCAACTAAACATTTTTAATCGTAGAATTTTTCTTTTTTTTTTAGAATTAAATTTTTAAAACTTTCCTCGTGCGAGCTTCAAGAAAAGAAATCAACATTAGAAAACCCCTAAGAACATTAGAGATACATACATCCTTTTTAAAGACACTAAACTCAAAAAAGAAGGAACTAAAGACATGGCTAAAATATTATGCTGCCAATTGTATCTTACAATTGATGACAGCTTATTGTTATCAATAGCCTGAACTGCTTGCAAATCGTCCATAATATGAAATCATTGGTTCGTTTATTGCTTGAAGAATTTTATAGCCGCGGGAGGCTTGACCTTAAATTTAAATACATACAAACGAATATAGTACATATATATTTTGTACTACCTTCAGAAAAAGAGATAAAATATGGAATTTTAAAATTGTAAAACTATGAAAATTTCGTATCGGTTTACAAACAGGGCATATGGCAAATTTAAAACTTTATTGTTTATGTAATAATAAATTATGAAATAGCATATCTTTATCCATAAACTAAATCAATCAAGTGATAAGTTTTTTTTTTATCAATTTGTCAGTTTTTATATAAAGCTGATAATTTTTTTTTGGTGTACATATTGTAAAGTTCTTGACAATTTACCTAACCTCCGCGTTAAGAAATACTTATAAGTTATTTTATGTAAAGAAAACACACTTGTTCACAGCGTGACTAAGAAAATAATATTTCCACCTATTTCCGAATCCATAAAGTTCGAGTTCATTGAAAAATTGTTGCTATTTTTAAACACACTATCTCCATATTGTTAAACAAAATGAAAGTGCTATTCTTGTATAGATTTTGGATATCCCATAAATAGATTTTTTTATTTTATTTGGTACGATATTTTTAGAAAGATCCGAATTTTATATAATTGACTTATGATAAAAAAAAAAGCAATCGACAGGCAAAAGAATTGCTGCCTCATGTGTTATTGCACTGTCACAATGTATATATTACGTATATGGCGATAATTATTTTTTAACTGGTATAGATAATCCAGATAAAGTGGACAGATAAGCGGATTTTTATAAATAGCAATTGAAAAATTGTCGGTGAATTATTTATTAGACGAATATATATTTGTAGGATTTCGACTAAATTCTAGAGTTTTAATCATAATATCAATATGTTATTCTCTAAATAGAATTTAGTTTTCGGGAAATTGCCTCATCAACCGGGCAATAAACCACGCAAAATGTGTTAATTTTTTAGAATATCATGTCGGTTCTGTGTTCTCCTGGTGAGTTCACTAAAACACTTTAATTCCTTCAAATTAATTTTAATATTTTCAAAATTCACAATATAATTTTAGGATAATTCTATAAATGTAACATATAAATGGTCGTTAGTGGAAACTCCCATACCTTGTAAACAACTTCTAAACAAGCATCATTAGAATTCCACCACATCATTCTTGGCTTGCTGTAGGAGGTGACTAAACAAAGCACGGATCGCTGGGCTGACCTCCTCCGTAACAAATATTCAATCTTTCAGATGAAAAAGGCTGTTTTGGATTTCAAAGAAGTTGATAATCGTAAGTGTAAGCTACGTTTACGCATGCGACTAGCCAACCTGTCAATCATTTGACTTCATGCGCCCTCTGATGTAAACCAACATAAAGACACATTTTATACACAATTTGGATGATCTGTTGCGATCCATACCGAAACACGACATCGAATAGTGATTGGTGACTTAATTGCTAGGGCTGGCAAAAATTAGACTGACTTATGTCAGACACGATCTAGCGATTGATAATGACGAAAGAATGATGTACTTTGCGATCGCGCATAACCTCATTGTGGCTAGCACATTCTTTTATCATACAAATATCCATTTGGAAACATAGACACACCATGGTAAGACGTCTCGAAGTCAAATTGACCAGGTGAGTGGTCATATCGGTTGGCAAGCTTTGCTTAGCTGCAAAGCTAAGATGGCAGTTTTTGTATAAGTCAGGGATTATAGGAAAACTAAATTTATGTTTCTACTGTGAAGGTATGTTAAACGAAGATGAGAAAGTAAAATATCAGAATCTTGTCATCAGCAGCATTATTCAAACCAACCACCGTTCTGTTGATGTGAATTATTGGAGGTACTAAAAACTTCGGTTTTCGGTGGTGCCCAGACGACATTAGGTATGGTAAAAATTAAACCCAAAAATGATTGGTTTGATGAGGAGTGTCGTCTTGCTGTTGAGAATATAGCTTATAAAGTGCGAATACGTTGGATAATCGCACGGAACAACAAAACGGTTCTTGCTAAGAGAACCGTGAATGGTGGATGCCTGAAGTCTTTAGAGTACAACAACTCAGCAATGAGCACAGTTCTCATAACTAAGGAGTCACCGGACTGCATCATACGTTCAGACCTAGGCCTATCGCCATTCGGTACCAGGATGGAAACCTCCGTGTCAACATTGATGTATTGTTCGACACTTGGAAGTTGCATTTCTCTGATCTACTTCAACAAGTGTCAAATGCTGTGTTTGGTTGTCAAATTCAAACTGCTGAGATGTGCATAAAGGACCCATCGTACGAGGAATTCACACTAGCTATGCAGGAACCAAAAGGAAACTACAAAGTGATATTTTGTGAAACTATCTTTTCAACCTTATTCGATTAGTTTGGCAAAGCGAAGTAATGTCTGATGAATGGAACGTGGCTATGCCGTAATAGTTTTCAAAATGTGAAAACTATTACGGCATAGCTCTCCTTTGCACAACATAAACAATTCTGTCTTACATAATATTAGAGAGAATCATTGCGCTGACTCAATCTATCGGGATAGCCTATGGTTTGCTTTGCGATATCTGGGAATACCTGACAAATAACCGTATTTTGTATGCCTTAGGTCTACTGCTAAAGTCAAAATACCTTGCAAATGGCGACAAGCTAAGATTGTACAAGGCCCAAGAGTTAGCTGCTGTCATCTCTGAGTTTTTTTTATTTTTTATTTTATTACGACTAAGTTGTTACAACTCATTTAGCAATTTTTCTTATTTGAATTCTGTTAGTTGGGCTATAACACAGTATTTATTCCCAATGGGCTCAGTTCTTCCGGTTACATCAGTAACTTTCAGTCCTAAGGTACTAAATCAAGCGGCTTCGTTCTTTTTAGCCGTCTTGTATCTACGCTATCGACGTCGTTGACAATATGATGGATATCCGTGTTTTCATGGAGTTGTAAACGCTGGATATATTTTTCTGAACTTTATATCCATTCTTGCCGTTTTTTCTTGACATGCTCTTTCCATTTTACCTTGGCGTCGAGCGTCATACCCAGGTATTTTGTCGTGTTCACATGTGGTATTTCCTGCTTATTTATGTAAATAGGTAGGTGATCTATGCTCTACTTTTAGATAGGTGAAGGTTGTGTGAACTGATTTTAGCTCATCCAATTTTATTCTCCATTTGTTTGTCCAGTGGACAATCTCATTTACAGTGTGCTGTAATTTGCTGGTTGCCTCTTCGATTGAACTTCCAACCGCCAAAATTACTGTATCACCCGCAAAGGTTGTTTAAATACCATAATGGTCCCAGCACGCTCCCTTGTGGTACTCTTGCTTCAATTCTCTTGAGTGATGAGAACTGTCCTTCATATTTTACCCTGAAATATCTCTACCTTCATTGTATGATTTTAATATCTCATATAACGGCTTAATGAGGTCGCGATGTAATTTATAATCCAGTCCTCGATCAAAGGCCTGGGCAACATCAAGAAAAACTCCAGAACATATCTTTTTGTTTTCAAGCGTCTTATTAATCACGTTAGTGACTGCGTACCTGCTCTATAGTGGAGTGTTTCTCTCTGAAACCAAATTGGTGAGATGGTAACAGGTGTCTTTCTTCAATCAGAGATTTCATTCTTTTGAAGAGTAATTTTTCAAATAGCTTGGACAATGAAGGTAATACAGATAAAGATCTGTAAGACGTTTTCTCATTAGGTGGCTTATTAGGCTGGGGTATCATAATAACTTCTGCTATTTTCCACTGCTGAGGAACATATTTCATTCTAAATGCTGCGTTGATTATGTGTAACTTCTTAAGACATTTTTCTGGCAACTTTTTAATAACTTTTCCCGTAATAAGATCGTATCCAGGAGCTTTTTTACATTTAGGTTATGTTTGATTTCATTTTTGAGTTCTTTCATTATAACTGGTCGTATGTCTAACTCGTCTTCTTTTTGCATTAGAACGGTATTTTCATCGGCTGTTTGTCTAGTCGAAGGTTTAAACGTTTCTTCCAGATGTTGAGCAAAAAGATCAGCTTTATCTTTGGGGCTTTTGGCCCAAGTACCATCTGCTTTTTTTCATTGGTGGCATCTGCGCTTTTAGTTTTTTTAGTCCACTTTGATTTCTTGTATTAACTTCTGCAGTTTGTTTTTGAGCTGATTGAAAATCAGTTTTGCTCTCTGGTGCTCGATTTCTATGCCAAATTTTGCGAGCTTTCCGCTTTTCTCTGACCAAGTTTCTTATTTCCTGTGTACATGTTTCATTCTTGTGAGGTTTATTTTTGGCAGGAGGAGTGCTTTTCCATGCTACGATCTGAATATTGTTTATGAGCAGCTCTACTTCTTTTTCAAGTTGTGTTTGGTTTTAATACTTTCCGCAATTAACAGTGCGAAGGTTTCCTAATTGGATCTCTGAGTTGCCGAGAACAATATGTCCTTCGTATCCAATTAACATTTTAAAGACTGATGTCTAACCCAGTTAAGTTGTGTAAGATTAACGGTGTTACAACAATCCAAAATGGTTTATTGAGTTGAAACTAGTTCGCAATGTTTGATCTGCCCAATCCATGATTGCGTACCTGTCCATCAACCTGATTTATTTAGCAATCATATTTTATCAAACAACTATTTGATATAAATTGGTTGCAAACCACCATATGGTTTTAATTTTGGTTGCGATTTGAAAGTAAATAAGTTTTAACGAGTATTATATCAATACACAATATATATATAGTGATTTCTTATCAGCGGTCAACGAACACATTTGCAAAACAAACTGTAAATATTTTAATATATTAATAGAAAACTTGTTTTGTAAGAAATACATTTTTTGTGACTTCTAACTAATGTCATTTGCTTAAATTGTTATACTGGCTGCACGATTGTTGGTGGCAGAATACAAATCATTTAACTAATAAAATGAGTCACTGTATCATGGATTTAAGATTTTAAGCAAGACACAATCAATATCTTGAATATTAAGATTTGTTAAGTATGGTTTGTAGTAGTATAATAACAGTTAGCTGCAAAATGTGAGGTCATTCTTTACAGCTAACACAATATAATTGTGTATCCAATCAACTCGTCATGGTCTATATAGGATGTAAATTATTTATTTTAATATGTATGCGCGGCATACTAGTCAAAAACGTTGATGGCTCGTTTAGTTGATTCAATTATAAAATCGCGATAATATGATTTTAGGGTGTGTGTTTATTAAATAAATTCGTTGATTCAGTGATTGGAAAATAAATAAAATCGATAACAGGCACACAAAACGACCAAATATGCAATATACATATATTATGAGGTTTACACCTTGTTCTGTTAATAAATTAATGTTTGTTAGGTTAATTATAGTATTGTGAACCAAATTGAATGCAATATACTTTTATAAATTGTTCTAACCCATTGGTTAAATTTTCGATCAAAATAAATAAATTCCATTGAATTAATCAATTGAATTACAATTTAAAGATCAATGTTAATTAACATATAATAAAATAAATTGACATATGTATATATTCATCTCTCGATTAAGTAACAGAACTTACATTTATATTATATTTATAGATATACTACACCATGTATGATTAAGTCATACATTTTTAATTCATAATTTTACGCGCTGGTGTTTCCTGTACAAAAACAATAGTCGCGATTTGATAATATTTTATCGTAAAGTTAAATAATTTTTCCATTTTTATAGGTTGAGAATAATTATGTGTAGATATGAAACTAGCATGTGTGTGGTTCATAAGCATATTTTCTACGTTATGTCATTAATTGATTGTTAATAATGTAACTAATGTTTGACAAGGAAATCGAACGATAGTCACATGGTCCCCAAAGAAATCTAGTTATCAAAGTTTACCAAAAGTAAGGCATTGTAATGAATTAATTTGGACCCCAGGGTCAATAAAATGTATTGTTTCGCAAGTAGAGTAATATGTGCCACCGATTCATAGTTATAATATAACGGTCAATTTTGACGATGTCACAGAACAGGAAGTTCTTCATATTATAAAACATTTGAAAATACTGCATCTGTCGGATCTGAAAAACTGAGTGTTAACGTAATGAAAGACTGTGCTGATGTGCTTTCCAATAATCTAACAAATCTCAAAAATAAATCATTAGGTGAAGGTGTATTTCCTGCTGCGCTGAAATGCTCTAAAATTGTGCCAATTTATAAAAAGGGTCAAACGAAGGATACATCCAAATATCGCTCGATTGCTATTTTTTCAGTTATTTCTAAACTCGACTTCAAAGCTATCTGGAGGAAAATAAAATGATAAATAACAATACGGTTTTCGTGCTAAGTCTAATACTACCATGTTAGCATGGAAGCAGCTATAAATACAGATATGGTCATTTTACCTAACTTATTAAAAAACAAGACACTTGCATTGGTATCGGAAAAACGCAAAATATTCTAAAATCATTCTTCCATTCTAAACCTCGACATGGATTCGTCATATACCGACTCTCATAACACTGAGTATGTACGAGATCACGATGGCTTTTACCAACGTTAAGCTTCACATAAGCACGTCATATTCTTACGGTATCAAATCGAATCAGTCAATTTAGACAACCACCAAAACCACTTAACATTCTTGATCGATACTGGCGCGGACCTTTTCGATTACCTTTCCAAAATTTTATAAATCTTAATTCTCGATTGGACACAGGACTAGTCCAGCCGCCAATGGCTCCACAAGCAATACCTACGGTAGCAAGGTGCTCCAGATTACCATAAGACTAATTTGTTTTGCTGATTTTTTGAGTAGATTGATCCAGCTACTTAACTGTCAATCAATGCTGTAATGGTTCAAGTTGGATCATGATGTAAATAGTCTACCTTCTACAAGTCAGCATAGCATTGAAGCCCGTTTGGCTAAAATGGAACGTTCAGTAAGCCCAGATGCTTTGTCAGCTTAGAAAAGATTTTGAACTTAATCTGTCTTCCTTGATATTAACCGTCACTCTAGATTTGTAGTTTTCTACAAATGTTGTAGCAATAATTGCTGCTGTTATATTTTTAATACAGCAAGCCTCGGGCCATTGGGTAAAGCGATCGACAAAAGTTACAATATAAGTATATCCGTTAGGCGGAGGAAGTGGTCCTACGATGTCTAAATAAATATGATCGGATCGACCTTGTGGAATATCCTGTGTGGCTTTGTATTTTTGGCAGGATAAACATGATTTCGCCCAACGGGTTACATCTTGATTTATATTAGGCCAAAAATATAAAAAGTGATCTATTTACGTGGAGAACGAATACATGGATGCGAAATGTTGCGGAAAACAATTCTACGTAATGGTCCTGCAATGTAAGGACGATTGTTTCAAGTTGATATTTCGTAGTATATTTTATGTCAGGAAATTTGAAAAGTTCTAGTTTAATAGTGGAACTAATTTGACATATGGAACCAGAAAATATATTCTGAAGTTCTGATGATGGTGTAATAGTCGAAGTGAACCTCGCCTGCGTTAGTTTCATAGTCTGATGTGAGAAATAGCGTATCAGCGACTACATTGTCTTTGCCGTGAATATCGGTGGGAAATTGAAATATGAATTCCAAGTGACGTGATTGTCTTGGGTTTCGCTCAGTTTTTGACTGAATGGCTTTAGTCAGAGGTTTATGGTGAAATCTCGACAATCTTCAAAATATCTGAAATGTTTGATTGATTGATAAATTGCGAGCTTTTCAGCTTCTGACAATTTCTTTGAGTAAAATCCCAGTGGAATTTCCATGAACACTATAACATTTTTCGATTACGACTTTTTTTGAATACCTCTAAGATGAAATCCCTTTGTTTTGGATATGTGTTAATCAAAATCGATCTTATAAATATAATTTTAATGATTAAAATTAAAATAAAATCTAAGAAAGCAGCAATTATGGGTTGAAGTTTTATCACTTACAGATTCATCTGGGTGGTACTAACAACCGAAGTTTTCAATATATTTCAACTAAGGACACGTTGGCAGGACTCAATATAAATATTTTGTTGACAGATGTGGCCATTTATTGGTAGTCTTGGACTTTTAAGAAGGAAAATATTGTAATCAAATTTTTATTTTCTAAAATTATTTAGCCATAACTTACTCGGGCGAAACGATTTTAACCGCTGATAAGTCATCATAACCATATGGTATACTATATTTTGATATCAGAAACATACATATGACAACAACTCCAAAATTAAAATATTAATTACATGTTCGCATACAATATTCAGTTAATATTTTAATTTAATGATTGTCTGGAATATCGGGAAATAATTTGGATTCAGAAATTAGACTAACTTTTGTAAAACTATTTGTTTCATTGTTCCGAAACGATCTGACGACCGATAATGCATAGCTCTCGCTTCATCCAAGGTATGAAATCATATCGATCGGCTACCAAATTCGTAGACATTGATCATGTCACTGCATATTTACGATTGCAGTTTGATCAATAAAATGTATATTTTATGGGTCTTATCAGTTATAGCGCCAATGATTCTGTTTTCTTTCTTTTTTTGTAAATTTGACCTACGCTCACCTTTATATCAATCGTGTTCAATGTGATTTATTTAAGGCTAGACCGCGATCATTTTGTAACCTTTTCCATTTTAATGATCGATCGCATGTTTAGCGAACACTAAATTATAGTTACGAATAATAAGAAATCTTGGGGTTTGGTCTAAACAAAACGACTATTTTGTATTGTATATGACCAATCTTAATTAAAAAAAAATTTCGGTTGGTTTTAAGACCTCAATTGGCCCTCAAATATAATTTAATTTTAATATGTATTTTTTTTTAAACACAGCCATATACACATTTGCTTGTATATATATGTATATGTATATATATATATATATATATATATATATATATATATATATATATATATATATATATATATATATATATATATATATTTATTTTTTATTCACACATGTGATGATATGGTTCGCGTACTCACATTATAACATAGTGGTGTGATGCTGATCGTATAAACACGATTTTATGATCATTTCGTCTTAGCTTAGCTGCACATATCAAATGGTGTATAGACACATGTATATTATATACAGAGAAATAATTAAATTTATTTAAACTGGAATTAATTTAGATGTAAATTAAAAACAAAAATTTAAAATTGCTCAAGAAATTTTGTGCGATTATATGAATAATTTGTGTTGCTTTTTTTTTTTTTTTTTTTGTATACAAGCATATATAAATAATTTAGCAACAGCTAATAAATTACAAGGCGAGAAACTGTTCTGTTTTAATACTTCTAGCATACATACATAATTCAAATCGGATGATGATGTGTATCAATTTATGACGCGATTTCATCTGTGTGCTCTCACATAACATCAACCCAAACATAATTGATTTAAATTAGGTTTTGACTTTGATATAAAGTTGCTTTTTTCTTCATTAAAAACAAAAAATTGGGATATAAAAAATGTCTCTCTGTAATAAAAAATTAATAAATAAATTAGATTATGGCCGTCTCCATATTATACGGTTTACTGTATAAGAAATGTGTTCCATATAGACGCTGTATGACTAAAATAACGTAATTAAATTTTAGTCATTTAAGTTTACAGTCAACACGTTAAAATTTATAATATTTTCAGCCGAACATTAGAGTAATTATGTACAAATTTTAATTGAAAATAAAACTTACCATACTATAGTTCTAGTTCCATACAGTTAAAAAACAAATATCTAGTTTAGTGAGTTTTTTTCCCATTAAAATTTGTATATAATCGTTGTACAGATTTAAAATTCTTTACGTACAATACTGTATGCAACCAAATTTTAAATAATTGATACTTCGACCTTTGATAAAGCGCAAACTTTGTATATTGTTGAGGGAGTGAGCTTGATCTGTATTTTATAAGTCTAATCAGATCAATAATTACAGTTATATTTTTGAATCTCAATCATCAGCTCTATTATCAACAAGTATTCCGTTATTTAATAGTTAGTTATCTATTAGTACTAATAGCAATTGGTTGCCAATTTCTTATTGCAAAAAATTAACAAGTTGTTTTGGTCAATATTCAAAAATGCATGTTGTGGCAAATATGTTTGTTGGAATTGCATGTATACAGAAAAATCTACCAATTTTTGATCAATTGCCAAAAACTTTAAATACAGTATTATTCATTGTTGCCACTAAATTAAGAATTGCATAAAACATTTTGTATTCCTTGTATTGTTCTGGGAAAATGATTTGGTCATTTTATATATTTGAAAATTTTATGTTAGATTTTTCTTTGTTGTATTATAATCTACGAAAGCCGAAAATATAATAGACCGACACTTTCTCAAGTTCATACACTTGAAATTATCTCTTACGTAAATATGTTTGTATTATACAAATTTACATCTTTAGATAACTTACTTGTGTCTACATTATATTATACGACGACGATTATAAAAATTAAAAAATGTCAAATTTGTTTTAGGATATTTTAATTTTATAAAATTTTATTTTTATTTCCAGGTAAAAACAAAATCCATTGTGCAAAATGCCAAAAAAAATGTTCTGGCGAAGTATTACGGGTGAACGATAAATATTTCCATAAATCATGTTTTCAATGTACAACGTGCCAAAAATCGTTGGCTGCCGGTGGTTTCTTTTCAAAAGATAATTTATACTATTGTGTGGTCGATTATCAAAAATTGTATGGTACTAAATGTGCAGCATGTAATCAATATGTTGAAGGTGAAGTGGTTGCCACTATGGGTAATACGTATCATCAAAAATGTTTTACGTGTACCCGTTGCAAAGAGCCATTTCAATCTGGTAGCAAAGTAAGTTATATGATTCCATCGGTGTACAATTATGATGCTCCTTTATATTAATATTTTATGGATTTTTCAGGTTACTAACATAAATAAAGAAGTATTGTGTGAAAAATGTGTAGTCGTTAAATCACCACCGCCACAAAAAGCAACACAACAACAGCAAGCACCGCCACAAAAAGTAGCACAGCCATTAACACAGGTACCCGTATCACCAACAGAAACACTGCAAAAACAGTATTCCGTGCGCGGTGTTTCATCGTCGAGTCCGACAAAAACCACCGCCGCTACAACCGCCACGCATGGTGTTATTGAAAAACCAAATCGAACCGATGATTATGATCCAAACGAATGTGCCGGTTGTAATGAACAGTTGCGCGAGGGACAAGCATTGATTGCACTCGATCGCCAATGGCATGTTTGGTGTTTTAAATGTAAAAATTGTACTGCCATATTAAATGGCGAATATTTAGGCAAAGATGGGGTACCATATTGTGAAAAATGTTATCACAAATTATTCGGAGTCAAGTGTGCGCATTGCAATCGATTTATAAGTGGAAAAGTTTTACAAGCCGGCGATAATCATCATTTTCATCCGACTTGTGCACGTTGCACTAAATGCGGTGATCCATTTGGTGATGGTGAAGAAATGTATTTACAAGGTGGTGCCATTTGGCATCCACGTTGTGGTCCATGTCCATCAGAAATCGATGGTGTACTCACAGATACCGGTACAAATGGACATTTTACGGATACCGAAATGGATCGCATGAGTAACAGTGCTATGAGCGATTTACAGGTATTTACCCGTTCAAAATGCTTATTAATTAATAATTTATTCTCGCTTAATTTAAAAACAAAAAAAAATGTATTTATTATTTTGCATGTTATTTTACTACTTTTCGGTGTGCATTCGTTTTTTTAATTTTTTTATTTTAGTACACTTATCGCTCACGCACTCCAAGTATATGTGGCTCAGTTACAAACACGTCAACGTTACGTCAGGTTAGTAATCGATCGTTAAACTGTATCAAATGTCTTGTGTAATTAATTCAAAATCTCTTTTAAAAAACGAATTAATTATGATTAACATCACATTTCAACAGACAGGGAAAATGAACGAGGTATGCTCTGAAAGGGGCAGTTGTATTTAATACGGCAGCTAAATTACTAAACCTAATATCTCTCTCTATTTTCTTGTTTGTATTTCATGTTTTTAAATGTTATTTATTTTGATTTAATGTTGAATATATGTTTTAATGATGATTTTGAATTTTATTTACAGTATACACGAACTGCGAGCCCCGGGCTTGCGTTACGCGAATATAGTCATCGTGGCTACGGTTACGAGGACATTTCTCGTATATACACCTATAGCTATTTGACTGATCAAACACAATATTTGCGAAAACCCATCGACCCATACGATAAACCACCAGTTTCACCTCATTTCCATCGTCCGCATTATCAATCGTCTAGTCGATCACCATCTCGGCCTCAATCCCGAAACAAAAGTGCAATGAAAGTTTTGGTCGATAGTATAGCATCGGAGGCACCACGTCCTAAAAGCCCCGGTATGAATAATGAAGAACCGATCGAGTTATCTCATTATCCGGCTGCTAAAAAACCACCGCCAGGTGAAAAATCAAAAATTGAACGAGACGATTTTCCAGCACCGCCATATCCGTACACGGATCCTGAACGTCGGCGCAGATATTCTGAATCGTATTCAGGCATTCAAGATTCCGACGATGAGGGGGGTAGTGATCAAGTTGACCATGCTAAAGTAGTTGAAGAAAAGTTGAAAAAAGAAGAAGCCGAATTAATGAAAATGAACTCGGGATTAGGTTCTGTCATATTAAAAGATCTCAAAGAGCAGGCTAAATTCAATAAATGGAAACAATCACATTTAGATCCTAGAAATGCTTCACGCACCCCATCCGCATCAAAGGAACCAGTTTATAGATTAAGATATGAATCACCACTTGGCGCATCTCCATCACGTAATCTAGATCATCAAAAACCATTTTATGATGATGAAGTTTTCGAACGATCAACCGCGTATCGTGGCTCTGTAGGGCGTTCAATTGGAAATGCACCATCATATAATGGTAAGGGGACATCGGCCTAATTCTTTTATCTATCAATTAGCATGTATGTACATATATTCATTTTTCAAGACCAACTATTTGCTAACCAATTTAAACATACATATAGACAAGATAAGATAAGACCAGAAAAAATATTTAAGATTTTTAAGAACTGACGTAATATTCACTAAAACCTTTTTTAATTATTTTTTTAAAATAATTCTAAGCTCTATATACTAATCATAATCAATTTTAACTAGCAATTCATTCATCTCGATCACCACCTAGACCTGGTTATGGCTTTAGAACATCAACTTTACCAACATCTTTGAGAAATGGTTATAGTTCTGTAAGTTTTAACTAAAATAATTTTTTAGTTCGTTTTACTAATTATGTTTATTTTAATTTAGGATTTCGCATTCGATAGCATTGGTGATAAGACACAAAGCACAGAATTCAGTTGCGGCAAATCTGACGGTAAGTTATCGATTTATTTATCTAGATACTGTAGAATAAAACTGTATAGTCATTAACCATAGTTTAATCTATTACGATATGCACGTGGCAAGCACAAGACAACATTCAACACATTGTTATATTGACACTTTTCCATTAACTTCGTAATTCTTTAATGAACTAAGTGATCATGCACAATTGGCTGATATAGTCGGCTTTAAATTAATTTTCTGATTCCATTTCATATAAAAAAAAATCCACTTCATTCTAAAAAGAGTGTCATACATTTATTAAATTTCATAAAAACTGTCAACAGTTTAAAAGCTTTGTGAACAATTTTTATCGCTTGAATAATGCATCAATTTGAGATTGGAACTCGTTCTCCGATACATACGTTCTGTTGGATTGGTAAACAATATAAATTTGATCTGGTCTCAAAGTATAGTTAAATTTGCCTATTTCACATTGTCATAACACTGTTAAAGCACACTTTTAGGTATTTGAAGATCACTACCGTTTGATAGAATTGTTTACTTATCTCAGACTAACAAACTAATTTGTTCTCATTTGCCCCATGTTGGGCGTCTCTTTTTTTTATTACTTTAAATCTAATTAAAATTTGACATTTATCTCTTACTCGATTAGAAACACAATTACACGATCGATTGAGATTCAGCGTCAGATTGCGTGATACGAACTGATCAACAAAATCATCCCTCGACACATAAAAAAAAAAAAATATACCCCACGTTGGGCGCCAAAATAGTTTATTTTTCTACTAATCTAGTATATATTAAGTGTAGTTTAAAACTCTAACCAAGAGCAGTAGTAGTTTAGATATTTTTATTAAATAACGTAAATTAACGAAATTCTAGTTTCAGTCGACTCAATAACAGATGGTGATCGTCGTGTTTTAATGGGAGGTGAAATGCCCATTTCAAGTACATATTCAGGTGCATTATCATATCCACAACCTGGATTACATATACGGCGTAGCTTACCAAATATGGCACATTCGATATTAGTACATGAACCAGCTAAAATATATCCGTATCATTTATTAATAATAACAAATTATCGGCTGCCAAGTGATGTAGATCGCTGTAATCTTGAGGTGAGTAGTAAAAATTAATATCAAATCATATTTTGTTTATAAATTAATTTTATTATCATAATATATTTTAGCGTCATTTATCCGATGTCGAATTTGAAGCTATACTACAGTGTACACGTTCCGAATTTTATCGATTACCTCAATGGCGTCGTAGTGAAATTAAACGAAGGGCTCGACTATTTTAAAACATAAAGAATTAAAAAAGGTAGTTTTCGTATTTAATTAAAAATTTTACTATTTTACTACTTGATGAGATGAAACTATATAAACAAAATAAATTTTAAGCTTAAAGTATAATATTATTAAATTTTATAATGTGTTCTAAAATTGTTGAAACAATGTGCTAGCGCCGTTTAATTTTTAACTAATTTAATTTATTATTTTTTGGGGATTTTATTATATTTTGTCAATTTTATTTTATTTATTAGTTTAGTTTTCAACAATTTTATATATAAACATTCACAAATATTAAATTATATACAATATAAAATCGTTAAAATTAAAAGAAAAAAAAATGGTAGCTTTTGTGATTTTTATTTAAAAAAAAAAAAAATTAAATTCGTCTTAAATTATTTTTAAATTGCATCACAATTTTTTTACACAAAAACGTACAACAAACATAATTATTATAAAATGTAAATTTTATTTTTTAGACTATATACTTTACTAAATAAATAACTATATAATTATTGTATTTAGTTATAAAACAAAAATTAAATATAATAAGCAAGCCAGCAATTTTTTGTTATCCTAATATGGATGACGTTATTATAGTTTTTCCCCTTTTTTTCGTACTCAATCGAGCGATACATTTGAGGTTATTGTTAAATCCGCTTTTATAAAAAAAAAAAATATATATCTACAAAATTTAGAGTTCGCATTTATTTATTTTTATATTAATTTCGAATTAGGTAACCAATTTATGAGTAGAATGTTTATTGGGGTAGAAAATTGTTGTCAATACACAAAGAGCTCTTGTATTTCCATACTAAATTTTAGCAATGTGTTTAGAGGGCGGTAAAATATATATTTTTTTATTGAAAATTTTGTAAAAATATTTTGATATTACATATAATTTTGAGTTGTCAAAAAGCGATATTATAGCGAAATACTTCAAAAAGCTAACATTACTTACGTTACCAGCCTCTCAATATTAAATAAATAATTATTTGTGTGCCTTTATTTAATAAGATTGTTTATTTAATTATAAATATAATTTTGAGGCGCTATTTCATCCTAAACCCATTAAAGAAATAAAAAAAAAAAATTTAAAAGACATATCGTTTTTTTAAACCTAAAATTATATAAATATTCAGCCGAAATCGACTCTAAATGTGTTCGTAGGGGGCTTTAATTTTTTAGACACCAACCAAATTTTACTAAATAAAATAATAAAAAAAAAAAAAAAAAAGATCACAATGTCGCTTGTAAAACTATATAAATAATAAAAATTATATATTAATTGTAATAAATAAAATTTTTGATCGTGTCATTTTTGGTGCGCGAATAACTTGCCGATTTTCATTCCAAAAATAATAATATTGAATAGAAATTTGCCAATCTAAATTTTCTAAATTATAAAAACACTGCCAAGCTAGTACTAAATATTCGTAATTTCATAATTTTAATTTTTATTTTATCTGATGATTATTTTGGTGCTTTTTTTTATATTAAGTCACAATTTTATTTATTTATTTAATTGTTTTATAATTTTTTTTTTTTTGATTTTTATTAAAATGACACAATCAGAAATATGAAAAACAAAAAATAGAGTTGATAAAAAAAATTATGTATAATTATTATTATAAAACAAAACTATTATATACTTGAAAAAATATTTATTGGTAATAAATAAAAGATACATTTTTAAGGATGTTTTCAATTTATTTACATTTTTTTTATCTCTATATTGACTCTAGTCAATTTTATTTACATCTAAAGTAGTTAAGGTCGTTTGCCCCATGTTGGGTGCCCTATATTTTTAATATAAATAATTGCAGTAGTTAGGGCATATAATCATGTTTTTAGATTATGTATTTTTATGTTCCATGGCCACATTTTGTTTTATTAAATCTTGTCAGTTTTTACTACGCAAGTTTCATGTGTGCTCCAAAATTGTTTCATCAATAATTGCGAGGTTTTCGGTTTAGATTATTCATGTGATGATTTCCGTAGTTTATGTAGTGCGATTATTAGGCAGAAATTCTCGTTTTATTTTCATATATTAAATACAAACGCATAAAATATAAATCGACAATATTAATTTATTCAAATATTATTTAGAAAATACTATATAAGTTTTAAGCTACTATTATTATTTAATTTATAAATAGTTTTGATTGATTCACATTTTATTTTGTATGTGTGTGTCGTTTCTGAGTTTAAATATCACTTCAGTGTATATCCATAGATATGTATGAAAAGCCTAATAAAATATTATAGCGTAATTTACGAACATAACGATAAAGCTTATTTTTATAGAAATTCAAGATTTGTCTGTTATATATTAAAAAAAATATGTATTTATTTTATGTATTCTAGGAATATATAAATAAAAAAAAAAAAGATCCTTAAATAAAACTTAAAATATATATCACGAATTTGATGGGCTTCCCATAACAATAGCCGGTTCACATAAAATAGTTTGTGAAATACCATCCCCATCAATATCACGTTCAATGTTTAGTGTGTGCTGTGGTGCCCCTTTATCGGTATAAATCCCTTTTGTTGTGTATATGTCTTTGACGATAAATAGAATCGTGTCTTCCGATTCCCAATAGCACACGTGACTTGTTAAAGCAAATAAATATTCGTTAAAATATTCGAGCGGTGCCTCTTGAAGTACATAATCAATTCGTCGATTTTTATTAAGCTGACCAATATTTGTGCTATTCTGATCGTTGATCATTAAATTATTATTAGCTGTTACTATGGAATGGTTTTCGATAATATGTTCGTCTGTGGTACCATTTTTTATCGCTGACCTAGGAAATACAAATTGAGTAATCGTTTCGACCGTATCCTTAATCGTATCGGTAAATTTTTGTTTGATATTTCCTCGCACTTGCGTTATTGTCTCTTTTAATTCTAAATGTATACGTTTCCGACCCTTATGATGGGGTATCACGACTGGTGGTACTATTGAAAAATCTGCGTTTACTAGCGGTTCAATACGGTAGGCGACTGGATCGTATGGATGAAAAATATTGTAAAATGAATCGCATGTGGGTAGCGCAAAATCAACACCCAAATCGGTGATACCTCTAATTGTTACAAACATTCCGATTGGCGAACCAAGGGCATAGCAACTCATCGGTTTAAACATTAATTCTGGATATATCACATCTGGTTGACCGGCTCCCATATTTTTTTTGCACGGTCGTTCATAATGATCAGGTATTTCGGGATGTTTCTCCTCGTTTTGATGGCAAAGCAAATCAAATAGGATTAATGAACCTAAACTATGTCCACCTAATGAAACACCACCCGTAAAACTTTCATTTCGTTCACAGAATAATTTATAAATCCGATTTAATGAGTTCCCGACGATATTAATGATGGCCTGACAAAATACAGGACTTGTATAAAAAAGTACATCTAAAATTGTGTCGTTTGTGTAGCTTCGTAGCTTTGAGATGGAACCAAGTGTTATAGCTTTTAATTTTTCATCGATTCCCGAATCAAGCGAATGCAATTCATTGTGCCATGAGATTGGTAATACTTCGATTCGTCCGACTTGTCGATTTGTAAATGCTGTTTTATAATGAGATTGTATTAACTGGTTCGCGATACTTCGAAAGTCGTCAACTATAGAATACAAATTATGAAAATGAGTTTATTGTATATTCGATATTAGACGAATTTACTCACCAACTTCTTCGACTGTGCGCATTTTAAGATCACATACAGCTCCAATACCATGTACCAAAAATAAAACATGATCGACGGGTAAATTTTCTCCTTCTTCAATTTCAAATTCGTCTATACCACGTCGTAATACTCGCGGCCGTCTCGACACTACCGACGAATTTTTCCATATACTATAGTCTTGTGAATTGAAAAAATGTACCATAACTGTTGGACTATGAAATGCTATTGTCTCATCATCGGGTAATGTAATTTTTCGTTGCCAAACACCTTCCTCCATACCAACACGGTATTCGTCTTCCAGCAGTTCAGCAATTGCTTCATCGTATGGTACATAACCAACGTCGACTGTTTTATAAAACCATGAGCAACGGCGTATTTCTTCCGTTTTACCTGTCCAATAGACTGGTGTTCGGGTACGTGCCACAACATCAACATCAAAACGACCACCATCCGTATGTACAATTCGACAATCGGTTTCGGTTGATAAAAAATTTTCTTCGAGCGAAATTGAATCGATTCGTGAAAATGGTAGCCAGGCTGTTTTTGTGTCAGTTATTCTCTTCTTGTAAAACCAGTGTTTACGCACTGGCTCATATTTTGTGGCCTAGGAAAAACACAAAAAAAAAATTTAAAACGTTTATAAGTATTTTGGATTGCAAAATTGTTTCATAATTTTCATATCACCGTAATTATATATATAATATACGCGAATATGTAAAACGGATATTATGACACGTAATTATCTCGATACGTTCGAACTATTGATTATTTGCCTAAAATCAATAGAACAAAATGTGTATACATAGCAAATATTATGACACATGTATGTAAAATTTCATACTTGGTAAATATGTTTTGTGTTTACGATTTATTCTAAATCTAATCAAAACGGTTCAGTGTCAGCAGCATTTTGACCTAATTTTGTGACGAAATTGTTAACATCACAAATATCACAAGATTAGGCATTTAAAAGCATTTTGTGCGAATAAACAAGCAATTTTTAGGTACCCATTTAACCAATTAAACCAATTTTTACTTCATTTACTAAATCCGTTCTCTTTCTAATCATTAACTTGTTGTTAGGTTTTATGTCTTATGTGTCACGACATGTTTGACCTATTTCAGTGTTGTGTAACCACAGTTGATAACATAATCTTTGACGCGTAATTATTCTGAGAATAAGATGACAAAATAATACACATTGAGGAGTTCCAGGCCAAAATTCAATACGATAATGTCTACTATACAATTTTAGTGACTGTCTGTTCAAGTGACGTTCGAGTAGGTAAATTACAAAAATGTTTAAAAAAAAATCAAACATACTTACTGAACCTTAAGGAAATGGTTCAACAAATATTTTGGTAAATGAACTCGAACTTAAAATGTTTAGTTATCGCTTTAAAATATGTAAATAGAATTTTTCTAATCAGACTCGCATTGACGCATCTCGCATTACGTTAAACAACGTCTACTTGACATTTTTTATAAACATTGATATTTTGTTAAGTTCTAGAATGTAAATATTTACACGAACGTACACGTGATTTAATTTAGCAACATAATAGTAAATAGGTTTTAAAGACCACCACGAGGTAGGCTTAGTGGACACTGCGTAGATAATAATTTAAGCTTATTTTGTGTGTCAAACGCAAAGTTCTTCATTATTGATACTGTAAGAGTAATTTTTTTTTTTGGCCATCGAATTTCCTGTATCATACCTTTGATATAACTAAATCGATCGATTCTGGTAAATTATAAGCGAATAAATTTAAATTCTTCACACCGACTCCAACACCATGCAATGGATTTACACTTGAAGAACCATGAACTGGTTGTTTGCGTTGAAACGGCCACTGTTCAAAAAAAGAAATACATTTTCTTAATATAAAACACATAAGTACAGTTGAAAAAGTTAGGTCACATTTAGAAAAACCAGAAATTTTTTAATTAGGAAATTATATGTGAATCAGGAAGCAAGATTAGTACACCAGTTAGTTCCTCAAACAGTAGTCATATTTGCATAATATCCAACTCTTCATAACATTGTCCAGGACATAGACTTATGCGCATAATAAAGTACACACAGTAGTAAAAACCAATTATGGTTCGACCCATTGTTTTTGAGCCTAAACAGTTTTAACTATACTTCAATGTGGGTTCAATAAAATCCAATTTTAGTCTATAAGTACAACTGAAAGTTTTGCATACAACCACGATACCCTGTTATGTAACTAAAAAATAGATTTACATAAATAATTAAGAATATTAAGTAGTATGCTTATAGTTTTAAATCCGGATTGAAGGGCAATCGGGATTATACAAAAATAAAATAATAGGTATTTAGATTTATGCGTCGCATTGTAGTCGAGTTGTATAGAGGTTTTATATAGTGCTATACTAGTTTCTCATCTATCGTTGATCTTAAACCGGACATAAAGGTTATTCCCCTCTTTAGTACTAAAATTTATTGTTGCCCTCAAAATTAAAATAAAAAAGTGAAATCAATCTATTTCCTGTACGCAACACTGTATAAATATGTAATCACACGATTAGTATTTAAATAAAGCAACACCCGCGCCTATCCTTTCGACTATATATAACGTCATATTTACCAAGATAGATTTATGTAATTTTAGGTTTTACTAATTAATCAGCACTGATAACAATGACTAGAGGCATAAAAAGGGTTCGGTAAAATAATTTTATATAATCACCTAGCACAAATGGGTCTCGTATTAGTTTGAAATTATAATTTGACAATTATACAACGGAATTACGTAACAAATATTATTGCGGATTAAATTAAGTGAAAGTGAACAACGTATATTATCATGCAGAAAATTAACAAATTAAGCTGGCTTAGTAGATTTATGCTAGTTTTAGTGGCAATTAAAAGCTGTAATGGTTTTGGCGGTAATTTTATATTTACATACTTCAATCATACTTACAGTTTTTTTGATATATGGATTCAAAATATTAATAATTAATTCGACTCCATAATAAATTTGTGTCACTAGTGTAAGGAACATGGTATCTAAATATTATGTATAGTTCTGTCGAGTGAAATTAAAAGCATAGCTGTTTAATGGAAATATATATAAATAATTTTGCCAAAGGCTATAAAATAAAGTTGCTTTAATATATTAGCTAAACAATAAAGTGGAAGAATGTGTTACAGTTGCATTGAATTGTGATAAGGTTTTAACAAGTTTGCTTGAGGCTTGAATATTATATAATTAGTTTTTCGATTAAAATTTTGCGCTATAAAATGACTTTCCAAATTTTTTTTAGCAATTTATTAATATGGTAAAACGATTTAAAAATAAATAAAAATTGAGCTACTATTACAATCAGTATATAAATTAAGAATGAACAATGAGCAATTTAAAAGTGAGCTTCTTTGTTATCCCTTTATTTGGAACTGTATACGCCCATTTAAAAAAAAAATTGGCCGGAATTTACTGAATATTCTAAATAACTGAATTCGATTCGAACCTCTTCACTCCAGTTAAAATATTGAGCTACTGAATTATTTGATCACATTACCAATACATAGTATTACAATCTAGTCTTATATGAGGACTAATGAGTAATTTTATTCTAGCTTATATATTATAGTTTATTTAATTAATTCGAAACGCCTAGTTCGTTTAGGGCTTCCGACAATGTTCAAATTGATTTAGAATGCATTTGTAGTCTCTTTCGGTGTCTTTTTGCCCAATTTTGTGTTTAACCTGCATCGATCGCTATTTCTAATATACCATGATGCGTTTCCAATAGGAACCCATTTATGGAGTTTCACATGTAGTTTTGTTCTTAATATGGGCTTTCCATTTATATTTATAAATACAGGCTTATGCTTTACTTTTTCGGGCCTAAAACACTCCCTAGAGGAAAAGCAGCCTTATCCTAAGATTCCTAAAATATCTTTTAGTTATGTATGATTCCAATACATCACTGTATTGCTTTGTTAGAAAAGTCCGTAGTTCATAGTTTAAGCTTTCATGCCACACTCTGCCAAAAACCTGCGTGACATCAAGGAATAGTGTGGAGCAGACCTACTTTTTTCGAGTGTTTTGTTAATAACATTAGTGATTCTATGCGCCTGGTCGATAATAGAGTGCTTTTTCTTCCCTGCCCAAAAACGGCTAGCACTGCGACCTGAAAGATCTTTTGTGCTATTGGGATTTGTGCTATTGGGATTTGTCCAGGAGCTTCTCTACCTTCCTAATAAAGGTGATAATGCTGCCTGTAGAGGGCCAATCTACATTTTTCCGAGGTCAAATACCTGCAGTTTCTATCTCTTCTAAACAGAGTCGACACTCCGTCTCTGTGGACAGATTCATTTTGTTCAAATTATATCTCAGGTTGCAGTGACCTGAAAGAAAACTCACTAGCTTCCTAATATTTCCTTTACTTGAATTGACCGCCAAGTCCTTGTGATGAAATGGTCTGATCAAAGATTTGGCCTATCTAAGACCGGGAATACAGTTCCAATAGGTCAAGCACTACATTTTTTCCCATTTACTAATATTGTAGACTACTGAAGGGCCAATTGGTGTAGTTGATGAGCCTGCCCGCGCAAGTTCGTCGGCTATCTCATTTCCAGTGATACCCCTGTGACCAGGTACCCACCACAACCTAACTTTGTTATGACAATAGAGAGATTGTAGCATTGTATAACAGCTTTTGACCGACTTTGAATCCAGGCAGTTGGAAGCCAATGCTTTCAATGCTGCTTGGCTGTCGGAGAAAATGTAGATGTAGGCGCCCTTAAGACCTTTAGTCATAATAGTTGAGACGCAGGTTTCATGATGACCCATATGATCATCATGACTATATTGATTCACCAGTTGTAATCTAGCTTCACAAGTAGCAGCTGATTTTTTGACGTAAAAATAAGCTTGTTTATAATAACTTTTTGCTGTACCTTCGGCTACCAAACTATGGACCCATAGGTTACAATTGGCCTCACTATCATGATGTACATCCAGTAAATCATTTTTGAGCCGAAGCCCCAAGTCCTGCCGAATATACACCTACAGACCCACATGGCTCTGACCGCGCGTTCGGTAGTTAATTTAATATGAGAGTTCCAATTCAGTTTATTATCTAGGACAACACCCAGATATTTGTCTTCATTAGAGTATCTGATAGTAATATCATTTAGACGTAGTGGAGTGCTAAATTAGTGATTCGGAACACACCCTTTTTCTTCATCTATTGGTGGTCTTTTCAGAAGTAACTTTTCAAATAATTTAGAAATTACTGGCAATAGTGATTTGGGTGTGTACGACGTTGTTTTTGCTGTTGTGGTTTTCCAGGTTTAATATTCATGATGACTTCAACCACCTCGCGTAATTTGGGTATGTATTTAAGATTAAATGCTGCATTTATTAATTTGGTGAGCTTAATAATTGCATAATCATCTTGTTAAGTCAAAACCGGGCGCTTTTTTATTTTTCAGCTTTTTATTTATTATGCATAAGTATAATGCTTCACATTTGCTTTCTTCAATTGCCTTGAAGAGTTCCTTTCCTTTAAATCAAGTGTGGCCCTTAATTATATCAAACCAGTTAAAACCAATAAATTTTACGATATTTCTAATCTCATATAAAACAAAGACCTACATTCATAACTCTAGATAAAAACGATACAGTAAAATTAATCTTACAATTTTTGATTAAATCCCGCGACGATATAATCTAATGAATTAGATATAAATTTTAATTCATTGGCAAAATTTGATGGTTATTACGAATATTTATATACACAAATATGTATATGGGATGCGTGGCACCACCAAAATATATATATAAAAGTATATAGACAAAACAACAACCGAATTTCTATGACATCACTTTAGAGTCCAATGTCCAAACATTACTGCTGAAACACGCAATGATGCATCGCGCATTGAATTAATTATGATATCGTTTTGATTTGCTAGTCAAACATGAATTAAAGATAAAATTTTAGTCAATTTGGGTTAAATATTTCGAACGTGGAAGCTGGAATAGTGAGCATAATTGTAAATATAGATAAATATGGTTTCTCGTCGATTTGCCAAAACACATTATTCATGGTCATAGTCGTTTTATAAAATGATCATAATATATATCGTGAATACAGTAGACGTTAAAATTACCTAAAATATAGCATTAAGCACAATAAGCAAAAGAATGTGGGAGTGAAGTTAGCAGGGTTGAAAGCATCTATTTAAAAAAATTATTTACACATATATTTATAACAGCTCGTGCGGTAATTTATATTTTTTAAGGTAACCAGGTGTACCTATAAGCATAATTTATGAGCCGGGTGAATAACATAATTTCTAATAACGTATTTAGTATATGATAATGAAATATCTTTATTAGGGGCTTTATTTATAAGACACCCTATTATTAATAAGTTTTGACTGTAAATAAAATTTATCAAACTGGGCTAGGCCCACCTAGATTCTAGATAAGGAGTTTTTAAACGAGCTAGTCGGACAGATTGAGATTCATGCATGATAATATATTTACCAGAGAAAACCAGTAGAAATTATTCTTCCGCGCATGATTCGATTGAAACAAAGTCATATCGATTATTTTTTTTTTGGATAGGCCAAGCGACACGATTCAATATTGGAATCTAATATCTAATGTTTTTCATGTTTTAAATCATAATCCGATTCATGAATCATTTAATACATATCTAATTACGATTTTCTAATTCATGTGAACTGGTAAAATTAATCACCTGCATGATAACATCCCCAATTTTTGTTTGACTATAATTTAATTTTAAACATAGTTTTATTTATATAATTTATCACGCCACCACAGTCACAAATACACACGATCCGATCGTTATGCAACAAAACCATCTAAATATTTACATTAAGCCTAAACATATGGTAAAATTCTTAACGATTTAGTGGTCGACCAGACGGAATACAAGGTATATAATATGTTCATGTATAGTTTTTTTTCATAAAGATATCAAGCACCCACAATTTATTACCCTCAACTATTTTTTGTCATAGTTTTTTATTAACAAAATTGACTGATGAAGCATGAATAGTTTTTTTTTATATATAAACAAACGTATGATTTATTTATAGAGAATGACTTTCTCGTTTGAAATAGTTACAAATTATTTTTGTTTATTTGTAATAAAATGATAAATTTAAATGAGAATATTTAAAATATTATCTTAACGTTAGTGTCATTGGGTCACCATAAATGATCAAACTCGATCTAAAAAAATTATTGTATGAAAAGTAAAATAGTAAACTGAGGTCAAAAGTCTACAAAGGTAGTCATGGGTCGAACCCATATAAAGTCGGTTTAATACACCACTTAGTAAGTTATTAGAACCGAAATTATAAATTCAGAATTGTGGTTAGAATTGTGGTCAGATATTTGGCGACTATACGAATTTAACCAGAATTACTGTTAACGTGGCGTTTGAAATTAGAAATGGTAAAATATTAACTAAATAAGTGCCCTGGCATGATTCAAACGTAATCATGATCATGTAAATATCTTCGATATCAAAGACACAATTGCAAGGCTACTTCACATATAAATGCAGATCATAAAATTTCTCCACCTTACAGTTTTATTTTACAGTATGAAAATATGATAGTACCGTCATTAGAAAATGTAACAACCGAGACCTTGAACTATATAATACGTATTACTCACACATACTAGCAAATTACAATGAAAACCTGTAAGATGTCAATGCCGCAGTATGCATAGTGCATAATTTGGCCAAATATCGATCCAAAAAGTACTAACATTTTTCTAAACAAAAAGTTTTATTTATTTGATATTAGACGAACGCGAATTTATTATGGTTTTCATTGTATTCTGATACATAACAATTAAGAAGAATACAGATACAAATATAATAAAATTAGAAAAGAATTAGTGCGTAGTTACCATATCTTAGAAAAATATTATTTTTTTTTTTTATGTTCTCGAGTTTTTATATCCAAAAAGTGTAGGTAAGAACTTTGTCTCTTTAATCACATTTATTTTCCAAATTCTCTTGTAAAAGAAAATTATTTTTTAATTGATTTTCTTTTATGAAACACATACACAAAATAAAATAGAAATTTTATTGTTAAATTTCACTAGCGCGCACATAAAAATTTTCTTTCACTTTGAATTTAAACAACACAACACTTCACAGATGATCAAAACCACTTTCCAGTGGATCACAAGATGATATTGTTTAGAACTTACAAGACTATAATTTTTAATTTTGTTTAAAAGACGAAATATTACGCGATGTCTATAATATCGATCGACGTGTGCCTCGAAACAGAGTTACTGATACAATGAATCAACCAGCTGTGCGCCGTTTGTTGTATATGTGCCTGCCGAGCGAAAACATAAATAAAAACGAACAAAATGTTCGAGCATAGATTTGTAATTTGTAAATACATATATTATTCGTTTGTTATACGCAGCTGTGTGTATAAAAATACCCAAATACAGATGCATGAAACATACGAAATGAAAAATGAATGAATTCCAAGGTGGTAGAGCGCAAAAATGGCGAAAATCAATTGGCCGATTATTTAAAAAAAAAAATAATAATAATATAATTTGGTCATTAACACAATCCATTCTATGATTTTAGAAAAGTCACTTCCTGTACGATTTGATGGACCACAGCAATCAGATGTGATTCACCCAGGAGATTACCAGGAGAATATGGATGATACAAACACATTCGATAACGGTAAATATTTAAAAAAATTAATCGAAAATAAATGTTAACTAATTTTTCCATCCAGAAACCATCAACGAGGTGATCAGTCCAAAAAATTTAGAACGCCAACAAGTGAGTAGCGAGCAACGTGTCACCAATATAAATGTTGGTGCACAATCTCGTTTACTCTCCGCACCCGGAACATCGGTTCAAATATATTTCGAAGTCACTAATTTGCGAAGTGAACCATCAGTTCACTATTTTCGTGTCACTGACGAGCAAAGATTTTTACGCCAACTTACACCACAATCAAGTTTAATAAATGCCGGCCAAACAATAAATGTTGTCGTTACGGCATACGTACCAGAAGGAGTTGAAGTTGGAATACGTGATAAAATCACATTAACATCTCAAGGTGTTACACTAGTCGCACAATCAGCGTTTTTAACTGTTACAACATCGACAGGTGTACAAGATAATACCCAGCCAACTATTTCGTATACGTACGGTTCGCGTTGTGAAGGTAAATCATCGGCGGGAAATTGTGCTGGTAATTTTTGGAATTTAGAAATTACAGCACAGGATTATGAAACTGGCTTGTTACGTATACAATCGATTCCGACCGGCCTCTACTATCGTTCAACAACATTTACGGCGGGAACACAAGAACCTGTCTCGGCAACATTTACTGCATCGTGCTGCCAACCAAAAGTTACAATTACAGCATTTGATTTGGCTGGAAATCAGCGAGTCGAGACATTCGATGTAACTAACATTTATTTGAATGAGGCTGGAATCGCAGCGGTTGTGCTCGGGGTTGTTTTATTAATTATTTTGATCGTTGTACTCGTATTTTGTATACGATGGTGTGTCAAGAGACGACAATCCCAGGAATTACCAGTATATCGCACCGAAAGGGTTAGTTAAAAAGAAAATACAACATTTACTGTACGTACATAGATTGTAATTGTATTAGAAATACAGAAACACATTTAAATTTCATGTTTTATTAATTCCAGCTCGTCCATACCTTCGGCCTTGATAACATTGATAAATTCGTCAAAATCATCGGGCACCGGTTCGTCCAGTTCTATTCCGGCTGCAATCCTTCGTTTTCGTTTTTCTTCGACTTCGTGTTGTTTCAGTTGCTGCAACTCGACAGGATGCTTGATTTTACGATGCGTATAGAAATTCGTGGAGAATGCAAATTCTCGGTCACAAAATGGACATTTATAGGTTTTTGTTTTGTCCGTGTGCTGGGCTAAATGTACAGTAAGTGCGCGTTTAAGTTTAAATTTTTTGCCACACGTTGTACAGCCGAACGGTTTTTCGTTAGAATGTTGCGTTAGAAGATGGCGTTGCAGTAGAACTTTTTTTTTCGTTGTGTAATCGCATATCTCGCAGTTATGCATCACAGTACTATGTAAGATCATATGAGATTTTAGACATCGGTTATTCATCAGCCATTTGCCACATTCGATGCACTGTACTTGATCTTTCTCGCGTGGTTCATGTGTTGACATGTGCTCTTTGAGACCAGTCCGGGTAGCAAATGTTTTAGCACACGCATGGCATACATGGGTCTCTTCGGTTTTTATTTTATCAGAATGAATGATTTTTTTGTGATTCGAAAGGCCACCTGGCGTATCATAAATTTTTCCACAAACATGGCATATAAAAAGTTTCCGCTCACCTTCCGGCTGGTGCGATATTCGATGAATTTGAAGGGCACCTTTCCAACAAAATCGACGCAAACATTGATCGCATCCAAATGGTTTCTCAGATTCGGGAAGGTGAGTCTGTTTATGGCTTTTTAGAAATCTGGGTCTCGTCACCATATAGCCACAAATATCACATTTAAATGCTTCTGGCTGTACATGTCGCGCCATATGCATAATGATAGACGGATAACGAGCCAATTTTGTTTGACAACAATGTACGTAGCCTTTTTCTTGATGCACATCTTGGTAATGACTAAAAAGCTGTTTTAGGAACTTAAATCTTGGTCGGTTTGATTCACATAAATCGCATTCTAATTTATAAAACTTCGAAATCATTGCCATTAATTTTTTTCCTTTCACTGTTAATAAACCATTTTGAATGATTACTTGTGGAAATTTATCGAGTATGGCTTGGGCCGGCCAATCTTCGTTATCTGAATCACGTACTGGAAATTCATTTCCACTTTCGCCCTCTTCTTCTTCATCAACCTCGCCTTCAGATACATTTTTCAGTTTTCTAATTTTATTTAGCTTTTGACTAGGATTCGAATGGTGAGTTTCAGTTTTGGGGGCAAAATCGTCTTCACTTTGTGTCACTGGTTCTTGTTGAGTAGTATCCACTAATTTTACAGGTTCATCTGGGGCCTCAACAATTTGTTCGTCTGTTAAGTCATTTGGCTCGGGTTCCTCTCGCACCATTATACATTTTAGAACCATCAAATTGTACCGTTCCTCATTCAAATATTTTTTTTGGATTTCGTTCACCTTCTCATAAAATTTGTAGAATGTTTCCAAATGTTGCAAGCAGATGAGACACAACATTTTCGAATAATCATCCGATTCTGTGATCTGGAAACAAACGCAATCTGGTACATTAAGCATATTTCATTCATTACACGACTATATTTACATTTAAATAAAGAAAATTCGTAATTTTCTTGTCACAGTCGTACAATCGACCCACATCACTATAAATTTCAATGTAATTCTGAATATCAGTACACGCATGCATTTCATTATAGCAAAGACGACAAATTGGTTTTAAATCCATTTTCTAGGACCGAGATTAATTATAATTTACAAAATTCTATCCGCGAGTCGATTTATAAACATTGGAGACTTTAATAAAATGACATTTGATATAGTTTGGTTGCATCCAAACGTAACAAACATTAAAATGGACCAATACTCGACGCAGACCGCGTTCGTTTCAATCGATAAACTTGATTCATCGCATACATTTCTTCACGTTCAAAAATCGTTGTTTCGGATCCATCGAGCGATATTGAACTTTGACAGGGTTTATAATTGTATCGTTGTATATAATTGATTTTATCTAATATATGTGATGCTTCTTCAAGATTTTTTAGTATAATATTTTTATCTTCACCTAAGCATTTAAATTTGTCGTAACGCATCGGGATGTTTAAGCACACGTGCGTTATCAATTTGTAGCGTAATTTTGAATTTTCGAATAGCAGCCACGAAAATCGTTTAAGAAATTCGAGTATTTGTGTATTCGAATCGAAATTTACGCCATCTTGTAACATGTTTTCGGTCACAAATTTCATCAAGTCTGATTGTTCTTTCATATACAATATTAATTCATTGCACATCGTTTCGAATTCGTCTCGCTTTGATTCGATTGTTTGTTTTGTGGCTTTCATTTTCAAAAACATCATACTTAATTTAACCGTATTCTTAGCACTTGTTTTAGCTGTCCGATTCAATTGATGATTTCGCATTTTTAGATCGGATTTCATTGTGGAAATTTCTTGACGCAATGTATTTATTTCGTGTTGGGCCTTTAAAAATCGTGACTTAAAGAAATCACGTTCGTTCGTTAATTTACGAAAGTGCTCATAATTTTGCGATTTAAAACTTTTTCGATCATCTAAATATTTACGAAGAACATTACGAAATTTTTCAACGCTCATTTGGCTCTCGTTTAGTGCTGCATGCGTACGCTTCAGTTCTTCTTTTAAATAGTTTATTTCATTGACGGTGAGTGTAGGATGAAAATGATTGAAATTCGAACACATCGCGCTCAGTGTGTTCTGCTATTTATTTAGGTTTGTGTTTAAGAGATTTGGAAGATACACGGTTTGTATATATTTATATATATATAAAAATATAACGGGTTGATTTAAAAAAAATTGAAGACCGATTAAAAGATGACAGGAACACAATCTAAACTAAAATTGTCATATAAATAGACACGTACTAGATTTGTGCTGCGCTAGAATTTCGGTTACTATATGGTTTGATATGCGATTTTACTTGTAAATTTGTCAATTTGATTGTGTCGCAGTCAATTTATATGTGCTCGACTCGTAGCGCAAACTGTATAAATAAAGTTTGCAACCAAAGACAAACGGTAAAAATTTTGACATCAGTTTTATTCTGTCCCTTCTTCGTGTTAAAAGTAAAATCGAGAAATCCGTTTAAAGTGTAACTAATAATAAGTTAAATAATCTAAAATAGAAAGAATTAATTTACTAATAATCCATATATTGGAATTAACGTTATAATCAATCAAATATAACAACATTTATGGTACATATTAGGAATAATTTAATTGTGTAGAAAAAATGAGTGTCCCGTATATAAGCGTGAAGAATTTCTCCCATATAATTTTACAGATTTTGATTATGGTTCAGGTATTTATATTCATTTATATGATCTTAACATAAAAAGACGATTTAATATTAAAAAACCCCTTTTTTAAAAAATAATTTACTGAAAATTTATAATAGTGGACAAGACAAGGATTATAGAATCGACGCAATTAATTCGATTGCATCAAATTTTGTTGTGTGCTTTACAGTTTTGAATGTTGAACGACCGTTGCTAAATTTACGGTGGAATATATAAATTTCCCAACGGTTAAAAATACAACAATAAATTCGACTGTTGTCATTATTAGTAATAGATGTCACTAGTTCAAGAAAAAAAAAAAAAAAATTTCACAATTAATCCAAGACACAAACACTACGCCTATTCTGATCGATATTAAATTTACAAAATGATTACGGCGAATTCGTTTTAAAACCGATATTACGAAGTTTGTATAGAAAAAGTCGATCTTTTTAATAGTCGACTCGTTGAAGAACATTACAACAGTTTATTAAAGTAGCGAAGACATAAAAACTTACCAATATGTCTACTAGATGTCGGCTTTAATTTCAACCAACGTAATAATTGCAAGTGTCATAATTGCATGTGTCATTAAATATGAAACAAGCATACAAAACACCTGTTAAATGATATAAATTCATTTTATTGAAAGGTAAATGTTTTGTACATTATTTGTGTCTTAAAATAATAACATGTTTGTGGAATGGTGATTATTTCATCTTAATTAGCCCATAAGATATCGGTAGTTAATAATTTTGGTGAGTTGATGATCAATTTTGAGTTGATGATCCTTTTCCTGTCAGTTGTTTTGGAGATATAAACACAAATCATCCTAAGGAATTTAGCACGTGAGTAGACTAAAATCATAGATTAACATTGGCTGGTTTAACGAGTACGGACTACCAATATAATAATTGTGATTTGTGAGTAGTATGATGTATATAGTAGTGATGTATGTTTGTAATATGTAAGTACAATTTACATGTAAAATGAATATCACACATATTGCATTATTATGTCTGTAAGTTGTGGACAAGACAGCATGTAAAATACTTTTATATAAAATGCTGCATTGGATGACAACTCAACAAGACAAGTATTTCTCAACAAGTATTTCTGAAACCGACCATTCGGCCTGCCAAATGTCGGCTACCACTTCAGAGTTCGATTAGGTCATCTTGTCCATAGTATATTGAGCAATAATCCTGGTGGAAAGCTACGTTCTGTACCTCTCGAGATGTTTCGTAGTATATGTAAATAAAGAATTATCGAGTCCCTACAACGTTCTCAGCTAGAAGAGTATTATGTAAGACAGTAATTTGTCTGCATAGCGTTGTGCAAAGCAAAGCTATGCCACGATAGTTTTCGTATTTAGTGCGATCTACAGATATTACAGAAATGCTATAACTATTATCGTTGATATATAACATGTTGGTGGATCCAAGAACGCCCTTCATAAACCTAAGCTTTAAAATTATACCATGTGAAAGTATTTTATTCTTAAAGATATATGAAACCTTGTTAGTATTTCAAAAGGTCAAAACCCTATTGATAACGCACAACAAAAAACTAAAAAAAAATTCTTAGAGAACATAAACAACTATCACTATATAGAAATTTAGATAAATTATCAAAAGTATTAAATTTCTTTAAACAAAATAATTTAAATTATTAATGAATAAATTTTTCTAACTCAGAAAATGTGATGCAATTTGTCATTTTCCATTTCTTATCCTTATGCTCAAGCATATTCATATATAAGAAACACTAAAATGATAATTTTTTTAAATATCTGATCGTATATAATACGTACCTTGCATTTATAAATAGGAGATAGTTATTAATTTAATTTAAAATTTTTTTAACTGACTAATTAATTTTTTTATAGTTTCATTTGATTATGGCGATATAGATGTTTATAGTTTTGATAAATTGGGAACTACTCTGCAATTTTTTACACCTTTATAGAACATGATCCCAGTGATATTTATTTTTTATCGTGTTTAAATGTTTATACAGTTGTCATACACTTGTGCGGGGTTTCCAAGTTCGTCTGTGAAGTCGCTGATTTTCCATAAAATCTAAATCATGCGTTTAAACACCACTGAATTTTCTTTGTCAACATCTTTGTCAACATGTTGTCTAAAAAGATTTGAAAAATCGTTTAATAAACAAAATCATCTTGAAACTTAGGTTATCCTACATTTCAGAGCCTAGTAAAAACTACTAACTTTTCAATATTTTGTTAGCTGAACTGAAATATAGAAAGGTTCTTATAGGGTTTCGGGTAAATTAGGTTAGCTAAACATCTTTTACTTTTTTTTTACTTCCGAAGGTGTTCTGGCTGAATGGTCGTAATGTTGGCCTCGGTAGAATCCTATGACATTATTAAATCCAACGTTCCAAAAATGGTGTTAAATATTTCCAAATGTATCCTCACGCTCTCTTCTTTCTCAGACCAGTGGAAGCTTAGTAAGATAATTCCAAGAAGTCTCTGCCGGTCTCTAAAGCTTTTGAAATAATCCTTAAAAATCAAATTAAGTCGCATCTATATAGCAATTAGCAATATCGTAATGTGTTTAGTTCAATCTATGCCAAACAATAGAAATAAAGATGTAGTTACCTTTGTTAGATGTTTATTCAGTAAGCGGGTCTCTGTTTTATATTTCCGCTACCAAAAGGTTTTTTACTATCTCTAACTATAGTCTCAGGTAGTTTTTTATGGTTTTAATTTGTCCGACTACCTTTCGATTACCTTCGGCTTATTCAAGTCTCAATGCTGGTTCCGTTATTAAATTGTATTTAAATTTATGACATAAGATCATAAAATAATTTGATAAATTATGACTTACGTAATATTTTAGTTGATTGGTCGGTTCTATAGGCTCACTTTAAACGTTTGCAAATCTCAGTCTATTACAATTTATAGAAAATCGTCAGAAACTTATTCCTTCCACGTATTTATCTTGAGGGCACTCTTATTTTGTTTTCAACTAGTGTTAAAGATTCAAGACTAGTAATGAAAATCCGAAGTTGTTTTAGAGGTTCATTTCGCCAAAACGAAAGTTTCTGGATTTTCCCTCACTTATAACCTGTAAGAGCTTAAGTGCCAGTTCGCCCCCGGATATATGTAATTTGTTTGCCAACTTCTTTGCATCTATTTACGATCCTGCGCCACCACTCGTTAGTTTGCCACCTACTTCCCGCAGCTTTTCATCTAGCCATATACATTTTTCTGTGGAGGAGGTTAGAGATTTTTTTTTCATGGTCTTTTGCCGTGACTCGGAAGTGCAAATTCTAAACAGCAAGTTGTTGTTATTTTCACTGACTTTGCCAAGGAGTTTGGTAAAGTCGATCGCCTTATTACTAAGTTGGAGGAATTGAATTATGAGTTTAACTCCATCAGCTGGCTGCAATCCTTACTGATCATTGGCAATTCGTGAAGCTTTTTGATTCTCCTTCACGTTTTTTTCGAGCAACGAGTGGTGTACCAGAGGATAGTCATATCGAAAGGTACTTTATAGTTTAAAGAGGCGGTGTTCCATTTATTTGCTTGTTGGAGAATCTCACCGTGTTTGTCCATGACTCATATTTGCCTGACCACTCGCATATTTATTTTTTTATTAGGTAGATCGCTTCTTCTAGTGTTACCATGTTTTCGTATGAGTATGCTACCCGTAAGTGTAGCTAGGGTGTCTGCTTTTTCTTTACCGTGGTAATGTGCGTGTCCTGGTATCAATTGAATAAAAATTTTGTTTTTTTCATGTTACATATAGCAATGATTAGAATTTTTATTTCATATACTGCTTGGTGTATTTTTTGAATTAAACCGAAATTCGTGAGCTGCATGCGCTTTTTGTGTCGATTATAACTTTCTCTATTGCTATTTTGACAGCTACCATTTCAATTGTTTTTGACATTTGTTTCAGTTATCTCTGTAAAGAGGTTTGAGAAATAGTCAATGATATCATGCCCAGGTACCATGCGCTCTCCATCGCAGCTATATATATCCCGCTAGCTCAGTGCGAGGATATGGTAGTGGGTGTTGGTGGAACCGCTTTTGGACCTTATTTGACCACACGCAAGATGGATGACTGTCTTGTGGGATTGCTGGAAAACAACGTATGGGGAAAGTTAGAGCGTCAAGTGTCATGTCTAGATATTTGGCTACATTTCCGTGTGGAACTGTGAATTGATTTCCACTGGTATACAGTTAACTTTTTTGTTGGATTCTCCATCTCTTTGTTCAGTTACTTAATATGTTAGTAGCTTTTTGCACTTTTCTCGTTGTTTCTTCTATATTGATATCAATTGTCAAGATTGCAGTGTCATCAGCAAATGTTGCTATGTGAGTTTAATCTGTATTTGGCAAAATTTATATATATGATATAAATAATGGTCTTCATTGACGAAGTATTGATTGCGTTCATATTTTGACTGGCGGTCAGCTTTGTAAGATTTTTGAATCTGATAAAAATGCTTTGGTAGATCTCGAGGCAGTTTGTATTCTAGTCCTCTGTGCCAAACTTGTAGAAGGCTTCTGCTACATCCAAGAAGATACTTAAATATATTTTTTTGCTTTCCAGTGCATCTTCAATTATGTCTGTAATTCTGTGAACCTGTTCTTCAGTAGGATGTTTTTCTTTGAAACCGAATTTGTGGGGAAGAATACGATCACTTTGTTCTATCATTAATTTGTGTCTCTTAAGCCGCAATGTTTCGAATAATTTAGTAATAGTTGAAAGCAAAGAAATCGGCCTATACGATTTTTTGTCGTTAGGTTTGCTTAGTTTTGGTATCAATTATCAATTCTGCCACTTTCTATTGGTGTGAAACATAGTTAAGTTTAAACGTTGCATTAATTATTTGAAGTGCTTTAACTATTTTCCCTGTAATAAGATCATATCCAGGATCTTTTTTTGAGCTTAAGTTATTGCTGATTTCAAATTATAACTCTTGTAACGATACAAGTTTTATGCGTTGGGTGTCGATTTTGTTAACTAGGGTTAACTAGTGTTTGTCTTGGGAGAGGTCTGATTGTATCTCCTTGGTATGAAGTAAGCAAATCAGCTTTTTTCTTTGCCAAGTTCCGCCATGACATTGAATGCAGATACTTGCGTTTTAGGCCTTTTTAGCCTTTTTGCTGCTTTACAGTGGGAATAATCTTTATATGATTAGTAAGGCCAGTAAAGTAATTATGAATCGACTCATTCTTATTTTCTTTGATTAAAAATTTTAGTTTATTACTAAGATAGTTGAGTATCTTTTTACTTTGTGGAGCCCGATTTCTCTGTCATTTTTTTCGTGCTTTACATTTTTCTCTAACCAATTCTCTAACTTCCAAAAAGAAGTTAATATGTGTTCGAGTTTCTTTATGACTATTAGGCGTATTCCCATATTTTAGTAAATCATAAAAGTGATTATTTTAGACTTCTAATAACAACACAGAAGTGTGGACATGTATAAGGCAACAATTATTGCAGATAAATTTTATTTGATACTGTACAGTTAACCTTATTTTTATGTTGGAATACCTTATGTTCCATAAGTAACAACTTTTTAGAGTAAAAAATAAAAATGTATATCCCACTCAACGAGTGAAATCATTTTGACTACAGTTCTTAAACATCTATTAAAATTTAACAAATCAATTGGGATGTCCTCCTTTAAAAGAGACGATTCCACATTTTCCAAAAGTGATCAGATCATTACTCATACCCGCTCAACATGATTTAATACGAACAGTACACGTATTTAGTTCCAAAAACAATAATGGCGGATAAACAAAAATGTTTCGAAAACTTTATGACACCCTAAACTATAAATAGGCCACTAAAAAAATAAAAAAAATAAATTCTATTATGATGATAATTTTTATTTTACTGTGCTGATAATAGAGATTGTGGAAGCTAAATTGATTTTCATTTCAATTAAATTTTCCAACATAAAAAACATTCGCTCACTCAGTGTTTGATGGTTTTTGAAGTGTTTATAAAAAGTTTTTTTTTTGTTTTATTTTTTTATTATAACTATTTTTACTCCTAAAACTACATTAAATAAAATAATAATGAAAAAAAAAATCGAAATACAAAATGTAGAAATAATTTAGCTCTGTATATATTTTTTTTTCGAAGTAGTTGGAGTGTAGTACTAGAATTAATGATAATAACAATAATAATAATGATAATGAAAACAATATTTTTGTTTTTTATTGTATTGTATAGTTTTGATTGTAATACTAGACATTTTTTGCGGGTTTTTAGTAGATAGTTTTATTACCAACAGGATTGTTGTGAGATGAATTTTTTGTACAAATTTATCATTTAATTGCATTTTGTAAAATTTAACTTCAAAAATCGAAACGTATTTTAACATTCCTCGGGGAATTTTTTTGTGGATAAAATTTAATCAAACTGTGAAACGCTCATTTCTATCATTTTGACATCTTTTAATTTTTGGACATTCGCCCCTGACTTAAATATTTGTGAACTATTTTCTCCATTTCAATTCTACATAGTACTATATATCTTTTGTGTTTTACAATCATAAAGAGCCTAAAACGAAGATAAACAAATCAATTAACTGCGATAATTTGAAATTAATGTTTTAAAATTTAGACCCTTTAATTCACTTGGCCAATAGAGCTCCCAAAAGTAGCACATTTTTCGTATCACAAACCTTATTTTCTCGATTTATTCTTGATAATGAAGATGGTCATAAAATGTATGATAATCTGTAGTAATTGTATTTGAATATTTGCAGATGGTTGTATTTTTCTTTCTTAAGTTTAATTCTTTCTTTTCTTAAGTTCTATGTATCTAGAGCTTCATTGTAAGAGGATTCATTAATTTTTATTATACCTTTAGGGATGTTCTGCCTAATCGTCATCGAAGTTTAGTTTGTAATATATTTTTCGATCAGGTGTAAATTATAATGCCCTACTTTGACTTCTCCAGATTTTGCTCCGTCTGACTGAATTATAAAAATTAATATTTGAAAATTAAAAAAAAATCTGTGTTCTAGATATTGTACTTTATAAGGTTTTGGTTTTGTTCTGGCAATTCGGGAAATATCCACATAATCGGCTGGCACGTTAATATTCATTTCCTTAACTTTTTTCTCAATGGTGGAATGCATGGAATGAGCTTCCATCTAAGAGTGACCTTTTACCAAATATTTTTGGATTATTGAAACATTATATTCTGATGCGAAACTAATAAGGCCATTATTTTCGTTGATGTTTTTGCATTTTTATCCGACACAGAGCTCGCATTCATGTTTTTTCGGGCGGTATAAAGATAAATTCCTGTCTTCAAAAGTATCTGAAAATGATGTTAATAATACCGGAGTTAGATTATTTAACGCACCATATGAGTAAATACTCATCAAACAACTCCTTGGGTTGCACAACTTGCTTGTGGAGGAATAATGAGACTCCAATGAGCTTGCCTAGTTTTGGTATCAGAATTACTTGTGAAACCTTACTTTGTATTTGGAAATATCCATTTCTAAGTACTGCGTTGAATAAGCAGGTAAGAAATCGAATACCCTTGTCTGGTAACCCTGCAAAACATTTCCTATGTGAAGTTCATATCCTGGCGCCTTTTTAGGATTTAACTCTCTATGTATTACTGCTTTTACTTTAAAGATAAAGAACTTCGTGATTATATGATTCCCCTGCCTCAGACTAATAACTAAGACTGATACCTAAGTCTTTACCTTCCTGTATGATTACCTCATCCTTTTCTTCATTATTTCTCGCCCACTAACCTTAATTTTACGTATTGGCGGATAATAATGCTGTGGTTGTTTCAGTTTCTTAGTCGCTTTCCACAATTAATAATCTGTGTTTTCTGTTGGTGAGAGCACCGCAAATATTCTTGAATTGACTGGTTTTTTTCATTGAGCTGCTGCAGTTAATCCTTAATCATTTTCTTGACAAGATTTGAACAATTCTCATTCTTTTCTTTCCTATATATCACTCTCTGTGATCTTTCTTCTATTATTAGGTCAGTAGGTAGGTTCACAGGTTAATACATGATTAAGGTTATTTTGTGAGTTGATTTAAATAACGTTCGGTCGCTATTTGTCACCTAATGTTGATCCCTACGCTTGGTGTTTCGCATTATAATTTCTCCCTGTTGAAATGACCCAAAGTATTATAAAAATGATAAAATTGTTCCAATTTTATTGCATGTTTTCGTGGGCAATATATGGCCGAAATTGTTATAGGACCTAGCCAATATTATATTACTATAGTAGTTGCTTGTAGATGCTCCTTACAATACTTTTTTTATTTTATGGTAAAAGGCTGTTGTTATGTGTTTCGGATGTGAGCATGACATCAATTTCTTGATCTATAGATCTAAAAAACTTTTAACTTCTTGTCCATGTTGTGACAAGCTGTTACCATTCCAGATTGCTAATTTATAGGTTCGAGACACTGAATGATTTGGAGATAATGGTCGTTAGAACGTTAAGAAGTATCCATTTTGACCATTAATTTTTCCATCATATTTTCAACTGTTGTGTGGAACGCTGCTCGGGCTGTTGGTTGTCAGTTTTGGGAATTTTATGTTGGATGATTTTCCTTGGTATAATTTCCATCCGAAGTTAGACTTTTAATTAAATCTTTGAGTTTCTGTGATGATGACGAATTAAGCCCTGTAAAACACCCGATAGAATATCGAACGTTTCTAAAGATCCTACATGCATTTGAACATAGAAGGAGCCCTTATGCTTATGAATTATTTTAAGTATGAAGGTTGGAAAGTTCATCCTGTGGCATTTGCAAAGGAGTTCATCGTGCCAGACCGAATTAAATTTATTTCTCAATAGCAAGCATGATAAGTTCAGTAGCCTTGTTCATGTTTGACATTGAGGTAAGAGGTAACAAATTATCATGACCTTATTTGAACGGATATTTTTGAGTTTTTTTTATCAGTTCTGGTGGCAAAAACCATCATCAAAAGTTAGTTTAATTGAAGATTTCAAGCATGTGACTCGATTTTTGGATTTATTGTATGGAGAGAGATTTTGCAAGCAAAATGAAATTGTTGTGTAAAGGTATGCTTTATATACGCCATTGAATTTGTATATACGCTCATTAAATTTTAGTGGTGGCATTTTATTACCTCGGTGTGATTGAGGCGTCTGAGATCTTTAAATTAGATCTTAAACACACTACAAAAAGGGTGTCTAGACGTAAAACTAGTTGTGTTAGCGATTATTGTTGAAGCGGAATTTATTGCTAATTGCAGTAGGGTGTGATTGTTTGCGGCTATGATACAATTAAGAACAGTTCCACAGAAAATGTTTCCTGGTGTTCGTCCTAGCTGTTATAGAGTTGCCGTTGATGGCTTTTATTGAAGTTTATGTAGTGGTTTACTTTCAAAAAATTAGCAGGTGGTGCTGGTACATAAATTGGTCTCGGTGTGCCCATTGTTTCGTCTCATTGTTTTACTCTTGTTTTTTTTGTAGTGTTAGTAGGCACTACATCCTTTATAGTTGACCGCATGATTCCAATTGACGCATATCGTTGGCCGTTTTGTTGTTAACTTCTTGCGCAGCTTGCTTTCTCATGAAATTCCAGGCACTTGATTTAGCTTATTCCTCTAGAAAATCTCGCTACAAGCAATGGCAAGTTTGATTTTGTTTTGCTTTCGTTTTGCGGATTGACACTGCTTTTACCACAACCCCCGCATTTGTGATGGCCAATTTAACTGTATCCGACTCAACTTGGTATAGGCCGAAGATCACAGCAATATATTCACTTTCAGTTTCGGGAGTAAACGAGTGAAATTGATTCGCGTCTACCAAGATATTAAGTCAACCATTAATGACAACAACTTGAAAGTCACTTTCACAATTTTCCATTATCACAAAATTACATCGAAAATTAAAACAAGGAGAAAAAAGAGAGCAAAAATTACTGTTATATTGCATGTCCTTACTGTTGAGCGTTAAACTTGGTTCATATGTGTAACTAATATTTTTTTTCTTTTTATAGGTGTTGACAAGTGGCAACCATACACTTTTATTAACAGTACAACACTGCAGTGGTACACTTTATGAAAGCTGATAAATAAATTTTGGATATCATAAATTGATTGGAAATCATAAAATTTTAATCGTGTTCTAATTCTATATGGTGCCAAACCAAAGACCAAAAATCTAAAATATAAAAAAGTATCACAACAAGTGCTCATATTAAGCTTATAAGAAAATAAGCTTCTAAACGTTCTATGTTCCGAAGAATTATTAAAAAAAGTGAGAAAAAACCTGTAAATATATTAGTGAGTTCTATGTGTTTTGTAAGTGCAAACAACTTCATTCTTCTAATGTAATTAGATGAACTAAAAACATTGATAGTAATATCTTGTTCACGTGGTCGTAGTATAGTGTAGTGGTTTTGTAAGAACGATCCAATTATGATTGTTGGACTCTAAAACTAAATATAAGAAAATTGAATACTAGTGAAAAATATTTGTAGGTGACATTTTACAAACACTAAAGTGCCAATAACAAAGTGAAAAAAGCATAATTTAAGGTAAGTGATCCATCACATTTTTTAACGCATTCGACGAAATTTACTACTTATTCGAAAAATCGTTTTCCCCTGTTAAATTTTTAATCGTAAATATTTAAAAATATAAAATTGTTATTTATATTACATTAATTTTTTGAAATTAATATATTTCTTTTTCATGCTTTATATAGCGTATTGTCTTTATTAGAAAGATACAAATTTGAAAGAAAATATTTAAGAATATAAATTAAATTGTTATAAAAATATATACTCGTACGAGTGTATGGGAGCAATTTTTTGAAAAACAAAAAAAAAAAAATAATAAAAAAGAGGAAACGAAAATAGAAAATAAAATAATACGAGTAATATTCACCTGGGAAATTAATATTTAACCTTCCAGAAAATTGTATATGAATTTTATCTAGCTGATATATTCTCGTGTGTACGTATATTTTGAAATAAATACGAAGAACAATAGGAAAATTCTGTATTTCCCGGTTATATTACAATACATATTTTGATATAATTTATGTAGTACATAAATTATTTAATTTTTGTTTTGTGACAGTTTTTTAATATTAAAGAATTCTATAAATTTAAGTCAATATCGTTAATAATAGTTTTATCGTTTTTAAAATGTTAGAACAGTTGAAATGCATAGAAATATATTTCTAAACTCGAGAAGTAAAATGTTTAATTCCAAATGGTGGCAAACCATTCATAAATTATGATAAATTTTTATATAACTTCCTTCCATTTTTTTACATTGGATGCAAACAGTTGTAAACTGATATGGAAACGGAAAAATATTTTAATTAATTAATTAAGCATTTAATGCAAATTTCGTAAGTTCACCATAGCGATTTGTCAATTAAATATATTTGCATTTAAAATAATAGATCTTTTGTACCATGATTTACCTAATACTCAAAGCGTTAAACGCCTCGAATAAATTCGAGAAAGCTTCGAGCCATTCAAAAAATTTATTTGTTCTATCGTTTCCACTTCCTCCATCATGACGTAATATTTTCTCCAACTTTTGCAACATCGAATTCAAAAACGTTTCAATAATTTTATTGAGAAATTTTCCATATAAAGAGTGCACCATTTGAAAGTTTTTCAACTTATGAGACCAAATTATGTTGTTATTTTGGTTGCAATTTTGTTGCATACATTAACTGTATTAAATTTCATTAAAATCGATCAATTCTGACTTAGCTTCTGGGCCTCATTGTATCCCATTTTTACTTAAACTCAAGCTGTTTTAAAATCAAGTGGCTACTACAATCTTAAACATTATTAATCCAATAGTATAGGGTTAACATTAGTACTTATGAGATAAGCATAAACTTGTGTAGGTCTGCTGGACCAATGTCCAGTTCCCTTGAGATATAATATTTAAATATTTATACGGTTAGTTCATGTGGCTTGATTCGTTTGAGCCGCCTTATTTCGTTTGTATTATCCAGTAGTTGTACAGCCTCAACGTTGGTGTGGGTAAGAAGTCTCTTCTCATGTTTTATGGCACATTACCGGATAACGTGGTTTATATCAGTCACAAATCGGTAGGCGTTGGTGATCATTCGCAGAAATTTGTTTTGATTACGTTGTATAATGGCTCTATTGGATTTATAAGTACAACCCCATAGTTGAGCTCCATACATCCATTTTGGTTTGAAGCAGACTATCTTAGACTAGACTTTTGCAATACATGTTCATTTTGGAATGATATCCAATGAACCAGTTCATTTGACGTTGTTTTAATCGTATCTGTTCAGCTTTTTGTCTCAAGTGATGTTTCCAGTTGAGCCTTGAATCTTAATGCAGACCAAGGTATTTTGCCGATTTAGCCTGAGGCACTTGCAACCCCATTGAGGTATATGTGTAGACTGTTATTTTTGTGTCGAAGCGTAAGTGGTTGTGATTCGTCCACTGACATAATTACAGTGTCGTCAGCGAACGTGCCGATGAAAGTTTTATTCGTTGTAGCTTTATCCGCAGTGTAGAGGAGGTATAGGATGGGTCCCAAATACGTTTCCTTGCGGAACTCCCGCTAGCGTTGGATAAAAGTCCGAACATGTTTTTTCATGGATGACTCTGAATTGGCGATCAGAGAGGTATGATTCAAGCAGCTAGCAATAGTTTTGTGGTAGCATCTTGCTCATCTTGAATATCAATCCCTTGTGCCAGACCCTATCAAAGGCTTGGGATACGTCCAGAAATACGGCGGGGCAGTATTTAGTTTCTTCTAACAGTTGCTCAAATACCGTAGTTGTTCGATGGACTTGATCCTTTAGACGTTTAGTAGTAGTTTTTCAAACAGCTTTGATAAAGTCGGAAGCAGTGAAATTGGTCTGTATGATGTTACTTCTTCATCTGGTTTACCTGGTTTCTTCAGCATAATTATTTGTGCCGTTTTGAAGGATTTGAGTACATACTTCAATCTCATACAGGCTTTAAATAAATATGTGATCATGATAATTGCGTTACCTGGAAGTCCCTTGAATAGACCCGGTCATATTTCATCAATCCCTGGTGCCTTTTTTTGGTTAAGACTTTTGTCAATTTCTTCAGTAATTTCCATTGGCGTAACTCTTTTAAAATCCTGATTTGGTTGGTAACAGCATTTGATAATCTGTTTCTTAGATAATATGCCTTGAAAGTGGAAATAGCTCCTTGATCCATCGGTTAAAAATTGAGGTAGTATTTGGAGACATATAAACCACTTTTACGTTTTGGTCCAACTCTGTAATACATAGGTGGTTGACTTGAAATATTTTGAACGGAACACTTTTATGGTCACAGTATGATTTTACTTCTGGTATGAAAAATGTTCGAAACCTTTGAATATTCCGCATTAAATATTTCTTCAGCCAAATAATTTTCTTGTTCGATTATTTCGTCTGTTCAACAAAAATGCAGCTTTGTCATCAGCGCTAGCTACTTCCCCACTTATTTTAACATTATGGTATTCAGATTTTCTTTTAAAATTCTGGAACCATCCGTTACTTGCAAAAAATTTATTCTTCTTTTTTGAATAAGATCATCCATCCTAATCAATAATATCAATAATATGGGCCAAACGTTGTTTTCCCATCAATGAAACATTTCATTGATGGGAAAACAAAGTTGTAAGAGCACTCAAATATGAATGATTTTCGATGGCCGGTTAAAGATTAGCCAAGTCAATGATTCCCACACCGTGCACACACACTAGCAATTTTCGAATATATAATATCATGAGTTACACAAAACTCATTAAACTTCTCAAAAATATTATAATGCAGCACCCCTATCAGTTATCATCCTTACGAGATTCCCGTAATGTGAAATAAAATTGTAGACAAGTTCTAGTGTAGATTATACTCCAACATCGGGAACGGCTTACAAAACTACATATTCGCTGAACGCGTTGATCAAAGTTGCCACTTACTTCCTTTTGTGAAGGTTGGTAATGGATGCAAAAAGCCTGTTTTTCCCGTCTGCTTATTGAAATATAAAAATTTCAAGCCCCTGTTGGTGTATTCTGTGACAATTTTCCGTATTTTCGGAAAGTAGAAATTTTCTTTTAATTTTAGCAGTGTTTTATCAAATCCCATATGGTAAACGGATTCGTGTGCTCTTCTCACCAGATCATAAACTAATTCCGGAGTAAACAGTCGCCATCATCCTTAGTTATATCTTGTATACTCGGCATTTATACATCGTAAAGTGCTCATGCATATTGGGAATCCCTTTTTCTAAGTCGACGTGAATATTTAAAATGGTCTTATCACCATGTTGCACTGTGTCACCCCAATTGTTTGCATCTTTTATTCCTAAACCAAATTTATCATCTGCATTTATCTCTCATTGGTCATCACTTGAATTTCTGTTAAGAGGATCAGCTACTAAATTGATTTTTGCTTGAACGTGCGTACAATTTTCAAGTCCAACCACAATCGCCAACGTCTCGAGATCAATGGCGGAGCACCAGTTTTCGTCTTTAGAGATCTCCCGACAAAAACAACTAAACGGCTTTAGAAATCCAATTTTTTGACACTGGTATAAAACAGCGGCACCACACAAAGCTCTTTCATCGGTATGCACGTCTGTCTCCGCATCATGTTTAAATATGATCAACACTAGTTTCTCAGTTATCACTCGTTTAAATGTGTTGAACGCAGCTTCATGTTCACTTCCCCGAACAAACTGTAAATTTTTCCCCAATAGATCCGATAAAGGCCTCGCCAGATTTACGAATTTTTCTAAAAATCACCGGAAAGACTTCGATAGGTCATAAAAACTTCTAACTGCACGTATATCTGTCGGCGTCGTGAAACTTTGCACTGCTTTCACTTTGTTTTTTTGTTTGGATCTTTGAATTAGATTCAGGATTATCCCAAGTTTTTAAAACCTTCTGCCGCTGTTTTAGACGGTATGATGATATCATCCAGGTATGTCATTGTGATGCTGTATCGGAAATTCCCTAGAATTTGATTAATTAATTAATCGTTGGAAAACAACTGGGCTTTTACTAAAGCCAATCGTCTTTCGGTTGAGAAAGCTAACAAATCAATAGATTGTATTCTATCCGGCACGGCATAAATATAAACAAAAGTTATCTATTTCTAGTGAACATTTGGCGCATCCCATTTCCTTCACAAATCCTCCTCCGTATCCTTCAACTTCTTTAACATGCGGTAACTTATTTGTTAACGATCAGCCAACGTTTGTCTTAACCATGTGTAACCACTGATCAAATCAACATGGCATCTAACTTTGCGTGCATATTGGTGTCATGCTTGTTGTTGATGTGTGTCACAGTTTGGACGTCGTTGCCACGTTATTTGATTTTTGTCCTGATTGTTCTCGTATCATTTTTCCGTTCGGGTTTCTTGTCGAGAAAATTGCTTGCGGACAATAAATATAGTAACAACTCTGGTGGGCTGTAATATTTTGAGGTTAGTCCCAAATACGTCATGTAGTCAATGCTATTCAGAACTATCTAAGAAACATGTGTATATGATCCGGAAACCCGTTTTTTTTATACCAAATATAGTTTTTTGAAATAATAATCGAAGACCACTATTCCGTTATTCTGTTACACATAGTCTTCCATACCAATTGTCCCTTCTACTGGATCATATGTCGGTAGATTTTCTGGAGTATTTCGGGAAACATCGCATACTCACACGTCGTTGCGGCACATTATAACTGGAATCATCGTCAGTATACTCAAGTTTCTTACTATTACCCATATTTAGGTTATTCGCACTAATTTCACTCATGGCACCGTGTTTACTGTTTCCAAGATAGTAATCATCTTCACATTCACAAAGAATTCTAGCAACCTCCGAAAACCACTCGGTAAACCACTCTAAAAATTGTTTTGCGAACCAAACAGGATCCAACTCGTACACGGATTATCAATCCCACTTCTGATATTTGTTGCACTAATCAAAATAAGCAGTCGATCCACTATGTCTCCCCCCCCCCCCCCCACAACAATCTTTTTTAACCGAATTAAATTAAGACGACCACAGTTTTTCAAGATTTCTATTTATTATAATTTTAACTTGGTCCGATTGCACATCCTCGTGGATACCATTTTGCAATTTCCCTTTCACGATTGTCGTGCTGCTCCGTCACAAGCCTTCGCAATAGTCTGGTCAGATACACAAACACGACAGCACAACTATATCTCTACACAACCAATGATTCATTTCAAACCGGCAACTCGTAATTTAAATTAAGAGCCTAAAACAAGTCTTTGTGTTCTCTATCCTGTAGCTCCATTTCTTTGTTTTTTTTTCGAGGCGTGGGTCTTGCATTTTGAAAAGTTTTTGTTGCAATTCGGATTGTTCCAAAGACATTGATTCCGAGAATCCCGCAAATATTTTTTCGAATTTCGAACGACCATCAACATTAAGATTTCCCTTTCACTGTAAGAATTTTTGTTTTTAAATAAAAATGTGGATAATTTGAAACTAAATGACTAACATGGTCTCGTTTACATGTCTGGTCAGAACTTTGATCACGCAGTTCAGTATCGTCAAAATTATAAAACGAAACAAAACCCACCCAGCCGTCGTGTCTTTTGTCGTGTTTCAAAATACGACACACAATTTTAAGTAGAATTGATAATCCGCTCCATAGTATTTTTTTTGGTGTTCACGTGGCGGATTTTGAAATATTCTACACAACGCTCCACGTGTACAAGATATCAGTCAATTTTTTTTATAAACTGGAGTAGTTCAACCAGGTTACAGATAGATTACTATAAGTATTGGTTTGATAGCGCGTTAGCTGCCTCAGGACAACATATATATGGTTTCAAAATTTTTTCGGGTTTAAATCGATATTGCTCCCATGTAAAATATATAAAGGAAACTATAATTTCATTCTTATAAAGTTGATTAACCATCTGTAAAATTCGAAAAATAATCAGGATAAACTATCAAGGAGGACTAGTGGTTTACCTACTGCCTAAAATCGCCCTTTATTCAAAAAATCTACAGTAGTTAAAACAGTATAGTTAAATTATATTGCCTTTGCTAGTTATAGTCGTTATATCACTGGACGTAACTACTCTTTATTATCTTGTACAGGATTGTCAAGTTCGTTGATTTCATGTAGACCTGCGATTATAAATATATCCGTATAAACGCAAAAATCCAAAATCACCCATCAAAACAAATTTCACTCAAAAAATATAATTTGATTGGTGGCAAACCATTAAGCCACATTCATAAATTTATTCATCATTTCCACTTGAATGTCATAACCATAAATAGATAATGTTGAAAATTCTAAGCTACACATAAAATACAAATGCCTTTCAATTAACGGTAATGGATGGTTTGGTTGGTATATACATACATACAACACAATATTCTTAATACTTAATGTGATTGACATGAAATATTTGAAATTGATTTGAGTGATACTCCTCCTGTATATATATATATATATATATATATATGTATATATATATATGTACATAACGATAGAAATTCTTAAATAACCGTACGATTACAATATGACACTAAACTGAAAAATTCGAAAGCAATTTCTTTTTCGTTTTTTTTTTTTTTGTTGTTGAAGTTTATTAAATGTCAATAAAATATGACCACCAAAGCATCAAACTCGTGTCATTTTTATTTTCTTTCAAGTCTATGTATCGCGCGCGTTTATGTATTCAATTTTATGTTTTTTAATTTATGATTCATTAATGTAATGTAATGTTGATACTTTTTCTCAGTTTTTTTTTCTTCTTCTATTGAATGAATGAGTTATAGGCGTTTCTTCACGTTTGGTTTTAATATTTCTTGACAGGGCATTGATTTCTTAAGTATTAACAGTTGTTGTTGTTGTCACTGTTACAAGAATTTATATAAAATAAAAATGTTACTGTTTAAAAATATGATTAAGGCCGTACATACAATTTTTGGACAATCATAGAGTTCAAGAATATTTATATATAGTTTTACTATTAAAGAGGGCCGTCGCACATAATCAACCCTCTTCTAATAAAATTTCTTTAAAATATAATAATTTATCATTATGAGATCATCTGTAGTTTTTCACAATTCGTAGAACAAAGTTTTATAAAATAATACTCGTAACATTGTTAATTTCGAAGTCCTATAGTATTAGTTCCAACTATGCCTAAAAGCGCAAAAGTGTTCAAACTTAGTCTTTGAACTATATATTTTATTACTACTTTAAAGTTAAGTAACCTTAAAGCTTAATTTAACCACCAATATTTATAAAAGTTACGAAATTGAAGATCATATGGCCTGCTTTTAAATCAATTTAAAGATATTTTTATTGTTTTGAAATAATTCTTCTTTATTATTTCTTTTTTAATTAGAATCTAGCCTAAGACTAATAAGAAATTATATGCTAATTAAAATTACTAAATTTTACTGAAATTTAAGGGTTCGTCCATCGATAGCTGTGTCATCGGCGAACGTGGCTATCATGTTGTTTTGTAGGGTTGGAAGATCTCAGGTGTATAGTATATACAGAAGTGGCTCAAGTACACTTCCTTGTGGAACTCATGCTCTCATTTCCTTAAGCTCAGAATATTCATTTTCTTACTTTTAATTTGAGGTTGTCGATTAAACCTTCGTGCCAAACCTTGTCAAAGGCCTGCGCTACATTTTTTTTATATCTGCTTTAGTTAATAGTTATGCTTGTTATATTAATATATTGACCAAATATTAAAATGAAATTTAGGATGGTTCAGTGGTTCCATTTTGAACCAATTTTAAATTAGCCTTCAGTTAATTTTAAACTTGAATAATATGAGAGGGGTGAGGGACCTTTACATTTATTAAAACAAAAATTAAAAATTAATAGTTAAATTATTATGCCATTATGTTAAAAATTAAAAATTAAAAGTTTATAAATTATGATTTCTTTTATTGATTCAAATCCACCTTTATTCCAATTAAAAATTTGCATCTATCAGTTACTTAGATTTTTAATTTATTGCAAAAAATACAGTTACCATTTTGAAATTCAAGAAATTTACTGCAATTTTCTTGAACGTTTGCATAGTCCAATGTATAGTTTTGTCTGCATCCAACTTTCCATAACTATAAAGGTAATTTTCCTCCATATTATCAGAATTCTTCGCTAATCTATCCCTAATTGTTTTACGATACATTTGTAGTGCTGAGCAATTATTTTCATCATAATCTGAGTGTATATTTTCGAACCTCTTGTGGCAATCCCTTTCCTGGTAAGATCTTAAAGATTCTTGGTTCTTTTTTATAGTATCGCATTATTTCATGAGCGAAATACCGCATCTTTTCACCCATTTTGAAAAAGGATTTATTTGGATTCAGTGGGTCGTACGTAATAATTTGGTATTCTATAAAATGTATAATAGCTACTGTCCAATGGTTTTTAGTGCAATAAGGAATAATAACAAAGTTTGAATTGGCGCACAAAATTAATTCCATCTGTTTTGTTTGATCTAGTGAGAGATACACAATAATGGGATCAAAAATTTTCATAGCAACTTATCGGTCTATACAGACACTACTAGTCTCAGGAACATTTAGCGTAGTTGAAATAGCGTTGTATATAATACCGCAGGTCAGAAAATCTTTCCCGTTAAAGAAGTAAAACAGGTGTTGTATACACCACAGCTCTCCCATATGTTATTATGTTGGAATTTAAAAATTACTAAGTGATAATTTAATTCGAATCCATGGGCCGAACCATCGTCCATGTCAGTACAGGCTGACTGGAGCAATGCAATGTGCAGGTGGATTAAAAATCGAACCTGTATTCGTGCGTCCTCGATTTGGCTGGGCTCAGCATAAGGTAGGCCTTTAAAAATTAACCGCGAAAGAGTTGGGAGAGCCTCGGCCCAGAAAATATATATGAACCTGTATTCGTGCGTCCTCGATTTGACTGGTCACAGCGTAAGGTGGGACGTTAAAAATTAACTGCGAAAGACTTGGGAGGGCCTCGGCCCAGAAAAGATTGCAGGGTTCAAAAACAAACAAACAAACAACTTCATTCGGTCGGTTTTTGGTAATATGCGTCAGGCATTCGATTTAATATAATCATTTTAGGGATGAACCGTTGTAATGCTGGTTTGCTTGCATATTTTGGTTCTCACGATTTTATTTTTTTTCGCCAGTTTTCTTGATTAGGTCCGTCTAGACTTTTTTCTATATCTCTAAGTGAAGAAAGCGGAGTTGCGTGAGGAGTTCTTTTGAGGATATTTAATTTAATCCTATTTTAATTTTTTTTTATTTTGGTTTGAAAAAGGTCCACATTCTACATCTTTTAGAAGTAATGACGTTCTTTCTTAAAGAACACCTACAAAACGCCCTAGAAGATCATCTACAAGGCCGTTGGACACCCGTTCTTTTATTCCAAATTTCTTTAGAAAAATTGTTGACCTTAGTAAGTATTTAATATACCTTTTAATGAAAAAATATATGAATTCTTCACATAATAATTCGTTGGGGCTACCAGTATTATAATGCTCCAGTTTTTGTATCACACCATTGTAAATTGTAATATATCGGCAATAAAACGGTGAATCTTCGAAGTCAGTGCTTGAATCCGATTCATAATCTTTCACTAAACTATTAATAACATCTGGGGCCTTATTATTGCAAAGGATTACTGGCAGACGTAATCCAAGGTTGGACATACTTGATCTTATCTACCGAGTGAATTTCCAAAAGAAAGAGGAGAGGTATATTTTGGCACTAGGAATAAAACATATACTCAAAATGGTTCGAAAATATACACTCAAATGATGAGGAAAATATTTGCTTATCGTAAAACAATTAGGGATAGATTGGCGGAGAATTCCGATAATATGGAGGAAAATTACCTTTATAGTTATGGAAAGTTGGATGCAGATAAAACTATGCACTGTGACTATTGCAAATGTAATATTCAAGTAAAATGCAGTAAATTTCTTGAATTTCAAAATGGTAACTGTATTTTTTGCAATAAATTAAAAATCGTCCATCCGCTTAGTCCAATTTTGGCATACACTTTCCAACATTTCGGCCGGTATCTCACGAATATATGCTTCAATGGTGTCTTCCAATGCGTCAATCGTAGCGGGCTTGTCAGTATAGACATGAGCCTTAACATAGCACCCACAAAAAATAATCTAAAGGCGTTAAATCGCACGATCTAGGCGACCAATTGACCGGTCCCAAACATGAAATAAAATGTTCACCGAACTTGCTTCTCAATTGGTTCATTGTTTCGCGTGCTGTGTGGCATGTGGCACCGTCTTGTTGAAACCACATGTCATGCAAGTCAAGCTCTTCCATTTTGGGCAAAAAAAAGTTGGATATCATCTCACGGTAGCGCTCACCATTCACAGTTACATAATCCGCACCAAACAGTAACTCTTTCTGGATGCATTGGCAGCTCTTGCAATGCTCCTGGCTGATCTTCACTCCAAAATCGACAATTCTGCTTATTTACGAATTCGATAAGTTGAAATCTAAGGTTTTAAACTCAGTGGCCAATTCATCACATCAAGGAATTCTGCACCGAGCAATTGGCGCAGTGGTTAAAGCTGCGGTGTTTGGGACGGGAGGGTTGCAAAAGGGATTTTTCATCACATGCTTACGATCGGTGATGACGATGAACACAACTATGACTCCCCGTTGGAGTGCAGAATCCAAGGGCCGAACCATCGTCCATACCAGTACAGGCTGGCATGGAGCAATGCATTGCGCAGATGGATATTCAAAACTCGCGAACCTGTAGTTGTGCGACCTCGATTTTTTCCCTCGTTGGCGTAAAGTAGGACGTTAAAATAACCGCGAAAGAGTTGGATGAGCTTCGGCCCCAGAAAAGATTGTAGGGATTAAATAAAATAAAAAAAAAAAAAAAGGAACACTGCGGAACAAACTTTTTTGTCTTTAAAGTCTTCTGAATAATATTGGTTATTCTATGCACTTGATCAATAGTTGAGTGCTAACTCCGAAAACCAAATTGGTGATTCGGAAATAGGTAATTTTTTTTTTAACTATTAGTTTTTTTAATAGTAACTTTTCAAAGAATTTAGACATTATCCGCAGCGATATGTGCCTGTATGATGTTATTAGATTTGGCGGTTTTCTTAGTTTGGGAATCATGATATCCTCAGCCACTTTCCAAAGTTTTGGCAACGTATTTTAACCTGAATGCAGCGTTTATGATATTAGTTAACTTTACCGTAGCTTTTCTCGGTATCTGCTTTATTATTTCTCCGGTAACTAGGTCAAACCCTGAGTTTAGTCTTTTTGGTATTGTGGAGCTCTAGTTTAGTGCCAATTTTTTCTGGTTTAGAAAGAAATTTCTATTATTTCTATTGGCTAGTTATTTCCTTAAAAGCCTTCATTTAATTTCTGGAGTCCTTTCTCATTCTGATTGTTGAATATCTATAATGAACTTTTCTGCTTCTATTGGACTATTGGAGAATGATCTGAGCTCATATCGTGGCTTTCTTCGAGTTTCATAAAATTATTAGAAATATTTTATGTTACGAAAAAATTGATCAGGTCAGGTATTTTTCCCGGGTCAGTTTGCTAATTTGTTCGTTCTCCTGTTGAAATGGATCCACAACCATTTTATTTAATGTCTATGATAATGTATGATGACTGCACTCCCTCCTCTGGCTAAATTATATGGATGAATAGTGTAATATACGCAATAGCCTTTAAATGTTATGTAGGATTGCTTAGTAAAATGTGGTTCCGAAATTAGAAACACTTCTATATTCTCAATGTTGAGGACTACTTGTAGTTCTGGCTGATGCCGGAGCAAACCATTAGGATTCTATGACATGATTTTCATTGTGCTGTTCATTTCTGTGTGGACTTGGGGTTAGCTCCCAATGCTCTATCTTCCAATTTCTGTAGCCTCTCATCAAATTTTGTTAATTTCATGAGAATATCTACTGCGATGTCTACATCTATCGATTTTTGGGCATTACTTCGGCATATGTAACACCTTCAGTTCTTAGTTGGCGGCCATGTAGTGGCCCATATTGTCTTGTTTTATCGATTTAACTAACCATACATTTAAGTTTTATTTCAACCTTTGGATTTTAATTTTCTGAATTGCAAGACTTCAAATGAATCTATTATCATGCTGAGAAATCGAATTTCATAATACAAAAAATCAAAACATGAATTTTGTGAAAATTATAAATCAATACCGAATAATGTCAATGCACAAATCCATATATCGAATTCAATCTGTTTATGAATCCGCTATTAATTTTCTTCTTAATATAAGCGATATATCGATGCGAAGAACTACACAAAAATTTATATGCGTTTAAGTATGAGACGATAGGTAATAAATGTGTCAAAAAAATATCTCTCTTAAATTTTTATGTGTATAGTATTTTTTTTTCTTGCCATCGTCGTCTGGTATTCCTTGCTCTTCTTAAAGATGGTTAATTCGATAAAAAAAAAAAATAAAAATAAAAATCCAACCAAAAATAAAATAAAAAATAAGCAAAAATCTTATATAAGAAGAACAATTTTTGTTTGTGTCGTTTTGAAGAAGTAAAAAAAAAAAAATTACTTGCTTTCTTATCCAAATCGCTTTGTTCGAGCAATGAATTGTTGTGCACAAGGCAAAGGCAAATTCAAAGATTATACAATACAGAAAATAAAGCAACAACACACACATACCGTGGATCTGTAGAAAACAAAACGGCAAGAAATCTTGTCTCTCTCTGCTTTTTTTTTTATATTTTTGTGTGTACATAAGCATTTTGTATTGTCTATTTTACATCTCCTTTATATTGTGTGTACGGAGGTCTTGTGTTAACTCTGTGCGCAATTGTGTTTTTGATGGAAATGAAGATTCACCCCGAAAAACGAAATCATATGCGAGTTTGTTATAATATTAATGCTGAACAATTTTTATGTCCTGGATTTATTTATGTTTATATGTACATATATATGCTTTTCTTCTCATTATTTTTTGGTATGTGAATCTGTCAAAACATAGTTTTTACATACAATTTATGTTCATTATTCAGTACGTACGTATGTGCCATATACATATGTGGTGTATTTTTTGTATTACTGGGTCAAAATTGGATTGCATAACACATATACCATATATAAATAAATATATCCTTACATATATACATACAGGAAGAATTTAAGATTTATCATCATTGGTGGTATGTAGATATTTTACGTGAAATTTTTACTTGCTGATGTGTATGTATATCATTTGGGGGATGAGTCTGGATCGATGATTTTAGTAGAACTTTTTTTTTTTTTGATTATACACACAAAAAATTTGCAAACATATTTGTCAATGGTATACACGTCTAGACAGTAAATATCTTATCATAAAGAGACGAGCGTTATATTTTTTTTTTCATGTATGTGATAAAAGGAGAATTCATTACAGTGACAACAACAACAAAAAACGAATGAGTGTTGTGTAATTTGAATATACATACTATATTCAAATTTTTCGTAACAATGTATGGTATTACTGATTAGAGTTGTGCTGAGTTTGAAGTAGCCCAAGATAGAAAGATTGGAAATTCTGTAGCTTGTTTAATATTTAGTTTAGCTTCTAGAATGATATTGTAACGTTTAAGGGAATACGATTTACAAATTTATGCAAACATTAAATATATGAGACATCATCAACAGTCAATAACGATAATATTTCGAGGTGAAGTGAAAGTGCAATATCACCAGTAAAAATTATTAAATTTAACTACGACGTTATCTGGAATAGAGCCTCTTTTGACTCACTAAGTAAAATTCTTTATTCTGAAATCATGGGTCAACTGAAAACCAAATTCCAACATTTGGAGAAAAATTGTGATAAAACACAGCTGCTGTCTGCATCAAAATGACAAATTAATTATTTAATTATGGAACCAGGATGGAAACTGTCATCAATAGAAAAATTTCGCGATACCAAGACTGCGTTTTGTCAATATTATGTAAAAATCCAACATCTCTGGAATGCCAGTTATTTTCTGAAACTCATTTCTGGACAATGATTATCTGGATGCCGAATTATCGTTCAGACAATGGGTTTAACTGGCCGATGCAAGTTGTAAAAATATTCAAAACCATTAGTCGAATTTCTGGATTACTTCATAATTAAGCTGAAAAATTTGATTCGTCATGGCTTTATACAACTAAAACGATCTGATGTCATACAAAATAAAAAGTTAACTCTGGAGCCAACAGAAGTAATGCGGATAATTTTCTGCAAAGTCACAAGAAACAAGCTTGTGACTTTGCAGAAAATTATCCGTTTCTAATGCAAAATGCAAGGTTTTTATTAGAACATGAATCTATTTTACTATTTTTGTATTTTTTTGTTAATCCTTGTTAACTTACCTTTAAAACAAGCCCTATATCGTTAAAATCCGAATGGTTGGTTTTCTTTTTAAGGCCATAAACACAGCATCGTGTTTTAGTTATGTTCCAAAAAGACGTTGAAGCAAGCGACAGACCTATTGGTCATATGTATAAAAAACTGAATGGTGCTCAAAGTAATTACTCGGTTACGGAACAAATGTTTGGCCGCGATAGCAGCCATTAAAAAATTCAGATTATATGAAGATGGCCTGCCGTTTACTGTTATAACGGATCATGTGAGTTTCAAGTAGCTCATGATTCTTAAAGATACTTCGGGAAGGTTGGCTCGTTGGAGTCTTAAACTCCAAGGATTTGATTTTGGTATTGAATACAAAAAGGGGTCCCAAAATGTAGTACCTGCCGCCTTGTCTCGAATCGAGATTAAATCTCTTGATATTATGCAGCGTCTGGCATCCGATTGTCCAATTAATGTTGATTTCAATTCACCTACTTTCCTTGATCCTTCCTATCTCCAACTTGGCAATTCTTGAACAACCAAATCCTCACCTTAATTTATTCGAAATCCAAAATCAAATATATCTTAATCCGTATCCTAATAAAGCTAGTCTACCAGATATTTTTTCCTATAAACCTAGAGCTCATCTAGGAATTCACAAAACAACAGAACTCATTCAGCGATATTTCTACTGGTATACTCTTATTGCGGATGCAGCGCAGTTTATTAATTCCTGTGATGACTTCAAATCCATCAAACCTGTAAACCTTTTCTCGGTTCCCTTCCTATGACTTTTGACCCTTTCAGCGAGTATATCTCAACTTTTTAGGACCTTATCCACGTACTAAGAGTGGTAATACTGGAATACTTATTGCTCTCGATCATTTTCATAGAGTCATCAAATTCCTAGAGTCTGAAATATTCTTAATGTTTCGAGTTTCAGAAGTTATCTTTACAGATAATGGTAGACAGTTCGAGTCCCTTCTTCTTCAGAACCTGTGCATTAAGTTTGGTGTAAAACATGTTTCTACCGCAAAATATTCCCTGCAAGGAAACGCATCAAAACGTGTGATTGCACTCTGCTAGCTTCCCTTCGGGCGTATTTTTAATCGGATCAACGTGTTTGGGATTTAAATTTGGCAACGGTTACCCATGCTCTTCGTAATTCTGTACATGAGTTCAAATACTCACATGTCCTTGGTTTTGGTCAGCATACCATTTTACATGGTTCGCTGACCTTGCGGCAAGGTACTCAATTTAGTGGAAACCATATCCAGAGCGAAATGAAGTCCGAACTTTTGTATAATATTAATGATGTTGTTCAAAATAATTTAAAAAAAAATTTGGAACAATCTAAACCCAGATACAAGAAGGCGACCTCCTAAAATAGTAAAAAGCCAAATTATTTTTGTTAAAAATTTTAAACAAAGTAAGGCGGTGGATCGGTACGTTAGTAAACTTGCCTCAAAATTTATTAAAAGTGTGGTTAATCGGTTTATAGGAAATGTGGCTTAGGAAGTGGCTGATGTAGTTGTTAATATTTTGGACATATACCACTTTAAGGATGTAAAAGTTTAGTTTTGGTTCAGATTGCTGTAATATATATATATATATATATATATATATATATATATATATATATATATATATATATATATATATATATATATATATATATATATTTTTATAAAATCTGCCCCTATGATAGGCATAGAAACGTCAGTTATAACGAACAATTGCAAAAATGAACGGCGTCTAATGCAACAGATTTGGTGCCATAGGTTCGATGAATTTGCAGCGTAAAGATTAAAATCTGTTTTACCACACATCATTGTGATGATGATGATGGTTCAAGAGACTGATGTGATTGGAATGATGGTTTGATATTAGGTAATTCCATAACTCCGGAATTGATGCAAGCCTCTACAACCTTGTTTGCAAACTCTGCTGTAGCATCTAGGTCCTCATTACAGCTGGCAATGACTGTACACGAATCGTTGATGGTAATTTCGCATCCCAAAGAGTTTGTAGTGTTGCCGTTGGGAAAGCATTACCCGCTGCGTCTCGCATTTCGCGTAATAGTTGTAACGGTTTTTTATCTCCCAACTCAACCTCACCGAGTACTCTTTAAATTTTAAGATTCACCTAATCGTTTAATAAGAGCTCGTTTCAGCGTATCATATGGGTTCACAGCTGGGGTGACTTTTACGATATCCGAAACGATTCGTGCAAGATCAGGTTTTAACACAACAACTGTAAAATATTTAGTCGCTTGGTTACAAATTCCAGAATTAATAAATTGTGCTTCCAGAGTGCTGAACCATAGCCTCAACATCGTGAGTCCAAATTGGACTTGGTTTAGGCGAAACAGCATGAATTTGTGCAATCGAACGTAAATTTCCTGAAACCTCCGTATTCTGCGTAGCATCGGCTCGCAATTGCTCATTGACCTAGGAGGGCTGTGTTGTCGACCAAGTATCTGAGTTCGCGACGTGTTGCATTGATTAACCTCCTCATTTGCGCCATATCAATCCCGGTTTGCGTTCAGGATCCCTCCATAGCTTTACGTCCCTCGTCTTTAAATTCAATTAATTATTAATTATTAAAAAAAAAAAATAGACCGTACAACCGTAGAAGAGGTGAAAGTAATTTCGGATGCGATTATTGACTTCCAAATACAATTATTGACCTGTACATTTGCTGTTCCTCCTCTATTATTTTGGGAAACAAGGAATTAATTTTAGCATTTTCTCGAGAATCACGTCGGGATATAATTTTCTCCACACTATGGATCACGTCGGGGTATAATTTTCTCCGCACTATGGATCACGTCGGGATATAATTTTCTCTACACTATGGATCACGTCGAGTATAATTTTCTCCACATTATGGATCACGTCGGGGTCACCAAATTATGGGTATGGTTCTAAATTGTTAACCATCTATTTCTTACATATTATGAAAAAAATAAAAGTATCTCAATACTGCAGTTCGTCTAAAATAATTAATCATATTACATTAACCTAACAGGACCGCCACATGCATACAACCAGTTCCGGAAACGAATCGTCTCAGCAACGAAAAAAAAAATGAGATAACTTATTTTTTTTAATAAATTAGTGAAATTAAGAAGAATACAGAGTCATGTTCCACGATATGTTTATTATAAATAAAAAATATATATATAGGAATATTGCAAACAGTGCGAGGTGTTTATCTGAAATTTAATACATTTGTATATATGAAAAACAAAAAAATAAAAAATACAACAAAACGTTAATTTTAATTTATGGTATATATAGTTTTTAAAACAATTATAATAAAAATATTTTTTTTTTTAATTTTTTCGAAAAACATTTTTAAAATGAGCAGATTATTAATCCAAATATTATATATAAATCGAAGAAACACAAAATCCTCTGAGACTCAGCGTGATATATATCTTATATGTTATGTTTGGTTTTCCGTTTGTTGGTTAGGCTTGTACATACGAAAAGAGAAACTTTTATTAGTATTTCGATTTGCTTTTGCTATCAAAGGATGTTGTACAACGTACCACTAATATAATATATAATATATAGTATATATATATATATATATATATATATATATATATATATATATATATATATATATATATATAAATATACATATATATAAATATATATATATATATATATATATATATATATATATATATATATATATATATATATATATATATATATATATATAAACCGATCTGGTTATTAAGTATGCCCCGTGTGTTTGACTTAATTGTTTTTCGTACACCCATCCAATATTTTTTGTATGCAAACTAAGTGTCGCTTCAAATGACAACGGGGGTTCTTGTTACGACCTACAAAATGTATTTTATATTTACGAATTTTAATATTTTTGATACTGATACTGTGTGTGATATTGTATACATACACATAATCGTATATACATATTATGTTTGTATTAAAAAAAATATGCAAAATGTTGTTGTATATTGTATAAGATTGAAACTAATATTTGTAATAAAATAAAGTTTATTTTTTGTGTTAAAGCTATACATAATAAATATGTGTTATAAGCTTTTTTGAAATATTGACTATAATTTTTATGAACTTTACATATATTAAATAAACAGGAAATATTTGTTTTTGTGTTGAACATTTTTTTTATTTTGGGTACCTTTATAAAAGAATCAATAGTTATAGTGTTTGCATTATATTATCAATTGATGGGTATTCTTTTTTTAAAACGATTTTAATTTAAAAAAATGAATTAGTCGAAATATTAAAGGACTTCAATCTTTAGATCAATCTTTAGTTTTAATTTTACTGTCGTCCCGTATATGGAAGTTAAATAAAATAAAACAAACGACAAGTGCAATGTTAGTGCTTTTTATTTTTAGAATTAATTATACCGCCGTTTAATAAAAATCAAAACACCGAAGAAAAAATTAATTGATCAGCAAATTTAGCATTGCTAAACGGAAACAATAGTAATAAACTCAGTGCGATAAACTCTAGTGACCATGATTAGTGTGAAGATAAACTATAGTGCAAACGGAAATATCACTGTTCATTCAAAAAGAACACGAAGTTCGAGATCCGTCCAGTTTGTTAACAGGAGGAAAGTGACACAGACTGAACTAGGTGTTAACCAAATATTTCTTGACAACCGATTCTCTAGTTTAGAGGTCGATGATCCCCCAATTCAACGCCGAAATTGAAAACTGAGAAACCGCCTCTAATTTATTTAAAGGAAGCGTCTAATAATGAACTGGTTAACAGAATCGCAACATTAAAAGAATCTAAACTTTATATAGCCCAGCTCAAATGAGGTAATATAAACGAAACAAAGATTCAAACCTTCACTCGCTGGCTTAAGAGCCATAGTTAAACATTTTGACAAAGTTGGTAGAAGATGTTACACATACTAGCTAAAAAGTCAAAAAAGGTTGACGAGTGCTAAAAAGAGTTTAAATCTGCGTAGATATTAGCGATGCCAAATATAATGGTAATATAATAAACCGTGAGAAGGAACCTCAACCAATGTTTCGTTTGGAACTAGAGCCAGAGGAAGAAAAGTCAAAAGGAGTTCACAAGATTTACAATCTAAAATTATTGCTTCATCGCAAAATAGTGATTGAAGGACATAAAAAGAGGTCTGGACCAGTTGTATGCATAAAGTGCCAAGAACACGGATATACGAAAGCATACTAGACCCTAAATTAAGTTAGTGTTATTTGTGGTGAACTTCACAACTCCAAACAGTGTGATAAATCTCACAATGAACCAACTGTGAAATGTTGTAGTAACTGCGGTGAAAATCACACTGCAAATTAAAGAGAATTCGCTGTGTGGATTTAAAATGGATAATAAAACCTAAAATAAGAGCTGAGCAAGAATGCTCAATGTGCAATTTAATTAGAGGGCCATGTTACCAAAAATACAAGTTGCACAGTTTTGCACAGCCAGGTATTTCTTATGCAAATTTCTTAAAAAGTAACAAACCGAAACCCAAAGTTTATTCTAATGAAGAGGACCTTAACATTCATACCACGGTAAATAAATTAACCGAGACCATCCAAACTTTCATGATGATGATGGAAAGACAAATGAGAATGATGATGCAAAATCTGGATACTCTTATGCAAATTATAGTCAAAAATGACAGGTCTTAAAATAGCTATTTGGAATACGAACGGGCTTTCGCAATATAAAGCTGACATATTGGCCTACAATTCCTGATTAAATAGATTTCTGTGTAATACGAGGAATAGCACGCACCAATGCTCAAGTCGAAGGCTGTGTAAATACTAATGACTGCGTACTACCACAGTTTCCGAGGGACGAGTCGAAATCCAGTAAAATTTAAATAGAAATGCGTCAAAATCCTAAGAAAGTTCCAGAACATGATCTAATAACTGAAAAAATTATCATAGACTTACCAGATAGATGCATATAATATATATTTTTAACGCGGTTAAGAGATGTGGGTACTTACTCCAAAAATGGAAAATATCGCAAATTATCATGATTGCCAATAAGTTTACTTCCTATAATTTTAAAGCTTTTTAAATAGATGCTACTACAAAAACTAATACCTATATTATCTAAAGGTTGCATTATACCAGATCACTAATTTGGATTTAGAGAGCAATACGGCATAATAGAACAGGTACACAAAATTGTAAATACAATCAAGCTCGCCTTAGAAGAAAAGCTTTCGACAAAGTATGGCATGAAGGATTAAATTACAATTAAATTAAAACTCTTCTGCCTAAACAAATTCATGCAATCCTTGAAAACTACTCAGTTCAAAGGATGTTCCAGGTTTAACAAAATACGACCACTACTGATTTAACCGAGATAAAGGCGCGAGTACTAAAATTAGGGTATTGGGACCTGTGGTATACTTATTATTCACAGCTGACTTACCAATAACTGAAAAAAAAATCACTTTAACTTTTGCTGACGACACAGCTATATTATTTTCACATAAAAATCCTCAAACCGCATCGAGAGAATGCGGCTCCGCAGAGCAGATCTTCCAGATTTAATAAATTAAGAAATATAATCTAATAATTTCGCTCTTGTTAGGTTCGTATAAAGAAAGATGCATGTATAAAGTCACTGTTTAAAATATAAACGAAGCTACAACAACAATTGACGGAATTACGATCACAATTTAATACCACCTTTGACCACGCTGATCTCGTCTATTCTTTCAAAAATATTGGTTCAAAATTTTGCATTGATAACACCCAGCAGATGATAAACCTATAGCTTTGTCTGCTACATTAAGGTTATTGACATTTTAGTTATAACAATTTCATTTTTTGTTACAAGCGCGCCCAATTATTCTATCTATCGTCAAACAATGTTATACTTTACAAAAAATTTCGTTTTATCACATCACAATATACATTAATAATGTGCGCGCGAAAAAGTAACAATTACCTGCACAAAAAAAAAACTTGCAATATTTTCAGGATGCACGCTACTTTGTTCCATGCGGCACACAATATATTCCCGAAATATACGAGTACGAACAAATAAAAAAAAAAAAAATTGTATAGAGATAATTTTTCGTCTGTGCGCGCTCTAGTTTGGCAAATTGAAATGTATACAAATTTAAAAAATTGCGAAAAATATAAAAAATTTCCTCTAAAGAAATAAAACGACCTAATACTGTGTGAATCCACACTCATATTTCTGTAGACGTTTTTAAATACGTTTAAAGTTCGTGAATAGTTTTCCATAAATCATTTTTTTTTTTAATAAACCGTAAATTATATTATCTCTATAAATGTAACGTTATTCTTATCGGTGTGAAAATAACCGAACTTACTTCAGTTTAGTCATATCAAAGTATGTGATAAAACAGAAGAATCTTCTACCACCGTCATCGTCATAATGATACATGATCATTAATGATTATATGACTACTATATTATATATATATATATATATATATATATATATATATATATATATATATATATATATATATATATATATATATATATACACCAAAATACATAAAATATAAATAAATAATAAAAAACAGCCAAACGCCAAAAGGCATCATAATATATTTCACATATATGCAAATGCATTCGCATAAAAATGCAATTATATGATACATTGGTTTTTATGATTATTATGTGAATTTTAATTATTCAGCAGTTGTTTTTGCGTTTTTGTTGCTGTTGTTGTTGTTGTAAGTTTTTGTATGCAAAATCATTTTTTATTTTTTTAATACAGATATAATATATAAATAGTTCAGCACATTTTTACCCAAATGCGAGAGTTCGTATTTTGTGTATATTATGTACTCGTCGCATTATGTTTAAAAAATATATATATATTATTTCAATCCTTTTGATAAATGCTAGCACACAAAAAAACTCGGAATTATTTTTTTGTTTTTGATGTCTGGCTTTAAATAAAAAAAAAAAAAACTCACAAAACGTTTTCAGTAGATCCATATGTTTTATAAACACTGAATTCAATGTATCAAGGATAAAGTTTAAGTCAGACATAATATACAAAAGATACACACAATTTAGGTGATTTGGTTTGGTGCCCAATTATTCTATATATTATTATACATGTTTGTCTATACCGAAAAAATGATGTAGCATCGTGATATCACAAAATAATATTTCTCATAGTACACTCGATTAAAAAAATATTTAAATTTTATATACTGAAATAATCAACACACATACATGATTGTCTACCGAAACAATGACATACGAAACGATACGAAAATGCTGTAAAAATTGAAAAGTAAGCTTACCAATCATATTAGACAACTTTCCTCTAAATTTAAATGGTTTTATACGCAAAACGACGTTAAAAGCAAAAATTTTAGAGAATACATACGCCATTTCAATAATGCAAATGCTTTTGCTTCTGTGGGTGCCAAATCGGTTGAAATTCTTATCGAATTTTAAGCTTATCATAAAACCTCTGAAATTGAGAATGTACGGCCAAGCATTAAGCAGGATATCTAAGATTAAATTCAATTTAATTTACATTTAATTTTGAAAATCTAATTTATATACATTTTACCTGACACCAAACTAGACTTCAACAAAATTGATTAAACATTACAAATCAATTGAATTAACCGTTTTATGACCAACACGTCATATAATCTCGGAAAATTTAATTTATATACACTTTATTTGACACAAAACTTTAAATTTAATATAAATTAGATTCTAAAAGAATTGATTTAACATTACAAAAAAATTAATTAACCGTTTTATGACAAATACGTCATAGAATCGCACGAAAATCTAATTTATATACACTTTACCTGACACCAAACTTTAAAATTATATAAATTAGACTTTGATAAGTTAGACAAAATTGATTAAATAGTACAAACCAATTGAATTAACCGTTTTATGACAAATAAGTCCAAGTTTATCATAAAACCTATGAAAATATACAAATCAATACTAAATTGAATCCGAAAGCTGTAGGTAGCTTAAATAAAAATAATCTTCCGAAATATGCGGAACTATACATATACGACAGCGATATAGCACTACTCGAATGAGTCCCAATCTTAACCAAAATTGCAAAATCGAAATTATGCAAATGATTGCTGATGATTTATGTAATGTGTCTCCATTTGTAGCTTATTATAGAAATCTTCGTTAAGAACAATGGATGTCTAGAAGGCTGTATTGTGTCATCAATTACATCTGGCGAACCGAACTTACAGAAATTGAGTTTTTTGTCGAAACATGTCGATTCAATGACATTTCCATTGTTTTTCCCCCGTGGCTTGGATTTTGGATTTTAATTAAATATAACCCATGTTGCAGAAAGATCAACCGAGGTTAGGAATAAAGTGACCCACCTTGATCATTATCCATATCGAATAGCAATACGCAGAGATCAGTTCAAGCCTTTACATTTTGGAGGTAAATTGTATCAATAATATTTAGAGCATGCTTATTGTATGTAAGTGGCTAACAAAATTAATTGTATTCGTCCCCATCAGAATGATCTTAGAGTTGAGTTATATTCAAATCTAATGGACTATTTGAATAATATGAGTAGAGATCAAAATTGTCGAGTTGGAAACGTCGTCATTCTCCCTTCGTCGTACCACGGTAGTCCACGCTTTATGGCACATTTGTATCAAAACAATATCGCTATTGAGAAAATTTAATCGTTCTGACTTATTAACTTTAACCTGTTATCCAAAATGTTATCTAAAACCGCTGATGATGTTGATAATATCATCAAAGCGAGAATTCCTGATCGCGAGACTGAACCCGGGCTATACGATATTGTAATAAAACAAATGGTTCACGATCCTTTGTGTAATACAAATTCAAAAGTAATTTGCCGAATGGATGGCCATTGTGTTAAGAATTTTCACAAATTATTCTGCCATTATACGGATGCCTGTATTCATGGTTATCCCATTTACAAAAGAAGGGACACTTCTAAAGATAATCATGTTACCAGTAACCAAATACCAGTTGATAATAGTTGGATAGTCGATAATCCTTTCGTAGGGCCTTGAAAGCAATAAAATATCCAAAATATATGACAAAAGGGGCCGACTATGCACGAATTAGTTTTGCGAAATGAAGGTACTAACAACAACTCTTAGTGCATAACGAGCCTACAGCTTATCTTAATTGCCATTTTGTCAGTTCCAAGAAGCTTCCTGGAAACTGCCAATTTATGGACACTCTAATACAATATTTCAGTTGTCTATACACGTAAAAATGGCCACACTATATGCTATCAAGAAAATCGTAAAGAGGAAGCTCTGCGTCGAGCTACTATCACACATACATCACACACACACACACACCATATTTTCAACTAAGACGATCCCGAAGCACACGGCTACTTTTACCAAGATTTACCAATTTATTTTGAGTAGAAAAAATGGGTTAAACGGGCCATAAATTCAAGATTTAAGGAATCACTATAGGACGAATTTCAGCCGTGTCACCACGAAATGTAGAACTGTACATTTGAGACTCTTGTTGTCGGTCGTAAAAGGTGTTGAAGCCACATCTTTTGAACAACTCTTAAGATTTAACGGCCATACGTATTCGAGCTATCGTGAAGCTACAAAAGCAAGATTGTTGGTGAACTATTCCCGTGAATGGTACAATTGTATGGTTCAAGCTGCGATAGGAAATATACCATGCGTCTTAAGGTCGTTGCTTGTGACTATTGTTATTCTCAATCATCCTGCTGACCCCTTACAATTGTGGAACGACTTTAAGCTCCTCGACATATCTGAAGATTTTATCTGTTTACAAGGCCATTTTTAACGCAATCAAAAATGATAAAGGCGAGGAAGATCAACAAATTAATTTACCTGTAGAATTGTTGAATAGTTTGAATTCAGCTGACCTTCCTCCATTTTAACTAAACCTTAAACGTGGATCAATTATTATGCTTTTGAGGATTCAATACGCAAAGGACTGTGAATGGTACTCGAATGATTATCGTTCAAGAAATGAACACAAATGTAATCAAAGTAGAAGTAATAACATGAAATTTTCATTACATTCCTAGGGTATCTCTCGATACATTTGATGATCCCACCGTGCCTTTTAATTTTTGTCGGCACCAATTTCCAATCTCCTTGGCCTATGCCATCACAATTAATAAGACACAAGGTCAAACTTTTGATAAAGTTGGGATTTTTCTACTAGAACAATGTTTTATGCAGCTATATACGGATCAGCTATATACGGCCTGTTCAAGAGTACTCCAGGGACAAAACTTGAAAATTCATATTCTGTGTGGATTTGAGCAAGGATTTTGAGCTATAAAATAAAAAATTAAAACTAAAGAAAAGTATTTTCACTTTTTCTATGATTTCTGAAGTGGTGAATAGCAGTACGTTTCAAAAATTGTTAGAAATTATAATTTATTAGCAACAATTTTTAAATTTATCTATAGGATCAGATACAAACTTCGAATCGAACAACTTAAATGAAAATAAATTATAAATGATTTAGACAAAAAACCTGTTCAGATATTATTCACCTTTCAAATCATAAATTTTCTCATAATATAGGGTAACATTATTTTTAAATTTCATTCATCCCAATAATCAAAAATATTTACGATAAACAAGAGGGGTAAAATGCAAAGTAAAAAAATGTCATCAAAACTAATTTTAATTTTTATATGTTCCAGCTTACGTTGCGATACTCATTTACATACGAAATAAGCGTACATAATAAATTTTCCAACACCAAAAGCATACAACGAGTCTATTTTAATTATTATGTTTAAAATACACGACCAACCAATTACGATCCCGTTCAGTGAAAACGAAAAAAATAAATTAACCATAAAATTGAATGCTCCTCACATCTACACATACATATACATATACATACATAGAGATATACCGAGAGTGAAAATGTAAATATTATTTTCCATTTGTGCGCGACAAATTTATTTTTTTTAGTTTCATAAATGAAAACAACAACGACATCGACAGGAACGATTCAATATAAATATTTTGTTTGTCGCACTCGCAGGTTAATGCTGAGAGGATATGATAAAACATGTGATACGCAATTAAAATTTATTTTATTTATTTTTAATTATAATATACATAATTATAAAATAACAAGAAAATGAATATGGAAATTATCAAACAGCTGCAATAAAAATTGTAAAAAATAAATTCAATTACCTAAGAAAATCTTTGTGGTATAACAGATATAAAGATAGTTGTCATTATTAATAACTTGTAATTATGATCGTTTGACAATTTAAAAAATTTAAGGACAACATCCTTACAAATTTATTAAGTGTTTCTAATTTAATTACTATTTTAATCGACATACATGTAAATGAGGTTTGCATTTGCGAAGGAGTGCGAAGGGTGCCAATATAACTTTAAAAGTTTTGCAGACAACACCCTCAAATAGTTTTGGAATTGATGATGTTGTCAAATGTTCCTCTGTAGCATGTACCATTATCACTTTTCTCAGATTTGCAAATTGGTGTAATTTTCGAGAATTTTCTTAATACTTTCACCTTTAAAGTATTTGCAAGGTCTACATAGAGATAATATGTATTGTCGTTTAGTGTTGAACGAATAGTTATTAGGCTTAAAGATTTTAATTTTTTTAATTTTTTTATTTGTATTAGAATAATTATTAGAATATTACCAATACATAGTATTACAATCTAGTCTTATATATGAGGACTAATGAGTAATATTATTCTAGCTTATATATTATAGTTTACTTAACTAATCCGAAAGGATGAGGGCTGCTAAAATTCAAAAAGCTGCGGAGAGCAATTGGATGCGGTCACCTGATTGTGTTAAAACTGCTTCCCATACTGGTATGAATAAAGCTTCCGGTCCAAATATCGATGCGGATATCAATGGCTTAGATTAGGTTAGGTTACGGTGGCCGTCTTAAAGGACGTGGCATAGAAACAATTGGTCCGTAGCCTTATCACAACAATTTTATATTTCACTCAATACCTACTGGAACCAATTCGAGCTTCTAACGAAGCAGTTGATATCCCTAACACTCATCCTACTGAGGTCCGACAAGTCACACAGGAGGAGATCTCCCAAAAACTTTAGCCTGTACCGAACCAGGCTACAACTTTTACTCTACTTTAGTAGAGTAAAAGTTGTAGCCTGCCTTTTACTTTAGTCTTTTCTTTTACTTTAGTCTACTCACATGCTTACCAAAGAGACAGTGTTGACATCCGTAATTAGGCTAATATTACGTCGTTGCATGGATATTAGTTGGTTAGACCTGATTAAGTCTAGTGTAAGCCAAATTTTCCGAGTAATTACACTTGAAGCACAATTTGACCATCTATTTGTATTGATTTTATAAGCTTCTTCCTTAAGGAGCAGTTTACACATAGCAAGCGGTATTTCTGTTTCAGCATTGCATAGTATGATATGACAGAAGGTACCCTGAGTCTATCGGCTTTAATATTAATTTAATTGCTCTAGTACTCATGTAAGCTGAATGTTGAACTGTTCTGCCATCTAGTTAAGAGATGAGAGACAGTTCTGGGCTACTTTCGACGAGGCAAAGCCTGATCGTAGAACTTTAATGGCAGCCTGACTATCCGTAAGAATGCCTATATTCGTTATAGATTTAACTTTATACTTCATCCAGTCTATGGATTCTTTGATTGCGATGAGCTCCTCTTGAAAAACAATATAGTGATCAGGGAGGCGAAAAGCGAGGTGGTTTAAATTTAGTTCCTTGCAGAACACCCCACAACCGACCTTGCCATCAATTCTCGATCCATCCGTAAAGAAGTTAATTGAACCAGGATTCAGAACTGCTTCACTCGCCTAGTCCACTCTGGAAGGAATAACAGTCACAAATTTAACTTCGAGGAATGATGTCGGGATGGCATAGTCAATAGCTTTGGGGCTTTCCTTATTCATTAGAATAGATGAGTGTCCCTTATTACTATAGGTCCACAGAAAAATTGAATTAAGCCTAATAGCTGTACACGCAGCCATTTGTTTAACTAAGATATCAAGATGGCTTAGATGAAGGTGAATCTCTAGTGCCTGAGTTGAAGTGGTCCTGAGTGCCCCACTAATAAACAGCCAGGCACTTCTTTGAATCTTCATCAAAAGCTTTTGGTTAGCATTGTATTTAGAGCCGGCCATCAAACTGTAACTCCGTATAGTAAAACAGGTCTAACTATTTACAGAGGTGTACAGCCAATGCACGATTCGAGGGTTTAGTTCCCATTCTTTCCGAATGCCATTCTTACAAGAGTATAGCGCTATCGTAGTTTTGTTTACTATTTCCAAAATATTATTACGATTTGGTAAAGGATACCAAGAGCATTTTGCATAGGATCTCTGAGGGTGCTAGGATATTTGCCAAAGGCGCGGAGGGCAACATCATCTACTCGTGTTGATAGCCATTTTGCAGAACTTAAAGCCATGATATCTGAAGTTAAAACCTCTCAGGGGTTCATCATTTGTAATAAGTTTGAGGCAATTAAAATGGAATAGCAATAAAAAGTTTAGCCAGAAAAAAATGCGATAATTTGAAAAAGTGTCACTCAAAACTAAATGAACGTGTCATTTTAATTGAAGCGCAACTCGATATTCCTCTACAAACGGAATTTGCGAACAATATAGTTTTTTTGGGATTTGCCAGTTGACGTTCCTCATCTTCCACAATCAATTGGAGATACCATTCTACGGGTTAGTAATGAAGCGGATTTATGATGATTTAAATGTTAAATTAAACACATGTGATTGGAGTTCAGTTTTGTCAGCCTGTTGATCCTAATATTGCCTTCACGAATTTTCTCTATCTTCGTATCGATTATTACTAGTGGTGGTGGAATATGGTTAAACAATAGATGATCAGACGCCTATATCTTATTGATTCTACCCCACCTTAATTTTAAATTAGATTATAAATTTTTAGTTAAAAATAGTAAAAGAATGATAATGTTGATAAATTTTGCTAAAAAAATTTTAAATTAGCCAAATATTCATTTGACGAACCATTGGGGCTCCAATTTTTATTTTTATTTTTATTTTTGGAACTATACCCGCCAGTTTATTTTGTACACACTATGACGGAAAATTGCGATATCTCAACACTTTATTCCATTTTTAGAAACAATATGACAAAAATAAAATTATCATGTCGTGAAACGCAAAAGGATACAAAACACTGATAACTAAATTAAATAATGATACAACATAAATAAACATAAATAAAATACCATAGAAGATTATATATAGCATAGTATAATATACGAACGAGTCGAGAGAGAGAGAGCCCTCCCATTGTGATTTATAAATATACAACAACAACAAACAAAAAAAGCAACAACAAAAAAAAATAATAATTTAAGGGGTACCCATTTTAAGTTAACTGGTATCATAAAAATTACAACAAAAATATGTAGCTTAGGTACTATAAACAAATTAAGTACAAAAATTCGTGACCAAGTAATTTTTTGACTTTGATGAATTTGAATTTTATGCTGCTTCCATTTTCTCGTGAATATTACATTTATAAGGTATTTCATTTTTACATATATATATTATATGTGTGTGTGTGTGTAGTTTTTTATATTTTCGGGGACTATTTGGATCATAATATTAAATAAAACTATTATTATTATAGTTAATTACGTAAAATTAATTAAGAGTGGCTTATAAATATATATGAACCAACGAAAAATTAAAAAATTATATAAAAAAATACGAATTACTCATTCATAAGCACTTCATGTTGATATATTTATATGATTTTGACAATGACCATAAATTTTACCACTTTGGACGATGACGATGATAAATGTTAGCATTATATAACAAGATGGGTGTGTGTGTGTATGTGATCAAGTGGCAGGACGTTTAAAATTAATAGACATAGGACATGTTATATTTTCTAGTATTTATATGATAAGTGTTAAAAACAAACACTACAATACTGATTGAGGACATTTTGCTGTCAATATTGTTAACTATCATCTTTGCAGATTTTGTTACAACTAAAGCGTGACATTTCGTTTCTGTTAAATTGTACAAGTTTAAATTTTAAATATTTCATGTACCTAAATAATTTTCTGTTTTGCATCCGATCTATATCTAATCAGGGACACTCGAAATAACCTGTTTAATGCGTAGTCCATTCCTACCCGATCCTTTTTAATGCTGGCTTAATCCGATTTCATCCTAATCATCTATATTTAAATCAACCTTTGTAAGTTAAATATAGGTGATTTATGATTGATGATGATTAAATTGTTAGTTCGTTTCTGCAATAGTTGTCAGATTTATAGTTGTCAAACGCATTGTAGTTGGTCTGGTTGTAATAAAATCATTTTGTAATAAAATCCGGTTCTTTTTAAGTCTTATTTTTACACAGTCGATTTTATGTTATATTATATGCACCTCTCACTAAACAACTCCAATTAGGGCTGAAACAAACCCACAGCTTTTATTTAATCTCTTTCTATAAGACATATCAAGTATTTCTCTTAGTTTTTAGATCCCGGCAGTATGTCTTTTATCGCCTCATAAGTACACTTTTTATAGTCATCCACGGTTACAGCATGTGACGACTTCCTTTTCGCTAATTTTGCCTATACTTTTATGAGTACAGGATATCCAACCGATCCGAATTTTACTTCAGCAAAAACATTTTTCACCGGACTGTTGGGAACGCTTACAATATGTTCCACGGTACCTAGCATTGCTTACCTTTATGGGAAAGACACCTTATATTAGATTTGGTAGGTATTCTTATATCTGGTTTTGGTCTGCATACTTTAAAATTAATTTCGTCTTAATCAGTAAAGAGCATCTAGACGAGTATCTCATATTGGGTTTCTGAATATGCCAGTTAGTTCCAGCTCCTTTGTTCTTAAATGTTTAGATTTTCGTTCAAACATATTTGAAGCTCCTGCAACTTATTTTTGAAGAGAATTTTGCAAATTTATTGTAGCATTCTATACATAATTCTTCTTTCGCAAACTGTTATTGCATTGACAACTACTTGGTTTTGTGAAAACAATTTTTTTGCTAGGCTACGCATCTTGTAAATCTATCTTGATTTCTCTCTTGTACATTGTTTCATAACCTTTCTGTTTTGGGTTAGTTAGTTAAATAGTTTCCCCATTAGGTTCCTCCCAAGATGGTGGATATGGGAATTTTTGCCAGACATGGCAGGTTTATAGGAAATTGCATACTCGGAGTGAACCAAAAACTAGCAGATTAGATGGAAAGTTGAATTAAAACAAAACGATACCTTAGACGAGTAGGCGTGCGAGCTCTGAAACCTGCTCAAATTTTTCAGGTTACCACACTTCCCGATTGGGAATTACCTATCGGATACCAACGCAAAAACTATCCATAAATATGGTAAAGAGAGGATTTATAGCAACTCTGTCCTAATGGATCAAATAAAACGGAATAATGACGCATCTAAGACTTCGCTATATATCTCACCAAAGCTTTCTTATATGAACAATATGAAAAAAGAGAAAGAAGTCGAGCTTAACACATGTAGATAATTTTCAAAATGAAATATGCAACTAACAGGCAGAAACCTATCTTAAACGATGTTCACTTATCAGAAATTACCTTTTTAAAAATTACCTTGTCATAATTGACGTCCAAGGGGCGATAGATGTCATCATCTCCTGCAGAAACAACTAGAAAGGTAGTAGAAAGGCAAACCAATAGGTCAAATGAGCGGTTTGAGCAAAATGTACTTCCATCAGAGGTGGAAACTGCTGAGGTGGAAATTGTTAAGAAGAAGAAGGAAATGGTTGGTTTTAGCTCTGTTGAGGTAAGGTTTAAAAAAAAAAGATGACAATTTGCAACCATGGACTGTAAGTTCAGTCAAGTGACCATCAACTAAAAATAAAACACTAAGAACCGGTGATTTGTAAAGGGCCCAAGAGGAAGAATGTGGCTATATGCTTCCAATAAGTAGAGAAAGATCAGAATAACTAAACCAGATACCAGGTTCAGGAGTTCACTAAATCTTGATCATCCAAGAAACAAAAACTATATGTAAAATTTCTTGAGTAAAACTTTTATAAAAGCAAGACAGTGGATGCCCTGCTATAGATTAAGTGATACTAGACTCAAGTGTAAGCTTATGCTGATTATCACTGAAGATTATTGCAATAGAGTGGAATATGTATTGATCTCCGATAAACTTTGTATAGCCACAATTTGGATTCTTCAGCCGATCATATCCAAGAACTATATGGAACCAAGGAGGGATTTGTGTGAGCCAAAGTCAACCGTATTACATGAGTTGCTATCTTACTCCAAACAAATCTATGGGCTAAAATTAATGTTTGAGGATATAAAACCCAAGAATTAAATGGTGCTTTTGTTAACGTCGGAGCGGCCTCTATGCAACAGTATTATAGTGGGGCATTGATGTTATGGACCTATAAATAAGATATATTCTTAATATAACAGCCAGGGTAGAACTCATGAAAATGAACGAAGGTGGCGTGTCGACTTTCAGAAGTGCGGGCTTTGTAGTGGTAGTACAATATATTAAAGGGTGGAGAGTCATATAAAATTACATTAGGAGCGACCACTATAGAGTAGGGGAAGGACTTTAAAATTCTATCAGTGGCGTGGGTTAAGTAACGAAATTAAACTTGTCCAAACTAAATGTAGAGTTTGAAACCTTACATTATTTCAAAAATGCGGATCTACAATTAGATTAATAAAGCAAAATATACCGAAAATAATTGTAAATTACAAATAAAAAAATAATTTACTATATAAATTTACAAATTATACAAAATTAAGATTTAACTATAATATGTTAAAAGTTCAAGAACATTTATTTCTAAATTGGTTATATCTTGCTGATTGTTTTTTCATTACTTGATGTTGAGATATTTGATTCAAAGGTTTTTAAACACTGAAAAAAATCTTGAAATTTACAATATTTCTGCAGCCTGACTTTTCCCACATTGTATTCGTTTAGTATTTTTTACTTGCGTTGTAACCGATTTTCTATTTTTAATTTCGCGCAATTATTTCGTTCCATTGAAAGAAAATTACTTTTTCTTTGTTGTTGCTGCTTTAATTTTTTTTTTAAATAATTTTAATGAATGAATTAAATTTATATATTTTACTTCGTATAAAGAATTAATTTTATAAAATAATAGCACAACTGTATTTGCAAATTTGCAAATACCAAACCATATGTAAAAAAAGTTAAAAATAATTTTATTCATAAAATCATGTTTCATTGATTTAATTTCTTATTTTCTGTTTTTATTTTATTTTTCTATTTTCTTGGCATTTTGGCATTTTGACATTTTCATTTGAATTTTTTTTTTGTTTCGTATTCTTCCTAATTGAACAAATTTAATTAAAACAAAAATGATGTTTTTCATGTAGAAAATATACAAATCATTTAAACGAAAACATTCACTTAAATTTAGCTACAACAATAAAAAAAAAATTAAATTATTTCAATTATACGTAAGTGCTTGGAAAAATAATTTTCCCCTTCGTCGTACTCTTTGCTCTCTCGCCAAGTTTATATATGTATCTATATATACACAAGTACTTGAAAGAAATTAGTTTACTTAAATTTTTGTACAATTGTTAAATTTAATGAAAATTTAAAGCATACACAAAATAAGGTTTTCCTGGAAATTGGTGCCAAATTTATATATTTTATTTTTCCGTTCTCAATGAAAAACGATATTATTAGCACAATAAATATTCTACTTTGTCTCGTATAACCGAAATATAAAAATTCAGAGTGCGGATAAGATTTAGTACCGTAACAAAAGCTAATTTAAGATAGAGAGAATTATGCGGAAGAGATGAGAGTAATATTTACAAAATATATAACCACACACTAAAAATGAATAAATTGATTTATTTATATTTCCCATTTCCTAATATATTCCGGAAATTTAGTGATGAAAATTTTATTTAAAATCTTTTTTTTTTTTGTTCTGCTAGCTAGATCCGGAATTAGTAAAAGCATTAGATGAATTAAAAAATTGAAATAAATTTTAAGAGATGATAAGAAAAGGATTTTGGTTTAATGGTTTCGTATTTAATTAATTTTTTGTAGATATGGTTAGGAAACAGTTATTCTTAAAAACTTTTATCTAAGAAATTGGCTTTGTAATTTTACTCTTCATAAAAAATTGATGCATCAAAGGGTAATGGTATATTTCTGAACTATATTTTAGAAGCATTAAATTTACTACATGTTGAAGGGCATGTAATTTTTAAAATTCTAAAACATTTTGAATGTTTCAAATTTTTTAATTATGCCTATATAGGTTACCTGACTTTTTATTTTCAAAATTTAATTTCGTTTTATTGTTTGTGTATATGCATGTCCTTGTCCAGTGTCTCTTATAAACTAGTTTTAGTTTTATTCTTGGAAAATAAAAAAATATTGAGCTAAGAAGTATTTTGAAAGGTCTAAAATGTATAGAATCGCATTCAAATGTATTACAACGTGGATTTCGAAATTAATGTTTTAGCATTTGATTTTGATCAAATTTGACCAATCTTTAATATTTTTATTATTAGGTTTGGGCTCTCCAAAATTAATTTTATGAATCGGATATTCCCCATACATATTTTGCTATACATACTGTAGTTCCACTCATTTTGACTATTCCATATATTTCCTTATAATCCAAACCTCCCTCATGTTTTAATCTAGTAAGATTTTTCGCAATCCGAAAGATGCTGAAATTAGTTCTGCACTGGTTGTATTATGAGCAGACGAATATCCTCCACGCTATCACACAACTCCCAATTCTTGTCCTCACTCGATTGACGTTTCCACAAGCATTCTTTCCAATTACTGTGGTTCAGCCTGATTCTTGTAATTATTCTCAACATTTGTGTATCTCCTTTGAGTCCCTTAGAAAGGAATGTTTAAAGGAGAACTGCATAGATCTCCATACTTCTGTCGTTTTATTAAACCTTTCTTGTTATATTCACTCTCCCATTTTCTCAACAGATCCATCTGAAACATTCGAAGTACATCTCTTACATCATTCGTTTCATATTTCTGAACTACCTCATTTACTGTATTTTAGCCAATGTAACTAACACATCATGTTGACAGATTCAAATATATTCATCAATCATACCCACATACGTATTGTCTTGCCTTCCACCCCCACATTTAATCAAACATACAATGCCTTGTTGAATTCCTCCATATTCATGCATACCCTCCTGTGAAGCCTTACTACCATTTAATTCCAAAACTAATTTCGCTTTGTTATCATTTTCTCTGCCTCTCTCACTGTGGTCTACTCGCTCTTGTAATCGAGAAGTGAATCACCCATTTCTGACTATAGTATGTATCGGGGTTGATTTAATTATTCCCAATATGAGCACTCTGGCAATTTTATTAGTTGGCTAAACGCCTCTTTCGAACCATTTTCCTACAACACTAATATTATATCCAATTTTGGAGAAAATAACGGCCTTTTTCGACATATTAGTCACATTTTGGAGAGCGCCCCACCTAGGATTGTTCACCCTTTTAATTACATTTATACGTTCTTTGAAATTGTCTGCGAAAATGTTCATATGCTTCCCAAAATTCATACCTATCAATTCAAATACCCAAATATCCACCATATAATGTTATTTACGTCGTTCGTTCTAACTCGTATAAGCAGACTTGCTCTTAAATTTAGCACTTTTTGTCCATTACTTCATCTACCCCATTTAGCGCTTTTTAGCCGCCACATCAATACTTCTTACTTTTCCTAATACTACAAAACCATCAGCAAATCGCAGAACGATTTGATTTTCGGCAATGGTGCAGTGTTTTTATAATTATAGTTGCCACATTGAAATGGGAACTCCCCTGCTCTCTTTCTATCTATTTGGTATTTTGAAACTCAGCCACGAGTGTCTCGAGCAAATTATTTTTTCTTTTTGCCCTGCGAATAGCCTTTTTCAACTTTCCATTCATTTTACCGCACATTCTTATTCACAATACTCTTGTCCCTATTGAATTCACGTAAGGCTATTCGCTTTAATTAGATCAAATATTAAAAAAAAAAATAAAACTGAAAGTTGAAAACTGTACATTTTGACGACTAAGAAAAGTGTAAATATGTTAATTGTGGCATAAATTTTACAGTTTTAGTAGGCTAATACTTTAGACTTCAGGTATGATTTTCATAATTTTGACAAGTTGGATTTTATAAATTTTCGAATTGTGATCTAAATTGTATAGTTTTATAGTAGCCTTACGATGATCTCCCATGATGATGTCAAAGCGTCAAATCCGTCTGGATTCTCCGATTACTATGCCACATGCAAAATAAAATAACGAACCACGAACAGGGCCAGCGCTAGAATATTTTTCATCTGGTGGAAATTTACTAAGTGGTGCCCTAAACAATTATCCATTCCTACATTACCCCGGAGGTAGGATTTGCGACATTATTTTTCATTTCGAAAAGCTCCGTGGAAGGTACCACAAGTGTTTGAATGTTTCTCTAATGAAGATAGTTGCTTCACCCCTAGTTCTTTCTACTGGATGTTTAGAATGGTAATACGAGTAATCTTTTATATTTGTATAAAACTTTCTAGTGAAGTGGCTCTGTGCTATTAAGCATATATACATTTTTTCAGTATTTAAAAAGATTTCTAGCTCTGGAAGATGCTGTAGACGTCCATAGCATTCCAGATTAGTTTTCTTAATGTTAATTTTTTGTTGTTTAGTGAGGGATCAGATAAAGCAACTTTTTTGCTACAAGTCTGTTTAAAAACTATATGTATTTTCTTCTATTTTAGAGAGGCGATTAACAATAGCATTTAGGGTATTTTGTATTGTGTCATATCTTGTTAAATTGCAACATTTTGATCTGAAGGCCCAGTCCTTGTCTTGCTGCTTGTGAGTATGACCACAAGCCAGTTTTTGTTTCTCACATAGGCTTGTTTTTGTTTGCCCTATTTCGCATGTCTGGTACTTTTTTTGGCTACTTCATACTATACTTTTATAGCTGGCAGGGTTGGTTCCTTGACAGTCAACACAGTTTGCTGGACTATTCCTGTCTATCACGCAGTTTTTTGTATCATGCTTTCCCGCACATTTTACACGATTGCAGTATTTGGCGTGTGGTTGTATTCCTAACACTTTTTTGCAATTTAGTATGATTCCTGTCGTCTTGTTCAACGGCTCCATTCGGACAACCATCCCCAAGATGTTCCTAATGTTGAATATGTTCTTAATTTTCTCTGAGTTTCCCAACGTCGGAGTAAATAGTAATACTTTTTTGTTAAAAGTGTTCCCTTCGTTGCCGGCAGGCTTTTTTCAGTTTTAAACATAATAACTGCATCTAAGACCGTTAACATTTTTCTTTTGAAGTTTAAAGCGTATTTGGCAAAAGCGGTTTCACTGAATGACTTCTAGTTGACCATGGCTCGAATGATAGCAGCATCATTCGAGCGAATGATTTTGTGATAAAACCTGGTTGTCGTCGTATGCCAACGTTATTTAGATTTTTTGTTTCCGGGCTTGATATATATTTTTGTTATGCGGCCCTTATATTTTTTGGCTAGTATTTTGAATGGCTTATTATTTATATATTCGGTTAACATGGCCGACCGCGTTTTAGGCTTTTTTCGAATTTTATTGACGGAATTTATTTAAGAATTAATTTGCACATATTGTTTGCGGTGCATATGGGAGTAATCTGCAATTTTAGACAAGTCACAAATATTATCTGGGGGATGGATCACGGGAGCTTTTGCATCAACTTTGGCTAAATTTATTGTATACGAGTATAAATAACTTTTATGATAACATTGCTACCTAATACATATGTTGGCATTTTCACATCAATGAGTTACACCGAAAAATACTGAACATCTATTATGTACCAACATGATACACAAAAACAAAATAATGAAACATTGACATGACTAAAGCTTTTAGTAAAGTATAGACTAACTAAGCGACACATTTATAAAAAAGCTTTGTTGCTGTGAGGTTCAAGGGGCAATTCACATGTGGCTCTGCTTTTAACTTACCGGTCGAACTCAAGTTGTGCGTATTATTTTAAGTGCGAAACTTCACATTACGACTGAGGTTCCCAAACGATCGGTGTTGGGACCTCTCTTATTCCTGGTTTAAGTGAAAGATATTTTGAAACTACCTTTTGCTGGGTCATTTATTTCGTTTGCCGATGACGTTGCGTTTGTCTTCGTTTCTATTTTGCCCCAGTTGTTTAAAGATATATCAGGATATTCTGGAAAATTATTTTCCTATACTGTTATACTCTTATGTTATTTTATGTAGATTTCTGAGATTACCTCTAATATTCTGTCATGATCCATCGCTATTATACATTTCTAAGGCGTCCTTAGCATCGCCTACAATTCTGTTTCTAATTGCTCTAAATTTTATGTGGTATAAATTTCACAGTTTTAGTAGGGTAATCATTCTTTCGACCAGACTGTGGATTTTGGTCGAAAACTAAGAAATTACGTACTAGATGTAAAACTTAATTTGTCACAGGAAATAGAACACATCGTGAGAGGCAAAATAAAAGTCTCACATTTAGCACGTTACTTAAATATACATGCCTCAGTTCTTAGTTTGCGACCAAAATGATGCATCAATTGCATAGTTTTAATAAGCTTACTCCCATGTATTTTCTGAATTTTGTAAATTTTAGAATTGTAAGGACCTAAATTGTACAGTTTTAGTAGCGTAAAAGATACTGATGCCCCAAAATGATGTGAAATCGTTAAATCCGTCCGGATTCTCCGTTTACTATGATGCCCATACAAAATCTAACCACAATCGATTTTCGAAATTTTTGTTTTGCGAGTTTAAAAATTTTCGAATTGTTGGCGCCATATAGATTGCGCAAATTTTAGTAATTTTTCATTTTAGGCTTAAGGTTTACAATTTTATTGGTTACCATGAATTTTCTGGTACAGAATTAGAACTATTTTACAGTTTAAGCAGAAAAACCACCGTGTATTTTTGAAATTTTCGATGTGTGGCCTAAATTTCACAGCTTTACTGAGTTTTGACCATCATAAATTTTGTGAACTTCGGTAATGAGAATATTAAGTAAAACTAATCTGCTGAATCCGACTTCAGGTTATTAAACTCGCGGCAATTGAATATAATATCAAATTTAAGGTTAATGCCGGCACATCAATATTGATTTAGAAATACAATTTTTTGATTGATTTGCAGGAATCAAAAACACGACTAATCGAACTCGAAATTAATTAAATACCTTAAAACGCTATTTATCAAAATACACCGGGTTCACACACATCAAATGTCTTACGTGTATCGACTTAAGTAAATATTTTTTGAGGGCGTAATTATGTACAGAAAATATTGCTAAATCATATAAAACCGCACAGCTTCATACGTGCAACAAACAAAAAAAAATTATCTAAAAGCGATTAGTTAAATGATCTAATCCGTCGATTTTATGTAGCTAGATACATACAAAAAAAAAAAACATATCTTCGTGCCATCAATAATCGAGCAGGTGAGTCTATATAAAGAATACTTTTTAATATCGTAGGTTGAACATTAGTCCATGTTGTGAATGTGGTTATGAATATTATATGCAGACGATTTAACATTTGGTCGACGATATATAAAATATCTACATGAGACAACGAAAGAAATTTCAATTATTTCTTCAAATCACTCTCATCAAAATGACGATACAAAATCAATTAATAATCAATATTTGATCTTAACAAATTACTTTTGAGAATTGTGTATACATACATATATAAGATACACAAATAGATATACGATAAAGTGAAATTATTTATTTTTTTTCTTTCGATATAATTGAAAATTAATAAAATTTTATTTGATTTTTAATTTGGATTTCATATCTTATCGTGAAAATCATATTATTTCGGTTTGTGTTGTTAATCCATACCTAGCTGTGGATGGATGCATATATATGATAGCCGTATATACATTTTGCTAATTGTGATTTAGCAACATAGATTTTAGTTAGGGTTAATTCATTATGAAAAAAATGTATGTTTGTTTTATTTTATTGGTACGAGTACATAAAGATGATGAAGACGATGATGTTGATGAGTATCATGAGCGATGAAGACAAATGATTATTTTCTATCGTCTTTTTGTGTATCTCGACATAGGACCTATAGAAAGGCTCTTTAAACATACTATTTTTCGTAATAGTTTGATTGACGTTCTTGATGAAAAAAAAAATTTACGATATATAATAATTAGTTTTGACTAGCAGTTAATTAGACGATAATTTATATATTGTTATTTTAAAAATAAAAATAATATATATATATATATATATATATATATATATATATATATATATATATATATATATATATATATATATATAAATGCATTTATGAAAGAGAAACTATCTCTTTAAATCTTAATATATAGTTTGTGTATGTATTCCACCATCCTTATAATATAATTAATATATACAGCATCGGCACTGAAAATACAATAAAAACTATATCAAATTTAATTTAAAATCATAAATAATTTTTAATCCATAGTAAAATACAATACATAACTATGTTGTATAACATAATTTCAAATTTATGAAGCATATAAAAAAAAATAAAAAATAATAATTGTTGGAACCAATTCAATAACTATAAATATTATACTTCGGGTAAAAATTGTTTAGCTTGGGAATAAAAAATATTATGAATAATTTACCATGCAACTGAATCACTGCCATTTTCAGTATATAAACGAAAAAAATTACAGAATTTCAACTTGTATATCCATTAAACACCTTTAAAATTTTATTTTATTTTTAAATACAATTTTTTTTCTTAAATATGTTTTCATTCAACTCGGGAAATATATTTTTTTCTTATATACGAAACAGTTGGAATACCAAAAATGATCTACATGACAAATTAGTTTAGATTGTATTTTCTTAAAATAGAAATAAACGAAATTTTTCTTTAAATTTTCCATTTTTTTATTTTACACAAATGAAATTCTTTTTGTAGAAAAAAAAATATTTTAAAAATTTGTACAAGTTTATATCGTGCACTCATCTTCGTTTCTTTACTTGAAACATTTTTTTCACAATTATTGCTTTTTCGATGTTACTGTTTCGTTTTTATAGTTTAGGATATATATATATATATATATATATATATATATATATATATATATATATATATATATATATATAAATATATATATATATAAAAAATATATATATATATATATATATATATATATATATATATATATATATATATATATATATATATACTAATAAAAAACATGGTAATAATAGTTGCTTTCCAATCGACCACCGCAAGTGGTTGCAAGTACTTGGGTGTGTGTCTTTGCTAAATGTGTACTACTCGTAACTACTCTACCTATTTTTCATGAGCAGTTAGAAACAGTTACGCACCATTTCATATCACTAGGTGGATCTGTGTTGAACGGCTTGATAGTTAAACATTTGAAAAATACTAGTTTTAAATTATTATCTTAGCAAAGACTAAAACCTAACTAGTAGCGGTTGACTAGCGGTTCGTCGATTGGAAAGCAACTATTAACATAAAACTTCTGTATATTTTACAAAAAAAATTGTTCGTTTTCAGCCAACGCAGCTCTTCGCAAATACAACAATTTTCATTTCGTAAATTTAACAATTTTTATAATTACTGTGAATATTTACAATAGTTTAACAAACACTAAAAAATTTACAAAACAGTTTGTAATGTTTTGTAAATTTTTTAGTGTTTGTTAAACTATTGTAAATAAACACAGACATCTTGTAAAGCATTGTACTATTTACAAAGGGGGATGTAAAATAAAAATGTATTTTTACGAAACTAAATTGTAAAATTTACGAAAACATTTTTGGAAATTACCACAAATAGTTGTAACACTAACAAAGACACGCAGGAGACGTTACACAAATTATTGTAACATTTCTTAATCATTTTTGTTGAATCTTTAGGGTAACTGTTAATATTTACAAAGTTAATTTGTGATTTTTACAAAAATACCTATAATATTGACAAATACGTTTAGTGGAATTAACGAAGGATCTTGTTATATTTACTAATGAAAATAACAATACAAAGTAATTATTTGAATTTTCATTCAATTTTAAAATAATATGTTTTTCAATGCAATCTTATTTCCGTATACATAAAACTATAAAACAAATTTTTGACAATTAAGAAAAGTTATATACACTATATTAAAACCAACACAATTCGTTTTCAGCGAATTTTTCATTCTACTTCTTCCTTTCGTTCATAATATTTTAAGGAGCTCGTTCTCTCTTGTCATAAATATCGCATTTCGGCTCCAGTTTACTATTTACATTCAAGGCGGCAACCAGCTGGTTTTTAATGACGTCGTTCAGTGTAAAATCAAAGACGAGTTCGTTTGAGCTGAATCCCTTCGACGCGTTCTTTTGAGAATTGATAATCCGAATTGTTCCGAAATGTAGGCGACATTCAGGTTTTCTTTTTGTTTTTACTTCAAATAACAGCATTCCACGCAGGCATCAATGTAGGACTTCACATATCGGCGCATTTTTGGAAACCATAGATTTTCCTTGAGTTGTTCTATCGTCTTCTCGGTTCCGATGTGTCCCTTATTATCGTGAAAATGTTGTACTACTGGGAATCGAACTGCCTTTGGCACTACAAATTTCAGCTCGTTTCCTTACTTACGGAATAATCGATAATCTTATGTCGAAATTCCCCTTTTAAAAGTTTTTCATCGTCGGACTTCTGATCTCCAGCGATAATTTTTTTCAAGTTTTCGTCTTGTAGATGCATTGTAAGAAGCCAGTCATTCTGCTTAATTCCAATTTTCTAATTTATGTTAGGGGACGTCAAATTCTGATACACTTGAAGCGAAACCATCGGGCTGTGACGACAGCAGAGACTTAAGTTGACATTGTTTGGTTTTACTCAAATCTTTTCCCATATTCAAATGGACCTCCCGATCGTACAGCGGTCACCTTACAGACGATTTCGTACACTCGTATAGACGATTTCGTTCTCTACATAAAACGGCAGGGCCCAACAATAGATTTTCGGATATAAATTCGTCCTCAACGACTAGAACGTTTAAGAAATTATCGTTGTTCTCGACTTCAACGACAAATTCTCCACATATGTACTGATCACCAACAAAACCAAAAATTATGGAACAATCAAGCTACGGTTTTAAGTCTTCGGCGAATGACCTACGGGTCAAGGTACAATTGTTACCAGGGTCAACAAATGACGAAGTCTCTATTTACCTAGTTCTTATCAATTTTAACGATATTCGGTTTGGCAAAAGTTCTAGATTCGGTAGTTTATCGTTTTTCTGGACATGCAGCGGTTTTATGTGTCGTCCTCAGGCAATTCATGCATCGTTCTCTTCTTTGTAGCTCGAGAAATTTTATTACCAAATGTCTCGGGTTGAAATAATTATAGCATATCAACGAATTAGGATCTGCATTTCTTTGTGTCGACGGCTTCCCATAATTTGACGGTATGAGTAATTTCGATGATTGTGGTTTAGATTGATTTTTCGGCGGAGGAATAGATGGTTTCGTTGCTGAGTGCAATGTTCCTTGAAACAGTGGATTATATTGAACGTATTTTCTGATGGCAGTTACCAATTCATTATACAATTCGAAAACGACCTGGATATTTGCTTCTTCAAATCGTCGTGATTGATTCCATTTATCGTATATCTAATTATACAGTCGTCTAGGAGTTCAGCATTTCGTCCCAGAGACAACATTTTATAACTTCTCGGGAGTTATAATAATTTTCGTTAATTTAGTTTCGTTAAGTTCGATTTTAGATCATTCTTGTCTGAATTGCACAAATAGAAAATATATTACAATCTAAACTTAAACTATGAAAATTTAAGTTCGCAGGGTAAGACTTGTTAACCAAGTTGCTAGCAATATGTTGAGTTAAAAAGAAAAATCTTGCTAAAAATGTATTATCTGCTACAGATAGTTTTATGATTTTATAATTATTAATTAATCTTACCATATTCCAGGAGCCTAAGTTTAAGATGATAACCTATCAATTGAATAACTCATTTCAGTTTAAATTTCTTAATCATTGAATCATGCTTTAAAATTAAATAGGAAAGTTGTTTCGTTAAGTTTTTTAAAGTTTAATTAAAGTGTTAATTTACAATATTTCCAATTGCCATTAAAAGCCATCACTAGCTTTATAAACACGTGTAAATTAGTTATTAAATTTATTTTACAAAACTTGTAAGTTGGATTTTTAAGAGGCTTCGTTAAATACTCGTTAAGTTATTTGAGTACAATTTAACTAATTTTAATTGGTTCGTTTTTAAATAACGTTATATTTAAAATGTAAAAAAATACTAGTTGGTTCGTTCAACTAGAAAAATTTCGTCAAATTAATTTAACGAAAAATTGTTTTTTGGAAGTAAACAAATTTGAACCATTCAATAAATTACTAATGATATAAATAACCTTGGATTTAACGATTTTCTTTAAACTGCTAATTTTCTTTAGGTTACTTTCGTTAAGTTCGTTTTTAAATCATTTTAGCTTTTTGGTTCAAAACGACAATAGATTCACACTGACATCGTTTGATGTGATGAATTTGAAATTTATCAAATAATTGGCAACCCCTTGGACTTAAAAAAGGACTGATTTGAAGTTTAAAATTGTTTCGATCACTAATTTTTATATACCTTTTAAAAACTTTTAATATTTCGTTAAATACTTGTTAATTTCTTTGAGCACAGTTAAAAAAAAATTATTTGTTACTTTATATAGTCAAAATAAAAAAAAATATTTGGTTGGGTCGTTAAACTGAAAATTTTCGTTAAGTTAATTTAATGGAAACAGAATATAACTTCTGAAACGCTAATAATTGTTGAATTAAGTATGGATTAAATTGATCATTTTCGTTAAGTTGTTGATGCGTTGTTTTGATGCGCTGCAAGCGTTATTTTTTCATTTATTTGATATATATATATATATATATATATATATATATATATATATATATAAATATATATATATATATATATATATATATATATATATATATATATATTTATATATATATATATATATATATAAATATATATATATATATATATATATATATATATATATATATATATATATATATATATATATATATATTATATATATAAATATATTTATATATATATATATATATATATATATATATATATATAAATATATATATATATATATATATAATATATATATATATATATATATATATATATATATATATATATATATATATATATATACATATATATATATATATATATATATATATATATATATATATATATATATATATATATATATATATATATATATATATATATATATATATATATATAAATATATATATGAAGCTTTAGTGCAAACGACAAGGAGTTATTGATACGACACTCAGCCGAAGGCAGTAAAATACTGAAATTCGGGTTTATGTGTTCAAGGACCCGTAAAATATTTACAATATTTACAATTTGCATCTGTTAAGTGTTAACATGCTACACTCGACCAAATTATTTTTTAATAATTTAAGAAGTGATTAAGGCTTTCAAAGTTTATTTTCCATGCTAAGAACATATAACTAAATGATCCATTTACATTTTCCACTGCTTCAACAGTTTGTAAATGACCTAGATTTTGCTAAAATTTAGGTACAACTAATTTTGAGCAAAATTTGAGTTTTAATTAAAAAAAAAAAAAAAACTATATTTTAATTAACAGTAAGATTAACAAATGCAGTCCTGAATTATGAGGCATTAGCTACAATAAGTTAATATTATTGGGTCGGGTCTGTCATTGCTTCCACTCCTTTGGTTTTATTATATGTAACGCGTTTACGGTGGTGCCCGGCATTCCGGGAGTTCCTGGTTTGTCTTTGGCCGTAAATTCTAATCAATCAACCAATATACAATCTCCTGCAAAAATAAATCTAACAACTTAATGTTCGAAAAAAAGCATCTTTAATCCAAATATGGTGGTATACTTCGAATTAAAATTTCAAAACCATTCCGTCCCACAAACAAACTTCATCAATAAAATATAAATTTAACAGATTGATTTAAGAAAGTCTTGCGTTGTTTTTGGTGCTAATAGTAGAAGTACTAAAACTTGAGAAAAACTTTCATATTCATATCAAAGAGTTTAAATAAATAAATAAATAAAGATTTTTATTTTTATAAATCCAATTAAATTAAATTCAATGATTCTTAATGAAATTATTATTATTTTTTTTCTTAAAATCAACTTCACATTTGACTCAACCGAAATTTTTTTTAAAGTCATCAAAAATACTTAATTCTTACAATAATGTTTTGGTAACTTTAAAATACTCTTCACAAAAAAAAAAAAGAATAAATTGTTGAGACTTACGAGAGTTAGACTTTGGGTTTTTGTTTTTATTTTGTTGGAGATATGTACAATTAAGTATTTTATATGAAATTGCATCTTTAAAATTTCGATTTTTTTTTTAACTAAATAAATTTATATTCAATCGACATAGTAAAAAATTCTGGGGAGCTAGAAATTCATTGTTTGTGCGGAAACGATACGAAAAAACCAAAATTATATTTGCAGTTCAATTCACGTTTCAAGATTTTTTTTTCATTTTATTTCGAATTTAATACAATTTCCCTAAAGTACATTTTTCTATTTAAAAATCTATTTTTTTTTATTGAATTTTTTCAATTTTTTTATACTTTTAAATTTTATATCCTCGGTATAAAATGTAGATAAGTGTACGAGTTGGAAAAAGTTCTATATCTGTTGAATACATACCAAAAGAAGTGCTACATTAACAATCATTTGGTATATATATATATATATATATATATATATATATATATATATATATATATATATATATATATATATATATATATATATATATATATATTTATATATATATGTATATTTATATATATATATATATATATATATATATATATATATATATATATATATATATATATATATATATATATATATATATATACATTTTTTTTATGTAAATTTATTTTTTGCTAAACGAATATCAAATGCATTTCGGGCCGAAGGTATTGGTGGTAAACATATTTTTAATGGAACGTTATTAATATTCTAAAGTGGATATGTTACTGATTTATTTATAAGGGGATATAATTAATTTGAATACTAAATAAATTATAAAGTAGCATTGCTATAATAAAATAGCAAAGTTAATATATAGAACTATTTTTACTAAAATGATAAATCTTTGACTGAGTTACGTATTTTATTATTAATACAAATTATTTGTTTGAAATACTGAGAATATTCTCAAAATCGAGCATTACATGACTAATTCAATCATACATACGATTAAATCAATCAATGTTATTCTAAACGGATATTAACTCGTTAAAAATATGTATTTTTGACTTCCTACCACATAACAACGCCGCCATGTGCAAAATTTTTTTTTAATTGCGACATTTTTCAGCAAAATTAATTTGAGCAAAATGTTTAATTTTAGGAAAATGATTAAATGATGTAGGCGTTCTTATCCAATTTTCTTCCATATTTATGTACATATTTTTGTTGTTAGTTTGTTATGTATTTTATATATAATAAATCTGTGTTTTTTTATTTTTATATTTATGCAAAAAAATTTCCATTTTCTAAATGAAAAATCACCCTTAAATAGCAAACTTAATAATATATTGCTGTCATAATAAAATAGCAAAATATTTATCAAAGGGGATTAAAAATAAAATAAAATAAAAAAAAATATGTTGTTGTAAATTTTAAATTATAAATTTAATTATTTTTTAATTTTTTATTTAATTTATTTAAATATAATTGATATTAATAATAATTAAAAATATAATATTTTTTTTTATTGATCAATTTTAGACGCAGTGGAGGAAATGGTTTTAATTTAATTTTTAGTGAGCTGTGAATTGCAAAAATTATTCAGCTGAATATTTATATAAGTTAACAAAAAAATACTACAGCAAAATATATTAATTGGGGTCGCATGTAATGGGAAATTGTTGATGGATGTACAAGTGTCGAGATAGGGGATCAGATCAGATAGGAAATTTATTTACTTTTTATTAGCTCTTCACAAAAATAATTTAGTCGAATAGGAAAAAAAATATTTAATTTTACAATTGGTGCATTATTATTTTGTTCAGTAATCGTTTGTTTCTTTAACTGGATAAGACAATTTCATAGAATTGGATAGGTTATTGTATTTGATATCGATGGTTTTTTCTAAATTCTAGTTTTATAATAGTATTTGGGAAAATATCTTATTAAAAAAATGTAAACATACACTTAAAGAATAGTTACATCTTGGGTGATCATTATTATTCATATTTCGTAATAATAGTCTCGCCCACCTCAATCAATTGAAAATACTTAATTTATGTTGAATCAACCAATGTACGTCTTAAAATAATTCGCCTCTAAGGTTCGGGTTAAAATGTTATATTTATTTAAACCATATGACCTTTATTCTTCATATCTATACATAAGTATTATGTTATGTATATATATATATATATATATATATATATATATATATATATATATATATATATATATATATATATATATAAATTGGTCTATTTATTTATACAGATTTATTTTTCTATACGAGCACGTTTATAAAACAAATAATAAAAAATAATATTTTTATCACTACAATTTATCTATGATTAGAACCAATTATCTTAATTTTATCTTTTCAAGTATAATATTACTGTCTATTTCGTATATGTTAAGATATATAACCACATCTCTTGTACTTCTCCTATTCTTGTTATTTTTTGATAAGACGGTAATTTCTCATTTAAATCATATTTTATCTTATCCATATATGAATATGTATTATGAACATATATAAGATTAAGGAATTATGTATTTATAGTTAGAATTGGTAATGATACAGGTATACTTGATATTGCGTCGTCAAATTAATAATAAGTTAATAGTAAGTTAATTAATTGCATTTAGAATTTTGTGTTGATATATTAGTTGTATTGCTTTGGAAAAGAAATATTTAGTAGATTTAGCTGATTTATAATTTCTCAAAACAACAGCAAAAAATTTGGTTTTTGATACCTCTATGTTGTTAATAATAATCAAAACTAATAATAATAAAAAAATCAAGTGGTGAGCATTGTAACTAAAAATTGGGTTTAACATGTAAATTGAAATTTTGTTTGTAATACTTTGGATTTAACATAAATCTCCTTTGGAAGGAAAAAGCTAAACAAAAACCTACACTCAATATTTTTTATAGATCTTCAGATATTCGAAATAACTATTGGGCTGATTATTTGATTCTGACTAGTCTGGCAGTGTAACCAATTTTGAGTTTTAAAATAAATTCTGTTATCAATTCTATACGGTCGAGATTGTGGAGTTTCCTGGTGGAATAGTGCCAAGGCAGAGCATAAATTAATTTCAATATTTTATTTTGTGTAGTTTGCACTCTTTTCAAGTGTGATGGAGCGCAACCACTCCACACTGATCCATAGGTCATTCCCCGATATTGCCCGAATTACGGCAAAATGATTCAAGTACAAATTTTATCTGATAGACATAAATTATAATTATTCTGATTGGTTAATTTTTTTTGTCTTATACGATAAAAACGAAATTCACAGTAAGCGATACATGTACAGTGTTTTTGTCGTAAGGATATTTTTCTGTCATTTTAATAAATTTTTTGTTTTAGAATTTTTTTTAAGTTTTCTACTCACGCAGCTGGCCAAGCTACAAACGATATCTTTTGCAGAATGAACTATGCTCAATTTTTGATTTTTGTCGTACGATAAAAAAATATGGCGGACTTTCAACCAATCAAAACGATTATAATTTATATGTCAGATAAAATATATACATGAATCATCGCCTTTTTACTAACTGAGGATTTGCGGTTGATTAATAGGTATAATATTTTAGACATCATATTTACTTTTTTAATTACATTACTTATATGTTAAAGCTTTGTCAACCAAGATAGTTAATAGAATTTCCCCAACGAATTAATTCTCCAGAGAAATTCAAATATTTCAATGATAAGTGTCTATTATGCCTTCGCCTCGTGAAGAATGCTAGTTGAGATTTACTCATATTAACTGTGATTTTAAGGTAGAAAGACTAAATTACATTTAGGCTATTTTCTAGCCTTTGGATAATTGTGATTGTAAATAGACTCGGTGGAAAAACCGTATCATTAGCATAAAAATACAATATAATATTCTGCATTTTCGGAATATCGTATATAAAGAAGTTATATAGGTTTGGGCTTAGGACCTAAATCAGTATTCGCAGGTGTACCGCAAGACAGCACCTTGCGGTACACCTGCGAATACTGTTTTAGGTTCAGAAAGCCATCTGCCAACTTGTACTTACTAGTTGACTAGGGTAAACAGCGATTGATTCAGCGATTGATTCGGCCTTATTACTACGGTTGCAACTCCAGAAACAGTGCCAACTGTTGAAATCACCACAGATAAAATAACAGCAATCAGAATTAGTAAATTTACTAATATTATTTTTAAAAATATTAAGATTGTATGTGATGTTAGAACCAGGAAAATACACTGATGTTAAGTTTATATTGGTAGTATCATAAATTACATGAATACCGATCGATTAGGTGGTTTTTTATGGACAAAAATACACCTCTCCATTCTTACTTCTCTATCAAGCCATGGGTTTTTGGTTAATTTACTTTCAGGGAAATGACTCAAATTAAATTAAAGTGTGGAAGATTTTAGAGATATATTCAGTTTACTCACGATCTTTGTTTTATATTTTCTCTTATATATTTATTTCTCTTATTTATCTTTTATATATGTTTTCTCTTTTAATTAAAGAAGTGGAACTTTTAAACTATATAATTCAACCTCCACATTAAAATTAGTTGAACTTTAAATTAAAGAATTCAACCTCTAAATTAAAGAAGTTAAACTTAAATTAAAGAATTCAACCTTTAAGTTTAAATTAAAGAAGTTGAACTTTAAATAAAAAAGATTAAATTAAAGAATTCTACATTTTAATTGAAAAAAGTAGAATTATAAATTAAAGAATTTATACTTTAAATTAAAGAAAATGAAGTTAAAATTAAAGAAGTTGAACTTTGAATTAAAGAATTTAACCTTTAAATTAAAGAACTTGATCTTTTATATTAAAGAGATTGAACATTAAATAAAAGAAGTCGAACTTTAAATAAAAGAATTAAACCTTTAAATTAAAGACGTTAACCTGCAATAAAATTATTAAATAAAAGAATTTAACCTTTAAACTTTAAATTAAAGAATAAATAAGTAAAACTTAATATAAAACAAGTTAACATTTTACATTACAGAAGTTGAACTTTAAATTAACAATTCCTGTTTGCAATACCTTTAAGATACAGAAGTTGAACTTTTAAATAAAAAAAAATTAAAAAAATTGTACTTTTAGTCGAAGAAAATGCAGTTTAAATTAATGAAATTGCAGTTTAAATTAACGAAATGAATTCTCTCTTTTGACAATGAGGGCTGTTGGTACTATGATTTTAACTACAATTAGCACTTTTTAGTTTTCACGACAGAGAGTATCCCCACAGAGATACTATTTAGGTGTCATGTTGCAATAGGTCCAAACATTTAGCATATTTCGCTTTGTGTTGTGTCAGAACGACGATTAATGAATATCTCCAATTATAATTCGTTTAAAATTGTTTCATTGTTGAAATAAAATTAAGAATTCATTTGGGCATTATACTACTTATGTTTAATAACTTGCTTATGTTGCAATGAATAATATTGGTAGCCGGTTTTAGATCTTCTTTGAGCTCATCAATATCTAAATCTGGTATTCCAAATAGGACTATTTTAATTGGTCGATTAAGTTTTGCCTCAAAGCTAAAAAAATGGTGTTTGTGTTGTTTGAGGGGTCATCGAGAAGTTTGTGGAATTTGTTTAGACTCTGTTGCGTGTATTTACCGAATTCCACCCATACAAAAGATCCATACAAGTTTATACTCAAAACAGCCGCTTTGTATACAAGAAGTTTGTTTTCAAAAGATAGACTACTTTTTTTATTTAAAATTGGATACAATACAAGAAATAATTTAGAGACTTTATTTACAACAAAATTTAAATAATTTTGAAAGGTTACTTTAGGTAAATTTACTTAGTTAAATATTTATCTTGTTTTCCCCAATTTATTATTTTGGCCGTTTATTATTTATATTTGTTTGTTTGAGGTAATTTGCAAGCAATATTTCAACAGATGGCGCTAGTACAAAAGCCTTTGTCTGTGCCTTACATTCGACTAAACTTTTGTAAAAACAAATTTTAAGAATTTAAAAAAAAATTACAAACATAACATTATTACAAGTAAACATTACTGAAAAGTACAGCATTAATTTAATGGCAATATAAGATTAGTTCTGAAAAATCTCAACATCTGTTATGTTGAGATATCCTACTCGGGTTCCGTGCATGCCGAGGTTTAATGGAATAGCTAATTATATCTGTAAAGAACATTTACACCAAAGGACTATTTTCTTTTGAGTGACAGCGATTGCAAGTGTTCTTTTAACGATTTATGCTGTGTGCCTTAATCGATTAATTAAATTAAACTAAAGTATATCAAGTAAGTTCATGTAATATCTGCATAGATGGAACTACCACAAAAGTCACTTCTCGTACCTTAACTTTGACTAAACTAAAATGTAGTTTGAGATATGCTAAATTAAACGATGTACCTGATAGATGGAGGAGCGCTGCTATCGAAACCCGAATTGTTGACAAAACAACAGTTTAAACAGTTAAACGCCTGATTCGAAAAGTTGTTTTAAAGCAATGTGTAAAATAGTGTCAGGACCTGGGGCTTTAAATGGCACACTGATATATATATATATATATATATATATATATATATATATATATAAATATATATATATATATATATATATATATATATATATATATATATATATATAACCCTTCTAACTTCTTCAGTAGATATTACTCATGTTGAAGTGTCGTGTTCAGCCTAATCATTAATAGATTGGATGCTAGAAGATATTTCAAACGATTTTTATACACAGATGCAAGACTCACATTTTTCTGATATCAAACAGCTAATCAAACTATTATCTTGTGGGTATATTAAGCGCTAGCATAGCATATTTTTTTGTACATATCTTATTGTTTGCCAGTCTGGTTTGGATCCTTTAACAATATCCTTTAATTTATTTTGCCATTTTCAATTAATTATGTCGTAATTTTTTTGTTTGATTACATTATGTAGAAGTTTAACACTTCGTCTGATAAAATCATTTTATACATAGTTTATGGGCTTAAAGTTGGGATTGTTAAATCTACTGCATAATTAATGATATATGTTACTCAGACAAATAAAAGCATCGAGGTTGTAATCAATAGTTTTTTGGTAAGTATACCAATCTGCATTTTTAAAGTCATGACTTTTAGCTGACAGTTCGGTCTGTAATGTACATTTGCTCACTGAACATAGTACAGAGTTAATTTCATTGTTTGTGTCAACTCGGGATACTGGAACTGAACTGCTTGATAAAAATAATTATAATGTGCTATTCGATCTGTTGTTTTGGTAGTAAGTAAGTGTATCTGAAAAGTGTACAGTACAATATGATCTACTGTTAAGAGAACTAAAAAGAATACGTCCTCCTTTATTTGCTCGTCTGCAGTTCCATTATTTATGTCGGCAATTTAAATTGTAATTTAAATTAAATAAATTGGAAATATTTGATTTGTAAATGTAGCAGCATATAACCTTTAGTGTACCGTGGGGAGACATTAAGAGTATATGGATATATTTTCCATATGGATATATGGATCGACGCTACGCGCATTCCAAGTACAGAATTAAATATTACTATTTGCAGACACATGTTTTATAGTTGCGGCTATATTTTATTTCAGTGAATGCCGGAATAAGGCAACAAGATTTGAAAAGTTGGCGTTTACTAGCTTAAAAGCTGAAAATGGCTTAAAAGTATTTTTCTGATTAGTTTCTTCTCTGATACGAAGATATTCAGCTCGCTTTGGACAAATAACCGAGTTGTGGTGGGATTACCACTACATTTTACTGGTTTTTTCTAGTGACAAATTCGAGACTGTGGGAAACCGTGGACAGGTGGATGTGATCTATACAGATTTTTCAAAATCTTTCGATAAGATAGATCACGCAATCCTTCTGCGTTAATTAATTTTGAGTTCGCTTTCATTCCGATTAAATGGGTTGCGTCGTATCTTTAAAACCGTGAGCGATCCGTGATCTCGGAGTTATCTATTCTAGTAATTTGAACTTTAACAATCACATTAGCTACATAATAAATAATTTAAAGCATATCAAAAGCATCCTGATAGAATTGCGACGTTTACCTAATTAAAAACAGGGTTTTGTTCGTGAACGTTACATGAACCGTTTTAGCTATTAGGTTTAGAAACTTTAGCGCGTAGAAGAGAAATAGCTTGTGACGTTTTTGCTCGTGACATTTTATGTTCCAGCATTAATTGCTCTGATTTAATTTTTACGATTCTCAGCTAGCTTTGAGAGCACGTTCGGGATTTTTGCATATTCCATATTGCGCAAATAATTTTAGAAATATGGAATCTACTTTGAATGCTTTTGTTGCTTTTAAACGAAATTATTTAGTGTTGTTGATTTTAATATTTCAAGAACGTTGTTTAAGAAAGACGGCTGTTGTAGTCATAATAATTTCATTTTATGGTTTTACTTTATTGTTTTTTTTTTTTAATTTATTAAATAATTTTATTTTATATTTTAATTATGTCAAATATTATTTATAATTGTAATTTTTTTTTTTTTTAGATATTCATCGTGGTGGTCATGTGAGTATAATGAAACATTGTAATTTTACTAAATTGATAAATAAATAAATAATAATACTTCCTAAAATATCACACGGTAATCTTTATCCTCGCCTACGGCTCGTGCTATAAATTTACACCGCGAGGAAAAAATAAACACTTCTCTCCCTTGGTGTATAATATACTATTTTTGTTGTTTTAATTTTATTTACTGACAATTTGTCCAAATTGTTTGAAAAAGGACATATGCTGAATTACTCTTCTTCAAATACCTGTTTTAAATGCAAGGCAAAACATCATACGATCCAGCATGACGTCAACAACGGTTTCAGTCAATGAGTACCCGTAAAATGAGTACCCGTAAAATTTGTGTACACGAAGAAAAGCTATCAATAAGATCATCTATTGGTGAAGATTCATTTTCAGCAATACAAACTGTTGTTGCAGCCAAAGTAGTTTTCTTACGTTCCATGGTGGTAGGTTCAATTAGTATGTTTTCGTAGTTTGGCTAATATGTTATTGATTTCTATAGGTATTCTGGACAATACCAAATTTTTTTGCTTAGTAGTTTTTTAGAGGTACCTCTACTTGCGGGATTTAATTTTTTTTTGTACGTGGTGCCAATGACTGGTGGGTATTTTTCTAATATGTAGCTCGTCCTATTGTTAATGAAACAAGTCCACCTTCTTGGTACACTGAAAGCCATGCCAACACAATGGTAAAGTCGGTCCAAGAATACAATGAATTAACAGGAGCTTCGAAAATTGCTGCGACTTTGTAGAGTAGTTTTGTTTATAACACAGGTCCGCGCAGCTCTAAACGTTGAACTGACAGCTGTTTTAATCGCATGCCTTTCGTTTTGGCTGCAATTAGATGAACTGAACTTTCACCGTTTGAACTGGTTGATCTCGCGTACACCACTGCTGCATAAGCCTTCTCTGAAGAGTCAGAAAATCCATGTAACTGAACACTGCTATCTGCCTGCTTCTGAAGATATCTGGGAATGCGAATACCTGAAAGACATACCAAATCATTTCTTGCGGCGCACCATAATTGATTAATGTTATCGGGCAATATTTCGTCCCATTCAATTTTTGTCAGCCACAATGACTCAAGTAATATTTTGAATGTAATTGTTACTGGGCCCAGCCACCCAAGTGGATCGAAACTTTTACCACACTCGGACAACAATTGACGTTTTGTTGATGGTTCATTCTGAAACTGCTTTGGACTTAGAAAAGCATCCTCGTTTGTCAGCCAGCAGACTCTCAATGTTTTGATGTGCCCTTCAGGATCTCCGAATGAGATGCATTCCTTTCCCCGAAATTCGATTGGAATTTTGTTTAGTAACTTAGGACTGTTTGAACTCCATTATAGCTATTTGTCATCAAAACGTCGTTTAATGACAGCCCAGAACTTGATTTGCAGGAGCTGTTAAACCCAACCCGCAACTTTTTACCGGTATTGTTTATTTTAAATAGGGCGTAGAGAGATAAATAATACATCTCGCAGCTTTCGCCAAACACTTCATGATCTGGAATTCGTACCATGTGACCTAGCATTTCGTACGTATTCTTGCATACATTTTGTGTATTCATCTCTCACTTGCACATCTTTTCGGAATTTACGCTCCATTGCTAGCATTTGAGTGGTTGCTGTCCTTAAACTGCTTCCCAATTGATCGATCTTCTCTGCCAGAGGCAGTTCAACCATGTATCGGCCATTAATAATTTTGTGCGTGGTGGAGAAATGGTTTTCACACTTATCATTGCTGGTCCCAAGGTTGGTTGAAACTTCTTCCACTTACCAAAATGTTTGGAATACTTGACTGACTAGACATGACACTCGGTTGTAGAATTTGGTTTGTGATCCGCATATTCAGCAACAACCCAAACAAACAAGGTAATCAATCAAATGGAGATTTGGCCTTAGCAATATTTGTTTTCTTACCGTAGAATACGTCAATACCGATGATCATATCGGTTGGACTTGGTTTGTGAAACGTGTGATCAGCGAGACAAATTCCATTAAGTTTTACTTTATTATATTCATCTAGTGTTGTTGTCTGAGAAGGTAGACAGTTAGTTAGCTTACCTAGTATTAAAGCATTGACTATCACAAAATTTTCTAAATCATATCTGGCTGATGGAACTGACGCTAACCCGTTAACAGTGTTGTTCGCGTGTTTACGTCCCAAACCCAGTTAGATTCTGATACCGAATCGAATAGCGCCCGAATGGTTTGAATGTAATTCTCAGCATCAATTGTATTCATAATTACCGTCGGTAATATCGGTTGTCCTTTTTTGCCAACTGCAGCCTTTGTTGTAGTGTAAATGAGATATTGGATTAAACTTATAGAATCTGAGTTTGTTTTCTTAATTGCCATGTTTGCACTCATTTTTGATTGACTGGAACCGTTGTTGACGTCATGCAGGATCGTGTGATGTTTTGCCTAGTGATGTTTTGCCAACATTGTGGGGATTAGTGATTCCTTTTTTTTACCACATATAAAACACTTTAAACATTTTTTATTTTATTATTTATTTATTTTTTATTAATTTATTATGATTTTTATTTTATTATTTTTTACAATAAATTATATTCTATTTTATATTATATAAAATATATATTTTTAAGATTTCTGAGTTAACCGATTTTAAAATACTGAACTAAGCGTAATGGCGTGAAAAACTTTTTTTCGACTGGTTTTCTTTTCATATATATTTTTTTTTATATACCAAGATGCCAGAAATACGTTTCCTTCGCTTTTTGTTATCACTGAAGGGGGAGTACTATGAATTTAATTCGTATGCTAAGAATACTATAAAATTTACAAAATAAAATACAATTAATTTTAATTCTCATCCGAGTAATCCTGATACTCGGATGAGAATTAAAATTAATTGTATTTTATTTTGTAAATTTTATAGTATTCTTAGCATACGAATTAAATTCATAGTACTCCCCCTTCAGTGATAACGTTACCTTATAACAGTTATATTATATTGGAATATCTATAATCTTTTCTAGTATGATAGACCTGTTTCCAAATATCTACTGAGAAAATGGACTCGTCTACCTGATTTTGTTTTTACTTCAGTTGGTTCACCTAGTGCTGTTTAAGGTGCCTCATTAGTGACAGATTCGTTGAATTCGAAAAAATCTCTATTATGAGGGGTGATTTCGTCCTCTATTTCGTTGGTAGTAGTGGTTAGAAATGGTTTCGAATAAGGAGTCGGTTTAGTTTCGGACTCGCCATGAAGTAAGAATCTAACAAATACGTGTGAACATGATTTTAGTTTGGGGTGGACAAAAGTTGTTCCCTTTATATGTCGTGAGGTTTCTACCAGCTGCAATTTTTGCATTGTGTCCTGTAATTGAGAAATAAAATCATGTTTATTAGTATGGTTCGTGAATGTATTCAATAATTCTCCAGGTAATACGATCGTTGTACCTTATACCATTTCTGATGTTGTACCTCCCAAGTCGGGTTTAAAGCTAGCTCTGATACCCAAAAGAATGGTAGCTACCCATTTGTCAGCAGTTCAACATCGATTTCGAATCTCTATGCCATCTTTCGATCAACCCATTTGCCGCTGGATAGTATACTGTAGTTCGTATGTGTTTGAACCCCAAAAATCTTCCTAATTTTTCTGTGGAACACCAGATCGACAGATCCAATTTTCGTATATAGCTCGCGTGCCATACTTTCTGCAGTTATGTCAGATACTGGAATAGCTTTTGTCCAACGTGAAAATCGATCTATATTTGTTACTATAGACCAACTATAGTCTATTAATATCGGCATCACTAAACGTCTACGTAAAATGTCTACGTAAACCTAATCAGGTGCTGACCTGTGTCTATTAAAAATTGTAAATTAGTAGTTTTATCAAATAAAATAAGACGACTATTTAACAGGGTTTGATCACAAGTCGCCATGAATGATCGACCCTTTAGTTTTTCGGTTTCTTTGAATATTCGCAAGGTGAACGACATTTATGACCTTTGTCTCCGAATTTAAAGTGATACCAACAATTTTTATGTTTTGATTCAAAATATGGAAATTAAAAAAAGTTATACAACTTTTTTTTTAAAATTTAATTAAAAATTATTTAATGAAAAGGAAAATATTAATTACCAGATCGTCTTATAGCAGGCAGCATGCAACATCTGATGATGGTTGTGTAGTATTAAGTTTATATTCAGCAAATATGCAAATATTTGTTCGCCATAATTAATTCTTTCTTCTAGATCAGCATTTGTTTAAACCTGGCAATTATTTGTATTTGGCAACACTTAATTATTACTGAAATTATTTGTCTTTGGCAGCAATTGTTTTGATTGCAATTATGATTGTAAGTTGCAGCGGCAGTTGTTTTTCGGTCATTGTTTAAATTATATTTTCTTTAATATTTAATAAAATTATATTTAAACACTATGTTTTACGCGGAACGGATATTTTTGAGGCACTCTTTATATTTTACTCGGAACGGATATTTTTAGAGCACCCTTTATATTTTTCGCGATACCAAATGTTTTTCGTATCACTAAATAATTTGCACTAAATATTTTCGGGGTACCTTATGTTTTACGTGGCATCCAATGTTTTTTTGTAGCACTAAATTAGATACGCAGCACTAGTTTGCTTTTAATTTCTATCACGTTGGGTCATCATTTATGTGGAGATTAGTGATTCCTTTTTTTACCACATATTTTTTTAAATTTTTTTTTTATTTTTATTTTTATTTTATTTTTTTTTATTTATTGGAACTAGACTTTTCAGACTAACCCATCAATTTACATCTGAATTCTTAAAAACTATAATGAGGTCACTGTTGATCCAGCGATGCTCCAATGCCAGTTCGTTAATAGGTAGCTGCTCACATACTGACGAGCTCGAAGGGTTTGGTTCTCTTTAGTCTTATAACCAAGTGTTCCTTATCCAGTTGCCGAGAGGCTTTCGCATTAACATGTTGCAATAGCCTCGATTCATGTTTCGTTGCAAATCTTTTTATTTCGTGTTTTACATCCTGTATCCTTAAATCTCGATGCAAATCCTTCCTTATTCTGGAAGTTTTGTATAGGTTTGATGTTAGCATTTTTAGTACAGCCCCAAAGCTGAATACCATATAGCCAGACCGGTTTTAGGATTTGATTGTAAATCAATATTTTGTTGTCTGTGCTTAATTTTGACCTTCGTCCAATTAGCCAGTACAATTGTCTATATATAAGATTAAGCTCCTTTCTTTTCTTCTTCAAATGCTCTTTCCATTTTAGCTTAACGTCCAGTTTCATACCTAAGTATTTGGCGGAATTCTTATGGCAAAATGACATCGTTTATGCTGATTGGCGGCGGATTAACCAATAGTTTGTTCGTAAAGTTGACATGCGCACATTTTAATTCATTAAGTTTGATTTTCCATCGCTTGGTCCACTGGTGAATTTCTTCATTTGCATATTGAAGTTTATTCGCCGCCTCTTCGACAGTTTGTCCGGTATTAGGTTTCTACTTTCTATTATTGGTGTCATTCTTCTCAGAAGAAGTCTCTCCATTAGCTTTAAGATGATAGGAAGCAGGGATATCGGACGATATGATTGAGCTTCATTTGGCGGTTTACCTGGTTTCGGTATCATAATAACTTCTGCAACTTTCCAGGCAGAAAGAACATGCCGTAATCTAATAACAGCATTAAACAAATGGGTTAGTTGAACAATAACTTTCTTTGGTAGTTGCTTTAGAATTTCTCCTGTTAAAAGATCATATCCAGGAGCCTTTCCGGTCTTCAGATTGAATTTTATTTCCCTATTAACTTCTTTCTGGGTTATTAGAGGGATTATGCCCCCATAGTCGTTGCTTCCATTTTCGATTATAATATCCGATTCGGTCTCATTTGGTTGGAAAATACCAGCCAGGTGATCAGCAAACACTACAGCTTTCGATTTGTTATCCCAGGCCCACAAGCCATCACTTCGCTTAATATGAGGGATCTGCATGATTGGGGTTTTCATTCTTTTAGTTGCCTTTCATAATGAGTAGTCTGTATTTTCATCAGCCGTCAACTTTCCAAGAAACGAAGAAAACGATTTTTTTCTGAATTTCTCGTTTAAGCTGCTGTGATTTGTTATTTAGGATCGTCTTGTCAGATGGACTCCTCGTTTATTTCTTTAGTGTTATTCCACGCGGCTAATTGAATGATATTTGTGAAGTTTTCAACCTCTTCCTCTAGCTCTGTTACCGTTTTTAATCGTGTTTGTAGGTTAATATTGCTTTCTAATTCAGATCTGAGCTAACCCAGTCAGTTGTTTTATTGACAAGAGTTGGTCTTGTTTCCTTCCTAATTATCTTGTCGTTTATGGTAAGTATCACTGCAGAATGATCAGAGACCATATCTGAATTATCCTCTACTTCAATAAAATTTGATTAAACTTGTTTGATATAAAGAAATCCAGTAGATCAGGAGTTTTAACTGTGTCCGTTTGCCAATATGTCGGCTTGTCAGTGGAATGTATGTTACATCCCATTTCATTTATTGCATTTTTTAGTTCGTTACCTTTGGTTGTTGTAAGCCTAGATCCAAAGTCAACATGTTTTTCATTAAAATCACCTCCTAATATAAATCTACCATTGAAATGTTGTAGGATATTCAAGTATTTTGATTTCTTCAGGTTGTATCTAGGTGGAAAATATACCGCTCCTATCTGGAAGCGTTGCATGGTAGATGTAATTTCTAGTTATACGGTAAGCTGAGTTATAGGTGATTGATGATGCTAGCATTCATGGTGTTAATTATAGTTTTTTATTATAACAGCGGTTCCACTTCTTGCTTGGTTATCCGGATGAATTGTTTCGATATCAGACACAAATCGATCTCACTGACCCTGAGCTGACCTTTCCTGTCGCAGCCACCTGTGCATAAGATATTCCACCTCTGACATGATGACTAAAGGACAGGCCTGTGCAAAGTATGAACACTTTGCCGCGGTGGATTTTAAAACCCCTTTCGCACAGTTCACTTTTAATGTCTTCTGGGTTGCATGATTGGTGTAAATTTTTAACCATAACTCTTATCGATCGCGTATTCTTATTTTCAAATGAATGCCACTGTTATCTGTTACATTTATTTTCAGTTGATTGTTGTTCATCATTCTAGCTTGAAAATTGATGCTTTAATGACTTGTTAATGACTGAATAGTTTGTCACATTGCCAAGTATTACGGGGGGAGGATTTTGCTTGCTTTTCTTAGGTTCTTTAGTTTTTTGAAAAGTTGAATGCTTTCCTGGTGTGTTATTTTTTTCAGGCTCAGATTTTGTTTTTGAATTTAGATGGTTATCCGTTTTGTCTGATGCAGTACCTGCTTGATTACCTTTTTCTGATGAACTCTTCATCTTTTTTTGGGATTTTGGTAGTAGCCTTTTTTGGAGTGAATGATAAAAAATTTGATTTAATCAGTAAACAATTTGGTTATATTTAATATTGGACAATTGAAATAAAAATGATAATCTGCGTTATACGAAGTTTATCTGTAAATATAATTTCTTATTGCATGCTGTTTTTTTATATTCTTTAAATAAGTTGATTAAAGAAACAAACAAAATACAAAACGATGAGTTTAAATTAATGGATTTCATTTATACGAGTACATTTTGTACATACTCGTACATATATTTTACGTACTAAAAATTACATAAGGTTAAAGGGTTAAATCATATACACAACATTTCCAAATATAAAAAAAAAATTTATAATATTATTATATTATTTATACTATTCAACTATTATAATAATATATTATATATAGTTAAATCCGACTCTATATATATAAAGTTGAAACGTTAATTTTAGTTTAATGTATTTTAATTGAATGTAGCATATGATTGTAATCAATCAATTTGAGTAATAGTTATTCGGGATGGGGATTTAATTGATTTTTATTATTTATTTATATTTTATTTATTTGTTTGCTTAGAGTTTTATTTTATTTTATTCAGTATGTTGCATATATGTATACGCAAATTTCATAATCGGCGCGATTTTATATAATACATGTTGTGTAATTAAGATGGTTTGAAGCGAGCATGAATGATGGTTTGATATCTTTGCTAATATTTTAATTTCATGAGAAATTGGTATTTGAATATTGGTTCCTAGAAATGTATGTATTTAGATATTTTTTTTTTAAAATGAATGTGTTAAAGAAGTTGCGGGAAATTAATCACGAATTAGTTATGGATTAACATTTTTTATTATTAAAAATATAAAAAAAAACTTTATAATTGATCTGTTTGATGGATTTTAGCCAGTGTAAAGCAGCAACCAATTTATCGAGAGATAAAATATTCTCTGGATAATTATAACTAACGATTTTTTTAAATTTAATTTATCCACTAAATTTAGACACTAAAATTTTGGCCATGTTTAACTCGATTTGAATTTAATGTGTTCTTTAGTATTAATTGCAAGAAAATTTATTGAAATTTATTTACAAAGGGAATCAATTTTAAGGATTTCTAAAAGTAAGTGGATGATATTATGTCAGATTGTTATAACATGATTTAATGGCCGAATAATTCCATAAGACCTAGTCGAGTGGTAAATTGTATAAGAATTTTTTTAGTTGCTTTGAAGATAATTCTTTATACAATCTAGCATAGTACATAATTTTAGATTATTTATGGTTATTCTGTTCTTTTATGTGTGCTATTGAATGCAAAAAATAAAAATTGCACGACTATTGATAATATTTTGTGTGTGAAAATATAATTTTGTGGGAGGTGGTCGGTCGATGGGCCAATATACATAATGTATCGCGTGGTAACAATAGTTTTCAATCTCTATAAATTTATTAAATTCATTTTTATGCAAATCAAATTTGATTACCATATTTTATTTAACATAATAATAGTTACATATAGTACATATTTTTCTAAAGTACAATAGGATAAAATCAACGAAGTCGAATAATAGAACAAAATCACAATATTTTTTAAGTAGTTAAGAGTTAAAAGTATAAAACCTATTCACTATTGTCTGCGCTGTTAAATGTGATAAGACATTTCAACAATAAAACACAATTTCGTTTTAAAAAATTTGAATTGAAAGATAATTTATTTTCATTAAAGCAAAATAGGTTTTTAAATTTTTCTTTAAGAATATGACAAAATTTTAATATAAGCTAATCAATCGTCATATATTTATATTATACACGATATTTGAGTCGTTACGTAATCAAACAAATGAAAAATCAAAAAAATCAATCATTCCAATTATGGTTCAATCCAATTTTTCGAATCCGAAAATTTTAATGACATAAAACTCTTTATCAAGATTTTTCTCATAGAATTTCAACATTTCATCATCATCTCATCGTAAAAATCCTCAAATCATAAATTAACTTCACTCATCGTATATACACTATGATGTATATATATCCATATATATCATCTCTAATGTATATATATAGACTTAATATAGGTTTTATTGTTGCATGACACCCTATCAAACTAATGATAATGAAACTGAAATAAATAAATCATTTAAGATTTTCATATAGTTCTTTAGCTCAATGTGTGTGTGTGTGTATTGTTTTTGATAAATTAAAATCCAAAGAGATGTTAAGGCGGTCGATAGAGTACGGTGGTATGAAAGACGAAGAAGCTCAGATTTTTTTATTGAATTCATTAATCACACGAGTACACGGAGTAAAACCCTAAAGTAGAAGAAAACGAACGTTCTGGAGTTTTTTAATTGAAATTTCTATTCAAATGGTTATTGGAAATTACTATATTGAATTAAAGAAAACGTCAATCAAATTTTATTTAAAATATAATTCGTCTTCGGTTTTATGTATATATTTATGAGTATGTATGTGTATTATATCGCTAGTGGATTATATGGTTACGTATCAAAATGTAGGTATTTCACTGTGTGATTTGTTGAATCTAAACAACTTTTATATACACCGTCGAGAATATATCGGAATTTATGTATAGAGAAGATGATCTGAGCTTTGTATTGATTTATTGGAGATGGATTTTGCGTGCGAAGCTTGATGGATCGTTTCATGCTGCGCAAGCATCACCTGTAGTGTAAAAAATTGTATATATACTGGTATGCATATAAGGTAACTGAATTCTATTTATGTATCTATAGACAAATATCGGAGTAATAAACTTAAAATAAAAATACTTAATTAGTATTAAAAGCTTATTGCAAGTTCATTTTTACGAAATTCTAACCTTTACACAAATCAATCAAAAAATACTTTTAAATCTCCTAAACCAAATTTTCATATTCAAGATTATTTTTGTGATCCAAAATTTTGATACTTCAATGAAGTCGTTACAATTCATAGCTAACTTAATAATTAAAGTTCAAAATAGTAAAGCTATAGTTAGCATTGCAAATACTAGTGAAAAAGCCATAAAAGTAAATCAAAACATTAATCTAAATATAGATCCTCTTTCAAACTTTGAATTACTTTAAAAATAATTGGTCAAACCAAATTGATAAAAGGCTTAAGAAACTCGTATCTCAGATCTCAACAGAATATCTTCATTCCGAAGAGCAAACATTTTTATTAAAAATTTATAGAACATTCAATGATATTTTTGATCTCGAAGGCGATACTTCAAGCAGTATCGTTTGTCTTATACGACAAAAAAAGAAATAAACAATTACCGTGATAGCTTTAAATGTTCTAAATCTGGTCTTGGAACTGATGTAATTTAGAGGGTCCAATTGGGGTTCCAATTAAAAATGTCCAGGTACATCCAGATTGGTTGGGTCAACATGTTTCATTGGAGCAATACGTCTTGAATTAAGTAATGACTCAATTTGAACCAACCGGTTTCATTTGTCAAAATAGCGTCCTTGGTTACTCACTGTAGGTAGTTTTTTTTTCCTTTCTCTCCAATTTAGGAGCATAGGGCGTCCACTATCCTGAACCATCTTACTCTATTTGGGGCTATTGCTTTTATTTCTGCCCATGACTTTCCCAGGTGTTTTGCCTCTGCTAGCATCGTTCTCTTCCATGTCATTGCTGGCCTTCCAACCTTTCTTTTTCCTTGTGGATTCCAGTCTAATGACATCCTCGTTATATCACTTGATGCCTTCTTCAGTGTGTGGCCAATCCATCTCCATTTTCGTCGCTTTATTTCGGTCTCAATGTCTGACTGACATGTTGTTATATGCAGATTGATGTTACTGATCGTGTTAGGCCAGAAGCACTTAAGTATTCGTCGAAGGCATTTGTTTACGAATACCTGTAGCTTCTGTATGATTTTTCCTGTATGCTTCCATGTCTCACACCCATACAGAAGTACCGATTTCACACATGAGTTGAACATTCGTATCTTGGTCTTGCGCGACAGGACAGAAGTATTCCAGACTTTGTGTAACATGTTGAATGTATATCTGGCTTTATTTATACGTTTGTGTATGTCTTCTTCTGTTCCACCTGTTTTCGTTACTGTGCAACCAAGGTATACGAATTCATTTACATCTTCAATTTGTATATTGTTGATGTGTATCGGTGTGGTTGTATTTGTGTTGAGTCTCATCGCCTTCGTTTTCTTGATATTCATTTTGCGACCAACTTCATTAGCTAGATCTGATAGCTGTTGCACTTTCTGCTGCATGTCGGAGTGTTTGTGTGAGAGCAAGCATATGTCGTCTGCATAGTCGACTGTAGGTAGTATTTTACCGATTTTACACCGGCTTCCCAAAGATCACAAAAATTCGGTGATAATGCCGGGATAACATGCCATTTTATGCCATTCTGTAGAGAAAAAAAACTAGTTTTATTTTGATTTATAGCTTGACTTAGGTTTTTGTTCCTAATTCCTAAAAGACATCAGGTAGAACTCCTCTTATGGGATGTGAATCTTTGGAGGGTTGCTATGAACTCTTCTGTTGATAAGCTGTTGACTAATTCTAAATGGATAGATTTTGTGGCCATATGCACACAAATAAAGCTATGTATTCCTTGGTAAATTTAGTTCTCGATCCTCGACTGTTATTCCCAATTGGGTCCCAATCTAATTCTATATTTTGAGTGGTGGTGTTGGTGTCGTCATTGATTGAAATGGAGCTTGACTTCTACCGAGTTAGAAAACCATTTCCACAGATAGAACCCACCACTGGACAAAACTTGTGTGAGTTGCTAATGAATATTAATGGTTTCTTTAACAGTAACTGCACTAGTCATCAGATCATCAACATAAAAATCAGTACGAGTTAATTTGTCTGCTTGTGGATTCTGTAGTTCATTGTCGAATGCTGGTGAAGTGTTCTAATGGCCAAATAGGGAGCGGGTTTAATATCTTCGACTGGCTTTGGTACTGTTTGATACTGTTGGACGTCCTGATGTACCAATATTTGACGAAACATCGCCTCAATATACGCGTATAAGGCAAATTTATGCCGACAATACCTTAAAAGAACACAAATTAAATGGAGTGGTGCGGCAAATAGTAAGACACATTTGAAGTGGTTGGGCAATGTATATTAATTTCAATATGGGTTGGTTATTAAATAGACGTTCCTATAGATGTGCCGGTATTTCGTGAAACGGTGGTACTTTATTGCTGTTCACATGCGATTTTGTATGTAGAACTTCTTCCAATTCCCAGAATTTCCTTAGCTTTTTTTTTTTATTAAAAATGGAGTTTTACGCTACTGGACTGTTTCCTAGACCAATGATTTCACCTGGTTGAATAATGGTAAACAATTCACATGCCTCTGTGATGAAAGAAGTTTGTGAGCCTGCGCTCTACAAAGTTGTTAACCTCCACTGAAATCCTTGATCATCACTTGAGCTGTTGGTAGCAGTGATATTATTTTAATTTTGTTTTGTATGCCATCGTTGGATGGTGTTGGTGTCTGTTGGTGCTTAATGCCAGAAAAAGCTGCTAGCAACTCTTTGTCATAAGCACTATATCGTTTTTGTATCTCGTTAAGACCTACAGAGAAAAAACCGAGTAGTTGTCAAATGTTAAAAACAAACTGCTGAACTACAGCCTCAAGTGCAGAATCCGAGGCGTCAACCATGATGGCGAGTCGTGCGGATGGAGATGGGTGGACCAGTAATATAGCATCACAGAGTTGCTTTTTACATGTATCGAAAGCAAGTATTGATTCCTTTGACCACTGAATTTTGACTACTGTGTTTCTTGTAGCCTTTTAGGAGGTTGTTTAGTAATAAATGACCTACCGCCTGAGGAACAAATCGCCTGTAAAAATTAATAGTTCCAAGGAATCTTTTGATACCATTAACTGTATCAAGGCGTTCAAAATTTTTAACAATTTCGTTGCGGTCCTGATTTGGAAGAATACCTTGTCCAGTGACCGTATGTCCTAAAAATTGAATTTATTTTTTCGCGAAAACGCATTTGTCTGAGTTAATAATAAGTCCGTTTTTGAAAATTTTTGAAAAACAAATTTTGAGATGGTCCAAATGTTCGTACATTGATTTTTAAGCAACCAAAACATCGTCCAAATGTATCCAAAACAAAATTTTAAACCTAACAGTACTGAATTCATAAGTCGTTGAAAAGTCTGTGCAGCATTACGAAGTCAAAATGTCATTTTTGTGAATTCAAAAAGGCCAAAAGGACAAGGTCTAAAGTTGAAAAAATGTTACAACCTTCAAGCTGAACGAAAAATCGTGAAGATGCAGAATTGGGAATCTGGGATTGTGATGTTGTTTAATGAACGATAATCACCACACGGTCGCCAGGTTCCATTTTTTTTTCTAAATTTAGTGGACTAGACCAAGCGCTATTACTGGGTCGACATATATGCTCTGTGCCATCATATGTTCAAATTCTTCCTTAGCTAATCGCAATTTATCAGGAGCTAAACGACGTGTTTTGCATGATACTGGAGAACCGTTGGTTTCTGAGCGATGAGTTTTGAACTTACACCAATTATGTAGTAATCTTTGAATTTGAGAGTTTAGTGACGATTTGTCTATGAATGATAATCCATGATACATTCTCGTCTTAGTCCAAAATCTAATTTTAATATTTTAGTGCCGAAAGTTTGGACTAGTGAACCATTTGCTGCAAATAATTTGCAGGCCATCGCTGATGGTGAACTTTTAATTTTTTTTAAAGGAATAACTCTGCCTGCTCCCGTGTCAATTAAAAATTTTAATTTTGAAATAATGTCGAATATTAGTAAACGGCTAGTTTTTTGACCATTAATTTTAGCTGTAATTTTTTGATGGTTATCTAAAAATTTTTTGGGATGGTTTCTGAATTTTGATTAAAAAATTTACAACCGGCAACACATTTTGTTGCATTTGCACCGAATTTGTAATCGTATCGACATTGATCATATTTTTTATTAATGGTATTTCTTGAAATAGATCGTCGACGATTTTAATTGTTTGATAATCTAATTTCAGATCTGGAATGGGAATTCTTAAGAGTACTGCAAAGTCAATAATCAAAACAGTTAATTTATATAATTGATTAGTTATTTCCGAATTTACTAAAGATGGTGCTTGTGGTTTATGAGCAACACTGGATGTTGATGATAATGCCATACTTGATACAGCATAAATATTTGTCAGTTCTAGCTGCTATAATTACTACAGGCACATAATTTTCAAAAGGAGTGTGTATTTTCGTCGAAGGTTCGTCCAGTGCTTAACTTGAATTTATTTAAGAGTTGAGATGGTTTTTAATCTTCCAGTGTCAACCTGTGCAAAATATTGTTGAGTTTAAAACTTTCAGATTCTCCCAACACACGAATTATTTCTTCTTTATAAAAATCGAATATGGCATGATTCCTTTATCTCTAACAATAAGCCCAGCAAAATAATCATGATGCCTAGCATCTAGTGCCGCAAGGGCATAATCATATTTAGTTTGTTCTGCTTTAATGTTCGCTAACAGAAAAGTTAGCTAATATATTAAATGCTAATATATTATGCTTTAATATATTAAACCATACTATCGGATTTTGATTATGTAATAACTGAAGAGGTTTAAATGCCAAAAACTCCATTCTGATGAGATTCATGGTTAAAGAATTAGAAGCGCTGATATCAATCTGCCGTAATCGGACTTGTTCTTCCACGTATGCTTGTAACTGTTCGTCAGTTAATGTCCTGGTCGATGGCGTCTGATGATTGTTCGAACCTACCATTAGACTGAGAGTATTGTCGGTATTATAACTCATTTAAATTAGCGTCTATTTAAAAATAATTACAAGCGAAAAAGAAAAATTTCACCGATCAAATGAACACACCAAAGAATTAAAAGCCGAAAGAAAATAAATGAACTGCCAGAAAATATTTTTAACAATTATATTTGCTCAACCAGAAAAGAAACATTTGCTGTTTTTTCGCCAATCCACGTAAACAAGCGTTTTATGACTGCGGATTGTGTGGTTGCTGGTATACAGATGACGAATCTTTGATGTTGATTTAAAACCAATTCAAGCTTACCACTGGTGGGGGCTTTGAGTAATGATTGGCTGCTTAATTTGCTGACGTAAAGACCGAATCCACTAAATGATTTATTGTTTGGGGATGGTTCCGTCGGTGCTCTAACACAAAACTTTAGAATCTAAACTAACATACAATTGGTTGTGTAATATTGCTAGTAGGATTTGCAGATATGCTAAACGCTGTTACTTCTACATGCAATAAATTAAAACTAATTTGGTATTTCTTAACACAATTCCAAGCTATATCCCAAATCCCCTTTCAAATGATGATGCTGAGCATTTTCACGGTTTTTCTCCGAATGGGGTTTACTATATTTTATACGATGTATCAAATCCAGTGCTATGGGAATGGATGGAATTTGTCCAAAATTGGTACTATACAAGTTATTATTTTTTAGTATATAACTCATATAAACGTCTAAAGATATATTTTTACTCGTTAATGATCTGTTAACACGCATTATTAATTTTTCGATTTTCCTTTTGATAATTATTAGCATCATAACAGAAGTACAATTCATCTCGCAAAGTCATCAAATTATTTAATTAATCGTATTTACCATTTGTTTTATGTCTTCTCTTAAACTTCACCGATCTTACGTATATGGACATAAATGTCACCGAAGACTGAAGTTAATTCATATTCATAGCAATAAATTACCTAAAGAACTAACATCAACTTGATGCATGCAAAAAAGATTTTTGACACATTAAAGATGTCATTTTTTCGTGTATGATGGTAATCGGTGAAAAATCAAGTTGAGTACAAATTTATATATATATATATATATATATATATATATATATATATATATATATATATATATATATATATATATATATATATATATATGTATATATATATATAAACATTTAAAAGACATCATGATGAAATGAAGAAATATACAAAAAAAAATACAACTTACATTATTTATATTAATGTAATCAAAATGCATATAAGACGATGACAACGACAACGATGAATAATAATAATTCAAATATACACAAAAAAAGTGGACTTCAAGTAGAAAATCAGAAGTCCGCAAATGTCATAAAAAGCCATTTCAGTAATCTCATTCATTTTAATTCAAAACGTAAATAATTATTTAAGACAGTTGTTGTGACACATTTTATTCTGTTGAATTTCTTTCTGTGTTTTATACAAGTTCTTAAGTTGGTTAAAACAAATAACGAAAAAAAAAACTTCTTGCGGTTAAATTTTTTTTTTGCTTTCAATAAAATTGTATTATATACGTTTTAATTACTTGGTCTTGTGTCTTTAAAGAATCTAGCAAATTTTCTAGTAAATATATATACAGTCGAAGTGCTTTAAAATTATAAATCTATAGTACAGGTCTGAATTAAGAACTTTATATAACATATACAAATGATGATTGGGTCGTCGTTATTAAATTCAGCATAATCTACTATTTTTCGTTGTTACGTATAATTATCGTTTGAAATAGTTATTACAGTTTACTTTACCATACGAAAGATCTCATTAATTTCTTTATGTACATATTTCGACTTTGCGCGCGCTATATTTATATACATCTACGTTAATGATAGTGATTTGTATGAACACCCATTTGTAATAGTTTATGTACAAAAAAAATAAAAAATTGTAAAAAAAACCTAATAATAATTACGATATGGACCTGTTTGTTGGAATGAGAACAAACTGTTGCTTCCGTACATGTATATATTCCAAGGTAAATCGATAGATTTGTTAGCACGATAATAAATTGATACCAATTTCTTCGAAATTAACTTTTTTTTCGAAGGTAATCCGATATTATAGATGGACGGTATTCAAATAAATTACCCAGCACACACAAAACAATCCATTAATCAATAGACGATCGTATAATCGATTAAATCTCGAACCAACAAAAAAAAAAAAAAAAACGAAATAAATCTCTACGCTTTTACTTACTTACCTAGCTATAATCTTTAAGGTAAGATATATTATTTATATATATATCTACCTAATACAAACACACGAAAAATTTAAATTTTTTAATTGGAATGGTATGTAAAATTTAGTTTTTATGGGCCATTAAAATTAGACTTAGAAAGATCATATACAGAAAAAATCCATTTAAATTTAAGCGGTTTGACACTAATAAACCTTTTTTTTTTATTTTAGTTTTAAAGACTTTGGAGCAGTTGGAATAACATTTTAATTAATATTGTTGGGAGGCAATGAAATTTAACCTTAGCTAATTTGATGATGAAAACACTTAAAAAAAACATATTTTAATTCATAGTTCGAGAAAGCTTTAAATATTTTAAATTTGCAAATTGTAGTTTTTAATAATAGTACCCACAGCTTAAAGTTCTAAACTAAAACCTTAAAACTAGTTTGATTTAGTTAACTGTTCAAAAATCGAAGCTTTATGAAAACTTCTTTAGATTATACATATAAAAGCTTTTTTTACAAGACTAAACAGAAATTAGGAATTAACATAAATTAAACAAAATGCTATTTAAATTTTACTTGTTATGAAGCTTTAAACATAATGTGTCAATAAGCTGAAAGAAAAACATTTTGTTCTGAATATTCGGAACTACTGCGGTCACAAGTACATTAAACAATATTGACTGACTCAAATCAAAATATTTAAAAGCTTCCCATGTAAAACTATGTTTAATACAGTTTAAAAGTTTTTAAGTTTTATTTTAAACCAATTTTCCGATCAGAAAATCCCCAAACATGTCCCCCTAGATAATGCCTGTTGTGTCTCCCAAACCACACTTCACCCGTCGTCGTTCTTTGGTACTTGTTAATATAAGAGATCATTCTCTGCAATCAAGTTGTTAAGCTGTCACTGAACAACAGGTTTCAGGATTACGTCACAGTTCAACTAGATAATCCTTTGCAAGCTGCTGCCAGTTCGCCTCTCCAATAACTCGTTATGTTGTAATAGATCACTAAAGCTCATTTCATGGTTACCAATTCGAGTTTGCATAGATCTTTAAAATATATGCCTGTCGAGTGATTAAATGAGATAATTGGACCTGGGCTTCCGCGTACTCCATTAAGCAGCAAATTGAGAGAACCGCTACTGCAAGATGATTTACCTTAGGTCCATTCTTTGCTTGCTTGTGAGGTTGTTTTTTTTTGGTTTAGTTGTCCTTTACGTTTAGCGGGAGTCCTTTTTTCATAGGCTGCGGATTTTTGTCCCTTTGCGTGGTTGTCCTTTCTGGTATAGTTTCGTCTAGATTTTGTGGGGTTGGTATATATTGAGTTATGTTTGTATCTTTAACTACTGTTGGAACAGGATCATCCTTCTTGTTAATGTAATCCTTTGGTTCATTAGTTATGGGCCATATTTTAATGATATTCCTTTTAAACGAGTTATTTTTGTATCTAAGTCTAATCTAACAAGGCCATCCTGTCTTGAATTTAGTTTAATGACTCTTGCTAGTGTCCAGTGCGTGAGAGGTGATTGTTCATTTTTAAAGATTACTAGTTCTTCTAATTGGAGGTTCGGTTGTTCTTGCAACCAGTTTAGCCTGCGTTGTAGCCGTGAGCGATAAACCGAATGCCATTTTTGTCAAAAGTCTTGACAGAGTTTGGTAAGTTCCATCTTGCAACGGTGTGGATGCCCTCAATTTCCGGTTGAGGCGTTGATATGACATAGCCTCTTGTTGCTTTGGCTGCCTTTGGAGCTGTTTGCCGGCTCTAATGAAATTTGTGCCGCAATCGCTGAATATTTTCAGAGAGATTCCTCTCCTTGATATGAGCCGTCAGTATCCGGCTAAGAAATCATCTGTTGGCAGGTCACTTACAAGTTCGAGGTGGTTTGCCCTCGTGGCTAGGCAAATTGGACCTACATGCTTCATTTCATTTAATGATGTACATGATGTTTTGCAGTAAGCATTAAACACTACTCTCAATCTCGTGGCTGTTCTATCGTCATGAGAAGCATCTATCAATTCTCTCTTTGAGTTTTTTGTTGTCAAGTGGTATCCGAACCTCAAATTGTCCATTTTCTAACCGTTTGTGTGTTTCTTCATAATACTGTTCACATTCGATCTCTTCAACAGTTAAGGCTTCGTTTAGGATGCTGTTCTTCAGATTCTCAAAAGCTTTTAATTGGTTGTCTATGTCCGCTATTGTGACGTAGCTGTTTAACCGAGTGATTTGGATGCTGCTTTTTTGATTATGACGACTGGATATAATCCATCCTAGCTTGTACCTTGAAGATCGATGAAAATCTTGGACTTATGCCAATTGCTATTTGTTGATGTGAGAATCATTTTGTGGCTGATATTCCAAAAACTTCGGTTTCCTTGTCCTTGGTAGGCTTAGTTGTTGTGCTGCTTGCTCTATGACGAAATTAGCTTGTGACCCTGGATCGATTAGAGCCCATAATATGTTGAAACCACCGTAAATATTCTGTACTTTCACTTTGGCTGTGGCTAAAAGTACTGGGCCACAATCTTTTTCAAATGTTGAGATGTTTAGCTTGGCAATACTGTTTTCCTGGGTTTCCAAGTGCAGCAAAGTATGATGCCTACCTTGGCAGGTAAAACATTTGATTTTACTGCTATACAAATTGTTGTCGTATAGTTTTGACCGAGACAATTTCTGCACAAATTGTGCAGCATGACCATCTGATTTCTTTCGGAAATACTAAGGTCTTTGAAACGTGGACATTAATCGGTTCTGTCGTTTTTCTGACAGCATGCGCAAATATTAATTGGTTGTGTGGCAGCTACAAAAGCGCATCTTAGCGGTTGTGGTTGAAACTTTACTTGTCGTATTGGTATTGATTTGTTGCTACTGATTGCTTCCAAAGATTTTCTCGAAATTTCAAAAATTGACTTGTTTCTTGAAGTTCCCTTGGATTTTCTTGAGAACTTTCGTTTTAGTAAGCCAAAAATAATAAAAGGACCCCATGTCTAGATGTCTTTGTTTCTTATGGTGTATATAGACACTCAGTGCTTAACGTGATGATTCAATAAAGTGATTAGCAGATTAGAAACGAGTAATCTCCTAATGTTAAAGCGGTTTTTAAAATATTCCAAGCTGCATCGTATAGCTGACTTCAATTGGTTCTAAATGGCTCAATCATTTCTCAGCTGACTCTTCTACGTGACTTACGGTATAGTTCATTTTATGCGTTGTGGTAAGATGACTGTTGTCTTGAACTTACTGTTTGAATGTGTCTGAAAAACCTACCCATTTCATATAGTCCCCGTGAAAATGTGGAATTTCTACAGGTGCGGTGCACGAATTTCCAATTATTTTTGATTTCATATTTGTCTTTCTAACAGTGTTGATAATTGTTCTGAAACTTTTTCATGTACGTAGCTTGCATTTTCGTAGTGTTGGTCTACAAAATATTTTGATTAGCTTCCTGTTCTTCGGAAGTTTCCATGCATATTTTTTCAAGAAGGTCCATGATTTGTATCATCATCCTCCATGTTTAATAATTTAAGGTTTAAAGCTGATCTGGATTTGTTATTACTTGCCAGTAAATCTTCAGTCAATCGGATTTCTCGATATACAGTTCTCATTTGGACGTCTTGTTGCTTCAGCTGTTGCCTAGATTTTGGTAACTGGCTGAATTCAAGGTTTGACTCAACTTCTTCGGTTTGATCGTGTCTGAATTCTTTAAATATTTTTTTAGAACCTGCGTTTGGTGTAGATGGCAGTTCTGGGTTTCTTAGGCGTTGGCGCATATCATTAATGGTTCTTGTGTACTTATCCACCACCTTTTGTCTATCCTTGTAGTACTGATTTGTTGATTTTTGTGGTGCGCGGTTGGAATTCTCTTATGTTATTGTTATCATCAACTTACTCGTTGTATAGCTTCTCTTCTTTCGTTCTCATCTGCTTTTTGAAATTGTTTCTGCAATAGCTCTTTCATGTCCATAGTTGTAAATATGGTTTTTAATCTTGTTTATGTCAGTTATTATTTGGTTATCTGCTGGTTGTTAGTTGGCTGAAAAATATAAAATAAAATGTTGATAAGTCAACAACTTTATTGTATAGAGTGTGTGGACTTTGTATTGAATTTCCACTAACGAATTGTCTGTTGGCTCTACAATTTTCACGTGCAAATAAATTTAAATGTGGCGTGGATTAATTAACTGAATTTTATTTTATCTAATTTGTTGATCTTGTTTGACCTTATTATTTATCTCGTTAGTCGAGATCTGGTCACTAATATTTGAGTGATTTGTTTTGACATATTTTCAAGCTAGCGAATGCTATTTTACACACAATTAGGCTATCATGAAAGTTTAATTGAGTTGGATATCGAAGCGTGTAACTTTAATATTTTAGTTTCTACATAATCAGTGGACAGTTAATATAAAACGTAATTTGATGATTATTTTCCATTTTCCGTTTATATATCTACGTTAAAACAGCAAGCGTTAAATTTATATAGCCATATGCACCTGTAACCGCGCGATCTCTTAATTTTTATCATTAATAAGATTTACTAACCAAAAATAAAAACTCCCAGTAAAGTAATATCCCCGCAAACAAATTTGCTCCATAAAATGAACCCCAATGTAATAAAAATATATCCCCGAAAATAAAAATTTAAATAAAAAAATTAAATTTCCAGCTACACAAATTTTAATTGGAAATCATTCAATGGAAAAATTAAAAATTTAAAAGGCGGAGCATTAAACTAAATAATGTAGGTACATACGAGTAATAAAATATTCTTGTGCCATACAAAACGATCACTAGTCTTGCTTATACATCCACTATAACGTGGTTATGTGTGTAGAATACGTAACGTATATGATATACACAAAACAATGATTGTTAGAGTTAAGTGGGATGGTTTAAAAAAGCAAAAAAAATATATATTCGTTGTACATCAACATTTTGCAGATGTAATTATATCACAAAAATATTAGGGTAACATATAAAAAATGTAAAATATGTAAAGTATTAATGCAGCATATATACATATAGTAAAGCAATGCAACATCCTCTTGTCCTCGTCGTTCTCTTCCAATTCCAAATATACATACAATATGTCGTTCGCTTAGTTTTTTTTTCCATGTTTATTTTACCAATTTGACTGATTGCAATTGTTGTTGATTATATGACAGGATACATGATATGGCGGTTTGGTTTAAATTACACACATCTATCGAGTGCACATTTGCATTTCATTATGTATTCATTATGTACATGCTTTGCGTTTTATGTTTTGTATACACATGAGAATACACATATACATGAATCGCACAAAAATAATTTCCCGAGTATTTAATACCACCACCGGCTCTAAATGCAACACAATATTTCCATTTCAATGACATCCCATATGTGGAAAGGTATATGTCTATAAATGAGTGTATTGTTTAATAAGCGCGTATTACATGAATGGGCCAATTGTTCGTTTGCTCTAATAAGCAATATGATGACATTTTTTATATGCTCGGATATAAACCAAGCCCTTTATTATTGTACTATTATTATTATTATTATGAAATTTGAGTCGTGTGTACGTATATGACAGAATATAAGAAAATTAAAACAAAAAATTTATTAAAATTTAAAAGGAAATTGAAAACAAATCCAATGGCGATTTATACGATTTTTGTGGGAATCCATTTTGTTTGTTTTTAGTTTTGATATACAAACAAAATATGATATATATCAATCTATTTAAGAAGCCATTCAAGAAGCATTGAGAATAATTGACTCAAGATTGTAACATTTCATAGGTATGTAGAAAGATCATACTGTTTAGTAGTTATGTTAGTAGTAGTTATTTCAGGCTTAAATAAAGTAGTACCAAAACAGACTGTTTAAAAAAAAAAATATCACATGTGTCGCAAAGATCGTATTGTTCGAAATTGTAATTTTGCTGTATCATGACATTTCTAAATAAAATATATCTTGTGAATATCATTGTACGAGCGCCATCAAAATAAATCATAAATTAAAAAACGAAGGGTTGTATAACTCGGCTGGTAACTTATGCTGACCGAGTTAAAAATAACACCCAACGGAGAGAGATTTTAACACGGATAGAGTATCTGGAGCGAGCATTTAACGATTTACGGGAGTGTGAAGAGAAACTGGCCAAATACGATGTAGATTCTGAGCTGGCGGAGTATGACGCGAAATATTTCAAAGTCGAAACAACGCTGATGGAGTTAACACAAGAGGCTCAACGAGTTCAAGAAATAAGTCAAATGAAAGGCATGATGTCCAGATTGTTACACGAACAGAATGATTTTTTAACGACGTTATCAACAACGTTTACCAGCTCCATGAACCAAACTATCTATAATACAACGGAAGAGCCTCACGCCTCGGTATGATTACCAACGTTGAAATTACCGAAATTCTCAGGATACTACGAGGATTTCAAAAGTTTTAAGGACATTTTTGTGTCATTAGTGCCCTGACTCATCGGACCCTCATCGTTTATGTCACTGCGAAAGGTTTAGAAATATGAATCTAAATGGGCGTCGCAAATTAACGGCAAGGCTAAGATTGTGCTTTACCTGTTTATCAGCAAGCCACCATGCAAATGTTAGTCGGAATAAATTTAATTGACTTAATTAAAAAAAAAAAAATTGGTGTCGTAACCGCCGACATCATTCTCTATTGCATGATAACGTCCCAAGTACAATTATTAATTCAATTGTAATTACTAAGGATGAGTAATAGCAAACGTAACGACTATAGGAAGCACAGAACTGACAATTCACTCGCAATTTGATATTTTTCAATGTCTAAGTATAAAGGTATTTGTGCTTCCGAAAATAGCCACCTTAACAGGAGAGCAAGAATTAAGAAGTTGTGTAGGCAACCAATTAGCAACGATCCCACTCGCAGATCCGAAATGTTATGAAAGAAATGAAGTGGATATATTATTAGGATCAGATTGTTTCTTCCATTTTCTCAAACCAAATCAACTAATGATATTCAAGAATCTAGTTGCGCAAGGAACTCTTTTCGGTTATGTGATTGCCGGAAAAATGAAACGGATCAAATTGAGAACAATGTATCATTAATAACTATGTATCATACAACTATCGTCGATGAATGCTGTTTAAAGATAAACTTTTGCAGGGCTTTTGGGAACAAGAAGCTTGTGAAGCTCAATTCAAGACGACAAATATATCATAAATCAGGAAGGACGATTCTTTGCACAATTACCATTGAAGGAGAACTCACCGTTACTGGGAGAGTCATACAATTTAGCGTGGCAGTGATTACTAGCCATGCAAAGAAAAATGCAAAGGAATCAAGAATTCGAAAAGATGTACAGATATTTAATGCACGAATATATCAACCTGGGACATATGCGACCAGTATCCAATAATTCAATTAAAGGTAATAAGGAATTTGCTATCTTCCTAACCATGGAGTACTACGACAAAACAGTACTACTACAAAATTAAGGGTCGTGTTGGATGGATCGGGACCAACATCTACTGGAGTGTCTATTAATGAGAAATTAATCGTTGTACCGATCATACAAGACACGTTGTACGATCCCGAAGTTTTAAGGTAGCTATCTGTACTGATAGAACTAAGATGTATCGATAGGTTCTCGTGAATGAAAATAATACGTCACTTCAACGAATACTCTGAAGAAATTCTCCAAACGATGCAATAACCCATTACGAATTGCTAACTGTAACGTACGGAACGGTGTCAGCGTCATTTCTTGCATTTCGGGTTTTGCATCAGATAGCCGAAAATTGTAAGCTCACCCATCCAGAATTATCCAAGATAATAAAAATAAACTTGTATGTCGATGACCTGTTAGCCGGTGCCGCAAGTGAAGAAGCAGCTCTGTAATTTAATATCGACCTATTCAATCTTCTAAATGTGAATGGATTTCTATTGACAACGTGCCATTGTTTCACTGAATGACTCAACAATTACTATAGGATTACTGTGGGATTCAGAGAAAGATCAATTCTGTTTCAAAATCAACAAGCTGCCATAAGATGTCTGCTTCAAGCGAAATATTTTGTCCATAGCATCGAAAATCTTCGATCCATTAGGTTGGCTAAATCCATTTACAATCAAAATTAAGATTTTTTTGCAAACGCTATGGTTACGAAAGATAGCTTGGGATGAACCGCTAACAGCAGATTTAAGAAAAGAATGGGAAGGTATATTTATGACCAATTTAGTATTTTAAGCTCAAATACCACGATTTATAGGTGACTTATAGCTTGCAACTCCACGGCTTTAGTGACGCTAAAGAACTTTGCTTTGCGAAGTATAGCAAATTCGGCTGCTGTTTATCTGAAGACACGAACTAAGGGAAAAGTAGCGCCAAATAAAAACCAAAAGTAGCGCCAATAAAACAAATATGCCTTCCTCGTTTGGAACTTTGTGGCGATCACTTATTAGCCAAACTTGTGAAAGCAGTAATACACGCCCATGGTGATCAAAGGTACCTATTTGGTTGTGGACCAACTCTATGGTGGTGTTAGCGTGGCAAAATAGTCATCCGCGCAGGTGGACAAACTATATTGCAAATCGAGTAGGCGCTATTCACACTTTAATGCCCGCAGCAACATGGCATCATATTCGAGGGAATGAGAATCCTGCTGACTTAGCAACTAGAGGAGTTACAGCGAATGAATTAATCAAAAGCGATTTATGGTTAAAGGGTCCAAATTGGTTATCACAGCCCGAAACTTGGTGGCCAATAAAGAAACAATTATTTCATACCAAGCAAGAAGCTCGTATCAATGGCTCCAAGGTTTAGTGACTTATAATCGACTCTCTAATAAAATAAAATAATAAATAAAATAAATATGAACCAATATTGCGAGTTGGAGGTCACCTTGAAAATTCCATATGTCCGTATGATACGAAACATCCATTGATATTGCCAACGAGACACGAAATCATCAATTTAATACTCAACGATTTACACAGAAAATATCTACATTCAGGGCCTTTATTATTAACTGCGCTGCAATTACACGCCACAAATATTGGATTTTAGGAGTACGGGATATATGTCGAAAAACAACTCATCGTTGTATCACTTGCTGTCGATATGCTAGATTAAAAACCACACAATAGATGGGATCCTTACCTGCCACAAGAGTGCCTCCCAGTCGACCGTTTTCCGTAGTGGGAATTGATTACGCAGGACCCATACAACTATCATCTAAAATCGGAAGAGGCGCAAGGATGATAAAAGGCTTCATTGTAATATTCGTATGTTTCGCCACCGAGGCGTTACACTTCGAAGCAGCCTCGCCTCTATCTACTCAAGCATTTATTAATGCTTTGGAGCGATTTGTTAGACAGAGGGGAGTGCCCATGAAAATATTTTCAGACAACGGATCGAAATTCTTGGGAGAAAAACGGATTTTACATGAATATTATTCAGTTTTAACAACAAAGGAATCAGAAACCATGATAAATGAATTTGCAATGAACAAAGGGATCACTTGGCATTTAATTCTAAATAAAATATTCAATCTTGTGAGTACCATTGTACGAGCCGAGCACCATCAAAATAAATCATAAATTAAAAAACATAAAAATAAAATCATATCAACACTTGTATTTTCTACTTGGTTGTGTTGAGTATCCAACAACTACACCGGTTTGTTGGTCCGTTCTTAATTAATATTGTAAAATTGGTCAGATAAATAGACTACCTGCTCCTAATGATCAACATATTTTTTAACCTTTGAAAAATCACCAAAGCAAAAATGTTCCAGCAGTTTTCGTTAACGTTTTTTAAATTTATTCCTAGTATAATAGTTTTTACGAAATAAAAAAATGCCTTTACGTTAAATGAAACATTATAAATTAGAAGCACCATAATTCCAAGAGTATTACATCTATCTAAAGAAATAAGACAAGATCACAACTCTAAAATAGATACATATATATTCAATGCATAAATTTCCGACATTTCATATAATGTCAAACTGTAATAAAATTTATATTTTTCTAACATCAAAAAATAACATAGAAAAACTAAGTCACGTCTCAAAGTAGTAAAAAGAAAAACAAATTTTATTTCATTATTTTATCAAAAAGCAGCAGCAGCATCAGCAGCACACATGAAAAATATGAAAATTTTTATTACATCTTGTCATTTTTTAACATTTTCTTTCAAACGATATAAAAAAAAATCTTACAATTTTCTTCTATACTTTTGGGTAAGAGTATTAGAGTATTACATAAATAAGATGCATACAAACCATAAAGAAAAACAAAATTCTACTTGCTTAGATGTTGTGACGCAGCACCAACGTAAGAACAAAAAGAAGGAAATTATAAAAGAAATTGAAGACGGAAAATAAAAGTTTTTCTTTAAACTTCTTATCTTTTATGTTTGTTGTTTATTATAATGTTGAGTATTAATATAAAATATTGTTAACGGAATAGTCATTGTCTTACAACAAAGAATTACATTTTGATTTTTTAAATTTCGAAGTACATATTCAATAAAAATATTTCAAAACTTTTATTAAATTCAAGTTTGATTGATAATGGACCCTAAGATTGTTAGATTAAAAAAGAATTGGAGTAAACGTTATTTTATGGAAAACCAGTTGAATATGCAACCATTTGGCGGAAAATACATAATGGAAACCGTTTTACAACATTCTTGTTGCAAGCGTCCACGAGAACCCAAATATTCCTCCCGCCCAAAAGATGTTTCATTTAAAAGGTTGTTTATGCGAAGAAGCATTAAACACAATCTACTACATGCAGCCTACTGACGTTAACTATATAGGAGCATTTCAAAAATTAGTTGCGAAATATGACGGCAAGCGATTGATTGTCATCGAATTCATCGATAACTTTATGAAATCACCATCATTTACTGTGGTAAACGTCGCAAACATTCGTAAATTGCATGACCAAACTGACGAAACGATTAGGGGTCTGAAAGCAACTGGAGAACGAGCAGAAAAAAGAGATCCGTGGGTTGATTTATTTGCTTCTTCAAAAATGTGATGATGATACCAAAGAAAGGTGGGCAGCGAAATCGGTGGAAAAGGAATTTCCGACTATTGAACAATTTATGAAGTTTCTACTAAAAAGAACGGATTCATTGGAAGTAAACAAAAGCATGACGAAGCACAAAATACCATGCTTGGATGGGTTATTGCTGGAAGATCGTCAAACATGGATTCCGGTACGACAATCATGCTCAACGAAATTGATATCGACCAATCGCTCATGAAATTCTGGGAAGAAGAATCATTACCGAATCGGACATATTACACCGAAGAAGAAAAGGCATGTGGACAAAAATTTGTGAATACTATAACCCGTAACGCACAAGGACAATATATTGTTCGACTATCTTTTAGGCAGCCAATACCACCACTAGGTCGACTAGGTCTTACCACACAGCTTTAAATCGATTGTATGCAATGGAAAAGAAATTCACTATAGACCAACAATTTCGTGACTTGTACCACAAGTTTATGGACGACTATGAAAAGTTGGATCACTTGGTACAAATTAGTACACCTGATGGTTGGACCAACAGTGCTACAACCTTTGTACAACCTTAGTTTTAGGCAGCACGCAGTCGTGATTACCGCAGATATGGAAAAAATGTATCGTCTTTGGTGAAAAAGGCCTGAATAGTTAAGCAAAGCACCAGATCATTGGCCAATTCAGAGGGCAAAATATCATTTACCAAATATAAACGGTAGCAATTTTAGAGGTGCGCGTAGTCACTTGAGAATTTTATTCAAACAACTAAAAGAAAAGGATAGTGCAATTTCCTTCTGTCTTTCACAGCAATTTATTAATTGACATTTTAACGCTCCAGCGGCACCACATACTGGGGGTATGTTCGAAAGTGTGGTGAAGTCAATGAAATTTCTTTTGCGAGGAGTGATTGGCAACACCATTTTCACATATGAAGAATTAAGCACACTGATCGTAGAAATCGAAGGAGTCATGAATTCAAGACCACTATGTTTAGTATCACCTGACCAACTAGACCCGTTGACATTGGCGCATTTTTTGATTGGCTGTGCTTTGAAGAGAGTACCTGAACAAAACCTGGTTGATGTCAACCAATCGCTGTTAACACTTTGGCAACTTATCCAACAATTCGTTCAGCTCATTTGGCGTCGTTGTGTGAGTGAAATGGCAGTACAAAAAACAAAACATTAAGATTGGTGAGGTCATATTAATCAAGGGAGAAAACTATCCACCAGCACAATGGGCACTGGACATCATACAATAACTTCATCCGGGTAGAGATGGTTTTGTCTGAACTGTTACTTTTAGTTCGTCTTACCAATTTTTGCTTTTATTATAACCGGTGCCAATCATCAAATGGGGTCAAATAATTTGGAAGTTTCGGACAACTAAAAGAAAATGATCAGCTGTTGTTTGCAGAAGATTTTAATCTTCCAAAAATTGGGGACTACTGTGGATGAACTTATGGGGACTACTGTGGATGAACTTTCTACAACTATTTATTGGATAGCTTTGCGAATTTTGGAACGCGTCAATTCACTGCAGTTTTTAACGATTTTGGTCGTATTTTAGAGTATTTAATATTTTGCAGATTGTGATTTTGTTAATTTTGGTAAAGTCGATTTTATATATGATTTTAATCCAAGAACAAGGTTCTTGATAATGTTGATTGGACAAATATTACAAGATTTCAGTGTTTCGTTAGCGGTTGCGGAGTTTAATTATTATTTAAAATAATGCTGAGCATATGGTTCAGTTGTCGTTTAAAAAATATTGCTAACCGTAAGTTCAGAGCTTTCAAGAAATTTAAGCGCTCGCAGAGGATAGTTAACACAAGGATAAATACAGTGCGGTACGTAGAGAGTTCAAATTCCTTAATCTTGAATATACTTTCAAATGAAAAGTATAGAATTAGTTCTTCTAGGTAAATCTTCAGTTACTAACTTAATAGTCTTTTTGAGCGATGTATTCACCACTGAATTTTCACTCATCCCTATATCAACATGAGCCTACGTATTTCACTTCACATTCATCCTCATTATTGGACATTTAATACTGATAAAAATGTTTTTAAAACCAGGTCTCGGTTGGTTTTAGTGACTTTCTTTACTTCTCGTATGATGTTAAACATGAAAAATATAATTCTACGTTTTCATTTCGTGATTATAGCGGAATACAGCAACCAGATTTACTTGATGAATGTGATCATTTAAATTGGAACATACCTAATTCCGTAAGTTAGAGTACTTAGCACTATTGGATGGCATCTTTGGTTCCAATAATATTGATATCATAGGTCTTATAGAAGCTTTTAATTCTATTAAATCAAATGCTATGGGGATTGATGAAATTCCTGTTAAATTTGTAAAACTTATTTTGCCAAAAATTGATTGCTATCTACTAGTTTTTCCATTTTTTGATCGATATGGAAACAACTTATTGTTGTTCCTATTCCTAAAAAGTAAAATGCTACATCATTATCTGATTTTTGCCCTATAAGTTTACTCCCAGCTTTGTCTAAATTTTAAAATTGTATACATTCACAGATATTGCCCTATGTTGATTCCGAAAATCCTATCAAAGTACCAGTCTGCTTACAGACGTTATTACAGTACTACTACTGCTTTACTTCACATCAACGATGACATCCACACGGCTATCGGTAATGGTAATGTCTGTTTAATTTTAAGTTCTGTGTCGGCTTCTCGCTAAATTGGTTCCTACTTGTTAGGTTGGATTTAAGTGTCTCTTAAATTCGAGATCATGGGCCTATTTTTTCGTGTAATCTTAATTTTAATATGCACACAGATTATATAATAAGTAAGGAAAACGTTTTGTTGGGTTTATTAAACAGAATGGTTAAGAAACTTCATTTCTTGTGTCAGATCAGTATTGGAATATGCTTCAGTCATATGAAATCCACTCTATCAATCTGCAATAATTAAAAATATTCAAAAACATTTCATAATTTATGCATTGCGGCATCTGACCAACTTGAATCATGATTTTGTTCGAGAACCTTACGTAAACCGTCTATGTACGATTGCTATGTACAATTTTTACTTCATTTTTACTTAATGATAATTACGGATGTTTCTTAATGATAATTACGCATGTTGACATATTAAGAGACTTGTTAAAAAAAAATGTTAAGGCCAATATGATTTGTTAATTTTCTTCTGTTTTAATTATACTACTTTTAGTTTTTTTAAATTAAATTTTTTTATATACAGGGAGTCCCATTGGGACGAGTCCAAACGAATTAGGCGTGTAGCTGGATCAATATCATGAAAAAAATTCCTTACGCATATGCCCGGAAATGAACCGTTACCTACTTGAATTTCATTTCAAAATGTTTAGCCCGGCACAATACCTTGCATCATCTAAATGTCAATAACTCTACTAAAAATTAAAATAACTCAATTATTTTTCTATAATTTTAAAGGCACAGAGTGCTTCTTACTTTTCTGGAAGTAAGAATATCATGCATTGCTTTTTTCATAAAGAAAACGTTGGTGGAATCAAAAAAATTGTGCGATAAAAAAAAAATTCATTTAACTCATTTTTTCTCGAAAAAATCACTTAATATTTTTTTTTTATTTCAAATTTAGATTTAATAGACAATTTACTAAAAAAAATTGTCTAGATGATTTTTATCTAATAAAATAGTTTTCGCATAGTTTTCGAGATATTAACATTTCAATTTAGTACTTGTTCAAGTAAAAAATTTTCTGTATGAACCTCTAAGTTTTCAACATCACAAACAATTTTCAAAATGATTTCCATTTTGTAGCAAGCATAGTTGGAATCGTCTTTTAATGGCAGCAACCATGTTGAACTTTTCTTTTAGTTTGTTGCCGGTATTATTGATTCGAGTAACCAACTGCTCGCTAGTCTGAATGTTTATTTTGTAGAATTCACCTTTCCCCATACATAAAAGTCTAATGGTGTTAAATCTGGAGATCTAGCCGGCCAAGGTCCAATCCATCGTCCTGGATAATTTATATCAAACCAATTTAGAACTTGTCTTCCATGGTGCGCACGAGCTCCATCTTGTTGATACAAGAAAGTAGTTCTCATCATGAGTGGAATTAAATCTAGCACAGTAGAAGCTATTTCATTCAAAAATTGAAGATAGTTTTCTAAGTTCAATCTTTCAGGTAGTAAAATTGGCCCGATAAAATTATTTCCAATTATACCACAACATACATTAACACTAAAACGTCTTTGGAATGATGATTCTCGTTTAACGTGTGGGTTTTCTGGTTAAATATAAAGGATTATGATCCTCGTTGTTTAACAATAAACGACAGAAATTTGCTCTTTTTGCTAAATCGACCGGTAATAATTCTTGCACTGGAGTGTAGTGGAATGGGTGTAAATGGTTTATTTGAAGTACCCTCCAGACTTTATTTTTGCTAATACCAAGTTGTATCGAAAGTCGTCTCGTGCTAATGGTGGGATCTTTTTGTACAGAATTCCAAATTTGTTCGTCGGTATTGACTTCGTATTCATAAGGAAACAATGTTCCTCGTTCTCGTAATCTTCTGTAAACTCTTTCAAACATTCTATGGTCTGGCACCGACCAACCTGGGTAACGGTTTGCATATTCACGCTCTGCAGCTCGTCCATTTCCGTTACATAAACCATAAATAAACTGGATATCAGCGAGTTCTTCGAATGTATAGCGTGGCATTGTTTTTTATTTCTGATTAGAAACGCGCAAACAAATTATTTTAAAAAGATTAACAACGATTTTAGCAATACGTTTACTAACGATTAAAAAGATTTAACAAATGCAACATTCAATTACTAAATGTTTGTGTTTTAAATAAGTTTTTTTGAAACAAAGAGACGGAAAATAAATCACCTCGCTAGCAGGCTTATTCAAATAAGTCTGGCTAATTAAATAAGTCGGTGATTGGGACAGACCCATAGAGTTTTCTTTCGCTGTATGTTAAGAAAAATGGTTGACTAATTTGAACCCATGGCATAATAATGAAAGGGTTCAAAAAAATCATGACAATTTAAATTTTTCACCCAGAATAAATATTTATTTTAGTCTTGTTGCAGTAAAATAAAAATAATTTTTATGGTACCAATCGATTTGTCTTTTTAGTCACATCAATAAATAAGTAAATAAAATAAAATAAAACTTATTCGTATTTATATAGTTTTATATAGTGTATACAACTCTAAATGAATATATAAAAAATAAGTTGTTTTTAAATAAAACTCCAACAACATTGTATTAAACATACATTTTTTTTTGTGTTATTTAATATCTTTGATCATTTAACAACAAAATATGTTTGGTATGCACAAATAAACTGATTCACTAAATAAATAAATTATACCAAATGTAATAAATATTATTGTGCGAAAATTAAAACTTAAATAATTGTATTACATCCCAACCATCCTACGCTAACTATAAATTTACAACATTTTATATATTTAAACTATGTCTATATAGAGTATATACATTTTATATTCAATAAAATGCAAACAAAACTAATAAAAAAAAATTGTGTTTTTAGAATTTATTTTACAAATAATAATAATTTTACTTTAGTATTTTATTAATTAATTCATTTCGTAAGATTTACTTTAATTTATTACGGTGGAAATTGTACTTAATTCGGTCGTATAATACAACTAACATAAATAAATAAAAAAATTCCCAACACTTACGGGAATTTTATGTTTCAGGTTCGAATCCCTGCGTAGATCTAGCTCTTAAGAAACCATTATAATTTATAATTAATATGTCCAAAAATTGTATAAAATACAATTATAAATAGAAATACAATTTATTATTAAATAAATACAATTTATAAATACACTTTATAAATTTTTATCTAAGTGTTGAAAGCCTTCTATGGACTCTTTGTGTGACATTTTTTGGGATACAAATACGTAGTTTTAAAAATTAATAAATTTTTTGGTATATTAACATTTTAAGCTCAGAAATTTTTTTAAAGTTAATTTTCTAAAAAAGATATATATATTACCGAAAGCTTTTAAATTTAATTATATGGAGATCATTGTACAGCTAAAAGTTCAATTTATTAGTAGTATATATTGGGTCTGTTTTTTTTTGATATCGGAGAAATCGGAGAGATAAATTTACTGTCAAATTTTCAGATATGCGTTTTTTTTTAATATCCGAGAAAAAAATTATCTCTCTGTGTCGTTTTTTTTTACGCTCCGATAATTATCGGATACGATCTTTTTACTCTGAAAAAATGTACAGATTATTTTATATTTTTTAGTAAATTCTAAAATGGCGTCTCCGATTAATGTTGAGCTATCAGGTGATAAATAAAACTTTAATTTAGGGAGTTTAATGCTGAAATTCATAAAATAATTTATTATTTTTGGTACTAAAAAATAACACAAAAAATACTTTTTTCGATCTGATAGATAAAAATCGGAGAAAAAAATTATCAGATATATCTGATAAATAATCTCTCTGATCTCTCCGATTACTCCGATATCAAAAAAAAACACGGCCATTGCCTTAAATCGTACTTTAAAAAATCGTACAATTCATCAATTCATTCTTAAGCGCTTTACCCACAGCAGAACGAAAAACTTGACACTTTTTCAAACTTTTTGTTTGGTCTTGTAAATATCTGTCAAATTCTCATTACAATTCATAAAACTTCATTATTCATAAAATTTTCAATAAGAAAATGGTTTTATTAAGAAAAAAGAAAATGTATTCGGCGCTCGCCCTACTGTTCGCACTTAGGAATAAAAAATCGCCTAAATATCATGTTCATCCAATAAACCAGCTTAGAAAATCGCATGGTGAATATTTTAATTTAATTGAGAACTTAAATATATCCCCAAAAATATTTTCAATATTTTCACATGAGCAAAGAGCAATTCGGGTTTATTTTCAAAAAATTTACTTCCGGAAAGACATCATTTCGCCAAAAGAAAAACCAGTGTTGACATTAAGGTACGTTTTTAAATACTGTTTTTATGGGTACCGCATGTTAACCTTTATAATTTTTAAATATTTAGTGACAGGGTCCAGTTTCACCGATTTGGCGCTGCGTTTTCTCATGGGCATCACAACTGTTAGAAGATGTATACTGCATACAATCTTGGCAATAAATGCGGAATTAAAGCCGATTTTCTTACCAAAGCCGCCCAACTCGAACTGGTAAAAAATATCAAAAGGGTTTTTGGACCGATGAAAGTTTCCAAACTGCTTTGGGGCAGTGGACGGGAAACAGTGGAAGCCTTTTCTTTAACTATAAAAATTTTTTTTCTGTAGGTCTCATGGCAGTGGTGGATGCTGAATATAAATTTGTAATTGGTGAAGCGTGGACAAATAATCCACAATCACTTAACGTCCCTAAAAACACTTGTTTATCCGGTACAAGCTCGTTATTGCCACAAGTTTTAGTTGGAGATGAGGGATTTGGGCTCAGACCAAATTTGTTAACTCCATATCCTGGTAAAAAATTTTCTTTAAAGAAAAGAATTTTTAACTATAGGTTTGTGTAATGACAAGCTCGTTTATTTTGGCTCTCTTTATAATTCTGTTTCGTTATAGGGTGTCAAGAGCGAGGCGAATAGTAGAAAACGCATTCGGTATAGTTTGCCATACTTGGCGAATTTTATTAAACTCATTGGAGATCCAGGTTTCATTTGCCAATTAACGAAAATTATAAAAATCAGTCTTCTAGACCACCACAGAAACAAATAAGAACATACATAACTAAACAAGTTGTGTTGTTGTAACTGCATGTCTATTTGTTGTTCTTTAGTAAAATCTTGGGTCAATTCGCTTTGAGATCCCAAAAACTTTGACATCGGATACTGTGGAATACTTATTGGAGGTGCCACATCTGGAAGATTTTCTAGTACTTTTAAAATTCTGTTCACTGAATTATCATCATCCACGTTTCGTCTTTTCCGGAATGAGCTCCTATGGGGTTCTGTTAATATTGATTCGACATCCATGTTTATTTAATCACATTCAATAAGTTCTTGATTGTTCGAAAAATTGCCACAATCACTAAAAAAAAATATAAATTTATGACAATATCAACTTTATGAGTATTAAAAAATAAATATTTACTCTTCTGGTACTTTAGTGTACGGAACTAAACATTATAGGGTTTCAAAGTGGCTCCATTTTACAGGATCCACTAGGAATACTTTTCTCAGCATTCAAATAAAGTCTAAATGAGTCTCTTAGATTGACCCATTTGTTTTGACATTCTTCAACTGTAATTTAATAAGCGAAATAATTATTTAGATGGCAACAATTTTTTTCATAGAAGAATTTATATTTACCTGTTTTTCCTAAAATATTGGAAATCTCTTCCCAAGCCTTTATTTTTTTTTTAACTAATTTTTATAATTTTTGCTCATTTGGTTATAAATATGTGGATGCGCTTCCACCTCTATTATTAATTTTTCCTCGAATAATTTCATCTCGTGTTTGGATTTTTCTTTTGCGGCATCTGACTCCTGTTTAATACTTTTTTTCGATTTTATTGCTTCTGAATGCTCCATTTTACCACTTCACTTTAATTTTACTACATAAATTGAACTGAGGTTAGGTACGTATTTATGTCAGACTACAATTTTAGTTTTATTAAGTTGGTGCATTGTTAATATTTTAAAAATACCACTATTTTAAAAAAACCGCGAAAATAAATTTCGTTTAGTTTTTCGGACGAAAACTTAAAAAAAAAATTTTCGTTTTACTGTGGGTAGAGCGCTTTATAATACTATTTTAAGTATTTATAAATTCTAACGTTAGCTTGACATGCGCTTTTATGTGATACTTGAAACGTATATTTCTATGGTTTTTGATACTTTTGAGTTTCTAGGATTTTCGTATAAATGATATTGAAGAGTTAGATGGTGCACTTGTGAACTCGCACTTTTACAGACTGTTTAAATTTATATATATATATATATATATATATATATATATATATATATATATATATATATATATATATATAATATATAAATATATATATATATATATATATATATATATATATATATATATATATATAAATATATATATATATATATATATATATATATATATATATATATATATATATATATATATATATATATATATATATTAAATCATTTTTACTTCCAGGAAATGTAATCTTTGGTGAACATAGTGATCTGCCTGCTCGCTTTAGAAAGTGTTAACTGACTCCAATTAGCCGTACTTTAGCTTCCAAATTTTCAGCCCTTTTTGATATTAGCACCGCACTATCTTGTTACACTTTTAGCTTATGCTCGGAAATTTCATCCTCAATTTGTTGCGATGAGCTACGTGTTCTTTTTATCGATTTATTCGGATTATTATTATCCGAGTGCGCTGATGCGGGGCGTACACATTGTCGGACAAACTTTTCTTGTTGATTTTGCTGTTGCAGACTTAAATAAGCAGCAGCATGACTACCACTTGTTGCATCTGGATGTTGTAAGAAACTTTAGTTGATGAAGATGTTGTGGTCGAGGATAATTTTGCTTTATGATATGATTTTTCTGTTACTAATGTCGTGGTTGATTGATAAGACATTGACGAACTTTGATGTTGTAATTGATTTTGCTGCTGTTGATGTTGTTGGACCATAGCCGATATTGAGGTTGATTGAAGAATTTGGCTACGAGTTTTCATAAAATTTTTTGTATCCAACTGTCGACTGTCATCGTCCCCCGTCACCCCAGCGCCAATATTTTCATCGCTATTTTTGTCTGATTTAGTATCATTTGTGAGGGCAGTATTTTCATCTTTGTCAATCGACATATTATGATTGCTTTACTCTAATGTATGTAGATAATGATTTATTATACGAATGAGTGGAAAAAGCTTTTGCGGATTGAAATACATAAGAGTATTATTTGTGATTATTTATTTCGTTTTTCCAACGGTTAAAAAAATGTACATAAGTTTTGCGAATGTATAAATTGTAATTGAAAATATATAAATATATGATCTGTCCGAAAAAAAATCATTCGAAATGTCTATAAGTTCAACAATATAAAAGATAGTAGTCTGCTTGTATACTTTTGAGTGCTACCAGTGTTTCAGAATAAGTTTCGTTAATTCTTGTCATTTTATACGATTTTTTTTCTACAAAATCAACGAACTTTCACTGATTATTCTCCGAAATAATCACACACGAGTAATAATCCCACTTGGAAGTAGGTATTACGCGATCCCACGAGTAATAATCCCATTTGTCAAATGCCAAATCAAAAAAAAATGATTCCGGCCTATGTCGTTTGTAATGTTTTATTTTATTAATTTTAATTTCACTCAAATACATCCGTACAGTGATGTATCCGGCTACCAACTAATTCTATTTCTTTTTTTTTTGTATTTTTTATACATAGTCCAATAAAGTTTATGACATTATATCATGTACAAGTGTATATAGACTGTTAACATAATGGTGTACATTACTCGATCATAATATTCATATTTTGTGGAAACCAGTTCTGCATTTCAATACACTCAGCTGTTATATGGTTGGTAATTTTATTATTATTTTCAAAACCAACACTATTGCGTATTTACAATTGTTGATTTTGTTATTTTTCATAATAACCTGTTTATTGGTGATGATAATATGCTTTTACACCTATCCCTCGCTTAACGAAATTTATTCGTTCACAAAAAGTTCGTAAATTAAAATTTCATAAAATGAAATTTTGTAAAATGAAATTCAAAAAAGTAAAATATGTATGTAAAATTATTTCGTAAATCGAACTTTTATTACGTAAACCAAAATTTTGGTTTAATTTTGAAATTAATTAGCGTAATTTCGTTCAAATTAATTAGAGTTTTCGTTAAGCGAGGGATAGGTGTATTATATCTGCTCTGTGTATCATTATAATAGGATTTCAATTTTTCATACTAACGCCAAATTTAAATGTAATTGTAATTTTTACGTTCATCTACAATTATTTTTGTTTTTACCTAATCGCATACAGGTCAAAAAGACACAATCACATTTTTGATATATGTATATTGCGTTTCAGTTCCACCCAAAAGCAAATATTTTTTTCTCATCAAATGTTTTTCTGTGGTAGTAGTATTATTATTGTAGTATTTAATTTTGTATTGTAAGTGATTTACTTGTAATGATTTACATTTTGCGTACATACCGAAAGTTAACACCTTTTTTTATGTTAATTTTTATAATTCACTAGAACTACTAATGCACTCTTGTTAAATATATATAGAAAAAAAATTCTTCATATTTCAGTGCAGTCTGCAGGTTATACTATAGTATTAAATCATCGAATCATCGTTTCAAATCCATCTTGGGCATATCGAGTCGATAGCGATTCCGCAAACTCCACAGCGCACGGTAGCTGGCGGCTGTGGTGTTGGTTGCGTTCTATAACGCAACCGACACAACAGCTACCAGTGGCCGTCCGCTGTGGAGTTTGCGGAATCGTTATTCGGCTCGATACGCATTTAAGATGGTATTTGACGATGATACTCGTTGTTTGGTACTTTGAGTATAGCAGGCTGTACTTTTTTGTTTAATTAATTTATCTATATACATATAATCTTTAAAAAATTCGTTTATCAGCATTTACTAAAATTTCAACATTTGCTGGAAATTACTAAAGTTCCAACTTTATTTGACTATTTCGGGTGTGTTATTTTTAGACTTTTTTGAGTAATATTATAGATACTTAAATGTCGAACGTTTTTCCATCTGTGAGCAGTAATTGCCATCTGCTCAAACAATATAGCTCTACATGTAGCCGGTTCGTTTATGTTATATACAGTTATACGTTAATACTTTAAATTTGCATGTTTGCAAAATATTCAATTATTTTATACCTAACGAAGTATTCAGTTAATACTGGAAGTAAATCAAAACTGGTAATATGTTAATGCAAATCATTGAATTTCATTATCAAAATGCGTGCTCTGTTAAGAAAGTTCATCGCGCGCTTCTTCAATTTTATGGTCAGTTTAATTGACCCACTGAAGCGGCTATTCGGGTTATTGTGACTTAATTTCGCACCAAATTTACATTGTTGTACATTAAATCACCAACATGCTTATGTACAGTGCGAACTGAAAAAAATATCGCAGCTGTATCGGCCAGTGTTAGTGATGACCATCAATTATCGATTCGGCGCCGTTTTACAGAAGGATTTAGGTGAGAAGCCTTACAAAATACAGTTGGTGCAAGAATTGAAGTCGAACGACCTACCACAACGCAGAATTTTTGGCGAATGGGCTCTTGAAAAGTTGGCGGAAGATCCATTTTTTTTATCGAAAAATTGTGATCTGTGACGAACTTTATTTTTTGGCTGAATGGATTCGTAAATAAGCAGAATTGTCGATTTTGGAGTGAAGATCAGCCAGGAGCATTGCAAGAGCTACCAATGCATCCAGAAAGAGTTACTGTTTGGTGCGGATGTGAATCGCAACATAACTGTGAATGGTGAGCGCTTCCGTGAGATGATATCCAAATTTTTTTTGCCCAAAATGGAATAGCTTGACTTGCATGACATGTGGTTTCAACAAGATGGTGCTACATGCCTCACATAACGTCCCTATTTTAATATGCCTTTCTGGGCTTATCCTACCCCAAATTATAGCAAATCTTTTTAAGTGCCTTTGAGATAAAGTTTTAGGTAAATTAATTAAATTATGTAAATTATTAGCTACGGTCTTTAAATATTGGTGCTTAGACTCATCTCATTGTTGAATACTGGCTTACCGGTTCCATTCGTGGCATTACATTAGGGTAAAAGATAATAATGTGGTGTTTATAACTTAAGCTTAAGTTAAAATATTTTAACAACAATATTTAAATGGCTTTGAATTAAATTTTTAAGTTGTTTTATTACCTTAAATTAAACAGTTTTAGAAAATACAATCTTTAAAATTTCAAGAATTGTCGTAATACCTTTTCAACGAGGATATCTTCCCAATGTTAAATGAAGTATAAGGCACCAACATTGTGATGCCGAGCTGGTGTAGGTAGAGGTTTTCGATACAAATAATCAGAATAAAACGAATGAATTCTATCATTTATTTGTTCGAAATTTAGTATTTTAGATTCCGAAAAATAGTTAAATAGAGCCAGAATTATTAGACACCACATCTTCTAATAAATGATGCATTGGGTCAACCGTGCAATTTTCTAAAATATCATAATTTGATATCTGACGTTATCGTTTTTGAAAGGTACCTTAACCCAACCATCTAACTGCATTTTACTGATCACTGTATGACTTCTATATGGTTATTGTTCCATTGAGCATGTGACCTCTGTTGATTATACAAATCTGTTAAATGATCACGATTTATATTCTCAATCTAATGTATCTAAGGCTTATGACTTTTATACGATTTGTAATCTCCTGGGAGACGATCGACGATCTCAGCATTAATATTACTGGCTTATTTGTTCAGCGGCGCGAGAAACCATTGTAATTTTGATTCGCAAGGCAATTTCAAAATACTTTTTCGATTAAATTAACACTGGTAATTATACCCTCAGGTAATTCGATTTCATTGGTCATTTTTTGGAAGATTTCCATTTCCCAGTTTCAGGATATACTTTGCGAATGCTTCCTGTTCAGGATCGACACGCATATTTTTTTTTAACGAAAAATTTTTGAAATGCTCCCAGAGATGATTTTTTTTGATCGACAAATCGACACTGACGGAAATCACCTCCAGCGACTAACATTTTCCCTCCAAATGACAAGTTTGAATTTGCAATAGACCGCAACAACTGATCCATATTTTGTAAACCATACTTTGGGAACATTGGTGCCCCATCCTAATGCTGGAAATTAAATCTGACAAAAGCGGAACTTTCAGACCAAACGTCTTGTGTGATGTTTGTCCAGCAGGCAATAGAGTTGATGCGATTCCACTGAAAGCCATACATTTTACTCTGTGATTTTGACCACAAAGTAAGTGATACAAGTTCTTATACACGAAGGTTTTACCGGTACCGCCTGATCCATCTATGAAAAAACATTTTGTTTCAACATAGTTAGAGCCATTGGCTGTATGTAAAATACTGTCCATAGTTTCAATCTGTTTTCCTTGCAGAAGCCGACACATGAGCTCTCCAGAAGCAGCTGACTGATCAGAATTTAGAACGTCCATGTTTTGGTCAATTTCGTCCATGCCATATCGTTCCACCCAGAAACGAAAATTTCGACCTAATGTTGTTGTCGTATTTAACTTGAATGCAATAATACGATAGGCACGTTTGATTGCAGCATCCTCCGATCTATTATTTCGTCGTGCTTGCAGAATAAAATCTTCAGCCAACTGATTTTTGAATCTTTCCCAGGGACCTTTTGGTTCTTCGGGACATCCAAAAATAAGAATTTTTGAACGAAGAGTATTTGCATTACCGAAGGCATTTTGGACAGTGCTGATTCTTCTAGACCATCTATCCACTGTTAATCGTCGATAGCGTGACCATGAGCTAGGCAAGCTTGTTTGTATGTCGCATAACGAATGTCATTCACAGTAAGGAGATCATCAAAACTTGTTGCGTCAGCGATTATGCTTATATTTTCGATATACTGTAAGTGCATGTGAAAATTCTTCTCGATTATTTTGGTCCAATTTGGGGTCATAACGACGACGATACTTTTCCGTTTTTATTGACCATACATGTAGTATCTGGATTTAACTCGACTCCAAACGGACTATGAATCATCCACTTTAACACTAATTCTCGCAATTCAGGGTCGTCGGTATATTTCGAAAACGCGTTGATCCGGTGAATGATGATGGTAGTATTATTATTTCACTAACAACTGCATTCTGTTTCGCAGCTAAGTCGTTGATAAGTTTGGTACATCTTCGTACTGATCGAATTTTGATATAAGATGGGATTCAAACCTTTTTGCATATTTTTACCGACAAATTATTCTATTCGCCTTTTACCGCAAAGTGGCTGACACCTAGCGATTTTTTCCAAAACTTCGGCAAATGTGGTCAAGTAGTAATAGTAAATTTGCTAATCAACGTTGCCTAATTCTAGTTGAATTTGCATTATGACATACAAACAATTGCAAGTATTTATGACGTCATTCATATCAAAAATATTTTTCCAAAATTAAAGCCCTAAACTAATTTTCCCAAAGTCGTGACCTATCTAGATCGTTTTTTCAACCGGAAAATGGTAGTATGCCAATTTTCAGAAAAAAATATAGTGCCGTTTTCGAAGAAAAATTTACAGATAAATAAATATACATACATACAATTATTGTTCGTTTCATATATAAGGAATACGCACTCATTTCCATGTTTTGTTGTTTTACCTGTGCTGTTTACATATTTTTATGTCACTTTTTCTTATGCTTTGTATAACTTACTATACTTACATACATAATATTCTCCACCCATTTAAAACTCTAGTTTGGAGTGGATTCTTCACATTTGTTGTTAAATTTGTTTCGTCTTCCAAGTTCCTCCGCATGTACAAAATATAAATATGTATGTATTTGCGTACGTCTGTATTTGTATCTGCCAATACATAAATATAGAAACAAGACGTACGCCGTAATAAGAAAAACTGCGAAAGGAATGGAAAATCATGAATTTAAAAAATAAAAATAAAAAATTAAACTGAAAAGACCACACGCATGACACTCAAACAACTATAAAACGTGACGTTTTAATTCAATAGACAACCAACCACACATTTGATGGATATATACAAAAAAAAGGATTTCTTGTTTTTCTTAAGACGATCTTGAGTAATTTTAAAACCAACAACAACAACCATATTGTGTATATTTGTGTATTTTAATTTTCTTATGATTATTTATGTACGTGAAATGAATATGCATATACATAAATAAATAAATTTAGTCTAGGTAGGTTCCCACTGAAAACATGGAGATTTGCAAAATAAATTTTCATTTAAATTTGCAAATAAAATTACAGTGGGAATTTCAAATGCAGACAACGAAATAAATTTTTTTTTTTTTTTTAGAATTTCAAAACATTCAACCGAATCAAATAACAATTAATTCGCGCATCGCGCATTTGATTGATTGGCATAATAATTGTATGTTTATATATGTTATACATTAATAAATTATAAACATAAATTTATAGTTTAAATGAAGGTGTTACAATTTGAATTTTTACATAAATAATAGAATTATTCTACTCTGCAGCACAGATTGAATTAATCCATTTATTTATGTATATAGCTATATAGTAATATAAATTTTAGTTAATTGATTTTCCACTATAAAACCGTCCAGCACATAATCTTACAGAATATGCACCTGATATATAGCTATTGTTTACATAAAAGCAGGTAGATGAGTGCATAAGCTCAAGACTCCGGTTTGTATATATTTTTATAAAACTTTAATCGCGGTTTATTCTCTTTGTTCGTATCATTTTATCTTTACGTTCCAGTTTCTTAATTATGTTATTTACAAACTACCTTAGGATTTGACTTTAACTCATTATCAGTTTTTGGGTTTTAAACATTGGGTATTTACATTTTAAAACAAAAGCAGTCGGCGTGAGTACTATAAGTATTTTTTTAAAATTAAATTATGTTGTGATGAAAGTAAAATAATTTTATATGATTTATAGTGCTGACACTATATTTATGTGAGTATTTTATGAGTCACAATGTAAAGAAAGCATTATTTTTTGATTAACTTAACTACAAATCTACTAATTCAGCATTCTTTGAACTGATCTTTAAGTTGTTTATTTTAAAATGTAATATGTAAGCCAAATTAGATCAATGTCATTAGAAAATATAATTAAAATGAATTTGTTTGTCCTAAAATATGTTAAAATTTCTAACAGCAACCTCAGCGCCATTCAATCAGTATTATTCATTACAGAGATAGCGCTGTACCATTCGTGTAGGATTGTAATGTTTTATATTTGTATTAAAATAATTATTCAGTTTAGAAATCAAATCAATTTGTTGCTTACAGTTGCTCAGTTTTTAATCTTTTACTACATATTTTACTGTAAACAGACTTGTCAAAAAAGTCATATTTATTGCATGAATTTTTTCTTTGACAATTTAAATATTTTAAGACTTTTACCTGTTTCCGAGGCATATTTTGCCTCATATTTTGAACTAATTGTTGTTTGTCGGGATTTAATTCTTTTCCATACACAATGCGTTTTACATTCTCCTTTATACAATCAACTGCACCTTTCTCAAGTTCTGTTGGGAAAGAAGACCAACTAATTTTAAATTATTTTAGAACTGCGGGCATGGCAAACTCATCAAAATGAATCGATTTTTAATTTGGCTTGTCCAGCAAAAATATTTTAATAATATTGATTTTCGAAACGTGGCCTTAGCAGCTAAGAAATAATTAACCGATTTAAATAAAATTTAATACAGTTTATGTAATCGACAAATGATGGCTCTATTCTTAGAGCTATCATTGAGCCGAATCAAGCCACTATTACAGATTTTGGTTTTTTTGATCTCGATTCAGGAGAGTGGCATTAGAACAATTACTGGGAATATCACCAGAAGTAAAAGTCAGTCATTCACCGCCATTCACCAATTCAAGCATCGAATACGCTCCATATTGTGAGTATGGATATTTCCTTAGCGTTAGATGTTTGTTTTGCACATAGAGGTCTTGAATTGAGCACCTTTACGAGGGTGTTTAATTCCTTGCTCGGCATAAATGAAGTTTAGGTGATTAGACTGCCGCTTTATGTAGACCACCAGAATGAGGAGCACTTGGAGGAAAAAATGCTAGTTGATATGGTCATCCCTGCGCACATTGTTTTAATCTCCTGATCAATTTCATTGGACTGTAGCACCTCGTAGATTGAGTTTAACTTAGAGTTGGATCCAACAAAGTTTGTGCCTCTATCAGTGAGAACGTATTTAGAAAGTCCCCTGGTGCTTGCAAATCTTGGAAAAGCATTAAGAAATGCATTTAATGAGAGCTCTGCAACTAGTTCCATGTGAACCGCCTTGGTAGCCAGACGAACAAATACGCAGATATATGTTTTTGTTGGCGAAGTTTACCTTGAATCTTATGATGAACAAAAACAGGGCCACAATTAATATATATCACAAAATATATCGACGGATGAGATTCGCAAAATTTTGATTGGCACTGACCCGATTAGCAACAGACGTGTTCCAATTTGTTGGTGTTCCGTGAATGCAATTTCAAATCATACCAATAACACTATAAATAGTTTTACAAGGACAACTATCGTGCTACTTTCCAAAGCACCGTATGTTTTGTTATACGTCCGTCTGTAGAAATTTGGACGTTATATTTAAAGACATTCCTCTCAGAATAATCCTAGGTTTTGACGAAGGCATTGTCGTCACCATTAAGTACTTTGTCACATTTTGACTTTAAAATGTCATATAGTACCGCGTTTGAGTTTGAGCACCATTTCTGAATAGTCATGGCGCCTGAATGAAGAATTGCTTCTATCTCGGATTTCAACAAATCTTGCTAAAGCTCGAGTGGAATTTTCCAAAGCCAGTTGATGCAGACATCTCGTGGCAAGGAAAGCACTAGATGAAGTACCATATGTTATACGCTTCAATTCGTATGTTTCCCATCGAAAACCACGCGTAATTTGGTAGTAGAACTGTCGGGCTTTAACACACACTGATGCGTCAAATAATAGTTGGTTGGATTAATTTTGGTTTCCGGAACTTGCATCATATGGTTTAGAGCTCGATATCCATAAATTTCCGTTACATTACACATAAATCTGGATGTTTTATTAAACATTTTTCGAGACTAAAAAAAACGTAATTTTGCCATGTTTGATGAGTTAACAAGGGTAGCCGGAGTTTCTGTGGATGGCAAGCTAACAATAAATGTGCCATCAATGCCTCTTGTATGTATGACCGCGAAGTGTTTGTCAAACGGATAATCAAATGTGCTGACAGAATTGGTACCTGCTGATGTTTCATTTACCTTCCAAAACCGTTTAATTTGATCATTAATCACCGAAGTCGATAATGCCGTAAGTATCAAATTGTCAAATAAGCTTGGAACCCTATCAATTTTTCCGGAGATAGGGTTGCTTATTCTGTAGGTCTGGAAAGTGATAAGCCAATTTTATTTGATCTACTGATAATAACTCATTGAAGCGCCAAAAAACAGGTCAATCTGCTGTGGAGTATCGTACCCCGGATCAGGCAACTGAAGATTTAGGTATATTGATATCAGATTTACTGATTAGCATGCTTGGCTGAGAATCAATTATTTTAGGGCAAACCATATACAGTTTGTGTTTGCTGAAAAATGGGGACTAACCTTCAGTGTTACCTTTCATATTGGTTCACTAACCAATATGTTGACGCTTACGATTATTTTATCGTGGGTATAATTGATAAAGAAAACAAGTCAGGACGATTTGAATGTTGTAACACGCCAACACAACAGTGTGGCACGCAGGAACCTTATGTATCGTTAACAGTTGCCTAACGTCTTTGTTCGCTTCTGGTTCGTATATTGACGCTACTAAAGGCATCAATGTCTATTTGACATAGCATTTAACCTTTGTTTTTCTCGATATTGTGCTATCCTTTTTTTTTGTTTTAATTTGAAATTTCCCTTTTTTCGAGATCCTTTTTTAATTTGTCGCAAAATTTTCGTTCTCTTTCCATATCTGCCTGAAAATAATCTAGGCACCTAGATTTAAACCGTTTTATACTCAGTAGATAAATTTATAAAATGTAAAATTTTGAATCCAGTACTGAAAAAATTCATTTTTAATTTTACAACTGAAGCCATTACCGAACTAAATCTGATAAGTGCAGGGGTTCCACAAGGAAGCGTGCTGGGACCAGTGCTTTACTTGCTGTACACAGCTGATCTACCAACAACTGATAAGGTGATTACATCAACATTTGCCGATGACACTGCTATTATGTATTCACATAAAAATCCACAAACAGCATCAAGAGAGCTACAAGATCACATATACAAAATTCAGGACTGGCAAAACAAGTGGCGCATAAAAACGAATGAAAGCAAATCGGCACACATAACGTTTACACTAAATAAACGAACATGCCCCCCTGTAAAATTAAACAATGTCACGATTCCTCAACAAACAAACGTCAAATACTTGGGTCTTCACCTTGATAGAAGATTGACTTGGAGAAAGCATATTGAATCAAAGTGTAAACAAATAAAACTAAAATTCTCAAAAATGTACTGGTTGATTGGGAGAAGATCAAAACTGTCACTAGACAGTAAAGTTCTATTATACAAGGCGATCCTAATCCCCATTTGGACATATGGAATTCAACTATGGGGCACTACCAGCGCATCAAATATAAACCTTTTACAACGTACGCAATCAAAAATACTACGTAGTATTACAAATTCTGCTTGGTATATTCGAAATGAAAACATCCACAGGGATCTAGAGATTAAAACGGTAAATCAGACGATAAAAACATACAGTTTGAAGTATCATTCAAAATTGGAAACTCATCCCAATGAATTAGCAAGGGAACTACTAAAGCAGCCAAGGTATAGACGGCTTCGCAGAACAGACCCACTAGATCTAATGCAGCTATAAACATAATTTATCCGTAAGGAGCTAACTCAGTTTTCTAAATAAATTAATTAATTGCCTACCAGTATAAGTATTAACATTGGTTAAGACTTAGTATTAGATAGTTTAGATTTAAGTTTTGCACACTTCTTGTTAGTTTCAGATAAAGAAAGATTCAAGAATAAAGCCATTGGCAATAGTAAAAAAAAAAAAAAAAAATTTTACAACTGTTTTCAAAATTCAACAACAGAAATACAATAGTATGACACCACACGAGCCGTTTCGTTAAAATGTCAAAGTAAAAAAATGAATAGTCCCATAAAATTTGATGAGGAAATTCAAAGACAATCGAAATGAACGGCGCGGTGCGGACGGAAAAGATAGATGAACTTTTTACTTTTTCGAGCAACATAACATTAAAATTCAGTGACAACCAAGTAAAATTTTTTTTGTTAGTTTTTCGCGTCAAGCATAATACGTTAAATCTAAAATTAATTCGATAAAAATAAAACATAATTGATTTTGAATAAAATGGAATTTAAAAATGAAAAATTCATTGAAAAAATAAAATGGCCGTTTTTTGTTTTTGAAACGGCGCGGACACATTGTGTTTGACAATCCGTAAAGTCGGCGACGCACGGTGGGATACAGTGCGATGTGGTGTCATTGAGATTGAACCTTAATTTTCTGTTTGTGACACATATAACTCACAAACAAGCATTAAGTTAAAATTGCTCAATATATAATATTCGATTACCCTGGAATTGCGGTATACGGAATGAAACATATAGTTCGATATGTTATATTTCCGCTTTATGATCATCATTCTAAATTGTAAAAAAACATTCCACATAACCATACCCAAATTGTAGCATCTTTTCAAACATACAAACACATAATTTATTCGAAAAATGTACATATTTGTATTTATGTATCAAAACAAAACAAAAAAACATTTTTAAAAACATGAAAAACATTTTACAATTATTTTTATTAAAAAGACAACTAAAAAAGAGGAACAATTTAATTTTGTTATATGTTATATATGTTTTATATGTATATTCTGTAGTTATGTTGTGTAGTTATAAGAATTGAATTGGATAAAAAACATTACAACAAAAAACTGAAACGAACGAGCATTTTTTCTGTTTTTTATGAAACATAATCACGCAAATTGCACTTACTTTTGTTTGTGTGTCATGTCAGTTTATATAAACAACAACAAATTAAAGTTTTAATTGTGTTTTTTGTACAAACATTTTGTTGCTTAAATATATACATAAATAAATAACAGAAAATATTTATAAAATCGGAAACGGAAAAATGAGAAAAACTATGTATATGTGTACTGTACATTTCCACACAGTAGCCAAGTAGCATAGCAGCTACTGGTGTACTCGCGGGAAAAATAATTTTATTTTTCGATTATGCAATAAAATTTATTATCGTTTTGGATTAATTGATTTTTTTTTTGTAGTTCTAGTTTATAGCTACAATCAGCACGCTAACTATACATAGTCTGCATATATCTCGTCTATACCTCATATTTTTAATGATTTTGCAAAATGCACCACCACATAACTATAACCAAGTAAAAAATTTATAGTTTTATATATTAGAACGATTTGCATTACTAATGATATTTTCAATTAAAATTTTTATTAGTTTTTGGAACGATGACTATTTAGTAGATTTAAAGGTGGAAGTGGGTTTATACATTAGTATCGATACAATTTGTATAATGGTTTCAAGCCCGACGATAATTTTGACCACACCAACCAAAATTATAATTTTTAATTTAATAATAATTTAGTTTTGCAATTTTAATATTCATTTCGAATGTGATTTATTTTGTAATTGGTTTATGAAGCGTGGCTGATAATTGATCGAACGGTTCGGGTGGATAAAATCGAGTTTAAAATACCAACGTTAGTTTAATCATTACACACCACAATCCCAAAAAAAAAAGCAGAATAAAAAATAACTTTAGTGAAAAATAAGTTACTTTCGATAGTTTAACCCTTTCAACCCGGCTTTCAGTTAGCATATACTTAGAACAAAAGTTTAACCGATTTCTGAGTAATAATAATTAAAATAGAACAAAAATTATGAAATTAGAATTTAAAATCAATAAAGAACCCTCTAGCAGCGGGTGCTATATGTCACGTTCGATTTCTAAAGTGGGACATACACGTCTCGCTCAGATTGAGAAGTGGGTGATATAAATCACATTTCACAATTCAAAGTCATTTCTTTATTTCAATAAAATATATAGTAAAATATATAGTTAAAATCCAGATTTGTGGGATATCATTAGAGCAGCTAATGCTTCTGGTTTTAATGTCCGTAATGACGTCGTCTAATAGTTAAAACATTGGCATTAAGTTATATCAATTATCAACACCGAATGGGACATATTTATCTCAACAAATTACCTACAAGACACATGTATCGCGCAAAAAAACCTAAAGCCATTCTAAAAAGTCAAAAACCAAAATATTTTTGGCTTTAAAAAAATCGCTCAAGTCGGGTATTTTTCCTGGGTCAGTTGGCCAATATGTTGGTTTTCCTGTTGAAGTGGATTCACACCTATTTTCTTTAATATGGCAATCAGTAATCCCTTTAGTTAATCCTTTTTTTTAGTTGTAGTTAATCTACATCTTAATCTGAACTTTTTTCCCAGACGCTTGAAGAACTCCGAGTATTGTTTGTTTTTAATAGAATGTCTTGGTGTATAGGACAATCCTGCCACAATAGTAGGAAAGTGCTTGGTTTTTATATAAACTACTGTGGCCTGAATTTCTTCTTTTTCATACTTTCCTTCTTCAAAATGTTGGAATTTTTTTTATGATGACTGCACTTCCTCTTCTGGCTTCAATAGCCTTTAATTGTTATGTGAAACAAGTCACACGTGGCCATATGGTTGCCCATCTTGTCTTGTTTTTGTCTGCCTCTCGTATTGTTGGGGTGCCGCTGTTGCGCCCATATTATTTTAGAATTACTCCATGTTAAGATTGCCATATGAGAAATTAGAAGATTTTTAAAGAGATCTAGTTACTTTTCCTCGCCTTTGGAACGGGCTGCTTATTATTTCCATAGTCTTGTTGTTGTGTGTATGTAAAAATCGGCCCTCCCTAGAATCCTTAGAGCCAGTTTCATCGAAGAGTGGATTGCCGAATGTTTCCATTAGTGTACAACCTGGGGTATTTCTTCCTTCTCTTTTACACATGGAGGTATTCTAGACACATTTGGTGGTCTTTATATACAGTTGCAAAGTTGGAATATAGTCCACGAGTCTCATACACGGTCAACTCCCACCCTATTAAAGTGCACCCTAACACCCGACGTTAAGATAAAAAAGATTTGACTCACACCAATTCGGTACATTGTCAACATCTTCTTGGAGTTTATCAACTTCACTTAGATTCTCCACAGTTCTGTATACTTTTAGGTTGTCAGCAAACATTAAAATTTTCGTTGTATGACTTCAGTGATCTCGTTAGTGAAAATTGTAAAAATCTCCGGGCCAACATGGGAACCTTGTGGAACACCAGAGGTAGCTTGGACTGACATGGACCTAATTTGTCCAATTTTAATGTACGGTTATTAATGTATAAGACTTAAACCATGCAAAAAGTTATTTAAGAACCCAAATGAGTATAATAAGTTCAAGTGCTTTACAATGACTAACGCAGATTCAGTATATACCACATCAATTTGTTTTTGGCTTTCTACAACTTTGATTGTACTGCTAGTGGATTTAATATGGTTAGTAGTTGTTGATCTCTTTAGCATGAATCCATGTTGGTACGGCGAAACATGTCGAGGAACCATTTCTTTGGAAGAATTACATATACCCAGCTAGCGAGGTGTGAGTCTTCAAACTTAATGTCTTCTGGTTTAAAGATATATTGAAAAAACTCAACGAACATGTTTGATATGACTTCCGGGTCGGATGATTTCTTACCATTTAATGTCATATACGCAGGAAAACCATTTTCACGTTTTGACTTAAAGAAGTTCCAAAAGCGTTTTGTATCATTTCTCTTTTTATCTTTAGTACAGGTGTAATTGCTATAAAACGGTGAATTCGATCGAATTTAAACGTTTAATTATTTTGGTAAAATTTTATTTCGGTGATTTTGTGTCGAGTTAGTGAATATAAATAGGATTTTCATGCGAGTACTTTGCGTAATTGCTATGAAACGGTGAATTTCATCGTTGAAAGTGAATATAAATAGGATTAGCATGCGAGTACTTTGCGTAATTGCTATGAAACGGTGAATTTCATCGAATTTAAACGTTTAATTATTTTAGTAAAGTTTTATTTATAATAATTTCCGTATTTGTAATAATTTCGGTGATTTTATGTCGAGTAAAGTGAATATAAATAGGATTTTTATGCGAGTACTATGGTTATTTGGTATAGAACGGTGAGCTCGATCGAATTTGAAAGTTTAACTATTTTAATAAAATTTTATTTACATAATAATTTAATCTTTGCACAAATTTAGCATTATTAGCCAATTGCTATAGAATATTGTTTTAATTTTTTTTTGTAGGCTTTATCCCTCTTGTTCTTCAAGTTAATCAATTTATCGTCATACCATGGAAAATATTTGTTAGATTTTGCCACGGTGATTGTTATTCTTCTATGCCAAGATGATAGATGATTTTACAAAATTACTCAACATTTTCATCTATATTGTTGCTGTGCAGTTCCTTCATCCAGTCATTTGTCTTCCTAAAATTGTAATAAGGCTTTTGGTTCTTATCCCTATTGTTTTCATTGATATTCTTCTCTCTCTTCAATATTATTTCAATCGATATATGATGAATATCGTTAATAACAAATGGCGTTGATGATTCATTTATCTTAAATACACCTAGTTTGGTTTTTACATTGGTAAAAATTAAGTCTAATGTTCTAACTAAACCATTGCGTATTTTGAAAGATTTGAGTTGTAGATATTATCCGTGAATGGATATTCTAATTAATAGATGTGGAAAATTGTAGTGATCCGTAATTCAATGTTGGATTGGTTAGTCATATTGTTTATATCTTCAATTGAGTCACAGCATGTCGTATACGAATCGATGATCATATTACCCCATTTGTTTTTATTACTAGAGACCAGTAAGTACGAAAAGTATACAGTAGTTCCAGTTTAAAAAAGTTTCTCTATTTTTATTTATAGAAAATCTTGTGTGGGACATATGTGTCCCAAAAGGGGCGAAAGAATCATAGTTTCTGGGTAAAATACAGACTTTATATTTTCCAATAATTATATGAATTATAATTATTTAAAAGTCTAATCTATAATTAAAGCTGTAGTCCAATTATATTTGTATAGAGATGAGCAATATTAAAAATAATAAAAAATAATTTTCTGTAATTTTTGAAAAGCAACTATAGTTGCATAGTTTAACTATAAACGTAAACCTAGCTTATGTATATATATATATATATATATATATATATATATATATATATATATATATATATATATATATATATATATATATATATATATATATTTACATGCGTGTACTTCACAAACATTTTTTTTACCATCATCATCATCAGCATCCCATCATGATCCAGTTAATTGAAAAAAGAAAAGAAAAAACCCATATAAGAAAATTAATTATATCCTAAAGGATAATACTATTTTCAATTTATATAATTCTTCGTCTTACGAATGTGTATACCAAAAAAAAACATTTTATTTCGTTTTATTTATTTTTATTATGATTATAATTTATTTTTGTTGCCTTTCAGATGAAATGAAAAAAAAATATGTATTAAGAAAATATAAAAGAAATAAATGAAATATAAAAAAGGAACACACATAAGAAATAATCAAAAATATTAAAGAAATAAAAAATAAAAATTCTGATATTTAATTTGGCTCAAATAAATAAAAATTTATTTTATTTATATTTTGCTTCAAGAATTGAATAATATTCCAGGCAGAATGGAATTTTTATGTTATTTCATGTAATTTTCTCGTATATACATATATATATAGGTAATATTTACTAAACGCGCATTTTGCCGAGTATTTATATAGGAATTGGGTGGGAATAGGAAAATTAATTTTGATATAAACAAAATTTGAAAATTTTTGTTTGTTTATGACTTTGATAAATTTTAAATAATTAGTTTTATTTTTGGTTGCTTGTGCGGTTTTTACCTGGGAGGTCCTTTGGTTTTTCGCATATAAATTTGGTTATATACATTTATAAAATACATTATAAAATACATATTATAAAATCTTGTGCCAATCTTTCAAACTTTTGAAGATCTTATGTTGTTTTGATTGGTAGTTTCACAACTCTGTTGACTGGCCGTTTAAATTCACGGTTTTGACTGTGACTATGCGCACAATGCCATTAGTCCCCGGATGTATATTGATGATTCGACCAAGTAACCATCGAAAGGAATGTAAATTGTCATCGTGGATTAACACAATATCATCGATGGATAAGTGCTTGGATGCAACCTTCCATTTGTAGCGTTGCTGCAGTGTTGACAACTAATCTCGTGACCAACATTTAACATACCATTGTACTCGTCGTTGTAAGTTTTGATATATCGTTCAAACTAGGTTCCGGAATGGCAATTATTGGCTGGGCAATGAGGAAATGGCCTGGTGTCAATATTTGTTGATTCACACTGACAGACTTTACTGTTGCTTCCGATAGACCCCAAAATTGAGCGCACGAGGTGAAATATAGTGAAATTTTATGTCTTTCTGTAATGAATAATTGCGGAAATTACTTCGTGTTGTTTCTGGCTAATGATTTGTTGTCGTATTCTTCGTAATTCTCGGTCGGCGCCAATAAACGTGGTACCATTGTCGCACCAAACTTCTTTGGGCACTCCTCTGTGAGATACAAATCACTTGAGTGGGGTCAAAAAATGGTTTGTATCTAGGCTTGATACAACCTCCAAATGGATCGCCTTGACACAAAGGCAGACAAACATTGCAATATATGCCTTTTCAGTTGGAGCGTTTTTACGTTTACTCGTCTTTATCATTATTGGTCCAGCATAGTCTAAACCTGTCTTAAAAAATGGTTGACTGAAGATGCAGCGCTCTTCAGATAAATCACCCATTTAATGTTCGATTTTCATAGGAAGATGGCGAATACAGACTACACAATTCTTGATACATCGTTTTATTGAGTAACGGGTCGCAATCATCCAGACCTTTGCCTTACTGCATTCAATACCAATAAATTATCTGCGTGCAGATATGTAAATTTCACGAATAATTAATTCATTGATTAGACGATCTTTTGGTAAGATGATTGAGTGCTTGCAAGAATAAATCAATTGCGAATGTTTTAACCGACCCCCCAACTTAATATGCCGTTATCGTCAATAAATGAATTCTAAGATGATAAATGATGGTTCTTAGATAGTAAGTTGCCCGTCGAGAGCATTGATAATTCTGTTTTGAAGCTTGCTTGCTGAATATTACAAATGATGACTGTTTCGGAGTCACATAGCTCTAAAAGATTTATGATAGCGCCTTGTTGATTAGGATGAAGTGTTGTTTTAGGTCTACTAAATCGCATGATATATCCCATAATTTTAAAAATTCTGGAGCGCTCTTACAAGGATTCTGGTTAAATGGTTTATTTCCGGTTAAAATTGACTGATCTATATTTGCCCAGCTATGCTCTGGAATCGCTAACCATTATGTACCTTGCCACCACCAACCTAAGTTTGACATTTTCTGTGGTTTCACTCCTCGAGTGATGTGATCAGCTGGGTTCTTATCAGATTTTAAATGATCCCAACTGCTACGAGGTATTAGATCGAGGATTCGTGATGTTCTGTTGGCGATAAAACTAGTCCATCTGCGTGGAACGTCGGATAGCCAGCGGAGCACACTAATGGAATCAGTCCAGGCATGGATCGAGATATTGTCTCGGGATTTAATGCAAAAATCGCTTATTAGGACTGTCCCGCAAATTCCAAGCATGGTAATGAAATTTGCTTTAATGGTGCAACGTTGCTCTTTACACCTATGATGTTAACTGTGATGTTACCCAATTTACCTTCAGCTCTCACATAGACGACGCCTCCATATGCTGCTTCGGGCGAATCACCGAATGGTGAAAACTATCCGAGAGGATCATAAATTCTTGATGCTGCTGACAACATGCTCCGTTTTGTCCATACAATGTTATCGCCGGTGCTTTGATATGCTGTGCTTTGAGTGTGTGTTTAGTGGTGATACTGTTTGATTTTAACACTGCGTGGAGTGGGATGAAATATTTGTCGTCGTCGTCCCCAGGAACCCTTGACCAGGGTAGATGCCTCATGTGACCTAACTTGCTGTATTCACGCATGAATTCCTTGTAACTTACAGAATTCTGGGGATGTGGTGAATTTTCTTTCCATGGCAAATAACCTTCGTTGTGCTGAGCTACCAAATTGTGGTCTTGGATGATTAAATGGGAGTCTGACACAAAATCGTTCACTGGCTTCTCGTGTAGTTGTTTGTACATAATGCTTTTGACACCAGTTGTCGATATGATTAGGGGAAGATTAACTTGAAATTTCTTTGAGTTCCCAACGTCTTCTTCATGATTGATTACGATAGCTGTTCCGATACCAGCGTGAACAAATGTAGATGCGGCAGGATCGGATTTTAGTGTACCTGCACCGAGCCAACCAAATTTTGAGTTCCAGAGAGTGGGCAGACCAGACACTGTTGTCCTTTCTGGACTTAATTGTTCGAAAATACATTAGCACCTACTAATATATCTATCCTTATAACTATGGAATTCGGGATCTGCCAACTTAAATGACGGTTAGGTACTAATCTGGCGATTTGTAGTAAGATATGCACTTCCAGAGTAATAGTGTTGTGTCTATCTATACGTGATATTAGCGTCATATCAGTTTTCTCCTTCGTAATTCCAGCTGGAGTTGCTGCTAGGCCGTGAATTGGCTTAGGCGATTTAGGCCTAGGCGTTGTTTGCATGATTCTGTCACGAAAGACATTTGCGAGCCTGAATCATTCTTGCTAGCTGAAGTTTTCCTGTACATGATAACACATGTATTACTGTTGTCGGCAGGATGGTATCACTAGTTGCATAAGAACGTGTGTAATACAGTTTCCTGGCCGTTTCCAGATATCGCGATGTGACTATCTGGTTTAGTAGGTATTATGTCAGCTGTATTCAGATTTGGTGAGTCGTCACAACAAATGTGATAATTTGTGATTTGCATCTACGCTCGTTACGTTACTACTAGTTAGAAAAGGTTTTACAGTAGTGGCTGATACCTTTGAAAGCTCATACAATTTTAATTCATCGCATATCACATTTAAAATAATCGAGATAATCGAAGGTACACGGGAAACTACTACCGTCCGTCCAGGACATCAAAGATATTTTTTTTGACCCAAAAAATATTTAAATTTAAATTACTACTTTTCATTTTTATTATTACATTAATCTCCATAAAAACATTACAAGATATATCAATCAGTTCACAAAAATAAATTTAAATTATTTATAAATAAAAAAAAAAAAAAAAACGAAATTTATATAATCACATTATTCAACATAAAAGCATAATAATACTTTAACATATAATTTTTTATATACCATTCCAATGCATTGTTATATATTATGCGCTCTGGATCATGTAAATAACTTTTATAAACCATTATTCAAAAATTTATTTTTATATACAATCTATAAAAATAAATAATGACAAATAAATTGAATATAATTGCCAATAAAAATGACTTTATTACGATTTATTTATTTAAATTTATTTTTTTTTTTAATCAAATTCAAATCACATCCAACCACTTCACTCACTCTCTATATACATACATATATGTTTCCAAATGATTTGCATTACTATGTATACAAAACTAAATTTTATATAAATAAAAATCCAAATATGTAAATAGTTTTAATGGTTTTGAAATTAAAAATCATTAAAAATAAAAAATATTTTTAAAAAAGTATTTAAAAATATATAAAATTTTTAAATGTTTTAAAATAAAATTTGTTTTATGGTTTTTTATGCTGGCTGATTTTTTTTTATATCGTTTTTTTTTTTTAAACCATTTATATTCTTAAAATCAAATAAAAATCATAATAAAAAAAATATGCGATCAACATAAGAAAATGTAAAGTAATAATTTTGATGTAATACTCCTACAGCTTCTTTTTAGGTAGAGTGATGGAAAAAAATGTTGTTAAATTATAATACTTTCAGCAAAAGTTAAAATTGCGTCGGTTAAGGTAAGAGCTTCTGCTTCTAATGGAACTATTTTTTTTGCTGCCCAAACGGCCATCACTGCTACCTAAAAGATTTTTTATGATATTGAGATTTATTAGTCCAAAACCTTCACTTTCCTATAATAAAGGCGAGAATGCTGCTTGCAGAGGCCAATTTACATTTCTCCGGGGCCAAATTCCTCTTTTAAAAATGAAGCCACCTTAGTGTACATAGAGCAATACACTCACATATTATGTGCTCTGCGGTTTCTATCTCTTCCAAACATAGTCGGCACTCCGTCTTTGTGGACAGGTTGATTTTATTTAAATGATATCTCAGGTTGCAGTGACCTGAAAGAAAATACACAAGTTTTCTAATATTTCCTTTACTGAAATTGAACGCCAAGTCCTTATTGTGAAATAGTCTAATCAAAGATTTGGCTTGCCTAAGGCCGGGAATGAAGTGCCAATAGGTTAAGCATTGTATTTTTTCCCATTCACTAATTGTATAGGCTGAAGAGGCCCACGGGATGCCACAGAAGTCTGCATGTGCAAGCTCGTTGGCTATCTTATTTCCAGAGTTGCTATTGTGTCCAGGTACCCACCACAATCTAACTTTGTTATGGCAAAAGAGAGATTGTAGCAGTTTATAACAACTTTTAATCGACTTAAAATCCAGGCAGTTAGAAGCTAGTGCTTTCTATGTTGCTTGGTTGTCGAAGAAAATGTGAATGGAAGCGCTTTTAACACCTTTAATCATAATAGTTGAGACGCAGGTTTCGATGGCGTGAATTTCGGCTAGAAAAACACTGATATAAGTTCCCAGTGATTTCGATATTTTGTTGTTGGGTCCAAAGACACCAATGCCAATTCCACTATCAGTTTTTGATCCATCCGAGAACCAGACTAGGCTGCTAGGTTCTATAGGAGGTCCACCATTATCCCAGTCTGTTTTATCAAGGATTGTTATCTCGAACTTCTTGCCAAAGCAGAGTTCTTTGGACATGACATCCAGTACTCTAAAGAACATATCCAAGTTTGAAAGTTCATTCAAAATGTCCAGATGATCCATATGATCATCATGACTATATTGACTCACTATAGTTGTAATCTAGCTGCACAAGTAGAAGCTGTTTTTTTTTGACATAATTATGAAGTGGAGAGAGTCCGATGAGAGTTTTCACTGCCGCCGTATGACAGGTGCACATAGCCTCTGCAATGAGATTAGCTAGTTCATAATAACTTTTTATATAACTTAGGCCCCCAAACTATGGCCCCATAGGTTACAATTGGCCTCACTATCATGATGTACACCAAGTAAATCATTTTTGAGCTGATGCCCCAAGTCCTGCTGAACATACGCCGACAGGCCCACATGGCTCATTATATCATTAATATGATAGTTCCAATTCAGTTGCTTATCTAGGACAACATCCAGATATTTAACTTCTTTGGAATATCCGATTGTAATATCATTTAGCACTCTAGCAAAACAATTTTTTTCGACCGGAAAAATTATGGTAGGGTTAGAAAAAATGTGAAAAAGTCAAAAATGATATCGAAAATTACCTAAATCAAAAATTATCGTCCCGAGGTACGAATATAGGTAGGGCGTCTAAAGATGGAGTTGCCGGCTACGGAAGAAAACAATTATTTTTTTTTTTTACTTTTGAATTTTTATTAGTAAAATTAGAAATTACGAACTTATGCGAAAAGCCACACGAGCCACATAAAACTTAAATGTTTATTTCTCCATTATGTGGCTTGTTCGGCATACATGGACGAAACCAAAATTTTAGTGCCACACATCTGTTCATCCACGCACAATCGTTGATGTTTTGAAAGTGAATCCAGCCTATGATTCAAATGATGAACAATTGGCCGAATTTTTAATATCGATTCCTTACCGTCTCCAATTTTTCTTTAGAGTGATGTTTTTGAAAAATAGATAACAGTGTATTTCGTGTAGTGATAAATGGCCTAATATACTAATACTCCCACCAATTTATTATGTAAACAGAATTAACAGTACATTTGGTTAGCATATCTTGTTGTATGCTATCATTCAAAGTGGGTTCTGCTGCTATTTTTTTAAACAACTCATTAAAAAAATTATTAAAGTAGGAATAAGGTGTTTTGAGATCATTAAAGCTTACTAGACATATTCCTCTAAAGACATTTTCGTTTCGTTGATGAACAAAATTAATTTCCAAGTGATCTTTGCGAGAAATCGTATGATTTCTGGTCAATTCCCGCTGCACCCTCAATAAACCCACCATTATTTGGCTCAAAGCTAGTATCGCATTCTTAAACACAGGCAAATGAGGGCGAGTTTTTTCTGGTTTCGTTGGAAGCTAACATATTGTCATTGATTGGTGCGACGACTGATTGGTGTATCTGATTGTATTACATGAGGCATCGATGTTCATTGATATAGCTCAGTTTCTATTGAATATACTTACTGTTCTAGTCAGGTTTGTTCCATTGTTGCTGTTTGTTATAAAAATTCAGTGGAAGGTAGGTTGCGCTTCATGATATCGCAACAAATTTCAGATCAGGTATTTCTCTCTAATTGAGCCACGTATTGGTTTAATCCCTCATAAAATATTGCTGGCAAATTAAAATCGGGAACAACAATTGAATTATTATGATCAAAGTTACCGTCATCCACTTCACTATCACTTAATGAACTAATTATTGAGTACTGTATTTTAAATGTCTTCATATGTCAAAGAGTCAAGGTTGTTTGATCTGCTGGACGCATCTTGACGTCTTTTTGTTGCCTTTTTCGTGGCATTTTCTTGAAACAATATCCCGTTTCAGTCGAATAAAACAGTAAAACGAAAAACAAAACATCAAAAAGTAGCCCAAGCCACTTGACATATATAAAAAAAAACATCCATTGACCGGCAAGTCTGTCTTTAGACGGTGTATAAACTATGAGGGACAGACGCATGCTATATAAGCTTTTAGATACGAAACCCACTACCCCTATCAGCAAATATATATTATTTCTGACCTACCAATATTTTTTTTATAGAAAATAACTCGACTCCAAATATTGTTTATTTATTTTTAAAGGTAACTACGGATCGGAAATAATTTATTTACGATTTTGACATGAACATTTGACTTCTTATGATTGAAATAGATAAACGATAACCGTTACGATAACCTAATAAACGATAAGCGATAACGATAATGATAAACGATAACCTAATTTTAAATAACGATTAAAAGAAAAAAATCGAATAAAATATTTGGTTTTGATGATTACCCCGTCTACAGATGGTATTGCCTTCTAGAGGGTTAGACTAACTGAACCAAAGTTCAATTTACGTTTTTTAGTAAAGGGCACCAAGATTGTTTTGGTAGGGTTTATCGAAAGGCCCTCAGTGCACCAATTCGAAATAACAATCAAGGCCTGTTGCATGCTGACAGACATCGTACATTCATGCCCGCCAGAGATTATGATAACCAAATCGTCCGCATAACCAATGGCGTAAGTGCTAATGGCACAGCAAAGGTGACAGGACACCGTCTTGCGGGCACCCTTTTACTACCGTAATTGTGACTGACTTATTACCTAGTTTGGAAATAATTTGCCTACTAATTAAATAAGGCTATCAGAGCAGGTGTAATCAAGTCCAAGCCCCTTTGGAGAAGGGCTGGGAAAATTCCATCCTCGCCTGGAGCCTTGAACGGCTGAAAAGAGTTAATGGCCCATTTGAATTTTCCGGAATAAAAAGCTTACCTGATAAACTATTAACCCAACCCACTTTTGCATCCACATGTGTACTAAATATGATAGTAGTATATTTGCGTCGCAAACAATGCAGCCCGGAAAGTGCACTTTACTACCTAAGCAGGGTTTCGACTCTTTGCGACTCGATGTATAATTACCATCGGATTTCAGAAGAAGCCCTATATCGTTGAACTGATCCTTATCTCGAACTTAATGGAGTCGAGGTATATCCTCGATATTACCACAGTTATTCCAGGCGTTTGGAATGTCTTATTTGTAATTTGTTAGGGCTTGCCTGTATCCATTCCACTCAGTAGAATGCTTTGCCCCTCTATGGAAGTATAATAGTTTCTAACTTCTACTGTATAACATTTTAGTAATGCCAATAATTGCTTCCGTTTTTTACACAGGTTTTTCATTTTCCGAAATCACAATTTCATTAAGGGCATTTCTTACATGGGAACAGAACGAAAGTCTTCAAAGCTCATGCAGACCATCTTGTGTCACTTACCATTTTGAATAATTTTTGTTGTGGTGAGATTTGAAGATAGACAAACTAAGTCTATATAAGTGTAAAATTTTTGAACAAAATAAATTTTTTTTCGCAAGGCACATAAAGTATGCTGGGCGATTCGCGTTTAAATTTTACTTGCAAACTATTATATTTTCCTGACATGTTTGTAGCATTATCGTAACTTTGACCTCTACAATTTTTAATATCTATTTTCAATATTTCCATAGTACTTAATACACATTGAGCAAGGTATTCTGATCTATGTGACAGAATAAGAGTTTACAAAATAAACGCTCTATGAGCTATGAGTTCACCGGAGTAAGATACGTACCTCAATATTATGGTCAACTGATCGAAATGGCTTATGTCAGTGGTTGAATCTACTATTATTGAGTAATTCGGGGATTTTTTATCTCATTAATTAAATCATACGCAGCTTGTCTGCGTCATGAGCCCAAGAAACTCGTGAATTGTACGTAATATATAGTTAGTTTTACCAGAACCAGAATTGGGTATTCCGCAGAAATTATCCAGAACTTCTCGTTTCATACGCCTTTTTTATATATAGATTAAATTAACATATAAATTGAGTTGGTGCATGCTTGTTAGGAGTTATTTTTATTGTGTAGTGAGTTAAATAAAAAATCAGCAGTATTTCAGGCCAAAGTTGACACTTTACTGAGATTTTTTATAAGATTGTCAGACAATATTTTTACAATGAGTTGTAAAAATATTGACAGCAGCCCTTTGGTTATTATTACAATTTGCAAAACATTTATAACCTTTAATTGCGTAATTTGGCACGACTTCGTCGCTAATCCATATTTCAGACAAAACCATAATTGATGGAATTATTTCTACCGCTTGCAAGATAGATAGAAAAGAGTTTAAATTCGCATTCATACTCTTAATATTTTGATGCACAATTGGATGGTCCAAACTCAATTAATGTTTCCTCAAAATTCTCAACTAGTTCATATTGACTCACTTTTCCCCTACAAGATACAAAGTTAGAATTAATAATTTGACCAGATGCACTATTTAAAAGATTAACAAAAGCCATTGATATAAATAAATAAATAAATATATAAATATATATATATATATATATATATATATATATATATATATATATATATCAATATATATATATATATCAATATATATATATATATATATATATATATATATATATATATATATATATATATATATATATATATATATATAAATATATATAAATATATATATATATATATATATATATATATATATATATATATATATATATATATATATATATATATATATATATATATATATATATATATCAACATCAACAAAATTATCAACATCTACATTATCAACAAAATTAACCAAATCAAAACCATTCAACACATCAAAATATCTACAAAATAAACAAAACTTACTACATTAACCAACTCAACAACATCAACATAATCTATAGCAAAACAACAAAATCAACAAAATACCTAAAAAATAACCAAAGAAAACCATCAAAACCATCGAAATCAAAGAACGTCAACAGATTACAAGGATACACATTTGTCAACTTAATCCACAAAATCAACAACTTTACCAACATCAACAACATCATCAAACCATATAAATTGTAAAAATTAACAAAATAAATAACTTCAACAATGTCATATTTATGACATAAGGTATGGCAGTTTGACTCTGATGGTTGAGTATGAAGCATGGCTGATTACATTTGTGAGAAGGGTCATGCGCATATGATATATGCCTCTAAACGCGACTAAGAAAATGATAAATCGTCCACGCCAGTATACAAGGCGACTTGAGTAACAAAAGATTAACCAAGAGAGCTTTGCAGATTCCATTAGCACGTTAAGCTTGTGAATTTGCATATTAACGTAACTGTTGTTTGGCTTGTAAAAATTCGAGAATCAGTTTTAGATAATTGAATAATATAGGCCAGTACAAACTAGATATATTCGGAGCTCACTTTAAAATTATTAAGCTGAAATCCTGAGAAATATGATTTACATAATGACGTACATATGTTATGCCTATAAACTAGGTTATAATACAGTCATTAATTTTGTTAAACTCACGGTCTTTTACCTTGGCTGTGCTTTTTTAGTTCTATAGTAAATTAAGTCATATAAGGACTCGAAGACAAATATTGTGACAACCAAATCACAATTAAATAAAAGCAGAGGTAAAATTAAATTATTTAAGGATTCATTCGATTAACAATACAAATATAAGCGGAAGGTACATAGAAAAGAGATTAAAGGAGGGTAGGGTTCGATGCACGTGATGAGTTATGCTTTTTTTTTTTTAAAGAAATCTCTATTTAGACCTTCGGCTGTTGTTGCAAAATTAACAAAATGGTTAGTGCAAACAGTTTGTCACTTCTAATCCAGTTTTGCGGTGCTAGAAAAAGATCTCCACCGTGTATTACATTTTTTAAACAATAAAAACACAACCATATGATCAAAATATTTATAAATCAAGGACAATACAGATTGATTTTATTGCACAAAACTTACCGTTGTTAACAAACAAACAAAAAAAATAATTATCTATATACACAAACATATTTTCATGGACCATTTTTGGTTTTATAATAGTATAAGTGCATAAAAAATAGATGCCAATATGGAGTAAAGTGTAAAGTCGAATTAACAATTTTGTGAAGTGTTTTTTAATTAAATATACAAATATTATAAGCAATTTTTAATTTAAGTAAATTTTTTGGTGATTTTAATTTTAAAATTTTTATATAAGTGATAAAAAAAAATAAATACATTGGAAAAAGTGCTTTCTAAGATTTTTATTCGTGTTGGTGCTTTACTTTTTAGAAGCAAAATGGAGAGCGGTTGTTGTTCTAATTATTGGCAGTAAGGTAAGATAATTTAATTTATTGTGTACAGTGCAAGCTATAATAACCTCTGGCCCATATAAAATATATATATATATATATATATATATATATATATATATATATATATATATATATATATAATTTGTAAATTAAAATATAATTTTAATAATTAAAACATATAAGGAACCTTAATAATATTATAATAGTATAGTTATATAAAATTAACTCTTCGAGCTTTTTTTGTAGCATAGTAATTTATAATAATTGATTTAATTCTGATGCAAGTGTCTTTTCAATGTTAATTATTCTGAAATTAGTTTGTCTTTATTGTGACATTTTAAATATTAAATAATTGTATATGATTCGAAAAAGATCTTTCTCACGATAAATTATTCCTATATAGATATATCATTGCAATACATATATTCTAAAACATTTAATGCGCTCATATTCGATTTTCATCGCATACTAATCGTGTACAAGTGTATAGACTTTAAATATTGATGTACATTACTCGATCATAATATTTATATTTTGTGGAAACCAGTTTTGCTTTTTAATACAGTCAGATGGTGGGGGATGGTATGGTTGGAAATTTTATTATTATTTTCAAAACCAATACTTTTGCATATATACAATTGTTTGTTTTGCATAATAACCTGTATATTGGTGATGATAATGCTTTTACACCTATCCCTCGCTTAACGAAATGACTACGTTCACGAAAAGTTTGTAAATTAAAATTTCATAAAACTTAAATGAAATTCAAAAAGTTAAAATATGTATGTAAAAAAATTTCGTAAATCGAAATTTTATTACGTAAATCAAAATTTTGGTTTAATTTTGAAATTAATTAACGAAATTTCGTTCAAATTAATTAGAGTTCTCGTTAAGTGGGGGATGGGTGTATTATATCTGTTCGGTGTATCATTTTATTTTTCATACTAATCGTCTTGTCCAAGGCCAAATTTAAATGTAATTGTATTTTTATGTTCATCTACATTTATTTTTGTTTTTACCTAATCGTATATAGGCCAAAAAGACACAAGACACAATCACATTTTTCATATATGTATATTGCGTTTCGATTCCACCCAAAATAATATCTTTTTCTGTGGTAGTAGTATTAATATTGTAGTATCTAATTTTGTATTCATGTTATTTACATGTAGTGATTTAAATTTTGCAGCGTACATACCGAAAGTTAACACCTTTTTTTATGGTGATTTTATAATTCACTAGAACTACTGATGCATTCTTGTAACTATATATACAAAATAAATTGTGCATAGTTCAGTACAGCTTGCAGGTAATACTATAGTATCAAATCATCGAATCATCGTTTCAAATCCATCTTGGGCATATCGAGTCGATAGCGATTCCGCAAACTCCACAGCGCACGGTAACTGGCGGCTGTGGTGTTGGTTGCGTTCTATAACGCAACCGACACAACAGCTACCAGCGGCCGTCCGCCGTGGAGTTTGCGGAATCCGTTATTCGGCTCGATACGCATTTAAGATGGTATATTGGACGATGATAAACGTTGTTTGGTGCTGTGGATATGTCCTAGTTGTTCAGCAAGCTGTACTTTTTTGCAAATTAATTTATTCATACACTTATATAATCTTTAAAAGAATTTACTTATCAGCATTTACTAAAATTCAACTTTTGCTGGAAATTCTTAAGGTTCCAACGTTATTTGACTATTTTTGGGGTTTGTAATTTTTAAACTTTTTTGAGTAATATTATAGATATTTAAATGTCAAGCGTGTTCTTCTGTGACCAGTAATATAGCTTAACATGTAGCAGGTTTGTTTCAACCCTCAATTTATTGTTGTTACACATTTTGACTTCTATGTCAGGTTTTGTTGTATTAAATGTTGTTGTTTTCGTATACGTTTGTTTTTGTTTCAACTCTGATTTATCTTTTAAGTTGAGGATTTTGTTTCGTCATTGTTTTTAGAATTATTTTGTGTACTTACACTTACATTATTGTTTGGTACTTTGTGTCCTAAATATGAAGAGTCACCCGGTTTGACTTTCATTTGTCCGCTGTACAAAATATGGGATTATGTTTTGTTTTTGTATGAGGAGTGGAATCACAAAATATAAATAATTTGAATATAGGTGACAGGGTAATCAATAATATTGAATGATTTTGTTACATAGCACAATTGCAATAATGTTGTTTTAATTAAGGTATCATTCATGACAATCAAGCCACTATTACGTGTTGAATTGACATTACCATTAAATTTGTAAATTTGCAAAGGCTAACCCCTTTGCTATTATTTTGCATACAAAATATTTTTTGAAATTTATGGATAATGGTTTTGGTATTTGGCTTGGAACGCGTGCATATAATGCGACGGGCTACCATATAAAACAAAAGTTTCGTAGCTGGTAAAGCTTTTGTTTTTATATACATACTTAACAATTATTTATAAGTAGTCATAAATAGTATTGGTAAAATTGATGTACATTGAAAAATATAAATAAAAATCATATATAATTACATTTTTAAATATGTTACCGTTATGATGTAAAATTAAAAGTTGAACTAGTCGTAGTCCATTCGTTATACATTGCGCATCGCAATGTTCCAATAAAATAATTAAATTTAAATTCGGCTTATAGAAAATGTTATGAAAATTTGTCTTTTGTTTAAAGTGTTAAAGTGATAAAGTGTACAGTTTAATTTCGATAAATCGTGGTACTTACTTATCGAATGATGAAAACTCACCGGCACAGTAAGTTCATAACTGTTGATTTTGCAATTTTAAATTTATTTTATTTTGTTGGTTTGCAATTATTTTGTGCGTATATAGATTATATTATATATTCAGCTGATGAACGACTAATAATTAGGTTGTTGTTGCTGCTTTTTGCGTCCAAAATCCAATAACAGTGGATGTTACATAAATAAAATTGTTCTATATACTAAAATATTATGCTAAGTACTCTCGGACTTAACAATCGTATACGTTCAACTGAATCCGTACATTGGTAAGAAAATTTAATATATACAGTGTGCATCAAATGATAAATTGCAAAATTCGTATGTTTTTTTTTTTATTTATTTAAAATTTTTAATTGAAATAATATATTTATTGGATTGTAAGCCTGTGGTATGACCGTATTAGAAAATAATAGATTTATTAATAAAAAATTATCATATCAGCAGGTATATGATAAGCACGATCGATTACGGGCAGTAATATTGCAAATTTTAAACAGTGAAGATGTGTGTTGAAAATTGTGAATCAGTGTAACTATTGAAGTTTAATGGATTTAAACCAAAATTCAAATATTGGTCCATCTCATGATGTTAGTAGATTGCAAAGTTATTAACTTCACAAATTTTTTCTAGGAACAAAATGTCAATGATCTCTGTTAAAGTTAAAAATAGTGTCCACATTTCATCACCTTCGGGAATTAAATCACCAATAATTCATCCCAAATATTTTACAAGCCAGATCAACTCGGACGCGGAATACCTTAACTTAATCCTGTTATTCTATTTATTATTCAAAGTTTTAATATCGAACGATTTTTTTTTGGTATGAAATATAGTAAAATAAAAGCCAATTCAAAGTTACAAAATTCTTCGTAAAGGTCGTGAAATAAATCTATACTGAAGTTTATGGATACATGAAAGTTTCGCAATTCATTAAAAACGCACCGTGACATTAACCCATTAATTTTCAAACCATTTTCATAGTTATATGGGTTTCTGATCATTAAAACATTTGCTTTTTTTTGCGGTATTCGTTTCATATCTATGCATTCTGCATATTCTACAAAAGAAATTTGATGAACAATTTTCCATAAAGCCAATCATCGAATTAAGGCCCTAATTATCACCAATACAAGAAACTAAAATGAAATAAACTTGTTTCCCGAATATATTTATGGGATTCGTCTCTAAGTCCTTTAAGTCATCAATAAGTGAATTAAAAATAGAATTTCCATATTTTTTTTTGTCAGGACTATTCACTAGCAATGTTACGAATATATTATAAAGCCATGAACGATATTCTTCAGAAATAAAAGGAAAAGATACGTAAACAGCACTAGGTTTTTGATAGTCTGTCCTAGAACCTAATGGGTTGTTAACCTTAAAGTCATCGTAATACATCAGCAATGGCAAAACAATACTCTTAGCATTGTAGTTAGAACATATATTTTGCCAAAAGGTTTGAATTACATTACATATCTCTTTCTTTACCTAATATATTTAAATAATATATAACATGAGCGAAGACACTTATTTTCAAGAAAAGATAAAAGACTGGTCCTCAAAGATAGGAATTTATGTTTTACAGAAATATTTTCCATTGTCATGGTTCTATTGCGACGTAAGTAATCAAGTCTACTACCAACTGTATGCGATATTGTTGGATTGTATAAAGAATTATTCTATAATATTTGTAATCACTTGTGTTCTGTGGTCAATAGTATCGAGTGGTCAATAGTATCGAGTGGTCAATGGTATCGAGTGGTGTTTTATGTATTTATGTATAGCTATAGTGGAAGTGTAGCAATGATTCAGCGTCGATGCTTAACAATGTCGTAAAGCTTTTAAAGCAGCTGTCAAATAAAGGGAATTGAATAAGGTCCAATACCACGTAATTTTCTTTTGCGAACTGGCGTAGAAAGTAAATGTGGCAACAAGAAAAAACCTACATGTCCACATCTATTTATTAGTATGTCATTAAGCTGTTTTTTGTTTTTATTTATAGCAAGTGTAATTATTTTTTCGTTCAATTCTGGCCACTTGTAAAGATTATCTGATGCAGTGTTATGAAAGTATTTAAAGTCACGGTTTAAAAATTTATAACTTTCTGTCGATTGCAAAATTTCGAAACGATCAAAATAATTAGTAATATTAATATTACTATTTTCTTTAACAAGTTTTGCTCTATAGTTTCTACTGTATCTGTCTAGAATTCTTTTAGTTTTAAAAGTGGCTCTAAATACTTTTCTAAAAAATTTAACTTTTGAATAGTGTCTTCAGTTAGCAATGATTTTTTTATGATTTTCCATTTACTGATTTAAAGTTATTCAACACATTTCCACGCCATAGATTTTGAAGTTTCTCCCAGAGCTTACAGAAGCTTTCTTTTTTGTTTGTTTCGAGTAAGGAGTATAATATATATTTCTAGTTTCTCTTGGAAATAGAGCTACTATATTCGAAGTTCGTTCTTGGAATCTATCCGTAGAAATTTTAAAACCGTTTTTATCTCGAAATTTAACAACCTCAAACTCTTTTGAAATAAGGACATTTACTAATTTGTTTCGGTGATACTCATCCAACAATTTATTTTCCATATAAAATTTTAGGATGGATTTTCCTTCTCTAACAATTAAATAATCCTTTACTGTTCATTTTGGTCTTTCATGTGAATTTTTTTCACATGATCCAGTTGATTTGCTCAATGATGAAAGCTGTACTGATGAAGGTCCTGCTTCAAGCGCAATAATTTGATTGTTTATTGCAAAATTATCTGCAACCTTTTTAACATGGTGGATGATATTTTCCTCAATGTAGCTCGGCTCAGAATTGGTTATCTCAAATCTATGTAATGGGATAAAACAGTTTAATTCGATCGAATTCGAGCGTTTAATTGTCCTATTTAAATTTTATTACAAATTAATTAATTTATCATTTCAGATGAAAACTAATTCAATTTATTACAGCCTACAGCTAAGTGCAATTATTTCATTAATAGATTTTGCGTTTGGGAAACATTTTCTGATACATCTGAATCAGGGCCACTGCAGTTGATGATTAGAAATGAAATAATACAGAGCAGCTTGTCAAAATTGTGATTGTCTTGTTTGTGCTAACATTAGTTGAATATTGGCTTCCAGAAAACCGAGTCAAAACTGTCATTACTAAGATGCCCTTCCTTTCCTTACACCACAAAAAAAAATACTAACTATCGATCACTTAGGTGTCAGTAATCGGGTCGAGTCTGTCACAAGTAACATTCCTTCCATTCCTTCGGTTTTGTTACATGTAACACGGGTGCACGGTGGTGCCCGGCATTCCGGGAGTTCCTGGTTCGTCCTTGGCCGTACACTCTAATCAATCAATCAATCAATGAGTTAACATATTTAATATGATCCCCGCTGTTGACTACAACTCCTTAACCAATTGTGTGAAACAATGTTCGTTGGGCTATAGACCACCTATAGAGAAAGATCACCAATTGTAAAAAAAATGCTCTGAAAAATTTTGTAAAGATCTCAGTAAAGGGTCAACTTTGACCTGTAATGCTGTTGATTTTTTTTTTATTTAACATTTAATATTTGCGACATATTTTTGAAGCCCCACAATTTCAGGGCCCTACTTCTGCATTTTGCGCACCCGTAAATCCGCCACTGGCAACTCACAAATTCAATATCACGTTTATTTAAGATACTTCTTTAAAAATGTTAAGCTAAGAAAGCCCAAACAAACTTCTAGAAAACAATTATGTATCATTTAATTACGAACAAAAGATGCATATAAAATATGTCGTTCATTTTACTAAGAGTATAAGAAAGGTAACTTAAATACTTTGCCTCACCACCCAATCAATAATAGGTCTACGTTCACGTATACGTTTTGCAGCGCTGCTTTAGAGGAAACACTTGTTTCAGACGTTACGATTTATTACCTTTGCTGGCGATATATTGATTTTTCGTCTGTGTATATACAAGTCTTATCGGTTGTGGCGGATGTCAGTGCCATAAATTTTCGTATGACATTACATAATATATATACTTTATCCACCTTCCATTCCAATTTCATTTTTGTTTGTAAAATCCATAAAAATATTTATTTCTCAGTACGTGTTTATCGTATATATACCGTATATAAACATATATAACATTTTAATATTCTTATGCTGCTGTCAACCTTAGTTTAGCGACAGCAATTTTCTTTCGTCATATCAGATCATATTGCGCATATAAAAGAAACCGAAACAATCATGCAAATTTTTTTTTATTGGTCGTTTACAAGTCTAATATAAGCAAAGAACTGAAAAAATATTCTGGTCACATTTTAATCGCAGCTTGATTGTTAAGAATTTTTAATAGAAAATGTCAATGAACGAGTTTTAATTAAAATTAAAAAAAAAAAAGGTAACGTATCCAGTTATCTTGCAACTGTGAAACTTGATTAGATCTTAAACGTACCCATTACATATATAATTGTTGAGATGAGACTTTGCATATGAAGTATTGGAGCTATGTTGAAATAATCTTTTAATCCTAATCTCGACTGTTACATTTATTAGTTTTGTTATTTTTGTTACGTTGTTTGAACATGCTTGTTTTTGCTTGTGCTATATCCATTTTCATTTTAAAACCTGAACAATTATGTTTGTTTTACCAATTTTTGAGAAAGGCCTTTAGTTATTATACCATCATAATATTGTTGAGAACACCGTAGTCAAAGCATTGAATGTGAAATCGGTCTAAGAAATTACAGATTTTGGCCTTTTTGACTTTGAGACAGCTCAGATTTAGGCAAAAACTGGATGTAATTTACCTAAAGGGTCACAAAAAGTGTTTTTCTGATTTAGTTCGTTAAACATTTCTAAATTGAAAATTTTTTTTTAAATTTCGGTTACAATGAAAATTCGGAAGTTATACAATTAACATTGTTCTCGGAAGTAGAAATACCAAATTAGGAAAATATACTAGCTAAACTATAGAATACGTCCCATACCGCGCCTCTAAAAAGACCATTTGAACTATTTTTATTTTCTCTTTCATTTGTATAATTTCTGCGACTATTTTTTTCGGTCAATCTTTCATTGAATCCGAAACCGAATATCGAATCCAAATCTTAAAGCAAAAGTTCGTCGAATTTGAATCCAAAGGATTGGATTTCAGAAACCTTAAAAGGAAGTGGGTAAATTTTCTTTGCACTCTTTCGATATTATGAGAACAAATATTGTATAGTAATGACTATCGGAGAGGCAGAGGCACTCGGGCGAGTGGCATATAGATAAGACGACAACAACTTCATCACCAACGTCAAGCAACCATTGCTTAGGTTAGTAAAAATTTAGGTGACAGTATCCTCCTGCTATTATGTCAGAGCAATGAGAGGAGCAGACGTCACATGGTAAAAGCAACATTTAAAATCAAACCAGCAGATTGAAAAATACTGACATCAAAGGCACATTCAAAGAAACGCTCCAACTTAATCTTCCAAGTAGTGATGGAAATAGGAACAAAGAGCAGAAACCTACGTTTAGATTGCTTTACATGTGCTTGGTTATCAAAACTACACCAGGAAACCATGGATTAGAGATAATATGTGGAAAAAATTGAGAAACGTCACCTACTAAAATTACAGCTTTGTCATGTAAATACGGCGGAAAATTTGGAAAGCAAATAAAGGAAATGGCAAGAAATAATCGCTGGTAATAGACCGAATACATTCTCGAGACTGGAGAAGCAGCAGCAGCAGATAGAAACATGCGCATCCAACAATGGAACGGAAAGTAAAAGTGATATTCGCATAGAAGCTAAATAACAAAAAAGTAGCTGGCATGGATAATATTACAGTAGCATTACTAAATGGCGACGCATCTGCGACGCCAGAAACGCTAACTCCACTATTGGCAGAAGCATGGAATATCGGTAGAATGCCACAGAAATCGAAAGAAGGCTCGACTATAAGTATTCCAAAGAAAGGCGACCTCACTCTTAAGCAGGAACTTATGAGTGACATCTCCCTCTTCAACAGTATACAATGAAAGTCTTAGCAATGATTATTCTTGAGCGGATATCACCAGCCGTCAACCAGCAAATTAGAAACGAACAAGCTGGCCTGAGACCTGGTAGAAGCTGTACAAATTATATCAACTCAAACCGTAACATAATCTTGATGGGATGTCGGAAATCGAGTTCAAGAATGTGTTCTTTTTCTAGTACCATTCTTAATGTTATTAGATAACTGGACAACACATCCCTCAATGGCATTCAGTGGAACCCAATAAAGGTACCTAATATATCAACACCAAATATTATTGATCTAAGAAGCATTTTTATATATTTCTAAAACTTTCGCGATTTTGCCTCAAAATCCGCGGAGTTTTTTCGTTTTGCCGTCACTTCTATATGTATCCCGTTAACGTGATCGTCGGAATTAATTTAAAACCGAATATATAGTTCTGAGTGTTTTCCGACGGACTATATTGTATATAGGTGCCGCTGGCACTAACTGGTATCAAATCAAGTGGGGGAGGCGAGGCGTACTAAGGTTGTTCATTCATCTATAGTTATTGAGGCAGTTGGTAGTGATCCAATTATAGAACTTTTATGCATTAAGTTAAACATCTTCAAGACAATTATTTACATTATTGGCCTTTACATTCCACGGAGGTTGCCATCTGAAGATTATACGGCATATACAAGTTGTTGGTATAATATAATTTCTAAACTCAACTTATAGATGACAACTTGCTGAAAGTTGACGATTTCAACTTGCTAAAGATTGAATGGCTGGTATAGATGACGACGTAAACTGCGTAATTCCATACAATGTTAAGTCGGATACTGAATCTATATGTATAGATTATTTTGTCATTTGGTTTCGTTCAGATAAATAACATTTCTGGACTTGTTTTTTTTTTTCAAATTCTGCTTATCTATTTATGATTAAACTGGCATGAGTTCCGTACATCATCAACGATGTCAACTAAAATCAATTTAAACGTATCAGAGTTTTTGGCGTCACAAATCTCCAGAGGATATTTTAAGGATGGATGTGGCCTAGAAGGTATTTTTTCATACTTTCTTAAACAATTTAGTAATGAAATGGCTCTGCCTTTGTCAATTTTATTTAATGATTTACTTTTGAAAGGTGTTTGAGTCAATTGTGTGTGATTATATGTTATTCGGACTAAAACCGTTTATTTTAAATGAGCAACATGATTTTTTCCGTGGGCGTTCTACTGTGTTAAATTTAGTGGAATTCATGAACGTGTCACGGCGGAGATTAAGATTAATGCTGAACTTGATGTCATTTACACCGACTTCAGTAAGGCGTTTGACTCAATCAATCACTTTATTGTTTCGCGCAAAAATTGGAATTAATGATAATTTAATCAAATGGCTTGAGTCGTACCTCACTACGCCACCCGCAGTTTTTGGCAATAAACAATAGTTTTTCTAATCCAATTTATGCACATTCTGAAGTACCTCAGGGTTCACATCTTGGCCCACTTATTTTCATATTATTTGTAAATGATATCACAAAAAGTATAAAATTTTCCCGATGTCTAATATATGCTGACGACCTCAAGTGCAAAGCCAACTCTATGTTAGGATTTCTAAAACGTAGTATGGAAGAGTTTTATAAACCTAGAGTTTCTCTGTATCAATCTCTTGTACGCTCACATCTTGTATATGCAACATGCGTAATGGTCTCCACGTTATTATGATCACATAAGCAGAAATGATACAAAAATCTTTTCTCATTTTATATGCATATAAAACTGGTTGGTTTGACCGTCGATTACCTTGGTGGGAAAATGTTAGGAATTTACCTTCATACGTAGAAATATGTGTAAATCTTTGAAAATTGAGCCACTTGTAATTCGGCGTCAGCATGCTGGAGCTATTTTTATTTCCGATTTACTTAACAGTAATATTTTGAGTGCGTATTTGTTAATGAACCTAAAGTTGTATGCTCCTAATAAAAATTTACGTACTCGCACACTTTTGAAAATTGATTTTCATAGAACGAATTATGGAAGCGACGAACTTTTCAATTCTATGTCGAAACTTTATAACGAACTTTGTATGTTTTGCGACTTTAACATGACGAAATTGGAAATCAGACAATCATTGGAAAAATTCATTTTAGTTGAAAATTTTATTTGAGCTATTTTGATATTTTAATCTGTTGATGTAAATTATGGAGACACTTGTATTTTTTTTTATTTCTGTTCAAAATTGTACTGGAGCTTATGGTTCCGAATTAATTTTTCTTTCAAAATAAATAATAAAATAAAATAAAGTGCACTAGTAGACTCTAGATATTTGCAAAAAGTCCTTAGGCGTCTAATAAAATGCTTTTGGCCAAATACAATCACAAATGAGGCACTTCTTCGGCAAACTAGACTGATCGAAATTGAGCGTAAAATTAAGAAACGAAAATAGAGATGGAGTGGACACATACTAATGAAAGGTACCAATTATATAATCCTAATATCAGTGGAATGGAATCCGCAAGGTAGACCAGCAGTAACCTGGAAACGAAAGGTGCCAGCCGAAGCAAAACATCTCGGTAAAATATGGGGGGAACTGAAAGTAATAGCCTCGAATAGAGTACGATGGTCCAGCCTAGTAAACTCCCTATGCTCCTAAAGATCGTTGTTGCTAATTATAAGGGAACAGAATTTATAAATAATATATATATATATATATATATATATATATATATATATATATATATATATATATATATATATATATATTTATATATATATATATATATATATATATATATATAAATATATATATATATATATTTATATATATATATATATATATATATATATATATATATATATATATATATATATATATATATATTATTACTTTTAAAAAAAATATTTAAACTTATCGTTTCCATACCAAAATGTATGACAAATTGACAATGTCAAATCTCTTGTCCATTAACTAAACGAAAAATTCAAAAAAATTTGATTGATTAGAATTTTTATGTTAATTAAATTACTTCCAGTTTTCTTAATTCTTCAACAAAATGTTTACATAACGACTTAAAGTCTTGATCATTAAGATAAAAAAAAAATTAAAAAAACAAAACGAAATGTGATACATTCCCGTATGCTATATAGATATACGCAATGAACGAACGTGTATATGTAGACAATTTTAAGATGAGAAAATCTGTAACAAATCTACCGACAAAGCAGCAAGTCGTAGTTTTCATTATGCTATTGAACGGATTTTAAATATACATGCTCTGGAGAGAGGGTCGTTTATAAGCATTATATATAGAGAACTAATTTTTGTGTAGTTTTTGTTGTTGTTGTTGCTGGTCTGCTTTCTGCTATATAAATAAATAGTTTGGTTTTGTTAATATTCTTTAATTTTAAATTAAAAACCGGAATTTTCGATTTTTTTTTCGATTTTTTCTTAATTTTATGATCATGAAAAGAGCTTTTGTTTACTTTTTTTTTTTTTCTTAATTCTATTGTCTTCGGGGCTCGGTCTTTCGTTTTCCGCTTATTTGTAAGAATATAATTACGGTGCGCACATAAATACAATTAGAACGATAAAGTTAACAACATTTTAAAGAAATTTTACGCTGGTTGCAGAGGTACCACGCATATTAGTTTTTGGTATTTTTTTTTATGTCGATCATGCTACACGACCGATGTAAAACCGACAAAGTAGGGTTGGTCTTTGAGGAAGTTTGTTTAGCTACTGTGTTTCGTTTAGTCGGTTGAACTAATACAAAATTAAATTTCGTTTATGAGCACGTTTATTTTTTGTCAATTTCTAATTTTCTAAATTTTTAAAGTTTTGATAAACAATAAAATAGTAAATATTTTACATATCTATGAAAGAATCTAATTTTATTTAACCGACGTATATCTCTATCTGATAATTAGTAATTTAATTGTTTAATTTAGACAGCTTTGTCTAAGAAGCTATGTCTAAGGTAGTGTAGTAGGTTACCACTGGTGGGATCTACTAGCTGCTGGAGCCCGGGTTTTGTTTTTTTAATTGCTAAGTAATGATGGTAGTCATGGAAGTTGACGTTTTTAGTTGATGCCTCTAGTTCCTTGTGAGCTTTAATTGAAGCCAGAACACTCCTTATTTCTACAATGGTGAGTCTTGAGGTTGTTTTAATGTCTGTGATTTCTCTTTGTTTTACTCAAATTAAATTGAGGTGCAAAAGAGAGCTCTAAGTTACTATGAAATTTATAGTGTGGTTGTATCCATCTTGCTGGCCGGAAGATGATCAGGTTGTTTGATTAGTTGTAACTCACAGTTACTTGTGTTCGCGCTGTACTCGAACAGTGGTTGATGTATGTCACAGCTGAATTCGTCATTTAGGTGGGTGCAAGTATTTTGCTGAATCGCAATCATCAAGTAGGTTGATGATAGCTTTTTGTGTACATAATCCAGCTGATGAATGGTAGGAACTGGTTTCTTCTATTTTATTGTTTTAACAATGATTATTTTGTATCTGCCATGTTGTTTCGATCAAGTATATCTTGACTCGGTTTTAGGTTTTGAATGACTTGTCAAATCTGCCCCTGAAGTTGATGTGGTGTTAGGATGAGAGGATCTAGTTTGTCATGATGAACCTCTGTGATGGTTTCGATTATTGAGGATTGCAACGAGCGAAGCTTCATCATTTCCAACATGGTGTGATGAAGCTCAAGGTCGGTGAACTTTTCATAAAAAAGGATCTTACTTAGAACCGTATTTTATGCTTTGGATTTTAAGTTGTTTCCTCGTAATTGTGTTTCATTACGTTAATTGTTGGCTCTAATATTGCTGTTGTCGTAGCTTCCGGTGGTGCTGCTAATTCGCATTTGGCTGTTCTATGCTCTTTTTGTTAATCAGACGTCCTTGGTCTATTGAAAGTGTCTAACTAGATGTCAGTATGGGACGTAAACTTTAATATATTGAATTTCCCTGTTGCCCCAGCTAATACTACTCCTAATATGCACATTATTGAGACAGTATAAAGTAATAATTTTGGATTTTTATTCCCTGTATAGTCAATGGTCTGCGTGGTTTTACATCTAACGAGAATCGATTGTGAGGTTATTGCCATCTCTTGTATAAACGGTCCCTCTTTTGGTATGGTCGGTTTTTTGGTAATTGCTTTTTTGTAGAGAGAATTTCCCGGGCCGCGTATTTTAACGACTCAAACTTTACCATCTGCACCCAGATGGGTGTCAACAATTCGACCTGGTACCCATTTTGAGGGAAGTGTTTCTAGAAGTGTTGTTTGAGTTTTTGTACCATTTGCCATCTCTTTCGGGTATTATTGTTATTGACGAATATATTATTCAGTTATGTCATTGGACAACAGACATAGGCTATAAGCGTGCAATTCTCGACGATCTTTTTCTGATCTGTGTCTTAACTGAATTTACGCCTACTTCCACCAAAGTGTGGTGATGCAGGTGGTTTAAAATGCCATGTTATACCTTCCCCAGCTATTTATCAGTCACAAAGTTATAGGCAAAAAAATATCGCCAAGTAGGCTTTATAAATTTTACATCATGCTCTATTGCGATAGTTTTTAATTCCAAAGGGCCTGCGTAATCAACATTTGAATGTGAAAATAGTCTAGATTGCTGCACTCTTGGAAACAGTAAATTACTGATATGGTGACTGCCACCTGGGTTCGTCTTGAATCGGTGGCAGGTAACACATTTTGAGATGACTGCTTTCGTAGTTGTGTTACTATTTATGGTCTAATACTTATTTCGAATGAATGCGAGTTTAAGCTGTGTTCCTGCATGCATTGTTTTATTGTGTGCATGGCTGATTATGGTTTTGCTGAGTTGATGGCAAGAGGGAATTATTACCGGATATTTTTTTCATAATTTAATACTGATTGTTGAAGTCTTCCGCCTACTCGCAGTATTCCATCTTTAACGAGAAATTGGCATAACTGCAGTCATTTGCTTTGGTTCTTTATTTTATTGCTCTTTTTAAGCTGCATCACCTCAGCATATGGACACAGCTGCCTTGTGTTATGATTTTTCTGCTTCGTTTAAATCATATTTATCTGTTTCCATTTTTTTACATCTTTTGACAAAGTAGATCAATATGCTAATGGTTCTCTTTCATTTGGTGAAGTTTGATATTTTGTTTATGAGGATCCAGTACATACAAAATCAACTATATAAGAATTTACACTGGGTGGCAAGTTGATAAATCACCTACATTCAGTAAAACCATTGTATGACACTTCAAACGAATGCATGCACGCAATCAAGAATCTCGTGCAAATTCTGTTGAGGACGTCATCTTCATCTATTGCACACTTCAAAGGATAAAGACCAAAAAAGGAGTGCCATCGAACGACAACACTGACAATAATGAATACTAACTGCTACCAACGGCACTAGTACATATACCAACCAATGATGGAAGATGCCACTATCTACATGCAATCATCGGTCATTGATCACAAGCAAGCTTCATCATCCCAAATGCAGTCAGTGGCTTAAAATTAAAATCAAGCATTACAAACAAATACAAAGGTCTCGCGACTTTGTTAATAATGCCACGATAAAAATGCGAATTATACACGGGAATATGAAAACTAAAGACTTTCCACTAAATAACAGCAAGTAGCCCAATATATACGAATGAACAATATATGTATAAAGGGTGATATGGCGTCATGAATTGAATTTCACAATGGTTGAATGTTGGTACGATGTTTTCAATTACTTTATGAGTATTCCATTTTTTTTTATTAATTGTACGTAACTATTGTTGTTGTGGAAATGTATATTCATATGCATTCAACAATTGAATAATGCAATGAAATACAAATGAAAAGACCAATGGTTTTATTTTATGTAGACTCGCGGAATATGGTCTAAATAAAAGAATGAAATTTAACTTGAATTTTTATGGTTATTTTGAGCTTAGAAATATAATTTTTGGAAACAATGTAAAGTTGAATTTTGTCTATAAGAATACGAAACTTCTAGAAAATTTAAGATGCACGTTATCCGTGATACATAATTAATATAGTATCAATTAACGTATCGGTTTGTACTAACCAACGAAACCTCATTAAAAAATAGCCAATTGTTTATGTTAGTAATGTAACTAACGTAAAACGAAATATCGTACATTGAATGGCATCCAGCAATTATTCCATCAACAGTCACGCAATCAGATATCAACTAATGCGTTCCATATAGTGTATATTAAGCAAAAAAACGCGAATTCACTTAAAACTATAATATAGTTGTTTTAAACAACTTTAAAACTATAAAATCACAAAGTGACTCAAATAACTTGATATTATATTATTGATTGAGCTAAATTCTGCTTTTTAATTACTTTATGTATATAACATCGTGTATTTGTGATAAATATTTATGTATCATTTTCCCAGCTCAATCGCATCGTATCGTATAAATATATCATAAACGGGCAGGCATATCATAAATAATTCATGGAGGTACGATATTCCACCAATCTTCTGCGGAATAACTTAAATTGTTTTCAATTTTAACTTGTTCTCTTCGTTCTTTCATCAACAGCAACATTTTTATTGTTTATTACTGGGGCACCACCGGAATTATCTAATTTCTGTTGTACAACTCAATTTTATTATATATATATATATATATATATATATATATATATATATATATATATATATATATATATATATATATATATATATATATATATATATATATATATACAGGTGTCCCTCGAGTTATGCGGTAGTTTGGTTCCGCAAAAACAGCGTGATGATATCGGTATTTAAAATTTTACGAAGTGATATCTCATTTAAGAACTTTAAAGAGTATATAAAAACTCACTCTCGAAGACTTTTAATTTTTATTTTATATAATTAATTCAACAAAATAAAACTAATTATAAATTTGTAATAATTTTATATAATGCAAAATAAAATTCAAATCGGTTGGGTCATTATTCACTGCATTTAGCGGCCTTGAATTAAGACATGCTTCAATTTGGCAAAATAAGTTCTCTTCGAGAGTCATTGAACGTAATCTAATTACCCTTTTCATGTGGCACTTGGCAATTTAATAAAGTTAGTCGCGTTATCCGAATATAATTTAGTACAGTAACCGAGCCTGGACATAAATCTACGAAGGCAAGCCAGAAATGATTGTGAGGATAAATCCATAACAATTTCTAGATGAATGGCTTTCACTGCAAAGCAAACAAATAAACAAACATATATGTTAGTTTTACATTTTGACCTTGTGTTGGATTTTGTAAAGAACGGACCACAGAAATCAATGCCAACTATTGAGAATAGTCTAGATTGCGTTACGCGAGCAATCGGTAAATCACCCATTTTTTCATGTACATATTTGGGTTTATTTCTGAAACACGCGAAAAACATTGACCAAGTCAGCAGGATTTTGTGATGTTGGAACATAGCATCAACTATGTATTGAAAAAAATTCTTGTATCTGGATTATTCTATTTGCCACAAATGATGAAAATTGAGAAGGTTTGGATTTTATCCGAAGAAGAGTTATTTCAAAGTCTGCCCGAAGATAAATATGATTACGCAACTCTAGATGTTGAACAAATCAGGCCTTAAATGATGTTTATTGGGTTTATCTGTGATTCGCATCTGAGAATCCATGGATTTGTGTAACAGTGGCACTAAAATACATCGTGGAACAGAAAAATCGCTTGAGTTTTTTCATTTCAAACTCATCAAGTATTCCAGGAGAATCCAAGCACTAATGATATGTTAGACGAAGACTCAGGAATGGATGAACTAGCAGGTACATTTGAAGAAAACTTTCTTAATTGAAAACCACTTCTTTCTAATAGTTCTAAGAGCTCAGCTTTTGATTGTACGGTAGGACCTTTACACAAGCAATCATTCAAGGATAATTTCGACGAAGACTTCCCGATTGAGTTTGTGTCGTCACTAGCAACTGTTCGAAAAGTAGTGGTCTAACTCGATTGCAATTGCAGGTGGAGACGGTGTGTAAATTCTGAAAATTGTCGACTTTTCATTTCAACCTTACATTTCGCTATCACTCACTTCTTGAAGCACACAGTTTTATTTTAGATATAAAATAAACTACATGCTGGTCATATTCAATATTACAACAAAATGCTACGCAAATAAAAAATTTGACAACACACGGTCCAATTTAATTTCAATATCTCTTGTATTATGTTGGGAATCAATCCCTTTAGGCCATAATTTTTTCCAGGAACTTTGAAGAGTTGACTTTTGTAGCTTTTTAATTGCTTACCCGATTCCCAGATTTGACTTACTGATAAAGTTGAGTCTTCTTCCTTCTTATCAAGAAGATCTTATCGATGTTCAACTCGTTTGTTGGTAAAATTTATGAGAACTGATTTAGTTTCATTAAGCTTAATCCGTCATCTTTTAGTCCATTTATGTACTTCGGAGGTAGCTGATTATAATTTTTGTGTTGATCTTCGTAGCTCTTTCCAATAGCTAGGATCACAGTGTCATCAGCAAAAGTCGCCACTGTGTTTTTTTCTAATTCAGGTAGATCATGCGTGTATAGTAAATATAAAATTGGTCCTAATACACTGCCCTGTGGTACACCTGCTTTTATTTTTTTTTTCAATTTAGAATAAGTTTCATCTAATTTAACTCTAAAGAATCTATATGTTTCAAGTATGATTCCGCGAAACATTGAACCCCTTCTATTTGTGTTTATTTATTAGGCTTGGATTTCCTTCTTTCTGAATAATTTTTTCGCTTAATGTCAAAAGTATTGGAGAAGTTTGGGTCTCAACTTTCGTCTACTTGTATATAGTCCATTGATATATTTTTGATTATAAAGAAATCAATTCAGAACAGAAAAGTCTGGTATTTTGTTTTGATCTGTAGGCCAGTAGATTGGTTTTCCAGTTGACAAGGTTTCATTACCGCATTTTCTGACAGCGTTAAGCAGTTTTTTACCTTTAGTCTTTGTTAGCCTAGAACCACAATGAACATTTTTTGCATTAAAATCTCAATTATGTATCTTTTTCCTAGTTTTTTGAAGAATTCGAGGTAATCTTTTTCCTTTATTGCGGGCTGTAAACACTAATATAATTTTTAATTTTTACAACACTAGAATAATTTTATTTGTGTGTGTAGCGATGGTCGCTACAGTCTCCCTCAGAATCCGTGAAACCGATCTCCGAAGAGAGTAGATTTCTCTAAACATCAGGTATATCACTGGGGTAATTTTTTCTTTGTTTGTTTCACTCATTGCGTTTTTATAGTGTATTGATTGCACTCGCCTCTATTATTTAGCCAATGAATATTCCATCGTTGTCCGGGTGGTACCACTTGGAGGTATACTAGACACATTTAGTGATTTTTACATAGTTACAAAGTTGGAATATAAACCAAGGTAGTCATGGCTATAGACAATCAACCTCTACCCTATTAAGACACACCCAACACCTTAATGGATCATAATTAATAAAAATTTTAAATTCAAGTTCTTTTAATGTAATCACACATCCGCCTTTTTCGATAATCTGTTTAACCTCGAATGGATATAATTTCGCTGCTTTTTATGAGGTAGTGCTATTTCACTCAATAGCTTGACGTTATGTAAGGGAAATCTTTATTTTAATTTTCCAGCCATCCTTTGCTTCCAGAAAATTCTGGTATTTGGCTGATAGAACTGGATGGTTCATTTATTTTTATGTGATTGTTAATATGCACTGCTTTTAGACGGATTGCTGTGTCATCCATAGGCATATTCTTCTGGTTTTTATGACTTATTCATATCTTTCAAAGCTTCTTCATTTTTTTTCCTGGTTAAAATATTGGGTTGATGGTTCATCTTAACAATAAAGCTTTTAATTGTAGCTCCATTTCTGTTGAAACGGCAAATTGTGTTATCAAGTCATCTGGTATCAAAAGTGTTAGCAACCTTAAATTTGCGTATTTCAATGCCAGAAGTATCAATATTGATAGCAAATTTGCCGAAATTCTGAGGTGGATCGACGGAGTGGACCTTCATATTATAGCCGTTTCTGAAACTTGGCTTAAGCATTGGGTGTCATCTAAGACCAATCATATACCTGGTTTCACTTTAATTAGAAATGATCGCACTAGTCATGCTGGTGGTGTTGCCATATACGTTAGGAATAATTTAAAGTGAAGAGTTATTGATAAAAAATCTGTTAGGTATCCAGTTTTTATTCATTGAAGTGTCGTTTAGTGTAAATAAACTTCCGGTTGGGGTTGTTTATAATCCAAAAGGTGGCAATGTGGATTCCTTAGAGAATCTCTTCTCTGTCCACATACCTATAATTATCAGCAGATTATAATTGCTGGTGATTTTAATATTGATATGTTGAAATCCAATTCATTTAGTTCTGGCTTTAAAAATGTACTTGCTTCACAAAATCTTTCATATTTATCTTCGGACCAACCCACACATGTATGTGATTTTCATTCTAGTGCTTCATTGCTTGATTTATTCATTATTTCGGGCACATCTTCGATCGATAAGTTGTTGCAACTAGACCTATCAATATATGACTATAACTAATGCCATTAATGATGATGGCATCCCACTGAGATTCATCAATCTAATAATACCTGTAGTTATTCCGGATATTTGTCATATAATAAACACGAGTATTGCTGATGCAGTATTTCCGTCTCAGTAGAAAATTTCTAAAGTGATTCTTATACCTAAAACGTCTCACCCTAAACTGATTAGTAACATGAAACCTATTAGTGCTTTGCCAGTGTTAGCTAAGGTGATTGAAATTTTGATGAAAAATCAAATTATCGATTATAACTCCAATAAAAGATTACAAATTGCTTTTAATTCAATCACTAGATATGTGTATAATGTGTCGAGGTTTGAACAAATCAAACCCTATTCGAAATCTTTGTTGGGTTGCACATTTAACAGCTACTTGAAATAAAGGCAATGTGTATTAATTTTTGGTATTATTAATGGTAAGTGTCCTGAATATTTTCGTAACATTATTCAGTTAGATCGTTCCAATAGATGTGTAACGTTAATCCCACCTCGACATCGTACTACCTTTCGCGCCTCATTTTTGTTTGTTAATGCAGTTAAAAAATAAAAAAATAAAATAAAATTGTCTTATCCATGCTGATTGTTGAACCAGTCTCGACCGATTGTTTTATTTTATTTTCGTTCATCTTAATTGCACGTACTGCTGATTAACCCAAAAATTTGAATTCTATTATGAAATATATTAACTATTAATAATAGAAATAAATATACATATTTATTGACTTAGCGATGTAAGTAAGATTTCAAGCTGCATAAATCAAATTCGCATAAGTGAAATACCGCATAACTCGAGGGACACCAGTGTATTATGTATATAAGCAGAATTACAATACAACATAATATAGCAGAGAGTATAATATGTGGGCTATTAAAACGAAAAATACAATTTTCATTTCGCTTTTTTTTATCCAGTCTTGAATGTTTTTGTTTTCATTGCTTTTATTTTTGGATTGTTGTTGCTTTTTAATCGTTTTCAGAACATTATTTAAAAGTTTCTGTCGATTGTAATTTATAACCACTTTTTTGAGACAGCTTAAGAAGACAATAATACAAAAAAAAAAATATTATGTTCAAAAAATAAAACGATCTTGATCGTAATAAATAATCAAATTCCAAAACTAATATGAAAATACGTTTTTCTTTTATGTATAACATGTGCATCGTAAGCCACTTGGTGATCCAAGATAGGTCTAATTAATTGCTTTACGTTCCAAATCAATAAGGCAATGAAAGTTTTTTGTTTTGGAATGTAGGTTTGTCGCTGACATCTTAGCTAGTTTTCTGGTGGTTTTTTAGCGAAGCCACATATAACGCAATCTAGGCATTGAATTCTAGTATCCAGTCTTGTTTGTGTCATATGTTTCAACACATAAATTCTCATATCACCGTTTTACACGATGTCAAAGGATATCGATTAAATTATTTCTGCTCAACATAAGTTCAACCCAATTTTCGATTTTTTTTTTTTTTGTATATACTTACATATATATATTTTGGCAAGAACCAAAATGAAACGAACGACGTACGAAATAATGTTCTCGCACTCAACATTATTTCTGTTGTTCGAACTTAATGTTTTTCCAATTTTTACGTATTTTTAAAGAAGGAAAATAAAAAATGAAAATAAACTTATGATTGTGTGCACGTATATATACATAGTTGAAAATAAAAGAAAAGAAAACAATAAGAAATATGTACGAAAAGTCATTTTAACATAAATATATAGGACAAACGAGTACATATACATATAATATATGCCTGATGTATATGTGTTTAAGTGTGTGTGTAATCTATAGGAAAATAAAAAATTAAAAAAAACTGAATTTTCATTTAGTTCTGTTTTAACCATGTACAAAACTAACACGATTACAACGACGACAACTAAAACTCTTATAATAAAAAGTAGATTTTCCTTTATACAATAATTCCATCATCATACTCTATCGTGCTTGTAAGGTTGGTTTTTTTTTCTCCCATTCAATTCGGAGGAAAGTGGTTAAATTGATTTTGTTCATTTTATTTATTTTTATCCCAAAAATATATAAAAAAAGTTTTCTTTTATTTTTATGCTTTTCCCGTCTTTAAATTAGGTCGAGTGTATAAGAATGTTTTAGTCACATTCTATTCTGTTTCTCTTGCTTCTATATATGTTTAATATATATAAATATATATATATATATATATATATATATATATATATATATATATATATATATATATATATATAAATATATATATATATATATATATATATATATATATATATATATATATATATATATATATATATATATATATATATAAATATATATATATATATATATATATATATATATATATATATATATATATATATATATATATAAAAATATATATATATATATATATATATATATATATATATATATATATATATATATATATATATATATATATATAAATATATATATATATATATATATATATATATATATATATATATATATATATATATATATATATATATATATATATATATATATATATATATATATATATTCATAGTGTATATGCGTATATACAGTATAGTGTACTCTTAGCTCTAGTTTTTCATTTGTTCGGTACAAATTTTTCTTTTGTTGATATTTTAAAGTAATTTAAAGTTGTGATTTTAGGATATTTGGATAAGAGAAAATTAATTTTAATTATTTCGAATTTTATTTTGCCATGGTAGTTGATAAAAATCTGTTTGTACTAATCGATCGATATAACAGGGATTAGTAAATATTTTATATAAGAATCGAGAGACACGATTGCTGTTAGTTTCATTGTGTCGTGAAAGTGTTTTCAATTTTCACGATTCTTTAATTCAAGTTTTCTAAATCCACAAAAAAGTAGTTCGATCATGTATAAATAATTTTTATTGAACATATCCCCGCTTCGTGACTAAATTAATCTGTTACAGTGACATAGTTGCTTGGCAGATGTATGTAGTATTTTTTAAATTGCTGTTCAATTTTACAAGAAAAACTGATCACCGCAGAGGAGATTTAGAAGTTCAATGTTACGCTAATTTATAAAGGAGTTTTTGTCTTATATTAAGGGGTAGAGGGGAATTATATATTTCACTAGTTTAAACTTAATATTTTTGAAACTCTGGAATTATTTCAGAGGATTTTTTTTAAACACCTTTATTGGTATGGCTACTACAATCTTATATTCGTTTGATTCGTTTGAGCCGCATTATTTCGTTTGTATTGTCCAGTAGTTGTACGGCCTCAACGTTGGTGTTGGTGTTTATCATATTTACATTGAAGATAGTCTAGTAGACTTGACTTTTGCAATACATCTTCATTTTGGAATGATACCCAATTAACCAGTACGTTTGACATTGTTTTAATCGTATTTGTTCAGATTTTTGTCTTACGTGAAGTTTCCAGTTAAGCCTTGAATCTATTTATGCAGATCAAGGTATTTTACCGATTCACCCTGTGGCACTTGCACCCCATAGACGTATATGTGTAGATTGTTATTTTTGTGTCGAAGCGTAAATGTCACAAGGGTTGATTTGAGCTCATTAAGCATGATTTTCCAGTTAATTGTCCATTTAGTAACATTGTTCATTGCTCGTTGAAGATTTTTCACTGCAATTGGTTGTGACTCGTCCACTGAGATAGATACAGTGTCATCAGCGAACGTGCCGATGAAAGTTTTATTCGTTGTAGGTATATCCGCAGTGTAGAGAAGGTATATGATGGGTCCCAATACGCTTCCTTGTTGAACTCTCGCTAGCGTTGGATAAAAGTCAGAACATGTTCGCTGGCAATAGTTTTGTGGTTTCATTTTGCTCATTTTGAATGTCAATCCCTTGTGCCAAACCATATCATAGGCCTGGGATACATCCAGAAATACGGCGGGGCAATATTTCCTTATAAAACGGGGCTTTGATAAGGTCGGAAGCAGTGAAATTGGTCTGTATGATGTTACATCTTCATCTGGTTTACCTGGTTTCTTCAGCATGATTACTTGTGCCGTTTTGAAGGATTTGGGTATACATACTTCAATCTCATACAGGTATGAAATAAGTATGTGATCATGATAATTGTTTTACGTTGAAGTTCCTTGAATAGACCCGGTGATATTCCATCAATTCCTAGTTCCGCTTTTTGGTTAAGACTGTTGTCAATTTCTTCAGCAATTTCCAGTGGCGTAACCCTTTTAAAATCCTGATTTGTTTGGTAAACAGGTGTTACGTCAATGTTGAATTGAATGTCATGGGGCTGAAGCACTGTTGCTAGGTGTTGAGCAAAGATTGCCGCTTTTTCTTTATCTTGTCGAATCTAGTTGCTTTCCATAGCGAGTAGTTCTTATCCATTTCTGGGCCTAGCCCGCTTAAGTAGTTGTCGAAGCAATCTTGTTTGAAGCTTTTTGTTAGCATATTGATTTTGTCACTTATTCGATTGAAAGTTGATTGAAAGCTGAGGTTAATCCAACTGTGGATGGTGTAATTGTTATTTGTAGTTTAGCAGCTCTGGTTTCTACTCGCTCTATTACGCTTATTCTATTATTCTGTTGACTTTTAATTTTGTTCTGATATACACAGCATCCTTTATAATTTGCAGTATGTCCTTGTTGTTGACAAAGAGCACACGAAGGCGTGATATCTGGTTATTTATTGCTTTTTGTCGTGTGATGATCCTCAGCACATTTAACGCATTTGGTTTGACGATAGCAAAAACTCTTGGTATGTCCAAGTTATTGACAATTTGTACATTGTGGAATGCCCCTTGTTTTGTTAGGTGGCTCAATTTTAACTATACAGTACGCAAGTTTTTTGATGTATACTTCTTTATTTTTGTCTTTTTGTTCTAAGTCGATGTAAAACAATGAAAAGTGTTTCCTGTCTTTCACACCATTAGTTGTGACCATTTTGTATATGTTGGTAATACCTGCGACATCATGTTCCATTTTTTCTAAGTCTGCATCAATTTCATCGTGACTAATGGAAGATGGTAAGCCTCTGATTATTACCACTCTATAAGCCTTTTTGCTCTTCAGCTGGTAGGTGTGATATTCGATATTTTCTAGTTGGTTACTGAGTTCTTTTTTTAATTCTTTCAGTAATATTTTAACCTCTCTGTAATCATTTTCATTATGAAAGGTAATTCGAGTTTATGAAGTTGTCGTTAGGATATGAACAATATTTAGCTAGTCTGTCTATGGAGCGCTTTTAATTGAAGCTCGAATTGCAAAAATTGTATTTGCATAGATCATCTTGGGGAGCTTGGCAACTGAAGATCTGCAAACTTTGAGTTGTCCTACTTTATTGTCGTCTCTTGTTACGTCTTTGTCTGATTTACTCGTTGGATCTTGCTTATCTTTCTAACCGGTCTCTTGAAAGTGGTGTTTTGTAGATCTTTTATTGATACCACTCTGGTTAAACAATCTGACCCTGAATGAGTATCTGTTATCCTTCCCATTTGCCATTTCGTAGGTGTAAGTTGTTTATCCTTTATTAGAACTAGCTGACCAACCCTGTAGTTTGCTTTTAGTTCTTTCCATTTGTACCTTGGACCATATTTTTCAAAATCATTGAGTCATTTTTGAAAGCAGGTTCCACCTCTGTTGACTCCGGGGGTGAGATCAGTGGTCTCCCGATTAAAAAATGTCCAGGTGTCAAAGCTTCAAATTTATTTTAATCGCTTGTCAGTGAAAGAATTGGTCTGGAATTTAAACATGCTTCAATTTGTGCTAGCACGGTGCTGACTCCTCGTAGGTTAGTTAGTTTTTTTGTTAGTTTCTGTGAGCTGTGCTGCTGGTTTGTTGTTACTTCTTTTTATGCACTGTATGGTTTCATAAATTGCACTCAGTATATCAATCGGTGTGGGAACGTTGTAGTTCGGATCGGCCAATAGCAACTCATCCAAATCCAAATGTTTCCATTTTCAAACTTAAATTTTGTTTATTGAAGATTTTTACTTATTTTTATTGGCACCAGACATTCTATTTCTATTGAAAATGTTGACCGATATCTTGGTTGTAGGTTGATATTTACAATACTATTGACTCTGCCAGCAACCTGTCCGCCTCCACCATGGACCTTGGCATTGATTTTACGACCTAATAGATATAAACGTTGTTTGGCTTTTGTTGTTATGAATGACGTTTGTGAGCCGGTGTCGATCAGCAATCTAAAAAGCTTTTCCCTTCATCAAACCTTGTGGTCTTGGCAAATGCCGTTGTCAAAAGTGTTGTCTCATGCGTTTTCATCGCACTGTTGGTTGAAATGCTTCTTAAAGTTGTAGTTGTAGGCTGTTTTGTATGAAGTAAATTGTGGTGCTTGCCATTGCATTCTTTACACCTGGTTTGACTGTTGCATTGTTGAAAATTGTGTCTATTTGTTAGGCACCTTCTGCATAGGTCATGCAGGTTAAAGCAGTGCATTTTGTTAAACTTGTGTCAGCATTCTAAATTGTGATTGCAAGAACACAAGATACATGATTAATTTTTGGTAGTTGTAAGGTTTCAAGCACTTGATAACGTTGTTCAAAAAACTTGAGAGTTTCGCTGTCTAATTTTTTCGTTAAAAATGACACTAACCAAGCACCACAGTTCGCAATGTCGACTCCTAAATTCTTTATTGTATGTAGGTTTTCCCTGACGGTGTCATGCAATATCCTAATTGCAGATGCCGCTTCTTGTTGTATATTGTGTAGGGCAAATAGGACGTTTATGATGTTTACTAGTAACCTTTTGGTTTGATATTTGTTTTCTAGTATTTCCATCACGATGTTATAACTGTCTCGTTTGTGGTTAGTTTCTGTATCTATTCGCCCAGATCACTTTGTTCTTGTAGCAATTTCTCAATTATAATTTTTCGTTCCATAGAGATTTAACTTTTCACCTAGGCGATTCTTTTTCCTCGAAGGACCAATGTTTGACCGTATTTTTATTTTGCCAAATCGCAAATTTGATTGTTGGTAAATGATAATTACTTGAAATGTTTCTCGCCTTGCTGTTGGTCAGGGCTAGACAGAAACATTTTGACTGTTGTGTAAGAAAAAAAACTAAAGATTATAATTCCCTTTGGCTTATATACAATAAAATTCATTCATGAAACTGTCCATGCAAAAATAAATGTAAAGGTCCTAGTCAATAAAAAATGATATGGCCCATGTCATCAGTATTTAACGGATGCACATGTGCATGTTATAATTTTATAGCATTGATGTTGTTGCTTTAACAATTATCTTATTATATTATTATATTAACAACAGTATAATTAATAAACTTAATAACTTCTAGCAGCGCGGAAAAATTAATTTGTAAATAGCAGGCGGAAACTAATGATTTATATTACAGTCTACGGCTAAAAGCAATTAGTTCGATTTTGTTTTAAGGGAACCTTTGCAGATTGCACTTCAATGGTAGCACACTGGAGTTACTGTAGTGTTATAGCATATAAGCGTATATCTATAGTGTTATTTCGGGTTTAGTTTCGATCATTTTTACTTCATTGTATGGTATTTGAATTTTGATATATCAGATTACAAAAATATTAAATAGTACATATTAGATCACAAATCAAAAACGTATGTCAGTAATGACAGAATTAAACCGGTTTCCCAGAAGCCAATATTCAAACTACTGTTTGACACAATCTCAATTTTATTGAAATGCTTCGTATTCTGTTTTCTAATTTCTGTGATCTCTTATCATCAACTCTAGTGTGCCACATTTCAACTGTAATCTGCAAAAAATTTTCCCTAAATACAAAATCTATTAATGGGCGTGCATTCTTCTTATATAGTGGTTCAACAATACCCTTTTTAAATTGATCAGAAAAAATTCCTTTTACAAAGTACATATTGTGTCGCCATTCGCCACACGACTAAACAGAAAAATGCAAAATATTTATCAAAACATTATATTTACATCTACAAAGACCGATACAACTTTTCATTCATTTGTAATCACCCTTATATCGTGTACAAGTGTAATAGACTTTTAACAATTTGGTGTACATTACTCGATCATAACATTTATATATTGTGGAAACCAGTTCTGCTTTGCAATAAACTCGGCTGTTGAGATGGTATGGTTGAAAATTTTATTATTATTTTCTAAACCAACACTATTGCGTATATACAATTGTTGAGTTTGTTATTTTTCATAATAACCTGTTTATTGGTGATGATAATATGCTTTTACACCTATCCCTCGCTTAACGAAATTAATTCGTTCAAAAAAAGTTCGTAAATTAAAATTTTATAAAATGAAATTTTATAAAATGAAATTCTAAAAAGTAAAATATGTATGTAAAATTATTTCGTAAATCAATTTTTTATTTCGTAAACCAAAATTTTGGTTTAATATTGAAATTAATTAGTGTAATTTCGTTCAAATTAATTAGAGTTTTCGTTAAGCGAGGTATAGGTGTATTATATCTCTGTGTATCATTATTATAGGATTTCAATTTTTCACACTAACGCCAAATTTAAATGTAATTGTAATTTTTACCAAATTTAAATGTAATTGTTCATCTACAATTATTTTTGTTTTTATCTAATCGCATACAGGTGAAAAAGACAAAATCACATTTTTGATTGTAGTGATTTACATTTTGCGTACAAACCGAAAGTTAACACCTTTTTTTATGTTAATTTTTATAATTCACTAGAACTACTAATGCACTCTTGTTAAATATATATAGAAAAAAAATTCTTCATATTTCAGTGCAGTCTGCAGATTATACTATAGTATTAAATCATCGAATCATCGTTTCAAATCCATCTTGGGCATATCGAGTCGATAGCGATTCCGCAAACTCCACAGCGCACGGTAGCTGGCGGCTGTGGTGTTGGTTGCGTTCTATAACGCAACCGACACAACAGCTACCATTTGCCGTTAGCTGTGGAGTTTGCGGAATCGTTATTCGGCTCGATACGCATTTAAGATGGTATATGGACGATGATAAACGTTGTTTGGGGTACTCTGAGTATAGCAGCTGTACTTTTTTGTTTACATATTTTTATTCATTCATATACATATAATCTTTAAAAGAATTAGGATTAGGATTAGCATTATAATTCTGCAATAAAAAGTATGTTCTTATACCCGCAAACCATTGCTTATTCATTAAAGGCCTCCAAATATGTACTTAATTAAAGGCCTCCAAACATGAGTTGGCATTGTTATGTTACGAAACTCACTTTATTGCGGTGTGGAATAAAAATATTTCTTTCCGTAATTTCTATCTAAAGAGAAGCACGATTTGTTGTTTCTTAATATCATACGCCAGAACATCTTTTGTAACTTTGGTTTCGCTAAATAGGTATGAGCAAAGTTTAGCCGGTTTTTTATTTACACTGTTTATCTCACTTAGAACAGATATTTCTGTATTTTTTACTCAGAGGGTCTTTTTGCACAAGCGTAGTCATCCTTCTGTCTTCCTTAGCTGATGTATTTCTTTTACGCCCCGTTCCTTTAGCATTTTTTAGGCACTTTAAGGTTTTTGGATTTCCAAATTTAGTAAATTACCAAATTATTAGGGCAGTTTGTATCTGTTATTTTTATATTATTATATTATTATATTATTATATTATTATATTATTATATTATTATATTATTATATTATTATATTATTATATTATTATATTATTATATTATTATATTATTATATTATTATATTATTATATTATTATATTATTATATTATTATATTATTATATTATTATATTATTATATTATTATATTATTATATTATTATATTATTATATTATTATATTATTATATTATTATATTATTATATTATTATATTATTATATTATTATATTATTATATTATTATATTATTATATTATTATATTATTATATTATTATATTATTATATTATTATATTATTATATTATTATATTATTATATTATTATATTATTATATTATTATATTATTATATTATTATATTATTATATTATTATATTATTATATTATTATATTATTATATTATTATATTATTATATTATTATATTATTATATTATTATATTATTATATTATTATATTATTATATTATTATATTATTATATTATTATATTATTATATTATTATATTATTATATTATTATATTATTATATTATTATATTATTATATTATTATATTATTATATTATTATATTATTATATTATTATATTATTATATTATTATATTATTATATTATTATATTATTATATTATTATATTATTATATTATTATATTATTATATTATTATATTATTATATTATTATATTATTATATTATTATATTATTATATTATTATATTATTATATTATTATATTATTATATTATTATATTATTATATTATTATATTATTATATTATTATATTATTATATTATTATATTATTATATTATTATATTATTATATTAAACTAATGCTATTTACTACAGTCTACGACTAAGAGCAATTAGTCCAATAATTGATTTTGTTTTCAGGGAACCTTTGCAGATTGCACTTGAATGGTGCCACACTGAAGTTGCTGATAAGAGAGGACAGAATGCAAAGTAGTTCATTATAATTGTGATTGTCTTATGCCTATAGTATTTTGAATATTAACTACAGGGAATCCGGACCAATTCTGTCGTTACTAGGTATGTCAGTAATGACAGAATTGGCCTGGATTTCTTTCCTTAACCCACAAAAAAACACTAACTATCGATCGCTTAGGTGTCAGTAACCGGGTCGAGTCGGTCATAACTAACATTCCATCCACTCCTTCGGTTTTGTTATATGTAACACGAATGTACGGTGGTGCCCGGCACTCCGGGAGTTCCTGGTTCGTCCTTGGCCGTACATTCTAATCAATATTCGAATTTCGATGTAATTGGAGAATTATATTTCTTCGGCGATGTTAAGGTAGCAGATTTTGAATTCCATTAGGGTTTGTTCCATAATTTCATGGAACTTCCAGATTCGACTTGCTGTTGGGTAATTATAGCTGGTATGCATGTTCCTCACGTTGGCTTTATTTTCTCTTCTTTACATAGTATAATGTTCCCTAAATTCTTTTACATTGGTTTGATAAAATTAGGTATTTAGGATAATTTGGCTAATAGGGTTAATAATTTTGTTTTGGAATGGAAGTAGTTTGATTGATAATTTTCATATTTTTCTTTTGAAATAATAGGAACTTTAATTATTTATAATAATTTGATATCGTTGTAAAATTCTTTTAATAGATCATAGAGAAGATTATGATTCTGTACAGTTATATTATCTTATTCCAATAGTATTAGCACATGGTTGATTCTGTTAAAACGTTGGTCGTACTTAATTAAAATAGATGCTGGTAATCGCTTTTGTTCGTATTGAACTCGATTAAGATTCTTCCAATCGGTTAATTATTTGGTTATTGATTTGAATTTAATTATTAATTTGATTTTTAAGTTTATCTGCGTTGATTTATTTCGTTTATTTCCGTTGACCTTTTATGGATATCATTACATAATTGTTTATATCGTTCTTTATATTGCTGGAAGTAGACAATTTCACTTGCGACCTAAAACTGCGATTTTTTTTTATGGAGAAACTCACCTTTGTCCAGTTGTACTTTTAAATTTGCATTTCGTAATTTTGTAAAAACCTTGTTGAGACTGATTATTTGCTCTTGGAGAGACGTCAAGAAAATTATATTTTGCTTTGCAACTCTCCTAAGACAAAATCCATAACATGTTGGAACGTGCTAGGCTATATCTCTTGGGTTTACTTCAATCTGGTGAAATCCAGATGCAAGGTGCGGCTCGTGCGTGGTGCACACGTGCGTTTTTGTATTATTAAACTGATCTTCTGCGAATATTTTGCATAAAATATTTTAACTCGTAGGGGCGTGTTTTTTAAAATTTAGTTGATGTGATTGGTTGAAAGCATGAATGTAATATGCTAGGATAATATTCGATGTCATAAAGTCGGTATTTGTCAAAAACAATCATAGCAACTGATCGTGATAATTTTGATGTCTTCGATTTTATCAAGTAAATGTCCAAAAATTTGTATTCACAAATATTTATCACGGGTTTCGGACATAGTCTTAAATTATTAAAATAATGTTCTCCATTTTTGAGAATTAGTTGTTATACTCACTGCATGTTTTTGTTTAGAAGAGACAGATATTTTAAAATATCCCCTAAAGTAACTGTGCCAATTATATATTTTACTTGTACTAATACGAATATAATTCGTTACCTAGACAAAAAGTAATAGAGTTTTTCTAGTACCAGACAGATGCTGGAAAATAGCATTGCTGTTTAAATTGCTGTATTATTACAAACGCAATAACACAATTGCCCAAATAAAATATTAATAACGCCGTAGAAATTAAAATTCATTTTCTACACAAATCAGGAATCTGGTAAGACGGTTTTAATATATCTTAATCTAGACGGTCTGTTAATATATCTAAAAAAGAGGCGTATCATCTAAATAAGATGCCGATTTGAGTGTAAGCTATGTGAATTGATTATTCTTGTATGATTAGGCTAGACTAAATGTTTAGTCAATTATAGTTAAAGCATTCTAACTTACTGCTTTTTGGCAAGTTTTTCTGTAAAATGTTACTTGTCTGATAGCAAGATCAAAGAATAAAAAACACTAGCAATTTTTTAAATTTTATAATACAATTTTTATTGTTCAAGATTTTGTTTTAATTAAATTAATTTTCATTTGTTTTAATTTAAGGAAAATTTTGTTTGTTTTTTTTTCCACATATTCTTTTATCATCTCTCTCATACATAAAAATAATATATATATATATATATATATATATATATATATATATATATATATATATATATATATATATATATATATATATATATATATTTATATATATATATATATATATATATATATATATATATTTATATATATATATATATATATATATATATATATATATATATATATATATATATATATATATATATATATATAAAATATATATAAATGTAAACTTATATAATAAAATTAATTAATTAATTATTAATAATATTTACAAAACTTTGATAAATTCAAATTAAATTATGTATTAATAAAAAATTTATGTTGTATTGTTTTATTTGCATAAAATGCGTGTGCATAATATGGCGGATCATATTACATTTGGTCGCCATTTTTTAAATTAAATTATTATGATTCAGACATATTCAGAAAAATCCCTTTTGCAACCCTCCCCCGTTGGGATTCGAACCCGGTACCTCCCGTCCCAAATACCGCAGCTTTAACCACCGAACTATATGATAATTTAACGAACGATATAAGCGAATTTTATAATAATGATGGTCTAAATGATTTCCAAATTTCAAGTATAAATATTCGTAAAGGACAATTATGTGCAGCACGTTTTTTAGGAAATTGGCATCGAGGCGAAATTGTTAGCGATCTAATAGATGGGGGGAAAGTTAAAGTATTTTTCGTTGATTATGGGACAACGGCAACATTGGAAGTTAAATATATAAAATATTTGTTAAAAGTATTTGCAAATTTAACGGGACAAATTTATCGGGGTGCATTGTCGAGCATACGACCATTGAATTCGCATCGATGGATACATATTTTAGCAACATATTTTATGTTAAGCATGGTGATGGATTTAATTGTAAATAAAAAACAGCCCGATTTTTTAGTTGTTCACTAATTTTATCGGGCTGTTTGTAGTAAATGACATATTCAGAACAGCTTCGGTTTTTTGATAAATTTTCTAAATTATTTAATTAATATTTTTTTGTTTTTGAATTATGCTACTTACGACTAGAAATGTTATGTTACAGTTTATTTAATTATGTATTTATAAATCAAAACGAAAATATTTGTAGGTTATGTTATATATACAAAAGAAATTTTGATGTAAGTCAATATGGCGTGCATATTTAACTTAACGAGATCATTTAATTACTAAGCGATTATGCAGTATGTTTAATCTCGTAAAATGAATCATAAAAAAAAACATTTACGATTTTGATTTTGTTGTTGTCAAATAATTAATTTTGTGGCGTTGTTTGTTATCTTTGTCATTTTAATGATATGCTCGTTGCGACTGGTTTCTGCGGTTGTATTAAATATGACGTGATTTTTCAAATTTATATCCTCAGGAAAATTGAACATACATACGAGTATATTTATATGTAAGAAATGGTTTTGAAGAAGGAGGAAGGAATTGTATAATCAATATTCTGTGTCATTCTGCCTATTTCAAATATATTTTCATTTTGTTTTATATTATGCTGCTCGTTTTATACATAAAAAAATATGATGACGGCACAGATAAGCAAAAATCATATTATTATTGTTTTTTTATCATAAAAAACATATTTTCGAGCACAACATAAAAAAAAAAAATTGTAATGTAACCTTTTTATAAACAGGGTGTCACAAATATCTCAAATACATGTACCATATACTATGTACATCAAAATTTTAATACGTTAAAATTAAAATTAAAACCGACGTATTTAAATTAAACAGCTTAAACTTTTAAATCAAACATATAAACTAGTTGGTTAAAATTAAATATTTACACATTTTTAATTACACATCAGGAACAATTTTCTGCTTTTCTTATTTTTAATTAAAATTAAATTCGAAAACTTAGTCGACTAATTTAATTTTACTTAAACTAAACATGCACCGTTTGAACTGCATGCAATATTGTTTGTGATGGATCATCTATACACCTACTATTACTATAATCGCCGCTACTGTGATGTTCGTTAAGTAGGGCGATTTTTTCATTTGCTGGATTTCGTCGTAAATTTAAAATGAATAGCAGGATAAATATTCCAAAAACTAATATTGCTGTTATGATACCTAATATTATTTCATTTTGATTTTGATTCACGGCTAGATAGTCGTATAGTTCGGCCGATGTTTCATCCAATTTAAAATTATTATCTAAATCACTATCGATTAGATTTTGTGCGGCTAATCTTTGATTTAATTTGTATAGATCGTATTTCGATAGAATTTTTGTTTTTTGAGTAGTGATCGCCTCAAGAATTGGGCTCGATGTATATGTCGCTACTGTTGATGGTATCACGGTCGAATCTGGTGTTGTAATCGATTCCGACGTTGATGTAATATCAACTGAGGCGTCACGCATAATTATTGAATCTCGTGTATCAATTGTTAATGGTAATGAGCGGCCAATAACTTCAGTTTTCTAGAAATAAATAAATAAATAATAAATTAATTTTTCTTCGACCATAAACTTAACAACAATAAATTATTATAATTTATGACTATTAAATTTTATGTAAATTAGACAAAATCGAAACTAATTCATTATATATATATATAAAGTTGGATGACGGGTTTGGGGGATCTAAATTAATCGGAGCTCACAAAATTGATTAATTTTTATGTAACTTTATATCCAACAATAAACCAAACAAACCAGATTTAGTTGATTTGATGAATTTAGAAATTATGCAAATGATTTTAGATTTTGTTTGTGTTTGGACTGTGTTATTATGGAATTGAGATGAAACGTTTACATTTTTGTTAAAGGATTAGTGTATTATTGTTGCCACAGATCGAATCAACCAATTAGCCTTGGGTGGTTTTTAATTTAAGTTTAAAAGGTTTTTAATGAACCATTTGATAATATTACGATAAGACGAGCGATATAATCGATAGTTTTGTTAAATTTAAGTGCTTGCGCTGAACAGATTCAATATTCAAAACACTTGAAATCATTTCACATAGACGAAATTTTGTTGGATCACATTTGTAACACCTTGGCGTTGATCTTCAATAATATAATAACAATCAATCACATAATTAACTTAATCGTTTTCAAAACATATCGCCCTAAATAACAACTTGCTAACATAATATTTCACAACCATTTATATACCACGCCATTCGGTCTTGAATATGTTTACATTTTTTATAAACACCCGGGTGTGTACGCGCAATAAAAACTTAGAGCTGCCTTATTTTGGTTTAGAAAATAATTTTGTAATAAAAACTATTTATGTTTAAAAAAAAAAATCAAAAATAAATAAATATCTTATTGTTTATGCACAGTAAGTTTAGTGACTTTTGTTCGGTGGATAAGAAAAGCAATAAAAACGAATATATTTTGAAACTCGTATCTATCGTATTTCTCACCAAAAAAAAAAAAAATGTACAGCACTTTTGTTATGTTGTGTTATGATGATTACATATAATTATATATATTATGCTATATGTACTTATTATCATAATAAATAATCATAAAAATTTGTGACGCCAAATGAACCTTTGGTCGTGGTACTTTTGTGTATTCTTTGTATATTTATTAAGACGATTAACATCTGGAAAATTATTTTTGGGTTAACATATATTATGTATATGCATATCATAAACAGAATTATTGTTCATCTATTTACTATTTGTGTTTGTTTGATGGATGGATGTTAACAGTTGGACTGTTAAATAAATAGAAAATATATACATCAAATAATAGGGTTAATCGACTTTTTATTTTATTGACTTTAATAAAATTTAGTAAATTTTGTACATTTTTATTTAAATTTTGAAATGATATAGTAACATTTTTCGAAACATTACTGCCCGTAAACTCGGTGTACCGTAAATAAAAATCGGGTTAATTAACTTGTTCCCTAATTAACTTTATTAAACATAATGACTAATTACTTGCTCATCTATTCAACAAACCGTATATACACAAAAATAAAATAAAAAAAACATCATAATAATCATCAAAGTAATGATTAGTAAATGTGAATAGGAAATTGAATCAAATTAAATATTAAATTGATTGATTTTACCTGTTGAATATCTAGATATATACACAAATCATTATTTATGTATGTTTTAAGGTAATTACATGGTTTTCACTCGTAATTATAGTCATTTTTTTTTTTTTTTAAAGAGTTCGCAAAGATTATGTTTTGATTACATTTTATAAATAAATTTGATTGCTTACCTTATTTTTACATGTCACTTGTACACGATATCGTGTCTCCGGCCATAACGATAATTGTACTGTATTCGAATCGGTTAGTAAATTACCCATTAAACCTCCTCCAGATACTTCCCATGTGACTAAACATTGTGACGGCGGATCAATTATCGGCCATTTTATATCGGTCGAAACTAATGATCCTTGTCGAAACATTCCAACAATTCGAATGACCCATGTATTAGTTATCGCCTTATTAATTTTCGATGGGGGCTCTGCACATTGATCCCAACACTAGAAATATAGTAAATAACAAAAACAATAAATTATTTAGCTAAGAATAAGCTTCTAAGAATAATTTGGATGTCAAATAAAAATTAATGGACGATATAAAATAATAAACAAAAAAAAAAAATTCAATTAAAATTAAAATTGTTGTTTTAGAAATTGATTATTATTATATTTAAAAATCAGTATTATTACCATTACCATTATATTATGCTGTAGATACATATAAATAAAAAAAAAATCGTGACTAGATAAAAATCATGCTGCTTGATGATACTTTGTTTTCGTTTCTTTTATATAATATTTTTTATTTAAGATTTATTGATTTTAGAAATTAATCTAATAACTACTCTTTAATATACGCGAACCTTTTTAAAATTAATTTAGTCTAGTAATTAACGTACATTTATTTATTTATATGCGGGGTCACCTGTTTTTTCTTTACATAATTCATTTTATATGTATATGCATTAATAACTTAAAGTGGTGTATATAAAACAGGGTAAAAACTTTTAAGGCGGTCTTTTAATGTTTTTTTTTATGAAGCTTCTCGACTGTACTGTAGTAAATCTACATTATCGTGAACTTTTGACTTTGTTGGTTTTAAGATGTGCAGTGATTTTATTTATAAATTCGTGATCTGATTTTATTTTTTATATTATTTTTCAATGATGATCATTTCTTAATTAAAGTCTTTGGTATACACACGAAGTTATATAATTACATTAAAATTGGTTAAAATACTGTATGATAACACAAGACGTTCATATTTATATAAATGTTTTGGTTTGCAAAGACTAAACTGCTTTCGATTTTTTGATTTAGATTTAGGTCACATTAAGTGACACCATAGATAATCCTACATGACGTTCATACGACATTGCAGATCGTATGCATACGTCTTAATTAATTTAAGCTTCGAAAAGCTTCGTTCGCCGCCTTCCACTTAAACCGGTAGGGCTAATAAAATTTGTATAGCGATACAGATATTTGGTACACTGTCTCCTTTTTTGTTTTTAAAAATATAATTTAATAAATCTTGTAGTCGTAATCCGTCTATATATCCGTCTAGGCGAGGCCCGTCTAGATATAAACTGTACTTCATTGGATAATTGGATAATGATCCAACATTTGCTATGATGAATCGTATTGCATATTATTTATGTTATAAAGAACCCAATAATTCAGTTGATAGTCGAAATTTAGGAGTCATTCATCAACAGATTGTATGGCTCTATCAAAAACCGCAAAATAAAACCCGACTTTGAATTTTATTTTTTGGTCCACAAAAAGTTCATCGTCTGCTTCGTATTCGAACTGTGTTTTCCGCCTTCTGATACGTTGGGTTGGTTCACTTCCAAAATTTGGAGAAATCTCCAATTGGAAATCTCCAATTTTTTATCAAACCCTTCATCAGTTCGAAAGTCAACTAGGACTTTTTTAGTTTCTTCTATAGAAACCGAATGTTAATATTTTTAGATTGCAGAGATTTGCTGATGACATTTACTTCAAAAAGAATATCATATCAAGTAACCACAGTAACTTAAAAAATTTGATTTGGCTTTTGTAAGGCCTTGTGCTTCTATCCATAATGTATTGCCGGGAACTCCGGTTTTAGTAGTGTCCTCAGAAATATCAAGAAATGAGTCATAAATTTCACTTAGATAATAGCGCAGATGTTTAAGGGTATCGATTCGACTTTTCCATAAAAAATAAAGTTGCTTCAATACAAGCACCAGCAGCATCGTTAGCAATGAGATTTAAATGATTGGCTTTACAAAGTGTTTCGTCTTCATATTGCTGCCATTATCATAACCTTGGCCGCTTAAATTTTCAATTGGTAATGCCATATTCGCTAATAGCTGAACGACTGTATCCGTCATACCATCCAGTTAGTTTTACGATTCCCAAAAAATGTTCTCTTATGGAAACAGGCTCACAACAATCGTTTTCCGCATTTATATGGACGAAACATAATGAGCGTCATTTGCTAATTGTGGCTGATGTCTGGTGCGCAATGTTAAAAATAATTGCAAAATACTTAGCCGAGCAAATCAATTCTACATTTTTTTTCATATTAGTCGATAAAAGTTCCTTTATCGACCAATATAAATTCCTTTTAATTTTCCGAAGATGCTCGCCCATAACTGGATCCAACAGTGCCAAATATTCAACAAATTTGAGGAAATTTCCATTTTCAGGCTTAATCAATTTTTCTTTGCTTACACAAAATGCAATATTTTGCGTAGCTAGTTCTTCCAAACGTTCTAATACTTGATGCCAGTACTTTTCTTGTTCTTTCATAAGACGCAAATTTTCCTGATGTTTGATTTCTGGTCAATCGCAATTCAAGCTTTTTCCAGCTTTCAAAATTCATGTGAGGGTAGAATTTATGTATGTTTTTGCAATTGATTGATCCTTTATCGGCGAGATTTATTGGACGCTGGTTATTACGAAAATTTTTGCATCGAATCTGTTGTTTTGTAATACTGCAGCTATTGTCGTTACGTTTCTTCCATTATCAAGCCTCTTTTTATAAAAAATCTTTAAAATTCATCTTAGGCTATTCACATTATTTGCTATTTAAACTGGGCAAATTTTCTTCTCCAAACTTCTCTAAATTATCACAGTAAACTTTATTTAAAGTTTCTTTAATATTTTACTCTTCCGGACTATAACAGCAGTCTCCGGGGAAAAATGGGTGCCTATGTCTAAAACCGGGCCTGCTCAACAATGATAATGATCATCGCTTTTTTTATACGATCATCTTTTATTTATTCTACAATATATATATACACAAAATACACGCACACAACACTAAAAAAATAAAATACATAATTATAAGTATTATTCTTCGCCTACTTGATCATCAAGATGATCTTAATATGGTTTTGTTAATATAAATACTAGATGCGCACATGAAAGAGATACAAATAATATTTATAACCGATATAATTACAAATGATTAATGATCATCTATCTCGATATTACGATCTCTCGAGGAAGAGTAATATGATCTAAATTTCCATTGGCATTATTAAGCAATTATAGTATTCTACATCTAATGACATTCGTAATTTTCTGTCTCTCGGTTCTCAGTTTGGCAATAATAAACTTTACACACAAAAATATAATTTCGTGATTATAATTACATAACGTGCCCAGCAAACAATTTTTTTTTTTTGAAAACTTCACCCGAAACCTTTCATTTTAATTAGACAAAAAACGATTTTTAGTTTAATTTTTTTTTAAAGATCATTTCGAAGATTAATGTTAAGAATTAAAAAATAATTAATCATTGACCATTTAGTCGGTCGAGGGGCAGACAAGGAGTAGAAAAATCTATACAACTATAACCTAAATAAAGACAAACCATTATAAATATACGGCATCAGCTGTTAACTCGTCGTCAATTCGAATTGTTAAATTTGAAATAAATCAAATACTTGAGGTAAATAAATAGTCTATGTTAAATTCAATGAACTATAATTTATCTTTTCATTACCAATGATGACAGTGAATACAATTTATTAATAAATCATTTAAGACGCTTTGTTGTTGGTAAATAATGTTGATTTAAGAAAATTTATTTTATATGAAATAATTTATTGATTTGTTTTGAAACGGGAGAGAGCGCAAATATTGAATGAAATTTTGTTATAAGCACCATTTCTTTTATTATCTCGTGGCCAATTATAATACTAGTGTGTGTCTGTATTTTATATATATATAAAACATCGTGTTGTCAATGACCAAGAGCGGGCAGACCAAATAATTTCAAGTTCAATTTTTTTTTTATTTTTATTTCTTGTATATTTTTATATATTTTTGGTCCTCAACTCGACAATTTATTTTATTTATTAAGTTTTTTTTCTTAAATTGTCAAACATTTCAATTAAATAAAATAAAAATAAAAAGTTAAATATGTAGCCAGAAGAAACAACTAAGAAAATAATCCGACTTTGTACTACACGAGCTAAGTAAAAAAAAAAATTCAGAAATGTCACCTTTAATTCTATTGTACTGACAATCTTTTAACTAAAACTGTTTCTTGTAGAAGAAAAAAAATATATCTATGGCTGTGTTTGTGTATATACGATTTCAATTGGAAAATTTATAACAATATATAGCAGCGAATTTTTGTTTGTTCAGTTCGCAAACAATAAATAAAAGTAACCTTTTTCGAAATTATTGCCAAGACTTTTTTTTCTTCTTCTTCAAATAACAATAATAATTTAAATAATAATAAATATAAAGACGACAGTTGAGAAAATTATTTATAGGATATACTGTTAAAAAGCCGCCTCATACTCATAAATGAATTTTTCTTCTGTTTTTTTGCCCTAACTACTACATTTTGATCTTATTATTGATTTTGTATTATGAACATTTATGATTCTGACATATTAAATTTATATTTTTCCAATTAATTTGTGAAATACATTATTGAATTATGTATAAGGACACATACAAATTAGTTTATGTTATGTATCTATTACATAGCATATCTATAATTTTTTTAATTAATAAATGTATTGTTTTATAGTAGTTCTATATGAGATAAGTGAAATTAATTTTCTTGTTTTTACATTTTGGTTAATTTCCGTCTGATGAGCCTATCAAAATTAAATTATTTTGTTTAAAATACCTTGTGACTAAGGTTTCAAAGGTGATGAGTCCCTTTCCCCATCAAAAAAGAAAAACAATTTATTTTTTTTCAATTGGTGAGATCACACTTCTAATTACCGAGGCTGTCCAGTTTATCTGGAATTCAAAACGCAAAACTACGCATCCAAAAATGCGATATAAGCAAAAGTTCACTACAATGAAGACAAATCGAATATCCATGCAACCGTAAATAAACTGACTGAAACGATTCAAAGCTTCATGATGACGATGGAAAACCAAATAAGCATGATGATGCAAAGTATAAGCACACTAATGCAAATTATTGTCAAAAATCAGAAATGACTTCTAAAAATAGCTGTATGGGGTGCAAATAGCCTTTCTCAACACAAAACTGAAATACAAACTTTCCTCAGCGATCAAAATATTGATACCAGAAACACATTTTACGACTAAAACATATTTTAAAATTAATGGCTATTCAGTTTATGACACCAAACATATCTGGACGGTAAAGCACATGGCGGCACGGCAGATTTAATAAAAAAAAAGAATAAAGCGGTCGTATACTGCCCACCAAAATTAAATCTAAAAATCAGCAATTTACTGATTATTTTAATCAGCTTGGCATAAAATTTCTCGCAGAAGGTGATTATGATGCCTAATTTTATAGACTTTTGTAAAACGAAAAGAAATGCCCTCACCAATGCTCAATTATTTCTGATGAAAGTGCAAAGAACTGCTACCTTGTGTATTAGTAGTGCACTTAGAAGCACTCCTAGTCAAGCAATGGAGATTCTCTTTCATCTCATTCCTTTAGATATCCTGGCTAAGCAAGTGTTTGCTAAAACAGCCATACGGCCTAAATCAATTTACATGTGGTCCTGTAACATTATGGGATACTCATCTATTCTAACGAACAAAGAAATCCCTAAATCTATCGACTACACCATCTCGACACCATACCTCGAAGTTAAATTTATAACTGATATTCCTTCCAGAGAGGACTGGGTGAATGGAACAGGTTTAAAGTCAGGCTTTATTAACTTTTTTACAGATGGCTCGAAAATTGATGGAAAGGTCGGTGGAGGGGTTTTGTGCGAAGAACTAAATGTAAATCTCTTTCCGCCTCTCTGATCATTGTAGTATTTTTAAGGAAGAGCTTATAGCAATCAAGGAAGCCATAGACTGGATGAAGTATCATGTAATATCTGTAAGAGATATTGGCATTTTTACTGACAGCCAAGCTGCTTTTAAAGTTTTACAATCAGGCTTTATCACGTCGAAAGTAGCCCGGAGTTGTCTTTCATCTCAACGAGATAGGTGAACAGTTCAATAAGCATCTTATATGGATGCCAGGGCATTTCAATATTACGGGGAATATGGAAGCCGATGAACTCGCGCGACAAGATATTACTTGCCTTATCTTACCGTACAAGGTGGACATTGAAGTACCACTTGCTACATTCAAATTACTCCTTAAAGAAGAAGCTCGTAAAATTACAAACAGTAGATGGGCAAATTGCACTTCATGTGTAATTACTAGGCAGATTTGGCCTAATTTGGACTTAAAAAGGTCCAATCAGCTAATATCTATGCAACGGCATAATAATAGCACAGTTGTGGGTGTCATTACTGGACACTGTCTTATTGGAAAGAATGTCAGTGACTTGGCGCTTTCTTTCATGATTATTGTCGAAGCTGTAACGACGAAGAAGAGGAGGAAACAATACTTCATTTGTTATGCACTTGTCCTAGTCTGACTCAAAACAGACTCAAGTTTTTGGGTGCTTACCTCCTGTGCGATCTAACGGATCTCAGTAAATTGAGCGTTAGAGATATCTATTGCTTCGTGAGAAGCTCAAATTGGTTATAGTAGAGTAGAGCGGAGAAGTAATTTCTGTGGTAAGGCTACGGACCATATGTGTCTTTGCCTCGTTCTTTTAATAGGCGGCCACCTAAAACTAATTAACCAACTAATGCTCAAGTAGACAATTGCTGTGACCTGTCATCGATCATTCTCCAATTATAGACAGAACTTCCAAATGGACATCCCACTGTTCACACCAGCAGATATTGAAATTAAAGCTATCCAAGCTCTGAAACGAGCCTTGGAAGCAGAACATAAAATACAGAACCGATTACTCACTATGTAAAACAAAAATAAATTTAGAAAGCCAGCCCCATCAAATCCATCAATCAGAAAATCAGATGGCCACAGGACCAGAAGTAACATTGAAAAGGCTAATGTTTTCTCCAACTACTTAAAACAAATATTCACATCAAATGTGCAAACTGCCGGATTATACAAAGAATAGTACACTGCCGGGTTATACAAAGGATTATTGTATCTTAAATCCTATAAAATTTAAGTGGAAAAGTGTTAAAATCACTAAGTTGCGTCATACAGGTCGATAAGTCTTCTTCTGACAGTCTCAAAACTTTTTGAAAAAATGTTATTAGAAAAATTAAAACCAATATTATCTGTAGAGAACATTTTACTAGACCACCAATTTGAGTTTCGTGACCAGCATAGTACTGTAGAGACTAGGTGCATAGAGTTTTAAACGCAGTCAAACTAGCTCTAGAGGAACATTTAGAGTTCCGCCATTTTCCTGGATATTCCACAAGCTTTTGGCAAAGTATGGCATGGTGGCTTGATATACAAAATAAACCAAATCTACCAACTACTGAAAAGGTGGCACATGTTTGCCGATGACATTGATATTATGTATTCACATATAAATTCGCAATCAGCATCAAGAGATCTACAAGTTCACATATATAAAATTGAGGACTGACAAAAAGTGGCCAATGAAAGCGAATAAAACGAAATCGGAGAACATAACGTTTACACTTGGTATAAACTGCTTGGTGTATCCGAAATGATAACATTCAGAGAGATCTGGAGATTAAAACGGTAAAACATGATAAAAGTATAAAATTGGAAACTTTATAATAAAGCAGCCAAAATAAAGACGGCTTCGCAGAACAGACCTACTAAATCTAATGCAGCTATAACATAATCTAACTTTAGGCGAGCTAACTCATTTTTTAGGTAAAGAAAGATTCAAGAATTAAGCCAAAGTTCCCGTTTTTCAAAAATGATACATCATACCGATTTTTCCGAGAAGATGGTAAATCTTATACGCGTGAAATAGAAGCATAATGTATACGAACTCTTCACTATAATTTAATTAAAATTCCATTGTCAACCATATGCAAATCAATTTGCCAATACAATTTATCTACCAGTTTTTTTTAATTGATTTTCTATACATCAAAACACCGTAGGTAAAACATAAAATTTCCAAAACCGCACACAAAAGTCATCGCCCTCCTTTGATAGTTTTTTTTTGTACCTATTTAATCTTCGTCTTCGTTTTTTTTTATTTCAATTTTTTTATTAATGCTACAAATATGTATTCAAGGTTAGTGAACAATTTATAATATGTACAATAATAATAAAACATAGACAAGAAAACATTAATTATAAATAATTTGTATATAGTATATTAGAAGTCTTAAAAAAATAAAAAATTTGGAGTGCGCGATTTCAAACCATCATCTCTAATTTTGGCATCATCAAAATTCTACTACTCATTTTTAATTTGACAAAATGATCTGCTGGCTCTATATTTTTTCCTACCTCCCTACAATCATAATAATAATAATAATATGTACGTAAAAAGCAATCAAAAATGAGTTATTGTCTAAAACAACTACATTTTGGTTCGATTAATCATTCAATCAAACAAGAGTAGAATATAAAAATAGTTGTAGTTTAGTGTTTTTAGGTATTTAACGGTTTTTAAATTCGATGCGGGTTTTATATTATCTCTCGTCGTCGTGCACAATACATAAGTAGAGGTGTTCAAAATACAAATACACCCTATACACCAACATTATAATGGTGATCAATAATAAAAAAAAAAAAAACTTTTAATTGATCGTCGTAATGAAACTTGATACGTACATACGTAAACCGAGGGTAAGATATGCAAATATTGTATATAAAAAAAATGGGCGTATATCATATGAACTCCTTTTGTGTTTCATTCATCTTATTACACACAAACCTATAAGACATACAAAACAGCCACAACCCAAAATAAATGTAAAAAATATTCTAGATAACGTCATTTGCGATAATTTATGGATATTTCGTATCCATAGAGGGGGCATAATATGCGTGTAGTATGTACATACATATATGTAAACAGGTAGTCAAATAAATTAATTATTTTTAACAGTGTTACAGTTAAGATTTTATTAGGACATAATTTATTACATTCAACGTATATATTATCTAACACATATATTTATAGATTCGTATGAATATGTATATATAAGGGCGACCCTACCATACATATATAGTATACTGTCAAAATTTATTATTAAACCTTTTTCTTGGATTTATTTTGGGAATTTATTCGGTTATCTCAAATAATAAAAACAAAATGTAAAAAAATAAGTCAACCGAATAATTGATATGAAATTTAGATTAGAGACAAGTACAAAAAAAAATAAAAGTTTCTGAAATGGAAAATATTATAATATTTAATAATTACATGACAGGGGGACATAATAGGAGACATTGACTTTAAATATATAGTAAATTTGTCAAAAATGTCTTATTATTATGTAAATTTTTCGTTACGAAATTTAAATTACGATTGGTTTTTGGTTTTACGGTTGGTTTTAGCGAGGCTAAGTAAGCATAAATGATATATACATAATATAATATTGATCGAATCGTTAATTAATGCCTGAGTTCGATTTTTTCGACTAAATTACAGACAAAATTTTTCGATGGCACTTTACCCTTAGTTAATAATAGATGGCACTAGTGACAATGGAATTTAATGTTTAAGACTGAATTTTTTTGTAAATTTATTTAATGCGTCAAATTTTGACTGAGGATTTGCAGTTGCAATACTTCTAAAATACGAGCACCTTTGAGTAATTTGGACGTTGATCGTGGACGAGTTTAGTTGTCCAATTATGCTTAAAATATTTTATTGTTTTTACTTACAATATATAAGACCTACATAAGACCCAGGTTGGAGTATAATTCTCATATTTGGGCTGGAGCACCGAAAACTCATTTAACTGCACTCGGTCGGGTCTAAAACCGAGCATCTCGAATGATTGAAGACGTAAAATTATTATCTGATCTTGATTCTCTTTCCCATAGGCGTAATGTGCGAGCCTTATGCGTGTTTTATAAGTACTTTCATGGTCATTGTTCATCGGAACTTTATGAATTTATGCCTGGTTTGTCAAAGCCCGCGCGTAATTTAAGACGCCTGTACACCGAAATTAAATTCGCAAAGACCAATAAATTTAAAAACTCATTTTTTGTTAGGAGTACGCGAATGTGGAATAAACTGAACGACGAGACGTTTCCCTTGGAATACAATTTACAGAAATTCAAACTTAATATCAAAAGTAAACAACTAGAAGACTGAAAACATTTATTCTTTTTATTCCTCTCTTACCTTTTTCCCTCCTAATCCTCCCTTTTACCTTTTGCAGTAGTGCTGTGTGTTTGTTGCTAAAACTTTCATATAAAGGATATACATATATCCTAAGTGCTCTGAACATTTATATATATAAAAAAAAAGATGGCGTCAAATGTATAGAAAGTGAAGTCTCAAGAAAATAAGATTTATTTGTATAAATCTTTTTGTAATAATTAAAAGTAGTGGTGGATATTATTTGTGTAAAAAAAAAGTAAAAAAATTGGTTTTAAAGACATAAAGACAAACATAGACGTGTAAAAGTATAGTGAGTGAACAGTGATGGCCGATCAATCAGAATCATCTGTATTAAATGTGGTAATTTTTGAATAAAAATTGGATGATCTCGCTATTAAAATCATTTGAATCATTTTAAAAAAGAAATGCATATTATACTAAACAAAGTTGATAAATTGGAGAAGCATTGCAAACAATTAGAAACTTGCATTGAAAAAATGGAAACTGCTAATAGACTATCAGATTTAATTGTTACCGGCATTCTAATCACCCCAACGAAAATGTTTATGAATATAACTAAAATTGGAAATAAGATCAATTGTAATTCCGAAGCAATCATTTTACAAGCATTTCGTATTAACCCTAAAACTATTGGGATTAAGCCTAAACACGATGTTATTTAGTCATCAAATGTATTTCGAATGCAGCTGCATTTCTATTCTACATGTAGGGCCAAAAAAACTTAATTAAAAAAAGTAGGGTAATTGTAAAGGTCTTCATAAAAGCTAAAGGTATGTAATCAAGCCAACGTCAAGCTAACAAATATTAATAGACCTATAGCATGGGTGATGAGCACGATTCATCCACCATAGTGTTTGAAAAGAGAATCGTTAATTATAAACCTAAACAAAATTCAGCTGTGCAACAAGCTACTGAAATAAGTTCGTTGAAAACTATAACCACACTTACATTACCCGAAAAGCGTAATACCAGATTAAAGTCATCATCTTACAAAGTTCAACCTTGATAAAATTTTGAGTCAATTATGAAGGATTTACAGAGAACAACATTGCCCGTGCGAATTGTTTAGAATATATTGATATTTTTTAGATTGATTTTATTTTTCGATAGAGACGCAGCACGAACATAATTAATATGAATTGCAGTCGACATACCAGGATTCAAACTTTTTGGAATGGATCGTAAATTAGCTGGCGTGGATAAGGGCGGTGGTATCTGTATTTATATTAAATCAGATAGTACTTCAAAGCTGACTTATATACACTAATCTGGAATAAACGTTATTCTGCTAGCTGTATTTTATAAACCACTTAAAGGGTTATTTTAATGATATCATCATTTGTGGCGATTTTAATTGTGTCTCTATCATTAGAATATAACCTTCGTTCTGAATGATAACCTAAATATACAAGACATTTAAAAACAAGGTTAGTAATGTCATTAAACATGGTAAAGTTCAGTTTTGTGTTAAACGATTAAGCCCAAATTAACCGTCGAAATTATTCTGGAAAAACCCTAAATCTATTAGTGGCCTATCTTTTAGGAAAGTTCAATTCAAATAATGAATAGTCAGCAACTGACATAAATACATATTTTTGTAGTCATTTATCATCATCGGCAGTTGATTTGATACATGGTGGATCTGCTGAATGCGGTTTTAGTATTACTAACATTGATATTGTTGATTTAAGTAAGGCTTTTTGTTCTGTAAAATCTAATTCCACTGGTTTTAATAAGCTACCCATAACATTTATTACTTTTATAACCCAGTATCGAATACTATATACTTCATGTCTCTAATAGCGTAATACTTCTTGTTTACCTTCAGAATAGAACCATTCAAAAGTTATTCCGATATCTTAAAATCCAATTGAATTGTCACCTATTAACCCTTTGTCAAAGGTCTTAGAAAAAATTCTTTAAATTCCGATTTTGAACTATTTAGAGTCTAACAAAATGTCAAACATTCAGAATTTGTCATAGCATCGGTTTTCCTTACCAGTCTCTCGTTTAATATCATCAAATCTTATCGATCGTTCGTAGACTGTATACTTCAATTTGTCCAATTTCTTTTACTCGAAAATTAAATTCGGGAGTAAAGGCTCTGTTTTTAGCCAAAACATTAAAAGTTTTAGTATACTGACAGACAGCGGATGAAAATTTAAAATGTTTACTACTGAATTTTCAGAACTTTCAAACAGAAAAGCTGTTGTTAACTGCACAGAAGTTAAAAAATCAACATTTAGTTGCTTAACTTGCTATACTTGTCTATACTCACATTATAAATGATACCATAAAAATCCTAAAGGGTTTTGAAATTTTTTTTCCAAGTTGTCCGAAACTGACTGGAGTTTTTAAACGTTTTCTGGCCAAATATGAAATCTCAAGACCTTTCAAGTGGGCCGAATTCCAAGAAAACATTTTGTTTTAAAGATAGGTTTAAACAGTGGCTTCAATTTGAAAACACCCAAAACATTACTTTCAAGAAAAAGCTCTTCAAAACTCATTATTGAGTTTTCTGCTCTCGAAATAAAAGTTCTGTCTGGCATACGTTTCCAGTAAACACCAGACTTATTTACGTTACTCACGTGTTCTGCAACGTAATCCCGCTCTTCAATTTTTTTTTATTGAGAAAATTGGGATAATTACGAGCAGCAGCAGTATCACTCCTGGCGGCTTCACTTTTCATTTTTATGTTATGAAGATTATGGTACGTTTTAAGTTTTTCAAACCAGCCCTTACTGCCGCCGAAACTTTCTGTTTGAAAATATATTCTTTATTAGTAAGATGAAGAACTTCTTTGGTGGCGGGATTTGCTCGTTTTGATAGCATTTTCAATTTTCGTTTATATTAATATCAATCAACCCCTAGTGATTCCCCTAATTATACAAAAATAAAATTCGTAAATCGAATTTTATTTTTCGTAAAGAGACTTTAGTTTATTTGTAAAATTACGTTATAGCGAAATTTCGTAAAAAGAGATTTGGTTATGCGAAGGATTGTGTACTAAAATGGCATTAGGGGATTTATAGTAATCTAAAGTTGGAACCATAATTAACTTAAAACCCTAATTTTTCTTACTTCTAAATCCTTTTTTTTGATTTAAATTTAAGGATGTGACATTTTTCGTCTAAACTTAAGAAAAATTAAGGTTTAAGTTATCTATGGTTCCGTCTTATAGGCTAATCAGCGAGTCCGTAAGAAATCGGAATGTTACTGTTTATGGCAAATTCAACAAGTTGTCTTGGTTTGAAGTTGCGTTTAAAATGATTTGACGTTCTCTACAGTTTGTTCCGTAATTTTCGCTCTGTTAACTTTGTTAAATGACAATTTATTTAAACAAAATTCGATCATTTCTTAAAGACTTCACTGGCCAGTAACATGTGAACTAGATCTATCGTAGTCTTACTTAAATTCGTTGCTGAGTCGCTGGTTGGCCCATCAATTGTAAAATTATGGCATCTTACTCTTGTAGTGTAACATAAAATAAAAAACTAACGGAAAATTCGGATAGAATTAAAGAGGAAATAGCAAAAAGAAATAAAAATAAAAAAAAATTATTGAAATAAACTTTTTTCTCGACATTACGTCATTGTCGACATAATGTTGACACATTGTTGACGCGTCAACGTCAACAATAATTTTTGACGTGTCAACGCACATTTTTGGAACTTAAAACTGTCAACATTTTAATTTTAAATTTTTTTATAATTTGAACTAGAACTTGTACTTAAATAATTACACTTGTAATTTAAAAAAAAAACTTGTTAAATTGTTTAAATTTTCACTTGTACACAAAAGTCAAATAAAATAAAATAAAAGGTGGCGAACGATAAAAATTAAGTGAAGAGAACATTATAGATCTTCTTGATGAGATTTTAATATTAAACACCATATCAGTAATTTTTATATGCTTTAATTTCAAAAACCACTAGTTAAACATAATTTAATTATTTTTAATTTAAAAATTTACATAATTATGACAGCCTTTAACCAAAACCATACGCATCGACTATTAACCTACATTTTTGAATAAAAATCTCTCGAAACCACAATTTCAATTAAATAACCCATATTTTGCATATATCCATAATTTATTATAATGTACACAAAAATTTTATATTTATTTATTATTATTATTAAACAATAAATTTTAAATTGAATTTATTATTTATAATTTTAATCTGGTATTTTTCTCACTATATTTCGACATTATTTATGTGATTTATACTACCACTATAAACAAAACACTATTTTAATTTTTTGTCATTTTCGTTTGTTTAATGTTTAATTAATTATTTAAGTTGGTAATCGGAAACTGGAGTCATTATTAGCCAAAGTACTTAATAATAAATCGAGGATATATTTGGTGCCCCACACTGGGCGCTCCAACTTTTATAATATCTATGTTTGATCACAAATAAGTAACTCCGGAAGAACAAAAACATTTTGTCTATATATAAATACAAAACACATCTATATTATATTCATTCATACAAGCTGTCACATAACAATAATTTATGATGACACTTGAGAATTGTACGTTTTTTGTGTTTTCTTTTTTTTTTGTGTTTTTTGGTACAAAATAGTCAAAATGGATTGCTTTTTATTTTGTTTCGACTTTCTTATTTATTTTGACACGATATTAGAAGAACAAAAAAGGGGCAATGTAAATCTCATATATATTTGTACATTATACAATACATAAAATAATCTTAAATCATTAATTTCACTTACACTTTTGTCTCGTATATATAAGAAAGTCTAATATATATATATATATATATGAGAGCCCGCTCGTTGGTAAATGATTTGGGTTATATAAACAAAATCAAATTCACGATGAGTGCCATAGTAATGACAAAATAGCAATTTGAACGTTAATTAATAGTTTTTACCCTAGCAGCCGAAAACAAAAATATTTATATAGGTAAAAAAAAAATTTAAATAAAATCACGTTCTAAAAACAACATAAACAACAAAATAAAAGTAAATCTGTTTTTATTTGTACCACGCTAATGAAAATTGTTTTTTCTTTTATTATTTTTCATTTTACCTTTAATGAATATTATAAAGACAACGGTATTAAGACGAAAATGAAAAAGAAGTATAATAAAATTACAAATATTTGAATACTTGAGAATTGTTGATTTTGTATATTATTTTCTCGTGTATTCTTTAAGTGGCAAGCATTGTTTGTAATTAAATTAACAATATATATATAAATTAAATCTTACCATTGAACACTCAGGTCCTTGTAAACACGCAAAGTCTTCCGTGGCAAACTGTAATGAAAGATAGAAGAATATATATGTTAATATACTTAATATATTCAATATTATAACAAAGTATACGTTTTGTTAAGTTATTAATTTTAACGTAAATTCTATAAAATAAATCAAAACCCCGACAACAAAGCCAAAGCCCAATCATCATCCATTTCAATTGTTAGTAAAAAAATAAGCGTAATTATAAAAGAGTTTGCGAACATTATATTTCTATTACACAAGAGAAAAAATGTCGTTTATTGGTTTAAATCCAACCCTCCTTTTTTAGGTATATATATATATATATATATAATGTACACGCACAGACAGACATTAAGTAATAAAAATTATTGGATTTAATGACAGATTTATGATGTCGTTTGCTTTTGTTGTTGTTTACATTTATACAAACCCAGGAAACATAAATAACAATAAAAAAAAAACAATTGAAATTTACTGTTATATATAAATAAAGAGGAAATCTGCATTATCTGCTTATTTGAAAAAATTATTTGCAATACTATTTTTGAATATATATACGCGGAGTTTGGCCATTCGCCAATTCAGAATCTAATTTCCATTACAAATTAGATCCGTATATCAAGCAACAAATTTTTGTTTAAGGAGTATCACCATCCGGTTTATAAGGGTTAATCTTTATCGTTATTCATTGGTATATATAAATTACCATATATCAGTCTATATATATATATATATATATATATATATATATATATATATATATATATATATATATATATATATATATATATATATATATATATATATATATATATATATATATATATATATATATATATATATATATACAAAACAAGAACTTGGAGTAAATTTATCTTTGAAATAATAATATACAAAATTGAATAGCTGTGTGTCACCCACTGTCAATGGATTGTCATTTGTCTCTTTGTTTTTTTTTTCGTTGTTTTCTGATTGCATATAATTTACTTGATCGATTGTCAATTATCGAGGCATTTCCCATTTTATATGGGGTCACACAATCCACACACAACATAATATAATCGTATTCTTGTATATTTATATACATAAAATGATGTGAGATAAATATTTAAAGATTATGTCTCAAGGTAGGAGAATATATTGTAAGTTATAATATAGATGAGTCTTGAAAAAAAAACGCTTGTTTGTTGTTTTTTTTCTCCGTATATAACAGATTAGATTAGATTATCGACTATGGTGGTCGATTTCCTAAATAAATACTTATATAAAGATAAAAAAAAGCACAATAGACAAGATAATATTACAGATCTTCTAATATGATAATAACTATCTATCTATAACGTTAATTTAATAAATTTGAATATTGGATATAGTTTCAAGACGATTTGAATATTTTTATTTTAAATTTTGTTTAAAATTTGCATAAGTCGAAATGTTAACTATATGGTCGATTTTAATATTTTTCAATTAGGATATAAATTTTATGTTAACTTATGTAAAATTGTATACTGCTAAAGTTTGTAAATTAAGTTGTGAATTTTAATTTGATTGTATAATTTAACCTTTAACAATTTAAATACAAATTAAACGATTTGAAACGGTGATCGAATTTAAACGTTTAATTATTTGAATAAAATCTAAAGTTATAATAATTTCGGTGATTAAGAGTCGAGTAAGTGAATATATATATAGGATTTTCATGCGAGTACTTTGTGTAATTGCTAATTGCTTTATATTAAACGGTGAAATCGATCAAATTTAAACGTTTAATTATTTTAATACAATTTTATTACGGTGTTTTTGTGTCGAATAAGTGAATATAAATAGAATTTTCATGCGAGAACTTTGTGGAATTGCTATAAAACGGTGAATGCGATCGAATTTAAACGTTTAATTATTTTAATACAATTTTATTTCAGTGTTTTTGTGTCGAATAAGTGAATATAAATAGGATTTTTATGCGAATACTTTGTGTAATTGCTAATTGCTTTATATAAAACGGTGAATTCTATCGAATTTAAACCTTTAATTGTTTTAATGAAATTTTATTTATACTAACTTCGGTGTTTTTGTCTCGATTAAGTAAGTAAAATTAAGATTTTCATGCGAGTGTTTTGTGTAATTGCTATAAAACGGTGAATAGGATCGAATTTAAACGTTTAACTATTTTAATCCAATTTTATTTCGGTGTTTTTGTGTCGAATAAGTGAATATAAATAGGATTTCCATGCGAGTACTTTGTGTAATTGCTAATTGCTTTATATAAAACGGTGAATTCAACCGAATTTAAACCTTTAATTGTTTTAATGAAATTGAATTTAGACTAACTTCGGTGTTTTTGTGTCTAATAAGTAAAAATAATTAAGATTTTCATGAGAGTGTTTTGTGTAATTGCTATAAAACGGTGAATGCGATCGAATTTAAACGTTTAATTATTTTAATACAATTTTATTTCAGTTTTTTTGTGTCGAATAAGTGAATATAAATAGTATTTTCATGCGAGTACTTTGTGTAATTGCTAATTGCTTTATATAAAACAATGAATTCGATCAAATTAAAACCTTTAATTGTTTTAATGAAATTTTATTTATAATAACTTCGGTGTTTTTTTGTCGATTAAGTAAATATAATTAAGATTTTCATGCAAGTGTTTTGTGTAATTGCTATAAAACGGTGAATGCGATCGAATTTAAACGTTTACCGATTTTAATAAAGTTTTATTTATAATAGTTTCGGTGTTTTTGTGTCGAATGTGGTGAATATATATCGGGAAATCGGACCAATTCGGTTATTACTGACATACCTTTCCTTTCTCTACCCCACAAAAAAAAATTACTAACTATTGGCCGCCAAGGTGTCTGTAACAGGGTCGATCTCAATAATTTAACTAATATCCTACGCCTTATCCTTCCAAGTATATCTAAAACGGGGTTACGGTGGGCCGAGTGCTTTCCGAGATATCCTGCTTAATGCTTGGCCGTACATTTTAAATCAATTAATCACTCAAAGATTAAACGATTTAATTAATACATTAACACATTTTTAATTAATTTCGTTTGGAAATAAATTTAGCCGCCATTAATACTTTAAAATAGTAACTCCTTAACATATTGATATTTTAAGAGGTACAGTGAAATAACAATATAATTCGCGATTGCAATGAAAGTTGTCATTTTTAAGATTTTAAAACCGGAAACCATCCCGTTTCAATCTGTCGAGCTTAGTATATAGAAAACTATATATAAATTCAATAAATTATATAGTTTTTTGGTTTTTGATGTCAATCCTCCTAAAGTAAACAAAAAAAAAATACAATAAATAATATAAATGTGGTTAGACAAATATAATGACAGTTACCTAATACTTTTCAACGTAGCAGAACAGAATAACAAAAAAAAATATGATTTATGATGGAAATTAAAGTTATGTTGTAATGTATATATGTGGTTTCATAGTTCTTAGAATTTTATTATTTTTTGTGTAATTTTATTTTAATATATATATGTTCTATATATAATCATCAAATTTCAATTAAAACTACCTGGGATTATATTTCATTGTATCATGTCGCAATTTTATAATTATTATTTGGATTACATATACACAATGAATCGACAATGTCTGAACGGTAAATATATATAAGTTTAAGAAATATGTATATTATAAATCACTGCAAAATTTAATCACGCAACTACTACTTGATACAAGAAAATTATATGCGTGAGGTATTTAATAATTGGATAATTATATTTGTGTGTACCTATCTGCGACGTACATGGATTTATATATTTTTTTTATTTAAACCGCAGCCGCTCGTCCGTATATGAATCATGTGGTTGTTGGACTGGAAATACGATATTTCTTTCCATTTAACTAATGTCTTTTTATGGAATAAAATAATAATAATTGTAATAAAAATATTTTCCTATTTTTCAAGATCTCAGCGCGAATTTCTTAATACGGTTTATATATATTTTACCCACAAATAGATAATTTAAGTAATTTTCATTGTTTCATTTATTGGTTGCATCTTGTAAAACACAATATGTACGTTGGCATTTACAATTGGTAATAATATTTATATATACAATAATAATGTGCATTGCGGTCCACTACAAGTGTACTCAAGAATGCTTGCGTTATGTAGTAACCGAATTCGGTTTGATAAGTTTTCGTGAAAAAACGGTATTCATATTTTTTTAACACTGTTTCCAAGATAAAAATCAAAGAAAACGAGACAATTTTCTTTGTTATTTTTTTGTATAATCAAACCACTACCACCAACTACTGCAACAATAAAGAATGGTATAAAGATAAATCTAAAAAGAAAATATATTTATAAGACAACGTCAACAAACGACCCTTGAACTTTTAGGATTTTGTTCGTTATTTTTACTTTAAAAAAAACTATAAAAATTATAGTAATAGTGACAATAATAATAGTAATGAGAAAAGCAAACGTTTTGTTGTAAGTTTTTTTTTTTTTGTGTAACTTGAGACAATTTTAGAGAACGCGAAAAAATAAAAATAAAAAGTCATCGGATGTTTTATTTTATTTTGAGTCCCTATCGTCTTTGTTCTCCTTGACAATAATCAGATTTGTGTATATAATCAAGATTGGGTTGAAGAATAGTTAACATAAATAAAATAGTTTTAAAAATAGAAAGGGTCAACATAAATTCTAAATTGAAATCCCCTATAGCCCTCGTATCTAAATATATTTCTCATGCACATTAAAATAAATTGTCCTTTTTGTAAAAAGATAATCAAGCATCGAGTCGGAAAATATTTTAAATAAATTTTTTTTTCCTATTTTGAAATGCGTGCGGTAATTAATCACATCACGAGACAGATTTACACACTAATTCCAAATGAAAAATCGATGTCAAATTCATCCCCTAAATTATTTTTTTTTTGTTAACATCCTGTGTCACAAAAGATTCAATTTTTAAAAATACTATATACAAAAATAAAATTAATTTTAACAAATTTTGTTTTTGTATTTGACTAATTGCAAATATGCTGTTGGTTGACGCCCGCATATATTATGGTAGATAAACGAAAAGGGACGATTAACAAATTTTTCGAGTAGAACTATGTGTGTGCAATACAAAAGAGCGGAAATTAGTGTAGCACACTTTTTCGCATATGGATGATATTCGAATATTTTTCTTTACAAATTTCTTTGTGAAAATCGAACATTGATGCTTTGCACATTTGTCAAAATTTAGTGTCGGAAAAACTACTAGAAATTTAATAATATTTTTAGATCCTCAAAATTTAGTAAAATTCAAAGTTCGAATTAACGAATTTTCTAAAAACGTCTAGTTTTAAATCTTGAAATTTTATATTCACTTATGGTAATTTAACCATTCTAATTTCGTAAATTATAAAAATATACGACTTTATTAATTTTAAAGATACTAAATTTCAAATTTTTAATAAAATTGACTAATATTGCAAATTTTTATAAATTCAGAATTTTGTAAAGAATGTAAAATATTGATCTAAACAACCATATTTTATTTTATCGTTATTTTAGACAAAATTATTAGAAAATTCACTATAAAATTCTTAAATTTTTAGAATTTAATGTTTTAAAACTTTTTGTGTTTACACAATTTAAAATATTAAACCCAATTTTAAAAATATAAAATATGCATTTTTGGTTAATTTTAAAATTTTAAATATAAATTTTTAAAGACAGTCAAGAAATTGGAGCTAGAGTGAATATCGACTGGTAGATGGTGATTTACGAAGATCTAGTCTAAAATTCGGAACTTACATTTTGAATATGTCGGTAGACCGGAGATTGAAGTCTAAATTAATAATAAAAACATTCCCACTCCTGGGATGCAGTTTCGTTTTGTCACTTAATCTTCACTGAGGAACTCCCACCTTGATCGAAAGTTCTCTACTCAGATGACCATTAACTTCCACACACCGGGATCGACCAAATAAATAAAATTCATAAGAAAATGGATTCTTCAACAGAATACTATGATCTATCATGTCAAATTCCTTAGTTATATTGGCGAACATAGCCGAGATCTTGTGATAGAATCTAAAAATGACAAAAGAGCCATTTCGCTATTTTTATTTTTCCTAAACCGGAGAAGTTTAGATGGAATTAACGATAAGAAAGTCAAATGGCTTTCTCACAAATTTTGGAATAAACCGATAACAGCAAGTTTGGGCGATAATTATTGACACATGTTTTATTATTCGGGCTGCGGTTACGAAATCCTGCTTTACAAAATTCTTTTTCATATAAGTCTGGTAAAAATTAGTACTGCAATAAATTTTTTCCCGCACAAAATTGATTGCAGAATTAATTTTTAGCACCATTATATGAAAGGTTTACAATACTTATATTAATACAAAGTGATGAAGATCCATCGGATAAGAAAAGATATAATTGCTGAGCCATAAAATCTTGCCCTTATTGACATTCCTAAAGAATTACGTCAATTGGAAGAGACTTGTTTGACTTGTGTGAGTTTGAGGTCGACAATGAAAGCCTAGCAGAGTCAATATGCTAGATAATGAATGGTGCTTTTGAAGTGTTATCGTCCATAGTGCGGCAGTTATTTTCCACCCACGGTCACATTGAAGGTCAAATTATACCATTATTTTTTTGTTTAATGAGCAAAAAACTTTAAAATTATAAGACCACAGTTTTTTGAATTAAAAAAATTATTTTTAAAATTCGAAATTGAACCAAATCCCCAAAGAATCGTATGCAATTTTGCAATAGCCATTATCTTATCGATGACATTTTCGCACATGTAAAGGGATATTTGTTGCATCTCGGGCACATTTCATGACGTAAAATCTAAAAGGAAGGGATGGAAAATCTATATGGAAATCCAGTATTCTTGTTGAAAAGATAGTCTAGTCTTAGAATTAAAAGAGAAGTTTGAACACAGAGAATCCGTAAAGTTTAGAAATTGGTTTGGACAAAATTATTTAAAGACAACAAATCAGTTTGTATATTGAGTTTGAGTGAGCCTAAGTACGCTGTGCTTACAGGAATCTGTGCGTTGATTTTTTAAAATAGAATTTTGCAAAACAGAATTTTTAAAACAGAATTATACCGATCTCATTTAAAGTACCTTAGAAACCATCCAGTGTCCATTTTACTGAAGTAAATGAATTTAAAATCCAATAGAATTTGAAAAAAATGTGTAAAAATTTTAAAATTGCAAAATTAGTAACGAATTTAAAATTCTATTGAAAACACTCAGACTTAATTTTATCTTGAGTAGACCAGTTTTGCAAATTTTTAAATAAAAATCATGAATATAAAATTCTGCTAAAAACCGAGAATTCATTGTATACCTATATTAAATATATAAAATTTGAAATCCGACTAGATTTTTCCAAATTTCTAATTTTTTGATAAATGTATTGCAAATTTTGATACTTGCAGAATTTTGTAATTAATTTAAAATACTGAACTACATACGTAAATGTTTTGTATATTTATTAGAAATATGATAAGCTTCATTAGAATTTTTAAAATTTTAGCTTAGCTCCAGCTTTAAATTGAGCTTTTTTTCCCATATCATAACGTTCTAAAGTTAATACATCTTATAATTTATAATATAATCACATTAAGAGATTTTGAATGAGGTGCTAAAATTTTTTTTTTCGTTAATTTTATTGTATGATACATACACACACACAATAAAAATTGCAATGCTTAAGCTTTGATGATTTCAAATTAACAAATGGTTCTTATATATCTATATACAGAACACACTCGTATATATCAAACCGACGGAATTTCGTCGAGTCAGTTTAGTGTTAAATTTATTTATTTTTTTTATTAAAAATTTTATGCTAAGTCATTTTCTAATATAAAATTAGACGAAAGCATCATCTTTTTTTCTTGCGAGTGCGCGAGAGGATGGATTAGATTTTAATTTTTTTGATGAAACATATGTTTTGTGATTTGGTTATCAAAATTAAAAACTGATTGTTAAAAATAAAAAAAAATTCCGGTTGTTTGGAAAAGATTCATTAATGTATTTCTCCACCTTAAAAATATCCGACGATGACTTAAAAAAAAAAAAATAAATAATAATAAGAAGAAGATTATCATTTCTTATATATGCTTATGTTAATCATGACTATGGAAAAGATTAGACGAAACACAAAGTTAAATGAGGATGTGCCGCTGGGTGTTGAAATATATGTTCATATATACAGAGTATTTGCAATGTCATTGTTCACAATTTTCAATTATTCAAGTACACATTCTTCGTGTTCTGTGTTTATTTTTATTTATTTTTTTTTATTTTTCTAATTTTCTATCGCAGCTTGATGTTAATGTTTTGAATTAAAATGTCATTAGAAATCAACTCATTTTTTTTTGTTTTTTTTTTTTTTGTAGATTACAATTTAGTGCGGACGGAAGATTCTTAATTATTATAAATATATACAAAGAACACTAAAATCCTGGAAGATGTATATGTGTGAGTAGATACTTTAATATTATATATATATATATATTTTTTTTTAATAATGGTTTTTATAAAAAAAATTTTAAGTTGTATATCTTGATTAATAATTTTTTCGAATATTTATCTCGTAATCGGATTGAATTTTCGATGTATCTTTATTATACAACAAGTTATAAATGTGTGCACTTGTGATGAGATAGAATATATTTTGTAATTAAGGTAGAAGTAGCTTATCCATTTTTAAGGTCAAACATTACTTTGAAATTTATTAAAGTTTAGGTAACGTCTTAAGTCGTTAAAAACGGTTGAATTTTAATGTTTTAATTTTTATGAAGAGATTAATCTTATAATTTTATAAGTATGATGAGAACTAAGAAAGTCTAATATTTTTAAATATTATCTTTCAGTTTATTGTGCTATGAGTTCAGAAAAAAAAGTATCTTCAACACATCAGATTGCGAAACGAAATTAATCAATAGGTGATCCCTATGCAGCTCAAATTTTTAGTCAAACGGTACTTCTAACTTAAGTCAAAATGAGCTCAAACTAAAGTCATTTAAATTTTAAAATTTAATTCTATCCAATTTACCTAAAAATTAACTAACATTAGCCGTTAAAATTTGGTCGAATAACTTCAAAAAATCAAATCAAGGCCTTACCCATTATGTCACTTCAAAAATAACCAAACATAAATCTTCCTGTTTTCAACAAAATCTTTAACGCAAAAGTATAAGCACAACAACAGCACAAATCGTTTATTCAATGTAATTATCAAAATCATCTTGAAAATGTATTTCAATTTTGCGCGCTAAACACGCAACATGAATATTTAAATTGGATATATATCCAATGACAAGAATAACAACAACACAACAACAAACATGATATGATATAAACACGTAATATAGAATTGGTTTTTGGTTTCCTTTTTGACCATATCCCATAGTCTATGTTTGCGCTGATAAGACAGACGTTCAGTGTGATGATTTCCTATGTAGTCATTTTATATTTGTTGGCGCCCAACATGGGGTTTATATTTTTGTAATACTAACAAAATTTTATTGAATTTTTTGAACTTAGCGAACCACAAAATTAGAAAGGTGTATATACTATTGTGATCTATGTGTAAAACAATCAATAATATTGCCACACTTGACTAGTATAGCACACGATATATTCTCAATCAATCAACCATTAAGTAATGTACCTTTCTCAAATTAATTGTCTTAAGATGACCCCTAGAACAATATAGTATACGAAATATGTATAAAAAATATGTATTAGCTAAAATCTTTTGTTGCTGTAGTAGTATACTAAATAATTATAATTTTTTTTTGTATGTAGACTAAATAACTAAAGTACTTGGGCATGAAATAAGAAAGCAGAACACATAGACGAAATGTTATCTTTACGTTAAACAAGTGAGATTTTCATTTTAGATTTTGAGTTGTTGAAGATTGGTTTTTCCTTATAATATATGTTTATATATATATATATATATATATATATATATATATATATATATATATAAATATGAGAATAGATTATATATTCTAATGACACACTACTATATACATAAGAATGTGTATCCAAGATAAACTGATAAGAAATATAACTTCAAGGTTTTACTTTTTCTTTCTTATGTATATGTAGTGTGGTTGTGTGTTTTATGTATATGAAGTATGAACGAAGGAGAATTTTATTTTTTACATAAGATAATTTTACAAATTGGTTTTCTTTAAGAAAAGCAAAAGAAAAAATATACAAAGTACCGTACATGACTAAGCAAAATTGTTTTACATATTGGGTTATCGTTCGTCGTGTTGTTATTTGAATGAAAATTTCATTTTTTGTCACGCGAATTTTTTGTAAGCATCCAAATTTTAAATTAACCAATTTTTTATCGTTCACTATACTATCGATCGAATTCATTTTGTTATGTGCACAGAATAATTTCCAGAAATCGCAGCCATCAAATTTTATAATATCAGAAGAATAGTAAATATGTAATCTTTTAATGAACCTCCGTGCGAGTTATTTCCATTAAAATACAGCGTCGATCGATACCTGTTGGATTTGCGGATCAAACTTTTATTAAAATTTGTCTAATTTTCTATTTACATTATTTGGTAATTTAAGAAATTTCCACCTGCTTGCTTATATTTCGCAGTTGGATGCTGATGGTTTTAAATATTTCATTATCTGTTTTACGTGTTTTTTAACAGGTTAGACTTCAATGTTGTCCATGGCAGAACAACCGTAAGTTACTATAACGCAGTTTTCAAAGCTCTCAACCATTCCCAATTCAATTCTTATTTTACCATATTCAATTTTTATCTTGGCCATTGCGGCCAACTAAGTTAAAAAACGGGAAATGTGGCTTTTATCCGCAGTATCAAATGTATCAAACACGTATGTTCGTTCACAGGTCAAATCATACAAGAAAGAAAGATTAAGCATTTTAAGCTAGATTTTATTTTATGTATAACTGTACCACCATACTACAGAACTTATCTGAAAACACTTATCTTAAACTTATCTAAAAAAAATGACTTGATCACGAAATAAATTGATACATTTTTACTTGCGGAGCATTTATACCTTATCTACCACATAAGTCGTTTATCGTTATTTAATATTAACAATTTTCTTTTAAACAATGTAATATTTTAGTTAGATACGGTTTTTTTTGTTGATAAGTTAGTTTTTGTCCAAATCCACCAATTGGAAATATCACTTAAGTCACTTTTACAAAATAGTCAATTTACCTTAAGTGCAATTTAAACTAGGCAATTAATACTTAACTAACACAATTGAAATAAAAAACGCCTTATCTACAAATTATATAAGGTGTTACGATTTAAATGATTTAATTAAGTTATTCTTGATTAGACCAAGCTTTTTTTTTATTAGAAATATATCTAATATATTAGAATATTATATCTCAATTTAGCCAAAAATGTAGAAAAGGTGAACATCTGTAGTATGGAAGTGTAATTCTTAAGTAAGGCCCATACTACACTGTATTTTCATACTATTTATTTTAAGTAGTATTAAATATTTATATGAATGAGCGAGATGTTTATTTTGTGGCTGAGAATTGTGGGTTTATGTTTGTATAAAAGAAGAGGACATTTAAAAGTTAAATTGTCTTAGATATGCTAAACTGCATTAAGGGAAATTTGTGTAAGTTGTAAGTGTTAAACTGTTACATTTTTAAAAAACAAATTGTTTAAAACCGTAAAAAACATATGTTAAAATTAAAACATATATTTTCCCACCTCTGATAACCACTACTGTAAGTATTTATTTACTGTTTCATTATACTCTTCATTATACGACAAAAATTCTAAAATTTTGCAATTTTCAAATAGGTTAATGCTATTTTTTATATGTTAGAAATAATTGGATAAACCTACCTATTTCCTAAAACATATTTCTAACATAACTAAACGAAACCAATAATCTACTCAAAATGGAAAACCATATTGCAACCACAAAAATCTTCCAAAAAAAAAAAAATTAAATTAATCAGCAACTATAAATTATGGTATGGTAATTATGGTTCGAAAATACAACTATAGTTTTTATTTCGTTTAATCTTTTTTCTAAGAAGCATAAAAAAAATCTTTATATATCTTTTCTTCGTTCGTATATATAACAACAGGTAGTTTAGCTTTAAGAAAAAATTGATTTTAGTAAATGTTGTTGTGTTATCATCTCATATATACAATTTACGAGTGTATACAGCATACATTTATATATTAAAAACTATATATGTTGTATGTTTTATGTTCGAAAGAAAAAAGAAATATAAAAAACTGGAACCAAAGAAGACAAAACAAAAGAATACAAGAAAGACATATGGTTTAAGAAAACATCAAACTATATATCTTTGTATAGTTTTATTGTTATCCAACAACAACAGACTATTTATTGGAAATATTATTATCGTTTTATTAAATAATAAAAATAAAAAAAAAATCGAGGGCTTAAGAAAAGATACCCTGGCACAGGTATAAAAAAAAATCTTGTACAAAAGATAAGTATTTCGAAAAGAAATACGAAAAAAAATACGTTTTATTCAGAAGCATTCTATACGACATAAAATACTGATTTAATTGAATTGGTCCAAAGACCGACGACACCATCACCGTCATCGTTATATTGGAAGGGAAAATCAGTGTGAGACCCTATATTTATTGTGTATTTTTAGTTAAATTTTGGTTTGGCGTCAAACCATTAGGCGGCTCAACAGGTTACGTGACGATGCAGTATTTATCGAAATGTTTATAGTTTTGCCAGGTTTGGTTAGATGAAGGTCGTTGAATGTGTTAAATTATTTAGTTTTATAATTTTGTAATAACATCGTTGCGGAGGTATATTTTAAATTAGCACACGAAGCTTAACTGTTTTTCTAGGGAATATGTATTTGTTGTATAGTAGCCTTGAAAAAATAGTTTCATTTGGATTGTGACGAAAGCTTAGATTTTTAGTTGCATTGAAAGTGAAAAAGTAATTTGGCTTATTTGGCCTAAAGTTATTAAAGTTATTATTTTATCAAGTTTAGCTCTCTAGCTAAGAGTAATCTTTACATGCTAACAACATTTTGATAATTTTTCTGATTAGAAACATTAAAAGTTACAACATTGATTTCAATACGAATATTTACACCTCTGTTGAGCCAAATGTTGACAAGTCACATAATCAATACGATACATAACAAAGGCAAACTTAAGAAAATAATTAATAAAACTACAAATTAAATAAATAACAAAAATTAATCAGCATATTACTCGACACAAAGGCGTTACCTTACAGTCTCACAATCTTAAGATTTAAAAAAAAAAACGTTGATTTATCTGTATCCATTTGTATCTAGCAGCACACAAATTATTAATTTGCATATCTAAGAAAAGCACACATGCACTTATAGCATCACTCATTGTGTAAAGTGTGTACATATAAGATAAATAAAAAAAAAAAACAATCTTACTCATTTCGAATATATATATAATGCACACAGTTCTCAAGCAAAAATCGCCAATAGCCAAATTAGCTTTATGTACACTCTTGTACGTTAATGACATTGAATTTTATTTCTTTTCAACTTGGGCAGATGTAAAATATATAAGGGGTTGGGAACAAATACAACAACAAATTTCTTAAAATAAATACAACAAGAAGTCTACTCGTCTTAAATATATACACACAGTGTCATGGTATATATATATATATATGACATTGATGGTTTTGGTAATTAATTTGTTTAACTTTTATGTTTTATCCATCTTACGATGTTGTTATTTACTTTTGTTATAATGTTCTCAATCAAGAATTTTATTAAACTTTAAAATACTGAAAATATGACATTGCTGACAATCTAATAATTATAAATGACAAGAATTTGTTATTGTTATTGTTACCAAGATACCTAAAGGAAAGGCAAATATGTCAATTACGATATTTTTTTTTGGTTCATAATGGAGGGGAGGGACACAAATTGACATTTTTGACTCTTAAAGATTTTTATAATGACACATAGTCTAAAAACTAAAACCGAATATCAATCAATTTATTTAAATATTTTACTATAGTTTATGTTGATGTATATATTCTGAGATTAATAGTAATGAGCTGTATATGCATACATATATAAGGGTTAAGATTTAATAGTCAGAAAACGCAAATCAAATAAATAAAATGAACCCGCATATTTTGATGAATATTTTGAAATATTCATGGTTGAAATGTCCGAAGTTTGGCTAAATTAATTTTAATTGGATTGAAGATTGAACAATAATGGATATTTTTTTTTTTTGTTTGATAACCCCTCATGACCAAAAATCTAATTTATGTATTTATAACAGGGTTATCACTATTTCCGATATCATCACAAACATCATAAATATTTTGTGTAATACATAACTAAAAATGAAAGTTAGTTAATTACAAAACTTTCATCATATGTTTTGATTTTTAAAGAAATCAATTACCAAAATTTAAAAGATCATCAATGTATGTAATATTATGTTGTATGATGTATGATGTGATTAATTGAAGAGAGGTTGCAGATGGTGATCGATTAATAATAACCTGAAGACGAGCATATTTAACAATATAAATCACGCTAATATATAATTGAGATCGCGTTTCAGTCTTATGAGTATTGATTTTTGAGTGTGTAAAACGATATTATTTTGAATGGTTTGCTCATCAAATATGATATTTTCAACAGTAGAAGGTCATGCCAGAAGTATTACCTAAGCAAGTAATTGTTTAATTTGATTTTAATTTGCGTTTAAACTTTTTAAATGTATATCTTTCACATGAAGCAGAGTAATATTGCAAAACACATTATATTGTCTATTGGCTTAAAAAAATTATCCCAATCTTCACAGAATGGTTCTATTAGATCTTCTGAATCTCTATGAACATTTAATATGCCTTCTTTTTATTGGTTTTGCTCCCGGTTAGTTGCAGCCTTATAAATCTAATCTATCTCTTTAACTAAATAAATATAGTTTTTATATTTTTTTGGTGTTTCCTTATCAGGTCGATTTTTTGGTGTTTCCTTATCAGGACCTCATCAGGTCGAAAGGTTTTTTAAAACTTATTTATTTTTTTGTTAATTTCATTACATTTTACATAACTTAATTTACTATATTCTTGATAATTTTATATATACCTCTTTAAATTTTCTATTACAAAAAAATAACTAATAAATTTTCAATATAACCGCCCTTAACCATGAACTATGTCATAAAAATCACGTTTTTAAAATAAAACACTTTCCAAACATGTACTTGAACTTGATCAATATCCGTTAATAGCATAAAACTCACAGTATTATGTAAATCGAGAAAAAATCGTGTTTTATGTATTTTATATAAAAAGTCAGAAATTTTCTTTTAAATAAATTACACTAATAAATAGCACTGACATTTATTGAACAGTGCTAAATAAAAAGACCTTCCAAGAATTTTTTAGCCGACCACTCACCTTTTGTAAACATCCTTCTCGACATTGTTGTATTCTAGCTGGTGGCGCAGATTGTTCCGATTGGATATCACCCGAAGTGGTTCCTATCACTGCACCAAGTAATAATACCGTAATGCACAACATTTTTATATAACTATTACTATTACAACTGGCACATAAATTAATAAAACTGAATTTTTCTAATTTATTTGGCACCATAATTAAATTTTACAAAAACAAAAAACTTATTTTACTCTGCTTTAAAATAAAAATAATATTTTAACTCAAAATTCACTTAAAATTTATTTTAAAAAAAAAAACCATAATAAATCACTGCTCTTAAAGTAAACAAAACTATAAAAAAATTATATTTATTCTAAATAAATAAATTTTCACTTATCCATAATTTTCTTTTTATTTGTTAAAATATTTTCACATATATTTTCAAAACACATAACAAAAAAAAAAATATGTTGATATCCAGTGGGAGAGAGTTAAATTGAAAATAAAAATAAATATAAATCGTAGCACAATTTTACTTTATTTCAAACGACTATAATCAACGACGTATTCAATGCAGACTAAATTTTCTGAACATAAAAATTGTTTATCCAACACATTCGATTTGTATAGTTCTGTTTCGAATTTCTGTTCTTGTTTTGCTTACATTATTTAGAATAATAGTGCGACAAAGAAAGGTCTAATGAGAATTATGTGAGCAAAACAGAGATCGAAAATTCATGTTTCTCTGTTACTCATCATGCTGTCTTCTTTTTTCATACACAACTACATTACGAAATAAGATGCTGAATATAATATTAAGTACCTAAGCTAAACAAAGAACGCGATATATATTATCATATAGCTTAGTACTATATAATAAACAGAGAACGAATATTAAATAGAGATCGAACATATTTCTACCTTTTTCTAACGTATAGCATTAAATCGGAAAATTTGCTGAATTAAAATTCTATGTGGAAAATAGTTGGAAATATATTGATATCTCTATAAGGCAGATTATAAAATTTGAATGTGAGATTCTAATGTATTACAATTAATTTACGTACATAGGTCAATATTCCCATATGATGATAACACAAAAAAAAGTTTATCCAGACGAGATTTTCTCCCTCCTTATCACAAAAAGACGTTTTGTCATTTATGAAAATAAATAAAAGGAAAATTTGAATAAGACGATTTAGGATAGAATTTACTGTAAATCATAATGAAAGAAAAGTAACCAAAAACCATTAGTTATATTCTACTTGAGATCAAATTTCTGCAAACTGATTCTTGCAATGTAGCCCATCAATCATTTTTGTAAAGCTAGAACAGAGATAAGAAAAGAACAACATTTAAAATTTGTTTGGCAAGCTAATTTTCCCGGTTTTCAGTTTTAAAAGTAGATACTACATAAACTTTGAAAGTTATAAGTCGTTACATGTTTACCACAATTTAATTTTTAAACATACAACCGTTATTATTAAGCACGCAAGTTGTTGATTAGAATAAAGAAAATGATTTGTTTGGTTTTCATGGAAAATTATATTTCGTAATTGTACTTTCTTAAGGTTTCCTGATTTTTAAAATTTCACAAATTAATAAATATTAAGCAAGCCTTTCACAGAAAGTAAAATTGATATTGGGCTGTTTGTGCCAGGTGAGAAATTTATTTGATGTATTATCCCGCGAGTGCCAGGACCCATGATTAAGGAATTTTCCTTCATAATTCGTTATTCTAAATACTGCGGTTAAAAAATCTATAAAGTTGTGAATGGCAAAGGCTTTTTTCTACTATCTTAGAAGATTTTAGCTTGATTTCCAATTTCTTCGCGTATTCGGATTATTGGTTTATATATTTGGACAAACTTTCACCAGATTTCCTTGCGCTAATCGAAGAAGTGAATATAGCCGTGTCATCGGCATATATTTTGATTTCGATCGTTTGGCATATTTAATAAAGTTTTTCAGTCTTAGAAGTGCTTGGTTAGCAGAGTGAAATATTGGACGAGCATTTTTTTCGTTTATCTCCAATTTAGTAGCATCTATACTAGGCTGGATCATCGAACTTTGATCGGAGCTATTGCTTTCAGTCTCCTCTCCCCATGTTCTTCCGGGATGTTTTGCTTCCGCTATAGCACTGTTCGATTCCAGGTTATTGCTGGTCTACCTACTTTCTTCTTCTCTTGCGGATTCCATTCTATTGACATTCGGATGATATCATTGGTACCTTTCGTTAGTGTGTGTCCAATCAATTTCCATTTTCGTTTCTTAATTTCACGCTCAAATTCGATCCGTCTAGTTTACCGCAGAAGTGCCTGATTTGTGATTGTATTTGGCCAGAAGCTTTTTATTAGACTCCTAAGGCGATTTATTGACAAAAATCTGGAGTTTACTAGCAATCTTCTGCGTGTGTTTCTATGTTTCACAGCTATACATCAGCACTGATTTCACACAGGCATTGAACATGCGTATCTTTGTAGTTCGTGACAGGATGGATACATTCTAGATTTTGTGAAGCACATTGAATGTATTCCTTGCTTTGTTGATGCGTTCGTTGATGTCCTCTTCAATTCACAGATTCCTGTGCCAAATCTAGTTTCTGGGTTTTCTGCTACATGCCTGATGCATTTCCGGCATCCCTGTACATTTCTCTAATGAGCACAATTATCTTTCTCGGAATGTCCAATTCGCAGATTGCTCTCCAGATGGTGCGTCTGGAGTCGAATGTTTAAAATCCTCGAAGAGTAGATATAGTGGTGAGCTCTATTCGTTTGATTGTTCGATTATGATACGAATTGAGTTGATGCCAGCTTGTTCGTCTCTGATTTGTTGTTTGGCCGCTCAAGAATGATCACTGCTAAGACTGTTGAGGAAGGATATGCCTTTCCAGTTCTTGCATTCTGAAAAGGTTGCCTTTCTTCAGAATTGTCATAGTCAAGCCCTCTTTCCATTTCTGTGGAATTCTACCAGTATTCCATGCTTCTATTAATGGTAAAGTTATAGTTTCTGTCGTTACACATGTGACATTTAGTAATTCTGCTGAAATATTATCCATGCTGGCTGCTTTGCTGTTCTTTAGCTCCTGAATAGCACTTTTAACTTCCCGTTCCGTTGGTGGATGGGTATTTATGGTTTCGTTATAGTTACCATCAGGGAGCTCGTCATTTTGTTCGCCGTCTGTTCCATTGTCCTCGAAGAATTCTTTCCATCTATTTAGCTGTTTATTTTCTGTGGGTAGAACTTTCCCAGATGAATCCTTTAATTGTGGTAAGTTTGTGAATTTCCCATTGACCCATCTTACAAGTATGCTTTATACTATTAGAGGGGTTTCCCGATTTAGATATATGGATGAGTGCCGAGTTTCCAACATTCTGGAAAGAAACTTGTCTTTAAGATACCGTTGAGGATATCGTTAAGTTCTGATATTGCTTTATCTGGAAGATTTTCAAGTACTGCATCGACCATCTCAATTAAGTTTGGATTATGAGGAGGAGAATTAAGAAAATTGTTGACACAGTTATCCGAAGTTCATTGAAGATTTCCGGAGAATTGTCGGAAATTTTAGACATTCTGCTTGTGAATTCGGAATTTCTTTGTTCGCTGAGCCAATGCGTAGTTTAATGAGATTTTGGAGTTCAGGAGGAATTTTTGAGATGCCTTTACTCTGAATAAGTTTTTTTTTTGACAATTTGAGTAGCAGTAGAGAATTGAAAAGCTACGGAATGGTTTCGATGGACATGCATTTTAAATTTCATCCAGTCGGCTTGGGAGTATTGTAAAGTATTAATAAAATACTTTTATTACTTCTACTTGGGTCTTGAAAGGGATTATAAATCAATTGATAAATGATCTGAACAAAATTCGTGCAAGATTCGGGGGCCTATAAGCGATATTTTTAGATGGTACCAAATCAAGAACCGAGTTTCCTCTTAGGAATCGTTAGGAGTAAAAATCGGATATTGGAATTATTTCATAAATTATATGACCATTCTGGTTTTTGTTTGGGCAACCCCATGTAATGTGGTGCGAATTGAAGTCACCTGCCAAGATAATATTGTTTATGGAGCTAAGAAGATGTTCGAAATCGAGCCTCTTGACTTGTTTATAATCGAGCAAACCGTGAGTTATTTGTTCTGGGCACCAACATGTAAAAGTGTTGATTCAGTTTTGGCTGTTACATATGTAACAGAGCTAGAACGTGGTATACCCAGCGACCTAAAATTTATGTTTTTCTGACAAGTCGCTGTCGCCGATCTAGTGAAACTGAACTATTGATATTCAGATAAATGCATAGGAGTTGTTTTAGCATGATCGGCTTGGAAGTGAGGAAATGAATTTTATAAAGGCGAACCGTTTTTCAACGACATTTTAGTTAATGGAACCCGATTCATCTAGGTCAGCGAGGTTTGTACCAAATAACTCTCTGCAGTCTTGAAGTAGGCAAGAAAATTTTTTCGAGGAGGTGTTTGGTCTAGAGCCGTGAAGGTTGCTAGCCGTTGCCTTTGCATACAAATTCCTCTTTTGTGAGCCAAGACCGTTTAGAAATTGGGTAGGACCTGGTTTAGGAAGAAAAATATTGGATTAAAATCTTTTCCTCATCTGACTCTGACTGTAGTTTGCTGGGTGTTGTTCGCCGCAGTTGACACATTCTGCGGGTAAGCGGTTTTTCTTGGTGTTCCTGCAGTATCCTCTCATGGGTTTCCTTACATTTTATGCAACGAAAACACCTACCGCAATTTAATAATGTGTGGCCGAATCTTTGACAATTCCGGCATTGAGTCACCTGGGCTCGACCACGTTTATTCTCCTAGTTGACTTTGTAATGGTTCATTGTTGAATTGACAGTAGTTTTTCGATAGGCGTTGTCTTTTTGAAAATTACTTGAAACAGTAGCATCCCCTTGTTTTCTCTTGAAGGTCATCTGCGAAACCTTATCTATGTGGTGAATCTCTTGAAGATTAAATTCTAACTTCAAGAGAAAAATGCTCTCTCCCCATAAAATAGCCGTTCTTTCAGCTTGTACGATGTGCAGAATGATTGGCGGTGGTCGTTTTGCAGTTTTTGCGACTCATCTGGTTTATGGTAGAAAACGAGTCGTCCATATGGATAAACCTTATGATTGGATGTAAAATAAATTTTTTTTCGATTAAACCGTTTTTGGTGATTGAAGAAAAGGAAATTATGGATCAGTTAACTATTAAAAAATGCGTTTTAAAAGACAAACCTTACAATACTTTCCCAATTTAGATGCAATATTCTCTATGACTTTAACATGCATCTATACACAAAACTGAATATGTTCAAATTTCGGCCAACCAATATTTTGACATCTGCTCATTTTATTATGATGCTGATTCATAAATTGGCAAATAAATTTTTCGTCGAATTTTGATAGATTTAAACATGTCACCGCGAATCATATCAATATAAAATTTATTACCTACGTAAGTTAGCCGACAATAGACTAAAACGGATGATTTTTTTTGTCTTTAAATTTTATAATCCGTTGAACCACCTGTGCAAAAATTAAATAATTTAATACTTATCGTCTCAATTTATCCAAACCAAATCGAATCCAGGCCAAAATATCTTCAGAAATATAATACTTTTTCGTTGCAAATTTTTTTTATTGTTGCTGTTGTTGTTATATTGATTGAAGCGATAGCACATGATGAACAACAAACTTATGTGACAAATTCTTAAAATTTTGTAAACGGAAATATTAAATTAATAAAAAAAAAAATCGAATTAACCTTGGTTTGGATTATAAAATCCAGCCATTATTAACGTAATCATCGTCGCTATGTAATGAACGCGTTCATCGATGTCGGAGAGTCTATCAATTTACATTTTAAAAAGAAAATCACCAGGACCCGCTAAATTAACGTATTTTTTTTTTAAATCACAAATAATTAATTTGTGTATGTGTGTGCGTTTATTGTTGTTGGAAGATTACCTTCATCTTACTAACTTAAGTATTTTGTATGTCGGTCGTTATTCATATCGCTTTGATGTTCCAAATCATTGTTTTTTTTTTTTAGTTTTAATTTCTTTTTATCCATAAAGAAATGGATACACACTCGCGCACACACACACATAAATACACATCCAGAGAGTATTGGAACGATTTTTAGGTATACAATATTGGGAGAGATACGAGTTAAAATGTATAGATACGAAAGAATTCACCAGCGTGATAATTTTATTTATAAAAAAATTTGTAATTTAATGCTAAGGTGCTGGGTTATGGCAAATTAATATAAATTACCTTCTTATATATAAAATTCTGTTATTTTATTATCATTATAATAAAGGTTTGGCTTTTTGTTGTTTTGTGTGTGATCATCATGATGAAAAAAAAAAAAAAAATGCAGGCAAAGAATTAGATTAGTTAGTTATAACACAGCGCGCGGAATTTTATTTTATCGTTTAATGGTTGGTTAAAGGTAAAATTGGCCTTATTCAAGGTGTATGTAGTTGATTCGGCAAGATAATTGTGATACCAAATTATTGATGTTTAGAACTTATTTATACAAGTTCAAGATATATATAAAGACAGTTCTTTGTTGCTTTAAAAATTTAATTAAAAAACCGACTGGGAAATAAAATATACGCGGTGGCAATGAATTAATGATGCTTTGTGTTTAAATTTTAGTGCTCGTTAATTTGTGATAGCGGTGTGAGATTGTCATTAAGTTTATTAGATTAAGTGTTAGTGATCCCTTAAAAAATTGGGTGTGAACCTATTATGCGTTAAGCGTTAAAAACCACTTAATCTTTAAGCCATGAGGTAAATGATCTAATTGTATATATTATGTACCAAGTCGTTCTCTAAGCTCGTCCTTGGATAGTCTCAGTACGATCATCTTTGGGTTCTGAGAAACCCTTTTCATCTTATATTTTGTTTTAGAAAAGTGGCCCAATTTTACGAAAGAAATTGTAACATGAGATAAAGAGCATCATCGGAGTTTATTGTTAATAGCTTCTACTTATCTATGTAACATAACTTTGTAATCCCTCTGGTTGCGGGCGTTCATGCCACGTAAAGACTATATCACCACAGTATTCATTGGCTGTCGTAGAAGGCGAGTAAATGGTTGTCAAAATAATTACAATATCAAAATAATGTGCGCTATTCGCAACATTTAGGATAAACTCTATATTTGAAATATTTGACGGATTTATTGCCTTTAAATGTTAACAGGGACATGTTGTTGAAGCATGTGATCACGTAAAGTTTAATATTCTATCCCCATTAACCGTCGTTCAATGGACGGATGCAATGGATGCCCAAGCAGAAAGTGGGACGGCGTCAGTGGATCGACATCTGTGTCGTTCGAGCGGCATAAAGGCCTGGAATTTAAAATGCCTTCTATTTCGGCTAAAAGCGTGTTGATTTCTTCAAGAGTTAATATATTTTGATCTATCACTCGTTTTAGATAAAATTTGCACGATTTCATGGCCACCTTCCAGATGCAGCCAAAGTGTGGTGCGCTTGGAGGAGTGAATTTTCAGGTAGTTCTGTACCTGGAAAAGAAATATATAAATAAATTATGCCGTTATCACTACGGAGCTCTTGGAAAACACCTCGTCGCGCCGTGAATCGTTTTAAGGCTCTGATAAAGGCATCACTGGACAAGTCACTGACCAGTTCAAGGTGTACGCCGGTTCAACATAGGCCGGTTGTACATAGGCATATGATGGGACATATGTCCTTGTATGTCCTTTGACCTCGCCCTTTGGTCAAATGTCGGGTCCAGCATGATCAACTCTGGTTTTCAGAAAACGACGTATATGAGCTCAACCCTTGAACTAAGCAAGTTACCCATCAGCTGTTGTTGTCATTTAGCCTTGTATTTACTGCAGGTGACACATTGACGTACAATTTTCTTGGTCTTAACTTGACCATTTGGTATCCAAAACTCCTGTGTAGCGACATCAAACAAAATCCATGACGTGATTCTTGCCTTGGATGGTAAAATGATGGGATGCTGAGTAGAATGCAGAACGAGGTAGTTTTGTAGCCTTTCTCCAACACGAATTATTCCGATATCGTCCAAGAGCGGATTCAGTGAGTTCAGGCAACTGCTTTTGCTAATCTCCCCGGTGGCTTGTAGCGAGGATATATCTTCGTGATAATAATAAAGCTGCTCGTTATGATACAGAGTGCATAATGCATAGAAGAGTTCTTTACAGCGTAGGTAAATGCCACTAAGTCTAGATTCCTTCACTTTAGAAATATTGCCTATATATCGAAATGCTTCAAAAACTCGTTGCAGTTTGCGGATTGAGGAATATTTTGAGATTTTGAAATCATACTATTCATTCCGTGAATTTAAAAAGTAGGTGAATGGGACCATTTTCTTTGTCCTTTCTTTTAAATTGGTATTGTTTGTAGTTTGAGGCGGCCGACATTTCGGAGACTTTTGCAATAAGACAGGACCACTCCACCATAGCCTATGTGACATGAGCTCGAGGGAAGTTAGACACCGAGTGGCGCAGACCAATATTTTCGGAGACGAGAGGACAATATTTCACCTGTGTGGTTGCTAATAAATGTGCTCCACGATTGGAGTGACTCCCAAACAAAATCTTCTCTTGGAGTCGGTCCAAGAGAAGATTTTGTTTATATTGGATTGTGTTTCTCGCATAATTACTTCGGTCAGACGAACTAATAAAACCGCGGCGCATAGTTCTAGCCGAGGCAAAGTTTTGCTGCCCTCCCCCCATAACGTTTGCATGAAGATCTTGGTGGTGATGATTACTGGGGATATCCAGTCGAACGGGTAGAAAATGTGACTCGATTCTGATAGCACGGTCTCTTTTGTGAACTTTATCGTTGTCCGGTAGGCTGGACGTAAATATAAACCGATTAGTTTTAGCTTTCCATATAACACCTAAAACTCATACTGCGATAGTACTGTCGTGAGGTTGGCTTGAAGCTGCAATAATTCATCCTTGTCGTCCATTCAAATCATGATGTCATCTATGTACATATTTTTTAAGATGACGTTTGTAACAAGGGGTGATGTTGTTTTGTTTTCTTTCGCTGCATGCTGGGTGGCTTGAATGGCCAAAAAAACGAAGACGATGCTAACTCGTAGGCTACCGTATTTAATTTGAAGTGCCTTATGAGCTTAGACGGATCCGTTCTCCAAAGAATTTTTTGACACTGCTCATCTTCCGAAACTATTAAAACCATCTTATGCTCCCTGAATCGTAAAATGAGCGGATAAGGTAGACTGTAATGTTGGTTCAACGGCCAAGCAATCGTTTAGTGATATACCCTTGTGTTGGTTTTGATGAGCCAACGACTGATATTCGAGTAAAAATTCATGGTACAATTTGGCTAGATCTAGATCACGGTTGAACCGGCGTTCTAATCGTCGCAATCGTTGTATGGGCAGATAGTTAGTGTTAATATGCCTCTGAACATTAATAAACTAGGCTGTCCCAAATCACTTACAAAAATGCACGAGTTTCATTTTCTGATGCGCAGACGTTGAGCAAAAGCTTCTGTGATGTAGCTTGCCTGGGGCCCTGAGTCAGGAGTGCGCGACAGGCCAGTTGTCCGGATTCATTTAGTATCTTGACTCATAGCGGTTGGGAGTATTACCCTTGTATGTGCGTTTTGTGAGTAATTGGTGGCTGCTATGGCCGACGTTCTACCTTCTGGGATTGAACTGTGTTTCCTGCCGCATTTTCGACATCTGCGGTGGGACGGACATTTTAAAATTGAATGTCTGCTGCTAAGGAAGTTGTTAAACCGATTATTAGGCTTTGCGAACTCTCCGCGTCTTTTAGCAGTTAAGGCATGTAAATCTTTAAAGTCGAATAAAGAGTGGGTTAGATCCCTACACACAGCACGTTGGAGTCCCAACTTTATTTAACTATTTCGGGTGGGTAATTTTTAGACTTTTTTGAGTAATATTATAGATACTTAAATGTCTAGCGTTTCCTACTGTGACCATATTCTTCATCTGCTCAAACGATATAGCTTAACTTGTCAGAGGTTCGTTTATGCTATATATATGTGTATATATTTCGTTATATGGTCGTTCTGCTAACGTATTTTAAAGAATGTCATTGACAAGGAAACATCTCGTTTGTTTTCGATCACTTTAAACCCACAAGACAAATATGTATTTTTGACTGTCACGGTTTTATTGCCATAGCCAATAAGCGCAATAAAAAATCAATTAATTTGTATATTGCCCAAACGCAGAGAAATATGAATGCACTAAATATGAAGAGTCACCCGGTTTGACTTTCATTTGTCCGCTGCACAAAATATGAAATTATATTTTGTTATTGTATGAGGAGTAGAGACACAAAATATAAATTATTTCAATATAGGTGACAGGGTAGTCATTAAGATTGAAAAATTTTGTTCCATAGCACAATTGCAATATTGTTGAAGTTGTTGTTATTTTTGTTTAATGTAATGCTATAGAGCTCTATAGGATTAAGATAGGGAAATTATGGTGACAAGTCTATAGTTTCTTGATCCAAATCTTTTGGAAATTTAGTTATAAATTTATTTTTATGGATTGGATCTATTTAGACCTTCGGCTGTTGTCGCAAAATTAACGAAATGGTTAGTGCAAACAGTTTGTCACTTCTAATCCAGTTTTGCGGTGCTAGAAAGAGATCTCCACCGTGTATTACATTTTTTAAACAATAAAAACACAACCATATTATCAAAATATTTATAAATCAAGGGCAATACAGATTGATTTTATTGCACAGAACTTACCGTTGTTAACAAACAAACAAACAAAAAAAAATTATCTATATACACAAACATATTTTCATGGACCATTTTTGGTTTTATAATAGTATAAGTGCATAAAAAATAGATGCCAATATGGAGTAAAGTGTAAAGTCGAATTAACAATTTTGTGAAGTGTTTTTTAATTAAATATACAAATATTATAAGCAATTTTTTAATTTAAGTAAATTTTTTGGTGATTTTAATTTTAAAATTTTTATATAAGTGATAAAAAAAAAATAAATACATTGGAAAAAGTGCTTTCTAAGATTTTTATTCGTGTTGGTGCTTTACTTTTTAGAAGCAAAATGGAGAGCGGTTGTTGTTCTAATTATTGGCAGTAAGGTAAGATAATTTAATTTATTGTGTACAGTGCAAGCTATAATAACCTCTGGCCCATATAAAATATATATATATATATATATATATATATATATATATATATATATATATATATATATATATATATATATATATATATAATTTGTAAATTAAAATATAATTTTAATAATTAAAACATATAAGGAACCTTAATAATATTATAATAGTATAGTTATATAAAATTAACTCTTCGAGCTTTTTTTGTAGCATAGTAATTTATAATAATTGATTTAATTCTGATGCAAGTGTCTTTTCAATGTTAATTATTCTGAAATTAGTTTGTCTTTATTATGACATTTTAAATTTTAAATAATTTTATATGATTCGAAAAAGATCTTTCTCACGATAAATTATTCCTATATAGATATATCATTGCAATACATATATTCTAAAACATTTAATGCGCTCATATTCGATTTTCATCGCATACTAATCGCGTACAAGTGTATAGACTTTAAATATTGATGTACATTACTCGATCATAATATTTATATTTTGTGGAAACCAGTTTTGCTTTTTAATACACTCAGATGGTGGGGGATGGTATGGTTGGAAATTTTATTATTATTTTCAAAACCAATACTTTTGCATATATATAATTGTTTGTTTTGCATAATAACCTGTATATTGGTGATGATAATGCTTTTACACCTATCCCTCGCTTAACGAAATGACTACGTTCACGAAAAGTTTGTAAATTAAAATTTCATAAAACTTAATTTCGTAAAATGAAATTCAAAAAGTTAAAATATGTATGTAAAAAATTTCGTAAATCGAAATTTTATTACGTAAATCAAAATTTTGGTTTAATTTTGAAATTAACTAGCGAAATTTCGTTCAAATTAATTAGAGTTCTCGTTAAGTGGGGGATGGGTGTATTATATCTGTTCGGTGTATCATTTTATTTTTCATACTAATCGTCTTGTCCAAGGCCAAATTTAAATGTAATTGTATTTTTATGTTCATCTACATTTATTTTTGTTTTTACCTAATCGTATATAGGTCAAAAAGACACAATCACATTTTTGATATATGTATATTGCGTTTCGATTCCACCCAAAATAATATCTTTTTCTGTGGTAGTAGTATTAATATTGTAGTATCTAATTTTGTATTCATGTTATTTACATGTAGTGATTTAAATTTTGCAGCGTACATACCGAAAGTTAACACCTTTTTTATGGTGATTTTATAATTCACTAGAACTACTGATGCATTCTTGTAACTATATATACAAAATAAATTGTGCATAGTTCCGTACAGCTTGCAGGTAATACTATAGTATCAAATCATCGAATCATCGTTTCAAATCCATCTTGGGCATATCGAGTCGATAGCGATTCCGCAAACTCCACAGCGCACGGTAGCTGGCGGCTGTGGTGTTGGTTGCGTTCTATAACGCAACCGACACAACAGCTACCAGTGGCCGTCCGCCGTGGAGTTTGCGGAATCGTTATTCGGCTCGATACGCATTTAAGATGGTATATTGGACGATGATAAACGGTTGTTTGGTGCTGTGGATATGTCCTAGTTGTTTCAGCAAGCTGTACTTTTTTGCAAATTAATTTATTCATATACTTTATAATCTTTAAAAGAATTCACTTATCAGCATTTACTAAAATTCAACTTTTGCTGGAAATTCTTAAGGTTCCAACGTTATTTGACTATTTTTGGGGTTTGTAATTTTTAAACTTTTTTGAGTAATATTATAGATATTTAAATGTCAAGCGTGTTCTTCTGTGACCAGTAATATAGCTTAACATGTAGCAGGTTTGTTTCAACCCTCAATTTATTGTTGTTACACATTTTGACTTCTATGTCAGGTTTTGTTATTAAATGTTGTTGTTTTCGTATACGTTTGTTTTTGTTTCAACTCTGATTTATCTTTGAAGTTGAGGATTTTGTTTCGTCATTGTTTTTAGAATTATTGCGTGTACTTACACTTACATTATTGTTTGGTACTGTGTGTCCTAAATATGAAGAGTCACCCGGTTTGACTTTCATTTGTCCGCTGCACAAAATATGGGATTATGTTTTGTTTTTGTATGAGGAGTGGAATCACAAAATATAAATAATTTGAATATAGGTGACAGGGTAATCAATAATATTGAATGATTTTGTTACATAGCACAAGTGCAATAATGTTGTTCGATTTGTAAATATAATATATATTTATGTATTTATATATTTATATATTTATATATTTGTATATTTATATATTTATATATTTATATATTTATATATTTATATATTTATATATTTATATATTTATATATTTATATATTTATATATTTATATATTTATATATTTATATATTTATATATTTATATATTTATATTTATATATTTATATATTTATATATTTATATATTTATATATTTATATATTTATATATTTATATATTTATATATTTATATATTTATATATTTATATATTTATATATTTATATATTTATATATTTATATATTTATATATTTATATATTTATATATTCATATATTTATATATTTATATATTTATATATTTATATATTTATATATTTATATATTTATATATTTATATATTTATATATTTATATATTTATATATTTATATATTTATATATTTATATATTTATATATTTATATATTTATATATTTATATATTTATATATTTACATATTTATATATTTATATATTTATATATTTATATATTTATATATTTATATATTTATATATTTATATATTTATATATTTATATATTTATATATTTATATATTTATATATTTATATATTTATATATTTATATATTTATATATTTATATATTTATATATTTATATATTTATATATTTATATATTTATATATTTATATATTTATATATTTATATATTTATATATTTATATATTTATATATTTATATATTTATATATTTATATATTTATATATTTATATATTTATATATTTATATATTTATATATTTATATATTTATATATTTATATATTTATATATTTATATATTTATATATTTATATATTTATATATTTATATATTTATATATTTATATATTTATATATTTATATATTTATATATTTATATATTTATATATTTATATATTTATATATTTATATATTTATATATTTATATATTTATATATTTATATTTATATATTTATATATTTATATATTTATATATTTATATATTTATATATTTATATATTTATATATTTATATATTTATATATTTATATATTTATATATTTATATATTTATATATTTATATATTTATATATTTATATATTTATATATTTATATATTTATATATTTATATATTTATATATTTATATATTTATATATTTATATATTTATATATTTATATATTTATATATTTATATATTTATATATTTATATATTTATATATTTATATATTTATATATTTATATATTTATATATTTATATATTTATATATTTATATATTTATATATTTATATATTTATATATTTATATATTTATATATTTATATATTTATATATTTATATATTTATATATTTATATATTTATATATTTATATATTTATATATTTATATATTTATATATTTATATATTTATATATTTATATATTTATATATTTATATATTTATATATTTATATATTTATATATTTATATATTTATATATTTATATATTTATATATTTATATATTTATATATTTATATATTTATATATTTATATATTTATATATTTATATATTTATATATTTATATATTTATATATTTATATATTTATATATTTATATATTTATATATTTATATATTTATATATTTATATATTTATATATTTATATATTTATATATTTATATATTTATATATTTATATATTTATATATTTATATATTTATATATTTATATATTTATATATTTATATATTTATATATTTATATATTTATATATTTATATATTTATATATTTATATATTTATATATTTATATATTTATATATTTATATATTTATATATTTATATATTTATATATTTATATATTTATATATTTATATATTTATATATTTATATATTTATATATTTATATATTTATATATTTATATATTTATATATTTATATATTTATATATTTATATATTTATATATTTATATATTTATATATTTATATATTTATATATTTATATATTTATATATTTATATATTTATATATTTATATATTTATATATTTATATATTTATATATTTATATATTTATATATTTATATATTTATATATTTATATATTTATATATTTATATATTTATATATTTATATATTTATATATTTATATATTTATATATTTATATATTTATATATTTATATATTTATATATTTATATATTTATATATTTATATATTTATATATTTATATATTTATATATTTATATATTTATATATTTATATATTTATATATTTATATATTTATATATTTATATATTTATATATTTATATATTTATATATTTATATATTTATATATTTATATATTTATATATTTATATATTTATATATTTATATATTTATATATTTATATATTTATATATTTATATATTTATATATTTATATATTTATATATTTATATATTTATATATTTATATATTTATATATTTATATATTTATATATTTATATATTTATATATTTATATATTTATATATTTATATATTTATATATATTTATATATTTATATATTTATATATTTATATATTTATATATTTATATATTTATATATTTATATATTTATATATTTATATATTTATATATTTATATATTTATATATTTATATATTTATATATTTATATATTTATATATTTATATATTTATATATTTATATATTTATATATTTATATATTTATATATTTATATATTTATATATTTATATATTTATATATTTATATATTTATATATTTATATATTTATATATTTATATATTTATATATTTATATATTTATATATTTATATATTTATATATTTATATATTTATATATTTATATATTTATATATTTATATATTTATATATTTATATATTTATATATTTATATATTTATATATTTATATATTTATATATTTATATATTTATATATTTATATATTTATATATTTATATATTTATATATTTATATATTTATATATTTATATATTTATATATTTATATATTTATATATTTATATATTTATATATTTATATATTTATATATTTATATATTTATATATTTATATATTTATATATTTATATATTTATATATTTATATATTTATATATTTATATATTTATATATTTATATATTTATATATTTATATATTTATATATTTATATATTTATATATTTATATATTTATATATTTATATATTTATATATTTATATATTTATATATTTATATATTTATATATTTATATATTTATATATTTATATATTTATATATTTATATATTTATATATTTATATATTTATATATTTATATATTTATATATTTATATATTTATATATTTATATATTTATATATTTATATATTTATATATTTATATATTTATATATTTATATATTTATATATTTATATATTTATATATTATATATTTATATATTTATATATTTATATATTTATATATTTATATATTTATATATTTATATATTTATATATTTATATATTTATATATTTATATATTTATATATTTATATATTTATATATTTATATATTTATATATTTATATATTTATATATTTATATATTTATATATTTATATATTTATATATTTATATATTTATATATTTATATATTTATATATTTATATATTTATATATTTATATATTTATATATTTATATATTTATATATTTATATATTTATATATTTATATATTTATATATTTATTATATTTATATATTTATATATTTATATATTTATATATTTATATATTTATATATTTATATATTTATATATTTATATATTTATATATTTATATATTTATATATTTATATATTTATATATTTATATATTTATATATTTATATATTTATATATTTATATATTTATATATTTATATATTTATATATTTATATATTTATATATTTATATATTTATATATTTATATATTTATATATTTATATATTTATATATTTATATATTATATATTTATATATTTATATATTTATATATTTATATATTTATATATTTATATATTTATATATTTATATATTTATATATTTATATATTTATATATTTATATATTTATATATTTATATATTTATATATTTATATATTTATATATTTATATATTTATATATTTATATATTTATATATTTATATATTTATATATTTATATATTTATATATTTATATATTTATATTTATATATTTATATATTTATATATTTATATATTTATATATTTATATATTTATATATTTATATATTTATATATTTATATATTTATATATTTATATATTTATATATTTATATATTTTATATATTTATATATTTATATATTTATATATTTATATATTTATATATTTATATATTTATATATTTATATATTTATATATTTATATATTTATATATTTATATATTTATATATTTATATATTTATATATTTATATATTTATATATTTATATATTTATATATTTATATATTTATATATTTATATATTTATATATTTATATATTTATATATTTATATATTTATATATTTATATATTTATATATTTATATATTTATATATTTATATATTTATATATTTATATATTTATATATTTATATATTTATATATTTATATATTTATATATTTATATATTTATATATTTATATATTTATATATTTATATATTTATATATTTATATATTTATATATTTATATATTTATATATTTATATATTTATATATTTATATATTTATATATTTATATATTTATATATTTATATATTTATATATTTATATATTTATATATTTATATATTTATATATTTATATATTTATATATTTATATATTTATATATTTATATATTTATATATTTATATATTTATATATTTATATATTTATATATTTATATATTTATATATTTATATATTTATATATTTATATATTTATATATTTATATATTTATATATTTATATATTTATATATTTATATATTTATATATTTATATATTTATATATTTATATATTTATATATTTATATATTTATATATTTATATATTTATATATTTATATATTTATATATTTATATATTTATATATTTATATATTTATATATTTATATATTTATATATTTATATATTTATATATTTATATATTTATATATTTATATATTTATATATTTATATATTTATATATTTATATATTTATATATTTATATATTTATATATTTATATATTTATATATTTATATATTTATATATTTATATATTTATATATTTATATATTTATATATTTATATATTTATATATTTATATATTTATATATTTATATATTTATATATTTATATATTTATATATTTATATATTTATATATTTATATATTTATATATTTATATATTTATATATTTATATATTTATATATTTATATATTTATATATTTATATATTTATATATTTATATATTTATATATTTATATATTTATATTTATATATTTATATATTTATATATTTATATATTTATATATTTATATATTTATATATTTATATATTTATATATTTATATATTTATATATTTATATATTTATATATTTATATATTTATATATTTATATATTTATATATTTATATATTTATATATTTATATATTTATATATTTATATATTTATATATTTATATATTTATATATTTATATATTTATATATTTATATATTTATATATTTATATATTTATATATTATATATTTATATATTTATATATTTATATATTTATATATTTATATATTTATATATTTATATATTTATATATTTATATATTTATATATTTATATATTTATATATTTATATATTTATATATTTATATATTTATATATTTATATATTTATATATTTATATATTTATATATTTATATATTTATATTTATATATTTATATATTTATATATTTATATATTTATATATTTATATATTTATATATTTATATATTTATATATTTATATATTTATATATTTATATATTTATATATTTATATATTTATATATTTATATATTTATATATTTATATATTTATATATTTATATATTTATATATTTATATATTTATATATTTATATATTTATATATTTATATATTTATATATTTATATATTTATATATTTATATATTTATATATTTATATATTTATATATTTATATATTTATATATTTATATATTTATATATTTATATATTTATATATTTATATATTTATATATTTATATATTTATATATTTATATATTTATATATTTATATATTTATATATTTATATATTTATATATTTATATATTTATATATTTATATATTTATATATTTATATATTTATATATTTATATATTTATATATTTATATATTTATATATTTATATATTTATATATTTATATATTTATATATTTATATATTATATATTTATATATTTATATATTTATATATTTATATATTTATATATTTATATATTTATATATTTATATATTTATATATTTATATATTTATATATTTATATATTTATATATTTATATATTTATATATTTATATATTTATATATTTATATATTTATATATTTATATATTTATATATTTATATATTTATATATTTATATATTTATATATTTATATATTTATATATTTATATATTTATATATTTTATATATTTATATATTTATATATTTATATATTTATATATTTATATATTTATATATTTATATATTTATTATATATTTATATATTTATATATTTATATATTTATATATTTATATATTTATATATTTATATATTTATATATTTATTTATTTATATATTTATATATAAATATA